>OY821522.1:7463115-8089982 GCA_963682025.1 Cordilura impudica
AGTAGGTGGCCTGGCACGACTATGCTAGCAGGCAGATGGCGGCACAGCGGATGGCTTAGATGCGCCGATTGATGATTTCGGCGTTGCGTTGCTACTGGCAGACAGATGGCGGCACAGTAGGTGGCTTTGGTGCGCCGACTGATGGTGTTGGTAGTGCGGCGACACTGGCAGGCAGATGGCGGCACCGTGGGTGGCGTGGATGTGCCGGCTGATGGTATCAGGAGTGCGGCGATACTGGTCGACAGATGGCGGCACAGTAGGTGGCCTGGCACGACTATGCTAGCAGGCAGACGGCGGCACAGTAGATGGCTTAGATGCGCCGCTTGGTGATTTCGGTGTTGTGTTGACACTGGCAGACAGGTGGCGGCACAGTAGGTGGCGTGGCTCGGGCATACAGGTAGTCGATGGCGCGACCGGTCGGAGAGCGTCAGCAGCCGGCAGAAGGCGGTGGTGCGACTAGAGTTGCTGTCGTGAACTGTGCTGTATCTTGGCCACCTGTAATGATAAGAGCGGGGTTAGTCGGGAGCAGTCAGCACAGGCCGCTGGATTTGAGAGCAGTCAGCCGTTAAGCCGCTGGATTATCGGGCCGTCAAGCCGCTGGATTATCGGGAGCAGTCAGCCGTGAAGCCGCTGGATTATCGGGAGCAGTCAGCCGTGAAGCCGCTGGATTATCGGGAGCAGTCAGCCGTGAAGCCGCTGGATTATCGGGAGCAGTCAGCCGTGAAGCCGCTGGATTATCGGGAGCAGTCAGCCGTTAAGCCGCTGGATTATCGGGAGCAGTCAGCCGTTAAGCCGCTGGATTTATATGGATGACAACCGGTACCGATCGTCTTTAAAAGATTGGAAATATCTTTAGTAAGATATACCACTCAGCTTTAGCGCCGAAAACTCAATTGCCATTCTCAGACCAACTTTGCCTTCTTATTATTATTATTATTATTATTATTATTATTATTATTATTATTATTATTATTATTATTATTATTATTATTATTATTATTATTATTATTATTATTATTATTATTATTATTATTATTATTATTATATTATTATTATTATTATTATTATTATTATTATTATTATTATTATTATTATTATTATTATTATTATTATTATTATTATTATTATTATTATTATTATTATTATTATTATTATTATTATTATTATTATTATTATTATTATTATTATTATTATTATTATTATTATTATTATTATATTATTATTATTATTATTATTATTATTATTATTATTATTATTATTATTATTATTATTATTATTAATATTATTATTATTATTATTATTACTATTATTATTATTATTATTATTATTATTATTATTATTATTATTATTATTATTATTATTATTATTATTATTATTATTATTATTATTATTATTATTATTATTATTATTATTATTATTATTATTATTATTATTATTATTATTATTATTATTATTATTATTATTATTATTATTATTATTATTATTATTATTATTATTATTATTATTATTATTATTATTATTATTATTATTATTATTATTATTATTATTTTATTATTATTATTATTATTATTATTATTATTATTATTATTATTATTATTATTATTATTATTATTATTATTATTATTATTATTATTATTATTATTATTATTATTATTATATTATTATTATTATTATTATTATTATTATTATTATTATTATTATTATTATTTTATTATTATTATTATTATTATTATTATTATTATTATTATTATTATTATTATTATTATTATTATTATTATTATTATTATTATTATTATTATTATTATTATTATTTATTATTATTATTATTATTATTATTATTATTATTATTATTATTATTATTATTATTATTATTATTATTATTATTATTATTATTATTATTATTATTATTATTATTATTATTATTATTATTATTATTATTATTATTATTATTATTATTATATTATTATTATTATTATTATTATTATTATTATTATTATTATTATTATTATTATTATTATTATTATTATTATTATTATTATTATTATTATTATTATTATTATTATTATTATTATTATTATTATTATTATTATTATTATTATTATTATTATTATTATTATTATTATTATTATTATTATTATTATTATTATTATTATTATTATTATTATTATTATTATTATTATTATTATTATTATTATTATTTATTATTATTATTATTATTATTATTATTATTATTATTATTATTATTATTATTATTATTATTATTATTATTATTATTATTATTATTATTATTATTATTATTATTATTATTATTATTATTATTATTATTATTATTATTATTATTATTATTATTATTATTATTATTATTATTATTATTATTATTATTATTATTATTATTATTATTATTATTATTATTATTATTATTATTATTATTATTATTATTATTATTATTATTATTATTATTATTATTATTATTATTATTATTATTATTATTATTATTATTATTATTATTATTATTATTATTATTATTATTATTATTATTATTATTATTATTATTATTATTATTATTATTATTATTATTATTATTATTATTATTATTATTATTATTATTATTATTATTATTATTATTATTATTATTATTGTTATTATTATTATTATTATTATTATTATTATTATTATTATTATTATTATTATTATTATTATTATTATTATTATTATTATTATTATTATTATTAAGTTTATAAACTGAGTGAGAATTAAAAAATACCATTTGCTTTAGCCACTTGAAAACTATTTTTAGCAGGCTTATTTTGTTCATGTTTAGTTGAATGTGTATTAATTTATATAGGAGCTGGGTTTTTGTTCATGTTTGGTTGAATGTGTATGCCTTACTGTTGTAGTCTATTTTGTTCATGTTTGTTATTAATTCATATGAAGACTGGTTTGTTGTTCATGTTTGGTTGAATGTGTATTTATTTAGTGAGAAATGATGAGTGGCTTGGTTCTATTGATGTTTAGTTGAATGTGTATTTATTTATATGAAGGCTGGTTTGTTCATATTTGGTTGTCCGTCTAAGTTTTGCAGCTGTGACGTAGGTATTGTTGTTGTTACATGTAGTGCTGCGATGTGAAGTTATGGCTGTTGGTTGGTTCTATTGGCGGTTTTTATGTGCAGCGCAATTTGCGTTGTTACACCTTAAAAATTTTCTCAAAAATTCTGAAAATTACCTTTTCCCTAGTAAATTTTCTTAAAAACTTACCCTTACTTAGTAAATTTACTCAAAAATTGTGAAAATTTACCTTTCCCTTAGTAAATTTTCTTAAAAATTTACCTTACCTTAGAAAATTTGCTCAAAAATTCTGGAAATTTACTTTTTCCTTAGTAAATTTTCTTAAAAATTTACATTTCCTTAGTAAATTTTCTTAAAAACTTACCTTTCCTTAGAAAACTTTCTCAAAAATTCTGAAAATTTACCTTTTTCTTAGTAAATTTTCTTAAAAATTTACCCTTCCTTTGTAAATTTTCTTAAAAATTTACCTTTCCTTAGTGAATTTTCTTAAAAATTTAACTTTCCTTAGCAAATTTTCTTAAAAATTCAGAAAATTTACTTCTTTTCTTAGTAAATTTTCTTAAAAATTTACCTTTTCTTAGTAAATTTTATTAAAAATTTACCTTCCCTTAGTAAATTTTCTCAAAAATTCTGAAAATATACCTTTAATTAATAAATTTTCTTAAAAAATTACCTTTCTTTAATAAATCTTCTTAAAAATTTAACTTTCCTTAGTGAATTTTCTCAAAATTCTGAAAATTTACCTTTTACTTAGTAAATTTTTTTTAAAAATTACCTTTCCTCAGTAATTTTTCTTAAAAATTTACCTTTCCTTAGAAAATTTTCTCAAAAACTTTGAAAATTTACTTTGTCCTTAGTAAATTTTCTTAAAAATTTACATTTCCTTAGTAAATTTTCTTAAAAACTTACCTTTCCTTAGAAAATTTTCTCCAAAATTTACATTTCCTTAATAAATTTGGTAAAAAATTCTGAAAATTTACCTTTTCCTTACTAAATTTTCTTAAAAATTTACCTTTCCTTAGTAAATTTTCTTCAAAATTTACCTTTCCTTAATAAATTTACTCAAAAATTCTGAAAATTTACCTTTTCCTTGGCAACTTTTCTTAAAAACTTACCTTTTCTTAGTAAATTTTCCCGAAAATTCTGAAAATTTACCTTTGCCTCAGTAAATTTTCTTAAAAATTTACCTTTCCTTAGTAAGTTTTCTTAAAAATTTTACTTTCCTTAGTACATTTTCTCAAAAATTCTGAGAATTTACCTTTTTCTTAGTAAATTTTCTTAAAAATTTACCTTCCCTTAGTAAATTTTCTTAAAAATTCTGAAAATTTACCTTTACTTAGTAAATTTTCTTAAAAATTTACCTTTCCTTAGTAAATTATCTTAAAAATTTACCTTTCCTTACAAAATTTTTTAAAAAATTCTGAAAATTTACTATTTCCTTAGTAAATTTTCTTAAAAATTTACGTTTCCTTAATAAATTTAGTCAAAAATTCTGAAAATTTACCTTTTTCTTACTAAATTTTATTAAAAACTTACGTTTCCTTAGAAAATGTTCTCAAAAATTCTGAAAATTTAAATTTTCCTTAGTAAAGTTTCTTACATTTTTTTTTTAGCCTAATTCCGCGAAGCCGAGTGGCTTGTCTGCAGATTCTAGTTTGACTAGTTTTTTTTTACCCTTCCTTAGTAAATTTTCTCAAAAATTCTGAGAATTTACCTTTTCCCTATTAAATTTTCTTAAAAATTTACATTTCCTTAATAAATTTAGTCAAAAATTCTGAAAATTTACCTTTTACTTGGTAACTTTTCTTAAAACCTTACCTTTCCTTAGTAAATTTTCCCGGAAATTCTGAAAATTTGCCTTTCCCTTATTAAATTTTCTTAAAAATTTACCTCTCTTTAGTAAATTATCTTAAAAATTTACCTTTCCTTAGAATATTTTCTCAAAAATTCTGAAAATTTACTATTTCCTGAGTAAATTTTCTTAAAAATTTACATTTCCTTAGAAAATTTTCTTAAAAATTTAACTTTCCTACGAAAATTTTCTCAAAAGTTCTGAATATTTACCTTTCTTTAGTACATTTTCTTTAAAATTTACCTTTCCTTAGTAAATTTTCTAAAAAATTTTCCTTTACTTAGTAAATTTTCTCAAAAATTCTGAAAAATTACATTTTCCTTAGTAAATTTTCCTAAAAATTTACCTTTCTTTAGTGCATTTTCTTTAAAATTTACCTTTGCTTAATAAATTTTCTTAAAAATTTATCTTTCCTTAATAAATTTTCTCAAAAATTCTGAAAATTTACCTTTTCCTTAGTAAATTTTCTTAAAAATTTACCTTCCGTTAGTAAATTTTCTTCAAAATTTACCTTTCCTTAGTACATTGTCTCAAAAATTCTGAAAATTTACCTTTTCCTTACTAAATTTTCTTAAAAAATTACCTTTCCTTAGTAAATTTTCTTCAAAATTTACCTTTCCTTAGTACATTGTCTCAAAAATGCTGAAAATTTACTTTTCTTAGTAAATTTTTTTAAAAATTCTGAAAATTTACCTTTTTCTTAGTAAATTTTCTTAAAAATTTACCTTTTCTTACAAAATTTTCTCAAAAATTCTGAAAATTTACTATTTCCTTAGTAAATTTTCTTCAAAATTTACATTTCCTTAATAAATTTAGTCAAAAATTCTGAAAATTTACCTTCTCCTTACTAAATTTTCTTAAAAACTTACGTTTCCTTAGAAAATGTTTTCCAAAAATTCTGAAAATTTAAATTTTCCTTAGTAAATTTTCTTACATTTTTTTTAGCCTAGTTCCGCGAAGCCGAGTGGCTTGTCTGCAGATTCTAATTTGACTAGTTTTTTTTTACCCTTCCTTAGTAAATTTTCTCAAAAATTCTGAAAATTTACCTTTTCCCTAGTAAATTTTCTTAAAAATTTACATTTCCTTAATAAATTTAGTCAAAAATTCTGAAAATTTACCTTTTCCTTGGTAGCTTTTCTTAAAAACTTACCTTTCCTTAGTAAGTTTTCTTAAAAATTTACCTTTCCTTAGTAAATTTTCTCAAAAATTCTGAAAATATACCTTTTTCTTAGTAAATTTTCTTACTTAGTAAATTTTCTTAAAAATTTACCTTTCCTTAATAAATTTTCTGAGAAATTTACCTTTCCTTAGTAAATTTTATTAAAAATTTACCTTTCTTTAGTGAATTTTCTTAAAAATTTAACTTTCCTTAGCAAATTTTCTTAAAAATTCTGAAAATTTACTTCTTTTCTTAGTAAATTTTCTTAAAAATTTACCTTTTCTTAGTAAATTTTCTTAAAAATTTACCTTTCCTCAGAAAATTTTCTCAAAAGTTCTGAAAATTTACTTTTTCCTTAGTAAATTTTCTTAAAACTTTACATTTCCTTAGTAAATTTTCTTAAAAATTTACCCTTTCCTTAGAAAATTTTCTCAAAAATTCAGAAAATTTACCTTTTCCTTAGTAAATTTTCTTAAAAATTTACCTTTGCTTAGTAAATTTTCTCAAAAATTGTGAAAATTTACCTTTTTCTTAGTAAATTTCCTTAAAAATTTACCTTTCCTTAGTAAATTTTCCCGAAAATTCTGAAAATTTACCTTTTCCTTAGTAAATTTTCTCAAAAACTTACCTTTCCTTAGAAAACTTTCTCAAAAATTCTGAAAATTTACCTTTTTCTTAGTAAATTTTCTTAAAAATTTACCCTTCCTTAGTAAATTTTCTTAAAAATTTACCTTTCCTTAGTAAATTTTCTTAAAAATTTACCTTTCCTTCGTACATTTTCTCAAAAATTCTGAAAATTTACCTTTTGCTTACTAAATTTTCTTAAAAATTTACCTTTCCTTAGTAAATTTTCTGAGAAACTTACCTTTCCTTAGTAAATTTTCCCGAAAATTCTGAAAATTTACCTTTTCCTCAGTAAATTTTCTTAAAGAATTACCTTTCCTTAGTAAATTTTCTTAAAAATTTACCTTTCCATAGTACATTGTCTCAAAAATTCTGAAAATTTACCTTTTCCTTAGTAAATTTTCTTAAAAATTTACCTTCCCTTAGTAAATTTTCTTCAAAATTTACCTTTCCTTAGTACATTGTCTCAAAAATTCTGAAAATCTACCTTTTCCTTAGTAAATTTTCTTAAAAAATTACCTTTCCTAAGTAAATTTTCTTCAAAATTTACCTTTCCTTAGTACACTGTCTCAAAAATTCTGAAAATTTACTTTTCTTAGTAAATTTTTTTAAAAATTCTGAAAATTTACCTTTTTCTTGGTAAATTTTCTTAAAAATTTACCCTTCCTTAGTAAATTTTCTTAAAAATTCTGAAAATTTACATTTACTTTGTAAATTTTCTTAAAAATTTACCTTTCCTTAGTAAATCATCTTAAAAATTTGCCTTTCCTTACAAAATTTTCTCAAAAATTCTGAAAATTTACTATTTCCTTAGTAATTTTTCTTAAAAATTTACATTTCCTTAATAAATTTAGTCAAAAATTCTGAAAATTTACCTTCTCCTTACTAAATTTTCTTAAAAACTTACGTTTCCTTAGAAAATGTTTTCAAAAGTTCTGAAAATTTTAATTTTCCTTAGTAAATTTTCTTACATTTTTTTTAAGCCTAGTTCCGCGGAGCCGAGTGGCTTGTCTGCAGATTCTAATTTGACTAGTTTTTTTTTACCCTTCCTTAGTAAAGTTTCTCAAAAATTCTGAAAATTTACCTTTTCCCTAGTAAATTTTCTTAAAAATTTACATTTCCTTAATAAATTTAGTCAAAAATTCTGAAAATTTACCTTTTCCTTGGTAACTTTTCTTAAAAACTTACCTTTCCTTAGTAAATTTTCTTAAAAATTTACCCTTCCTTAGCAAATTTTCTTAAAAATTCTGAAAATTTACCTTTAGTTAGTAGATTTTCTTAAAAATTTACCTTTCCTTAATAAATTTTCTTAGAAATTTACCTTTCCTTAGTAAATTTTATTAAAAATTTACCTTTCTTTAGTGAATTTTCTTAAAAATTTAACTTTCCTTAGCAAATTTTCTTAAAAATTCTGAAAATTTACTTCTTTTGTTAGTAAATTTTCTTAAAAATTTACCTTTTCTTAGTAAATTTTCTTAAAAATTTACCTTTCCTTAGTAAATTTTCTGAAAATTTATCTTTTCCCTTTCCTCAGAAAATTTTCTCAAAAGTTCTGAAAATTTACTTTTTCCTTAGTAAATTTTCTTAAAACTTTACATTACCTTAGTAAATTTTCTTAAAAATTTACCCTTTCCTTAGAAAATTTTCTCAAAAATTCTGAAAATTTACCTTTTCCTTAATACATTTTCTTACAACTTTACCTTTCCTTAGTACGTTTTCTTAAAAATTTTACTTTCCTTAGTAAATTTTCTCAAAAATTCTGAAAATTTACCTTTTTCTTAGTAAATGTTCTTAAAAATTTAACTTAATTTAGTAAATTTTCTCAAAAATTCTGAAAATTTACCTTTTTCCTAGTAAATTTTCTTAAAAATTTACCTCTCCTTAGCATATTTTCTCAAAAATTTACCTTTCCTTAGAAAATTTTCTCAAAAATTCAGAAAATTTACCTTTTCCTTAGTAAATTTTCTTAAAAATTTACCTTTGCTTAGTAAATTTTCTCAAAAATTGTGAAAATTTACCTTTTTCTTAGTAAATTTTCTTAAAAATATACCTTTCCTTAGTAAATTTTCCCGAAAATTCTGAAAATTTACCTTTTCCTTAGTAAATTTTCTCAAAAATTTACCTTTCCTTAAAAATTTTCTCAAAAATTCTGAAAATTTCCTTTTCCCTAGTAAATTTTCTTAAAAACTTACCCTTCCTTAGTAAATTTTCTTAAAAATTTACCTTTCCTTAGTGAATTTTTTTAAAAATTTAACTTTCCTTAGCAAATTTTCTTAAAAATTCTGAAAATTCACTTCTTTTCTTAGTAAATTTTTTTAAAAATTTACCTTTTCTTAGTAAATTTTTTTAAAAATTTACCTTCCCTTTGTAAATTTTCTCCAAAATTCTGAAAATTTACCTTTTAATTACTAAATTTTCTTAAAAAATTACCTTTCTTTAGAAAATCTTCTTAAAAATTTAACTTTCCTTAGTGAATTTTCTCAAAATTCTGAAAATTTACCTTTTAGTTAGTAATTTTTTTTTAAAAATTACCTTTCCTTAGTAATTTTTCTTAAAAATTTACCTTTCCTTAGAAAATTTTCTCAAAAATTTTGAAAATTTACTTTGTCCTTAGTAAATTTTCTTAAAAATTTACATTTCCTTAGTAAATTTTCTTAAAAACTTACCTTTCCTTAGAAAATTTTCTCCAACATTTACATTTCCTTAATAAATTGGGTAAAAAATTCTGAAAATTTACCTTTTCCTTAGTAAATTTTCTTAAAAATTTACCTTTCCTTAGTAAATTTTCTTCAAAATTTACCTTTCCTTAATAAATTTACTCAAAAATTCTGAAAATTTACCTTTTCCTTGGTAACTTTTCTTAAAAACTTACCTTTTCTTAGTAAATTTTCCCGAAAATTCTGAAAATTTACCTTTGCCTTAGTAAATTTTCTTAAAAATTTACCTTTCCTTAGTAAGTTTTCTTAAAAATTTACCTTTCCTTAGTACATTTTCTCAAAAATTCTGAGAATTTACCTTTTTCTTAGTAAATTTTCTTAAAAATTTACCTTTCCTTAGTAAATTTTCTTAAAAATTCTGAAAATTTACCTTTACTTAGTAAATTTTCTTAAAAATTTACCTTTCCTTAGTAAATTATCTTAAAAATTTACGTTTCCTTAATAAATTTTCTCAAAAATTCTGAAAATTTACTATTTCCTTAGTAAATTTTCTTAAAAATTTACGTTTCCTTAATAAATTTAGTCAAAAATTCTGAAAATTTACCTTTTCCTTACTAAATTTTCCTAAAAACTTACGTTTCCTTAGAAAATGTTCTCAAAAATTCTGAAAATTTAAATTTTCCTTAATAAAGTTTCTTACATTTTTTTTTTAGCCTAATTCCGCGAAGCCGAGTGGCTTGTCTGCAGATTCTAATTTGACTAGTTTTTTTTTACCCTTCCTTAGTAAATTTTCTCAAAAATTCGGAAAATTTACCTTTTCCCTAGTAAATTTTCTTAAAAATTTACATTTCCTTAATAAATTTAGTCAAAAATTCTGAAAATTTACCTTTTCCTTGGTAACTTTTCTTAAAAACTTACCTTTCCTTAGTAAATTTTCCCGGAAATTCTGAAAATTTGCCTTTCCCTTATTAAATTTTCTTAAAAATTTACCTCTCTTTGGTAAATTTTCTTAAAAATTTACCTTTCCTTAGTACATTTTCTCAAAAATTCTGAAACTTTACCTTTTCCCTAGTAAATTTTCTTCAAAATTTACCTTTTTCTTTGTAAATTTTCTTAAAAATTTTCCTTTCCTTAGTAAATTTTCTAAAAAATTTACCTTTCCTTAGCAAATTATCTTAAAAATTTACCTTTCCTTAGAATATTTTCTCAAAAATTCTGAAAATTTACTATTTCCTGAGCAAATTTTCTTAAAAATTTACATTTCCTTAGAAAATTTTCTTAAAAATTTACCTTTCCTACGAAAATTTTCTCAAAAGTTCTGAAAATTTATATTTTCCTTAGTAAATTTTCTTAAAAATTTACCTTTCCTTAGTAAATTTTCTCAAAAGGTCTGAAAATTTGCCTTTCCTTAGAAAACTTTCTCAAAAATTCTGAAAATTTAAATTTTACTTAGCAAATTTTCTTAAAAATTTACCTTTCTTTAATACATTTTCTTTAAAATTTACCTTTCCTTAGTAAATTTTCTAAAAAATTTTCCTTTACTTAGTAAATTTTCTCAAAAATTCTGAAAAATTACATTTTCCTTAGTAAATTTTCCTAAAAATTTACCTTTCTTTAGTGCATTTTCTTTAAAATTTACCTTTGCTTAATAAATTTTCTTAAAAATTTATCTTTCCTTAATAAATTTTCTCAAAAATTCTGAAAATTTACCTTTTCCTTAATAAATTTTCTTAAAAATTTACCTTTCCTTAGTAAATTTACTCAAAAATTCAGAAAATTTACGTCTTCCTTAGTTAATTTTCTGAGAAACTTACCTTTCCTTAGTAAATTTTCCAGAAATTTCTGAAAATTTACCTTTTCTTTAGTAAATTTTCTTCAAAATTTACCTTTCCTTAGAAAACTTTCTCAAAAATTCTGAAAATTTACCTTTCCCTTAGTAAATTTTCTTAAAAATTTACCTTTCCTTAGTAAATTTTCTTAAAAATTTACCTTTCCTTAGTACATTTTCTCAAAAATTCTGAAAATTTACCTTTTTCTTACTAAATTTTCTTAAAAATTTACCTTTCCTTAGTAAATTTTCTGAGAAACTTACCTTTCCTTAGTAAATTTTCCCGAAAATTCTGAAAATTTACCTTTTCCTCAGTAAATTTTCTTAAAGAATTACCTTTCCTTAGTAAATTTTCTTAAAAATTTTACTTTCCTTAGTACATTGTCTCAAAAATTCTGAAAATGTACCTTTTCCTTAGTAAATTTTCTTAAAAATTTACCTTTCCTTAGTAAATTTTCTTCAAAATTTACCTTTCCTTAGTACATTGTCTCAAAAATTCTGAAAATTTACCTTTTAAAAATTTACCTTTCCTTAGTGAATTTTCTTAAAAATTTAACTTTCGTTAGCAAATTTTCTTAAAAATTCTGAAAATTTACTTCTTTTCTTAGTAACTTTTCTTAAAAGTTTACCTTTTCTTAGTAAATTTTTTTAAAAATTTACCTTCCCTTAGTAAATTTTCTCAAAAATTCTGAAAATTTACCTTTTATTTAGTAAATTTTTTTAAAAAAAATACCTTTCTTTAGTAAATCTTCTTAAAAATTTAACTTTCCTTAGTGAATTTTCTCAAAATTCTGAAAATTTACCTTTTACTTAGTAAATTTTTTTTTAAAATTACCCTTCCTTAGTAAATTTTCTTAAAAATTTACCTTTCCTTAGAAAATTTTCTCAAAAATTTTGAAAATTTACTTTTTCCTTAGAAAATTTTCTCCAAAATTTACATTTCCTTAATAAATTTGGTAAAAAATTCTGAAAATTTACCTTTTCCTTAGTAAATTTTCTTAAAAATTTACCTTTCCTTAGTAAATTTTCTTCCAAATTTACCTTTCCTTAATAAATTTACTGCAAAATTCTGAAAACTTACCTTTTCCTTGGTAACTTTTTGTTACCTTTTCTTAGTAAATTTTCCCGAAAATTCTGAAAATTTACCTTTCCCTTAGTAAATTTTCTTAAAAATTTACTTTTCCTTAGTAAGTTTTCTTAAAAATTTACCTTTCCTTAATACATTTTCTCAAAAATTCTGAAAATTTACCTTTTTCTTAGTAAATTTTCTTAAAAACTTACCTTTCCTTAGTAAATTTTCTTAAGAATTCTGAAAATTTACCTTTACTTAGTAAATTTTCTTAAAAATTTACCTTTCCTTAGTAAATTATCTTAAAAATTTGCCTTTCCTTAGAAAACTTTCTCAAAAATTCTGAAAATTTAAATTTTCCTTAGTAAATTTTCTAAAAAATTTACCTTTCTTTAGTACATGTTCTTTAAAATTTACCTTTCCTTAGTAAATTTTCTAAAAAATTTTCCTTTACTTAGTAAATTTTCTCAAAAATTCTGAAAAATTACATTTTCCTTACTAAATTTTCCTAAAAATTTACCTTTCTTTAGTGCATTTTCTTTAAAATTAACCTTTGCTTAATAAATTTTCTTAAAAATTTATCTTTCCTTAATAAATTTTCTCAAAGATTTTGAAAATTTACCTTTTCCTTAATAAATTTTCTTAAAAATTTACCTTTCCTTAGTAAATTTACTCAAAAATTCTGAAAATTTACGTCTTCCTTAGTTAATTTTCTGAGAAACTTACCTTTCCTTAGTAAATTTTCCAGAAATTTCTGAAAATTTACCTTTTCTTAAGTAAATTTTCTTCAAAATTTACATTTCCTTAGAAAACTTTCTCAAAAATTCTGAAAATTTACCTTTCCTTTAGTAACTTTTCTTAAAAATTTACCTTTCCTTAGTGAATTTTCTTAAAAATTTACCTTTCCTTAGTAAATTTTCTGAGAAACTTACCTTTCCTTAGTAAATTTTCCCGAAAATTCTGAAAATTTACCTTTTCCTCAGTACATTTTCTTAAACATTTACCTTGCCTTATTAAATTTTCTCAAAAATTCTGAAAATTTACCTTTTAGTTAGTAAGTTTTTTTTTTAATTTACCTTTCCTTAGTAAATTTTCTTAAAAATTTACCTTACCTTAGAAAATTGGCTCAAAAATTCTGGAAATTTACTTTTTCCTTAGTAAATTTTCTTAAAAATTTACATTTCCTTAGTAAATTTTCTTAAAAACTTACCTTTCCTTAGAAAACTTTCTCAAAAATTCTGAAAATTTACCTTTTTCGTAGTAAATTTTCTTAAAAATTTACCCTTCCTTAGTAAATTTTCTTAAAAATTTACCTTTCCTTAGTAAATTTTCTTAAAAATTTACCTTTCCTTAGTACATTTTCTCAAAAATTCTGAAAATTTACCTTTTGCTTACTAAATTTTCTTAAAAATTTACCTTTCCTTAGTAAATTTTCTGAGAAACTTACCTTTCCTTAGTAAATTTTCCCGAAAATTCTGAAAATTTACCTTTTCCTCAGTAAATTTTCTTAAAGAATTATCTTTCCTTAGTAAATTTTCTTAAAAATTTACCTTTCCTTAGTACATTGTCTCAAAAATTCTGAAAATTTACCTTTTCCTTAGTAAATTTTCTTAAAAATTTACCTTCCCTTACTAAATTTTCTTCAAAATTTACCTTTCCTTAGTACATTGTCCCAAAAATTCTGAAAATTTACCTTTTCCTTAGTAAATTTTCTTAAAAAATTACCTTTCCTTAGTAAATTTTCTTCAAAATTTACCTTTCCTTAGTACATTGTCTCTAAAATACTGAAAATTTACTTTTCTTAGTAAATTTTTTTAAAAATTCTGAAAATTTACCTTTTTCTTAGTAAATTTTCTTAAAAATTTACCCTTCCTTAGTAAATTTTCTTAAAAATTCTGAAAATTTACATTTACTTAGTAAATTTTCTTAAAAATTTACCTTTCCTTAGTAAATTATGTGACGGTGATCAGTTTTGCTCTGCACTGTAGCCAAAGAATTTCTGGTACAAGCAGAAATAAGAAAGCAGAAAAAAAATATAACCTTGATCTTGAAATTATTTTCAAGTTCAAGTATGTACATGTAAACAACACCTTAGATGGTAATATGTTAATGGAAAAATTTTTTTTGTTCTATTTTTGCAAACTGATTTATGGCGCGATTTTTTTTCTCAGTCTCTGCGTTGTTTGATATGAATTCATGATTATTCATGTATGTATTGGGTCAACTACAACTTGCAATCCTTCTCGTTCTCCCACTTGGTTTTCAGCTATTGGTATTAGCTTGCCCCTTCATTCACTCAATAACCTCACTTACTCTCTCTCCTTTTAATATGAGTTGGTATTTTTTTTACGAAAATAGTGAGATTATGAACGAATGTATGTATATCTATGTGTATTAGGGATAAAGAGATAAAAAGTTACATAATGACATACATAGGCTATTCAATGAGTGGGTGAGCGTAGGTAATACAAAAAAGTCTTGTATAATTGGTGTTATGAAGATGACGCCAGAATTTAAAAATGAATTAAGGTTTTGATTTTGAAAGAAGCGTACGGTTACAGTTGCGGAAACTGCTTGGTTTTTTTTCGGTTTTCTACACATAATAATATTCAACATTGTGCTTTTTGTTAATGACTATAAATTTCTTTCCTTTCGTAACAGAAATTCTGTGATAATTTTTTCTGAATAAAAGAAATTTAAAATTTTTGTTTGTGATTTACCGAAAACAATAAGTACTTTATTAATAATTAAAAAAAAAATTATTATAGTATAATAAAAACATTAAAACCCGTTTAAATCAATAGTGAGTAAAGAATTAAGTTAAAAAAACTTCTTGTGAGATTTTTGTCTACATGAAATAAATAAAATTATGACAACAACGATAAAATTATAATAATTTTATAATCGGTTAGACAAGCTTGAATTTAAAAAAAAACAAGTAAGAGTGTTAAATTCGGCTGTGCCGAATCTTTGATACCCTCCACCTCGGTTTGAGTCTTGATAATAAATGTAAATGAAAAAGTAAACAATTTGTTAAACTTAATACCAAATTATTTCAACAAATTCTTTGGGTTGGTTTTCTTCTTTTCATTATTTCGGATTTATTTCGGTGTTTGCTTTTTGGTCATCGTGGTTGCTGATCGGCATGCATTTTGGTTATACACCTATATGCATGCGTTTCCGGTTATATGACATAACTTCTCGTTTAATTTAGTTTTTGCTAATTAAATAGCTCGCCCTAACCTCCATTGCAAAGGTAATGGTTGTGTAGAGTGGCTATATGCATTAAATCGTTCTAATTGGAGATGGCTGTATAGTTTCTTTTAACTGGCCAAATATTTCTTCATTGTGGCCATATAGGTCGGATGGAGTAACAAAATAATAACCAAAAAAAAAGCTCTCTCAACTTTTTTTAAAATATTGCCATATTTTGAAAACATAGTGAATAAATTTATAATAATAAATAATCAAATTAGGGATGAAAAACGCAAAAAACGAAAAGTCCCAAACATTTTAAATAAAATAATTTAATGTTATCTTTATTTTCTGAAAAACTTCAAATTTTCATCCAAAAAAAATTGTGAAAATTTATATATAAAAAATAACATTCTCATAAAATTACGTTTACTTATGTAACAATTTTTATGTTAGCAATTCTTAAATATCATTTGAGGTTTTTTTAAATTCATTGAATTTAAATTAATATCGACAAATCTGTTTTTTCTATTTATTTAAATTGTAAAGGAGTGGCATCCCTGTCAAAATAAGCGAAAAACACAAAGAATAGAAAAAAACAAATTACTTCGTGTTTGACAGGATGATTTTATGTTTATGTTTAATATCTTTATTTTTTTTACTAATATTTCTGATTATTTATTTGAAAATGAAATAATGAATTGAATATGCTATTTAATTTTTTTATTTATATAAAGTTTTTTAATTAAAGCAAAATATTTTCACTATTTCATGATTTTTATTTATGTATGACGACATTTCAACCTAAAAATTTAAGTTTTTATCGATTGGATAAACAACACAAAAATGGTTGTCGTTTAGATAACAACAACAGCTGACTTTAACAATAGCGAATATCGTTTCAAAATTTTACTGATAATTTTGCAATTTTCTTTTTTTTTACAATTCGACTATCGTTAAAAGAAGTTACTGAATCGCGGTACTGAAAAGTTATTAATATCTCCTGAATGGCAATATTTTTTTTAAATGTAAACATTTTTAAATGTAAAGATATTTCTAAATTTAAAATTATTATTTCCGACGTTTTGATATGATCTTCTGAAACTCAATTAATATTTTCTAATTTATAATTGGAAATTTTATTTTCAGTTTTTATTATAATTGATATATTCTTAAATTTGAATGGAAAATTTAAAAAGTGAAATTTTGTATTTATGTGAATAATAATGCTTTATTAATTATAAACAATTTTTAAAAATTAGATGTAATCGCAATCAGATATTTTATAGGTAAAGCAGAATAATAATTCTATATAACTATGTAGAACTGTTTTGTAAGCAAAAAACTCATTGACGAACTCGGTAACTCTATTTTGTAAAGACAACAAAAAGTTAACCCCCCAATCTCACATCACACTGAAATTGTAAAATCGTTGTGTACGTATTATCAACGAAAAATTGTTCGAATTAGTCGAATCCATCGCCATTAATTTTTATGCTCAAACATCTGACTGCAATCTCATTTTTAAAATGTTGTCGAAGCGTAAACTTGAAAAAATTTGTATACTTCTCTCTCTTATTTTATTTTAAGTAGAGTTACCAAGTTTATTATACAGGCACATGTTTGAGGGAAAATGTTTACATTTATTATTATTAGTATTATTTTAATAATAGTTAATAATATTTATGCTCTATAATTAACAAACTTGCGTTTTTGTATGCGCATTTCAAAAAATAAATCATTATAATAGATTTAACAAGTTAAAACTTTAATAACAATTTTACAGAATCCAGTAAATTTGCATTAAATTTATAACAGGGTAACATTAATCATCGTTAGTGTCTGCCACTATTCGCACGAAAAATTTGGTGCCATTAGTGTGACCACTGCGGAAAATGTGTGTGTATTAGTAAAAAAAATGTGAGTGTATTGAGTTTTTCGAACTTGCAGTGTGATGTGAGATTGGTGGGTAATATGCCAAACTTATGTTCATATTTGTAAAAGAATAATGAAAAAAACGTATAAAATAAAAGACCAACCCGTGTATAAGTTAACGACATAAATATTTAAAAATAATTTAAACAACATTGCTGACAATGCGTCTGCAATATTGTGCAAAACATAAAAAAACACACAGCGCGTGTAAGCGCAACAAAACAAATACGAACAGCGCGTGTTGGCAGAATGGCAACATCAGCAGTTTTTGTGGTTTTATTTGGCCACAACAATTATTTTAAGTTAGTAAATATTGTGATGTAGTAGAAAATAGTTGTTTTTAAAAGAAAATAAAAATATTTTTAAGAACAATAAAAAAAAGACTTTATTTTAACGAATAAAAATTTAAAGTAAGTCTAACTGGCGCCCAACTAAAAAAGTCGCGTCCGTCTTCTAAAAAAGCAGTGAAACAAGTGTGTCCACAAAGATCCTGAAGCAGCATAAAGTGGCTCATCGTTTTAATGCAACGCCCTAAAGAAGTGCGACAATAGAAGCCATCAAGGAAGCGACAAACATCAGCGTGAAGGACCCTTAGTAACCTTAGAGGAAAAAAAGGACAACTCCCAGCGCCGAGACATGCACATACTGATATTAATGTAAGAACTCCATTTTTATTATTCAGTATATTTATTGTGAACTATTATAGGCTACTAGATTTAAAGTAATAAGTGAATTAAATTTTTAAATTTGAAAAATTAAAACAATTTTTGAAAAAATTAAATTTGAAGAAAAATTTGAAACAATTAAAATAAGTGAATTAAATTTGAAAAATTAAAACAATTTTTGAAAAAAATTAAATTTGAAGAAAAATTTGAAACAATTAAAATAAGTGAATTAAATTTGAAAAATTAAAACAATTTTTGAAAAAAATTAAATTTGAAGAAAAATTCGAAACAATTAAAATAAGTGAATTAAATTTTTAAAAATTAAAACAATTTTTGAAAAAAATTAAATTTGAAGAAAAATTTTAAACAATTAAAATTTGAAACAATTTTTGAAAAAATTAAATTTGAAGAAAAATTTGAAACAACTAAATAAGTGAATTAAATTTTAAATTCGAACAATTTTTGAAAAAATTAAATTTGAAGGAAAATTTGAAACAATTAAACTAAGTGGATTAAATCTTTAAATTAGAAAAAATTAAATTTGGAGTAATTTTTAAATAATCAAATTTGAAGAAAAATTTGAAGCAATTAATTTTGACTAAGTAAATTAAACTTGAAGAAATTAAATTTGAAGAAAGTGAATTCAGGGTAATTTTATACTGACTAAGTTTTGAACAATTTGACAAAATTTTAAGTTTGAATCAACTTTGAAAAAATTAAAACCAAGTGAATTAAACCTTGGAAAAACTAAATTTGAAACAACTAAAACTTATTGCAATTTTATTTTGAATCTTAAACAATTTTGCATTAAATTTGATCGGTTTTAGGACAGTTGAATATAAGGCCAATTTTATTGGGCAAATTGTTACAACAATATAAGAAATTTTTTTTCTGTTTCGACAAAATGTCAAACCCAAATAACCTGATAAGACCTAGTGTTTTGGACGCTGCAGGCGCTCCACCAATACAGCCAGCCCGCATGGCACAACCACCACTACAGGCAAATTTGACACCGGAGTTAATAAATGCCTTTAGCGATATTGCTAGGAGAATAATACAAGAAAACCTCAACAGTGACAACCTACTACTTAATGCTACAGACGAATTTATCAGGCCGGAACATCAGGGCCAACTAAACGATTTAGATAGAATACCAGACATCATACGCAGCCTTAGGGAATTTTCAGGAAACCCAGTAGAGTATAGTTCGTGGAAAAAAAGCGTAGACCGCGTGCTCGGAATATACGGGAACACTAGAGGTACACCGAAATACTTCGGCATACTAAACGTTATTAGGAACAAAATCGTAGGCAACGCTGACGCAGTCCTTGAGTCATACAATACCCCACTAGACTGGAAAGCGATTTCACACTGTCTTGCACTGCATTATGCTGACAAACGTGACATTACTACCCTTGAATGTCAACTTACATCATCGACGCAAGGAAGGAGTTCTATCTCCCAGTTTTATCAGGAAGTTTATAACCACTTGTCACTGATATTGAATAAATTATCAAGTCTGGAAATGGGACAAGAAGCAATGCAACTTCTCACGAAAACATATAGAAACAAGGCTCTGGACACATTCGTTAGAGGCCTAAACGGCGATCTTCCTAGACTTTTGGGCATGAGGGAACCATCTGATTTACCTCAGGCATTACACTTGTGTATGAAGTTAGAAAACCAAGGATTCAGGACACAATACTTGAGCCATAAAAATAGTCAGCACCAATCACCTCAAATACCCCCTAGAAAACAGCAATTTCCAAGACAACAATTTTACCCACAAATAGCATATTTACCCCAAGCGGTACGAAGTCAATCATTTAGGGATGATGCTTTTAGAAGACAACCATCAAATCCAAATTTTTACAATCAATCATTTAACAGACAACATTTTCCACAAAATCCGAACTATACCTATAGACATCAAAACTTTAATAACAATATGCAACCCCCCAGACCAATAGGCCCAAAACCGTTACCTAAACCGGTACCCATGGAAATAGATAATTCTATGCAGACAAGGAGAATTGATTACATGAATAGACCAAATTTTAACGCATTTTCGGGAAAACGCCCACCGGCACCATCAAATCAATTCAATAATTTTTCGAATAAGGCTCAGAGAATTAATCACATAGCTCAGGAAGAACCCGAGGAACAGACTTGGGAGGGCTATTATAATAACTACGAACAACAGGAGGAGACTAACCATGAGGACGATTGCAATCAATTTGCGGACGTTCATTTTTTAGATTAACTCCCTCATCACTTCCTTACTTTGAGTGTAGAACGAGTGATGGGAAAATTTTAAAGTTTTTAATAGATACCGGATCGAATAAAAACTACATTCAACCTTCTTTAGCGAAACACCCGAAACCAAACGAAAACATATTTTTTGCGAATTCAATAGGTGGTAAAACTAGAATTTCACACTACATCGAACTAAATCTTTTTGGACTTAGAGACAAAACACTTAAGTTTTTCATTTTACCAACACTCAAATCCTTTGACGCCATTATTGGCAATGACACTTTGAAACACCTCAAGGCAGTCATATATACCTCCAACGATTATATGCTCATAGAGAACAGAATTAAAGTACCCATTAAACAACGAGTGTCGAAAACTGTGTACAACATCGACGCAAAAATCGAACACTTAACTTTAGAGCAAAAAAATAATATGAAATTACTGCTACACCAGTTCCCAACACTATTTGCTGACCCGGACAAGAAACTCACTTACACAACAAAAGTTGTCGGCGAAATTAGAACTTCTACGGATACGCCAATTTATACAAGATACTATCCATACCCAATGTCGCTAAAATCGGAAGTAGAGGACCAAATTAACAAACTTCTCGAAGATGGAATTATTCGACCATCACGCTCCCCATACAACTCACCCGTATGGATTGTAAATAAAAAACCAGACTCTGAGGGAAATAAACAGTATAGACTAGTAATTGACTATAGGAAGTTAAACTCGGTAACGATTAGTGACCGATATCCGATTCCTGAAATCAATGAAGTCCTGGCACAATTGGGACGCAACAAGTTTTTCTCGGTTATTGATTTGAAAAGTGGATTTCACCAAATCCCGTTAAAAGAGTCAGACATAGAGAAAACCGCATTTTCTGTAAACAACGGAAAGTACGAGTTTACCAGACTTCCTTTCGGACTAAAAAATGCCCCCGCAATATTTCAAAGAGCGTTAGACGACATCCTGCGAATCTTTATAGGCAAAATTTGTTACGTCTACATTGACGATATTATAATTTTTGGCGAAACTGAACAAGAACACATGAAAAATTTAGAAACAATTTTTGAGGTGCTACAAAACGCAAATATGAAAATTCAGCTAGATAAATGTAACTTTTATGCAAAAGAAGTTGAATTTTTAGGATTTATGGTAACAGCTGACGGAATAAGAGCAAATCCATCAAAAGTAGAAGCAATAGAAAAAGTTCCTATACCAGGAACCCTCAAAGAACTTAGATCATTCTTGGGAATGTCTGGATTTTACAGACGTTTCATTAAGGACTATGCTAAGTTAGCAAAACCGTTAACTCTCATTTTGAGAGGGGAGGAAGGACGATTGTCCAAGCGAATATCGGCAAAAAAAGAAATAACCCTCGACAATAGTGCAATAGAAGCTTTCAATAAAATTAAAAGAACACTTACGTCGAACGAAGTAATGCTACAATACCCTGACTTTCAAAAAGAATTCCACCTAACTACTGACGCTTCCAATTATGCGATAGGCGCAGTACTAGAGCAAGATGGAAAACCAATCATATTTATTTCAAGAACACTTTCAAAGTGTGAAGAACATTATGCAACCAACGAAAAAGAGATGCTCGCCATCATATGGGCTTTGAAAACTTTACGAAGTTATCTCTACGGTCCAGTTGCCATAAAAATATTCACAGACCACCAACCCCTGACTCACGCACTCAGCAACAAGAACAGCAACAGCAAGCTGAAAAGATGGAAGGCAATATTAGAAGAATACAACTACGAACTTAAATACAAACCAGGCAGGACAAACGTTGTAGCAGACACACTTTCTAGAATTCCAGACAACAAACAGCAGATAAACTCAATGACAGCAACACAACATAGCGACGATAGCTCTTCACAGAATCTGATACCATATACAGATGTACCAATTAACGTTTTCAGAAACCAATTATTTATTTCAATAGGAGAATCAGCCTCTTACCAGTTTAAGATCATCTTCCCCACTTACCATAGACATATTATAGTTGAACGTCATTTTACTGAAGATAGCCTTACGAAAATCTTAAAGCGATACTTGAACCCCTCGGTGACCAACGGAATCTTTACTGATGACCGCATTTTAGGAAAAATACAAACGATATATCCCTTGCATTTTACCCATTATAGGACACGATACACTAGGAAAATTGTGGAAGATTTAATACAGGAAACAGACCAAGAAGCCAAAATAATTCAGGAACATAATAGAGCACACAGAAATCCTCTTGAAAATAGGGCACAGCTATTGGAAAACTATTATTTTCCCCAAATGGGTGCGAAAACTAAAAAGATCGCGAAACAATGTAAGATATGTCAGGAAAATAAGTACGAAAGACACCCCACAACACCCATCCTGCACGCTACTCCTATTCCGGATTATCCAGGACAAATCGTACATATTGATATTTATCAGACCGATAAAAAAGTTGTTTTGACCGCCATAGATAAACTCACGAAGTACGCTCAGGCTAAACTTATAAAATCAAGAGCTACAGAAGATGTAAGATTACCGTTACAGGAACTACTAATAAACTTCGGTATGCCTAAGAAAATTGTCATAGATAATGAAAAATCATTGAGTTCAGCTCCAATAACGTTTATGCTCGAAAATCAATACGGCATCCAGATATTTAAGACACCCCCATACACAAGTACAGTTAACGGACAAATAGAACGTTTTCACTCCACCCTTTCCGAAATGATGCGTTGCGTAAAAGCTGAAAATACACATATAAATTTTGAGGAATTACTCTATAGATCTTTATACAAATATAACCACTCAATACACTCGACGATTAAAAGGAAACCAATAGAGGCATTTTTCGGACGAAACAAGAGTACTGACCCAAAACAAATAGAAAAAGATAGGTTGGACAATGTAGAGAAGATCATTGACAAGCAAAATAAAGATCTCGAATTTCATAATAAAAAAAGAACGTCTCCCCCTAGTTATAAACCGAACGATACTGTTTATGTGAAAATAAATAAAAGACTAGGCAGTAAACTAACACCTAGGTATAAAAAGGAGAAAGTTAAAGAGGACAAAGGAGATACAATATTGACAGAATCCGGACGTATAGTTCATAAATCTCACATAAAAAATAGTAATTAGAAAATAGTAATAAATAGAAAAAAAAGGGGAAACGTATAAAGAATTATCGAACAATATGCCATAGGCATACGATTTAGTAACTAATAATGTAGAATCTTAATATTAAAAACACGTACACGTAGTATTGTATTAAATGAAATTGAAAAAAAAGAAAGGAGAAAACTAAAGCTATCGAATAATAATGTAAAACAATAAATATGAAAATAATAATCAAAATAAATATCGAGTACTAAGCCATAGGCTTACGATTTTAAACAGTACATTAGATAAGAACGTTAAATCTAAAAAAATAAAAATAAAAATAAAATCCTTAATTCACTTACAGACTTTTCACCTGTATGGTGCATGCAGAATTCCAGATTCTGGACTACACAAATTCTCAATTAGTTACTCTAAAGGATGACACAGCTAGAATACAGGAAGGAACTTTTAAAATAATTCACTTAATTGACTTAGCGGAATATGACAAAATGACGATAGAAATAGAGAAGACAATTAACAACAATATAACGGTGACCCAGGAGTTATACCCTTTTCTCATACACGAATTATCTCAAATCCGCATGCTTATATCAAGGATAACCCCTAAAATAAAGAGGAAACGATCACTAGACTTTATAGGCTCTACATGGAAGTGGATAGCGGGTAACCCCGATCACCATGACCTAGAAATAATTAATGACGACTTACGAAATTTAACCGAAAGTAATAACAGACAGGTAATTATAAATAAATTATTAATTGAGAAGATAAATGAACAAAATCTGAGAAGTAATCAAATAATGAAAGTTGTTAAAGATAATACAAATATTAAATTGGAATTAAGTTTAAGAACGAAGTACCAATTAAGACTAATTAAAGAAGAATTGTTAAATATAGAATACGCCTTGCATTGGGCCAAATCTAATGTAGTAAATTCATTTATACTATCTAACATAGAAATAAAAACTATAGAAGAAATTGTTAAGCACGAGGGAATACCCTATATAAATATTGAAGAAGAATTAGAATTCACAGACATTAATATAGCCGTAAACGGTTCAATGATTGTTTATATTTTAAGTTTACCCACTACACAAAACGAAGAGTGTGAAACACTTATAATGAAATCTGTAAAATCTAATAATAAGATAACCAAAATTGAGTATGAAAAAATCTTAAAATGTAAAAGAAAGACTTTTGGAATTAAATCTGATTGTAAAAAATATAATAAGAAAAGCATTTGTAATGAAAAAAATTTAATAGAATTAAGTGAAAATAATTGCATAATTAAACTATTGAAAAGCCAATTGCCAAACTGCACACGCACTAATGCTGATCATGTAAACGATTTCGAAGAAATACAACCTGGAATACTATTCCTAAATGACTACAATGGCACTGCACTTATTGATAATCAACCGCTTCAACTAGCAGGCACCTTTATTATAAAGCATCATAATTCAACCATAAAATTACACGATAAAGTTTTTTATGTCCAAGAAATGACATACTTGGAACCATTACCAGCTATCTTACAGCAATCAACTGTAAAAGACCAGCTAGAAGAATTCCTTTCTCTTAAAATGATTAAAGACCTTGAGATACGGAATAGAGATAAAATTGCAAATGTTGACCTGATCAATAAGATCAGCCTTACCCTTAACACCAGCGTAACATTAATTCTTTTTGCTCTAATTATTATTCTTACAGCGAAGTTTTGGAAAAATAAGTTTAAACGAAACCAGATGCTTGAACCAAACTCCATGCCGACAGGGACGTCAGCACTTGAGAGAGGAGGAGTTAACGACATAAATATTTAAAAATAATTTAAACAACATTGCTGACAATGCGTCTGCAATATTGTGCAAAACATAAAAAAACACACAGCGCGTGTAAGCGCAACAAAACAAATACGAACAGCGCGTGTTGGCAGAATGGCAACATCAGCAGTTTTTGTGGTTTTATTTGGCCACAACAATTATTTTAAGTTAGTAAATATTGTGATGTAGTAGAAAATAGTTGTTTTTAAAAGAAAATAAAAATATTTTTAAGAACAATAAAAAAAAGACTTTATTTTAACGAATAAAAATTTAAAGTAAGTCTAACTTATACTCTTAACATTGTTCTGTATGATATCTAGTTGAAAATATTAACATTCATGTTAAAATAGAAATAACTATTGCAAAGCTAATTAGAACAAACAAAAATTATGGCGGCATCTACTGTGGCATAGTCACGCTGAGCAAAATGAAGTGACACTCTGTTAATACAAAAGAAATGTATTTTCCCCACAACAAAATACTGCAGAATTTTATGTAACTAAAATAACCGATTTATTTCTAACATGCAGTTACTATGAATATACATACATACATATATATAATATATGTACATTATTTGTATTATTTAATATGTGTATGTATGTATATTTAAATATTACACACAAAAAATACAACATCAAACGTTATTTTTGTGTTTTTCTCTTTAAATAAATTAATACATAAATTTTTTTGCTAAATTTACATTTGGGCAATTCACAACAGGTGTTGTATATTGTATGTTGTATTGAAATACACAATACAATCATTTGTTGTGAACACTCAGTTGTATTTTCATATTGTAAAACGCTTTCTTTAGTAATTTTCGATCCAACGAGGAAAGATCGCTTCGTCGCTTCTGCTATTTTGTATAAGAGAAAACACTTGTCAGTGTTTGCTTTTTGGTCATGAGATATACCCTGGAGTTTTAGTTACGTACCTCTTACATTTTAATTTATAATGAAAAAAAAAAAAAAATGTTAAATGTTTTGGTTGGTACTGAAAGAGAAAATATATACATACCAAAAATATAAACATTAATTTTTATATAAATAAACTTATCGATGTATTTGCGTTATATGCATTATTTGCCATATTTTATTTTATAATTATTTATGCTGATAATATTCTATGTATTTGTTTTTTCTTTTTCATAAAAACTGGCATTCACTTGGAACTGATATGTTATGATACAATATACAACATTTACTAAACATAGCAAATGAAGTTGGATCGTGTATCAGATTTTTCAGTGAAAATTACCGACAACAATTTTACACTATTGTAAAGTGATACACGATACAAGAGATACAACGATACATTACCCATTGTGAATTTCCCAATTGTTTTTTTTATTAACAACTAGGTATTTTAGCATTATTTGCTTTAGATGTTGGTGAATTTTTACTCCCTTTATATTAACTCGTAGTGTCTGCTTGTCGAAAAAATTTTGGATCGTTTTTAACCACTTTCCCGTGACCCAATCGATCTGAAATTTTGCAGGCAGGCTTGTGGCAATGACAGAAATGATCTAACATATTTTTTTAGTGATGCCAAAACAATGGAAACTTTTAAATTTTTCTACCAGAGTTGATAAAAAAATGTACAAAGGGTTTGTTTTTGTTATATTATTACCATAACGACCACAAAAACAACAAGTCCAGCTATGAAAACAATGCAACATTTAGAATAACAACAAGAACAATATAGAAATATCATGTTTTTCATTTTTTTTTAATTTTTCAGAGATTTCCCTGGACCTGTTCGACCGATTTTAACGATTTTTGAAGTAGAAATCTTCCCATGAATTTGGTGAATCATTCTCGCTAAAAACTATCACCCTAGCTATCCTATTGAGGGCGTGATCGTGACAAGAACAACATAGAAAATTATATTTTTTCAAGACTTTTTTTAGTTCTTCATTCAAATCTCGGGCCCTAATTGACCGATTTGGACGATTTTAAACAGCAAACTTCTCAGGATGTTAGTGAATGATTTTTATTTCAACGAGTACCCTAGCTGCCGGATTGATGCCGTCATCGTGATTTCCACAGGCGGACAGACGGACATCGCTATATCAACTCCAGTTGTTATAAGGATCACAAATATATAAATTTTATGGGGTCCAAAATTTTTTTTCTAATTATTACAAACGGAATGACAAACTTATATATACCCTCTGCACACTGGAGTGGAGGGTATAACAACTCTACAACAGCAACAATGACAGTCATATGTTTTTCAAATAGGAAAAAACTGTTTATGTGTTAGTTTCGGTCATTCCCCAGTATGCATTGAAATATTATTTCTCCAATGTTGTGAGAAAAGTTAAGTTCTTAAATTGATGTCAAATGTAATTCTCAACTTGGGTTGAACAATTTTTCTCCTTGTTTGCTTTCAACTTGACATCAAGTTGAGACTTAACATTTTTTCCAATCTTTGAGAATCATTTTTACTCTCAATTGGATATCCAACACTTTTCTCCACTTGAGACCAAACATTTATTCAACTTGAATACGATTTGTGTTAAGTCTGAGATATTATTTAAATATGTCATAAATAATAAATTAAATTAAAAAATGCCAAAAAAGTACAAATAAATCATTGATATATTTTTAATTATTTCTGCTTTTTGTCGAATTTTTCAAAAAATGTACAACTAATTAATTCATTTATTTTTAATTCTAGATTTTAAAAAATGTACATAATATGTACATTTAATGTTAAATATGTACATAGTAATGTTAAATATATAATGAAATTAAATTGAAACATTAAAAAAGTACATTGTTTTCATTTCTAAAATTAGTATAATATTTTTTAATATGGCAATTCCGTACCTTCCATTTGATACCGATTGGAAATATTTCTTTGCTATCAAGTTGAGAATCACAAATTTCTCAATTTGATAACTATGAAAATCGCCATATAAAAAATGTGCCTTTTAAGTTGAGAAGACTATATTCGAACTATGGAGGGCATTTGAGAATTAACGTTGGAGATTTGAAAAATGTATTTGATCTCAAATGCACCTCAAGTTGATAGCAAACAAAAATGTTTATTGGGACATTTATTGTAGGGTCGTTTGCACACACACAAAAAATAGAAAATAAATTGTCAATAAGCAAAGCAAGTGGCTTCGAAATTCGATGATGCCAGTTAATCATTTTTTGTTCACGCGGAATTTATAATTGGAGGAATTTTTTTCTCGAGAAATGTATTTTCCGTGAGAAAGAAATTCCTTGAGAATATTCATAATTGGGATGAATAACTTTTAATTGGAACTTTTTAGTCAGAATAAATCATAATTCTAGTTAGATATTGGTTAATATTTAATTAGAAAAAATATTGTGGTGGCATCTACGCAATTATTGAGGCAGTCACGGAAAAATTAAATGCAAGTCTGTTTTTTTTAATATAACAAAAATGGATTTTCCCTTTAACAAAATATGGCAGAATTCTTTATAAATGAAATGCAAAATGGAAAATCAATTTTGTGCTAATTCTTAACAAAATTAATAAAATATATATATGTATTATTATATTTATTAATATTTGTAATTTTATTTGACACAATTTCACACACAGTTTTACAGATCAACTGTTTTAATTAGAAAAAATATTGTGGTGGCATCTACGCAATTATTGAGGCAGTCATGGAAAAATTAAATGCAAGTCTGTTTTTTTTAATATAACAAAAATGGATTTTCCCTTTAACAAAATATGGCAGAATTCTTTATAAATGAAATGCAAAATGGAAAATCAATTTTGTGCTAATTCTTAACAAAATTAATAAAATATATGTAAAGAAACTATATTTCTTTAAATAAGTGGCGCCTTAATTTAAAATATGCGGCGCACTCTGCCGGTAAAGGCTCGCACATATGACATATGACATATGTGGGATAATAACAACCATGTGTATTCTTATCACACACAATAATAAAAATTAATTAATTTAAAATATAAATTATATAAATTCAGATAAACCAACGGGATTAGTAAATTGAAGAATAGACTTTAATTGTCGTTTCTCTATTTACAGGTACGAGTAAATAGCAATAGTTGTAAATAGTTATTAAATGATTAAAAAAATAAATACTCTATTTACAGAGCAACACTTTGAAGTTTATTTTACTTGTCTAGTTCCAAAAGGAAAATCAAAGATTCCTCTTATAAAACGACAATCTTAGTCAACAAGGTGAGAAAATGGAAAAATTACATTTCAAGTTTACAGTGCAGGCATCAGATGATGGAAAAACAAATGTTATATGTATAACCTCAATCACAACGGAAGATGGTAAAATCTATAAAGTACCAAAAGAATTACAACCTGCAGCACTACATAAAAGTATTACAGGATCCTCAGTTTATGCGAACATCAAAAATACATTAAAAAAAAGACACCAAACAAGAAATCTTTGGATTAAGGTAACCGATGAGATGAGAAAAGCATACTGGGATACCGATGGCAATGTGGTACTTGGAGGTGAATACCCAGAAGAAATTACTTTGGATAACGAAAGTGAATGTAATGCAAGTATGTCAGAAAATACAATAGCAGACCAAATGGCAAAGGCTTTTGGAATGATATTGAACAATCAAAAAAGTAATGAACGACCAAATATAAGCAAACTGTCAGAAAAATTTGTGATTGAAAAATACAGTGGAAAAGGTAATGCTCATGAATGGTTGAAGGTTTTTGAAAAAGAATGTGAAAGGCTAGAGGTTACAAGGAATGAAGAAAAAATTGAAATTTTAAAAGTTTTTCTGGAAAAATCCTGCTTAGACTGGTACAGTGCTATGATGATAAAATATACACTAACCTCTGAATGGGACATGTGGAAAGAAAATTTTTGTACTACATTTGCTAACAAAGGATGGTCAAGTAGTATATATGCGTTATCATTCAAGTACCAAACAGGTTCCCTATTGGAATATGCACTAAAAAAGGAAAAACTTATGCTCGAACTGAGAAGCTCAATAGATCAGGGAACATTGATAGACATAATTGCAGCGGGTTTACCGGATTATATTTCTGACAGAATAAACAGAGAAGAAATACTGGAAACCAAAGATTTGTTTAATGATATTGGAAGATTGGAGCACTTAGCGAGTAATAAAGGTTTTATTATTAAAAAACATTCAAGGTCTGACTATAAGGCAAGAATTGAAGATAAAAAACCGTGCGGAATTTGCGAAGGATTAAACAAAAAAAATCGCTATCATTCTGAATCAGTGTGTTGGTTTAGAACGAATGAAAACGATAGAGGAAAAAAAAATCTAATTAGAAATGTGAATAATTCAGTAATTGAAGCTGAATTAAATGACACACATCAAAAAAACTATTAATTACACCATTAATAAAAGTCAAACTATTATTAGAAAATAAACTAGAAGTATTTGGAATATATGACTCAGGATCCAATGTTTCCCTGATAAATTCAAAATTATTAAAATTAAAGAACAATAAAGTAAATATTTCAAATCAGAATAATCTAGTAACAATTAATGGTGTGAAAAAAACAAGTGGTTTGACAACTTTAAAAGCAAAAATCTTTGAAATCGAAAAAAGGGTTGATGTTTATATTATAGATGATAAAAATTTTCAATATGAATTTTTGATTGGATTAGATATGATAAAAATGTTTAGTTTGATTCAGGATGAAAACTTAAAAATTTCTCAGAAAGATATTTTATGTTTACAAAAGGAAAATAAAATTGAAAAACTTTCTGAAGGTAATACAAATAATGGAAAAAAAGAAGAAAATTCTAACAATAAAAAAACAAATGCTGTATTAACAGGCATAAAAGGTAAAAATCACACCTTAAATTTTAATGAACATGTCGAAGAAGAAAATTTTGAAATAAAAATAAATCATTTAGATCAAAATAAAAAATCAGAAATAAAAAAACTAATTGATAAATACAAATCAATTTTTGCAAAAGATAAGTATGATATTGGCACAGTTAAGGAATATGAAGCGAAAATTGACCTATTAGTGGACAAATATTGTAGTAAGAGGCCATACAGATGCACAATAGATGATAAGAAAGAGATAGAAGAGCAAATAGCGAAATTATTAGATAAAAACCTTATAGAAGGATCATACAGTCCATTTGCTGCACCAGTGACTTTAGCATTTAAAAAGGAGGACAATAAAAAATCAAGACTGTGTATAGATTTCAGAGATCTTAACAAAATTGTAGTACCTCAAGCTCAGCCGTTTCCACTGATTGAGGACTTAATGATAAAAACAAGAAATTGTAAATTTTATTCAACACTGGATATAAATTCGGCTTTTTGGTCTATCCCTCTACGAATTGAGGATAGGAAAAAAACTGGTTTCGTAACGCAGGAGGGACATTTTCAATGGACTGTCCTTCCTTTTGGACTAAAAACTTCGCCAGCAATATTTCAGCGAATACTAAGTAACATACTAAGGAAATATAAACTGACAGATTTTGCAGTGAATTATATAGATGACATTCTCATATTTTCCAAATCTTTTTCGGAACACATTGACCATTTAACAAGGTTGCTGGAAGCAATAAAAAAAGAAGGCTTCAGGTTAAAATTCAAGAAGTGCACGTTTGCATCAGACAGGGTAAAATACCTTGGTCATATAATTCAAAATAATTCAATCAGACCAGTAAAGGACAATTTGATTTCTATAAGAAATTTTCCTGCTCCAAAAACCCAGAAAAATATAAGACAATTTCTAGGAAAAATAAATTTTTATCATGAATACATACAAAAGAGGGCAATAATTCTAGACCCACTACACAATCTACTGAGGAAAAATCAAAAATTTATTTGGTCTACAGATTGTCAAAATTCATTTGAAAAGATAAAAAAACTACTATGTTCACAACCAGTACTGACAATTTTTGACCCAGATTTACCAATCAATATTTACACAGATGCATCGTTGGAGGGAGTGGGTGCAATTTTGAAGCAAACACAACATAACGGCAAAGAAAAGCCAGTGGCATACTTTTCAAAAAAAATTAATGAAGTACAAAAAAAGAAAAAAGCAATATACTTAGAATCCTTGGCCATCAAAGAAGCAATTAGATATTGGCAATATTGGCTCATAGGCAAATCATTTACGGTTTATTCAGACCACAAACCACTTGAAAACATGAACTTAAAGTCAAGAACGGATGAAGAGTTAGGTGATTTGTCATATTATCTGTCACAATATGATTTTAAAATAAAATATGCTCCAGGAAAAAATAATTTGGAAGCAGACTGCCTGAGCAGAAATCCAGTACTGAACACAGAAGAAAACAAAGAAGAAAAACTTAAAATTGTGAATTTAATAACGCTAAAAGAAATCTGTAAAGACCAAGAAAAAAATGAAGAAGTACAAAACAAAAAAGACAAGTTAATTCAAAAACATAAGGTATATTTTAAAAAAGTTAATAAAAAAGAAAAAATCATTCTATCAGAAGAATTTAGTATTAAACTCATAAAAAACATACACGAACACTTGTGCCACATTGGTATTAAACAATTACAGAAAAAGATTAGTCCACTATACACAGCGAACAATCTAACAAATAACATTAAAAAGATCTGTAAAAACTGTGATATCTGCATAAAAAATAAATCTAGAGGACACGACAAGGTTGGCCTTATGTCTCATTTAGGCCCAGCCACAAGGCCTTTTGAAATAATTTCTATAGATACCATTGGAGGTTTTGGAGGTTCAAGATCAACAAAGAAATATCTGCATCTGTTAGTAGACCATTTCACGAGATACGCATTTATTTTGACATCAAAAACCCAGAATTCGAATGATTTTATAAAATTAATCACTAATATATCGGAAACAGAGGATATTGGTATGTTACTCACTGACCAATACCCTGGAATAAACTCTAAAGAATTCAAAAGTTTTTTAAATCAGAAATTAATACAAATAGTTTTTACTGCGGTTAACGCACCGTTTTCAAATGGATTAAATGAAAGACTTAATCAAACTCTGGTGAACAAAATCCGATGTAAAATAAATGAGAAAAATAAAAAACTAGCGTGGACCACAATCGCAAAAGAATGTGTCAATAAGTACAACGACACAGAACACTCAGTAACGGGTTTTGCACCAAAATATCTATTGTATGGTACAGATGTAACAATTTTACCAAGCGAACTAAAACATAAAACAACAGAAGATAATTGGATAAAAGATAAAGAGATAGCATTAAAAAATACGATAAAATCTCATAATTACAACAAAAGACTATTTGATAAAAACAGAAAGCATGTTGAGTTCAACATTGGAGATAAAGTATATGTAGAAAATGGAAACAAATTAAACCGGAAAAAATTAGACGAACTAAAAATTGGACCTTATGAAATTGTGGAAAAGATATCGAAATCAATATACAAAATAAACACAGGCCACATAAAGTCAGAGTCTAACATTTTTCATATTACAAAACTTACCCCAGCTCTAACACTAGCAGAAGAAGATGAATAGACTTAAAAGCAAATGTTGTTATTTTCTTCCCCAGGGGGGGAGATGTAAAGAAACTATATTTCTTTAAATAAGTGGCGCCTTAATTTAAAATATGCGGCGCACTCTGCCGGTAAAGGCTCGCACATATGACATATGACATATGTGGGATAATAACAACCATGTGTATTCTTATCACACACAATAATAAAAATTAATTAATTTAAAATATAAATTATATAAATTCAGATAAACCAACGGGATTAGTAAATTGAAGAATAGACTTTAATTGTCGTTTCTCTATTTACAGGTACGAGTAAATAGCAATAGTTGTAAATAGTTATTAAATGATTAAAAAAATAAATACTCTATTTACAGAGCAACACTTTGAAGTTTATTTTACTTGTCTAGTTCCAAAAGGAAAATCAAAGATTCCTCTTATATATATATATATGTATTATTATATTTATTAATATTTGTAATTTTATTTGACACAATTTCACACACAGTTCTACAGATCAACTGTTTTCAACTGATTTAGAAGTTTTCTGTTTTTGAAACAGTAGTGCCAATTTGTAACATTTTGTGATGTAATGAAAATCGCAGAATAATAAGTTAATACACAATAAAAAATATTAAATTTTTAAGTTTTATATACATATTGCAATAAAAAAAACTTTGGTAAATTTACATTGAAGATGGTCAGAAATGAATGAGAAAAAATATATAGACATTTTAGAAAAGCACATTTAATGTTAAACTTTATGCACAAAATATATGGGTTTTTGTTGTTTCGAATTTAACTGTGGCACTAAGTGAAAAGTTTTAGACCGATCGTATATTACATCTTGAGGATCCTCACCTAATATTTTCAAATATTTTAAATTCTTTTTAACTCATTTAACCTCATTACGAAAATAGTAAAACAGTAAATATGGAAAATCCACGCACTTCAAAAAATTGTTTTCTATGAAATAAATTAAAGACATTTCATATTATACAATTTTCTTTCAAAAATGTATCAATTATTGCAAATTTGAAATTTGACATATAGTATTTGTACATATATTTGTATAGATTTCGCTGTATGAAAAGAACTATTATTTCTTTATTTAGAATATATGTAAGTATTGCTCGCAAAAAAATGCAACATCATGAATGAAACACATAGACGACTGCTGGCAGCAGCATTTGTAGTCGTATAGTCAGCTACTTGATTTTTCTGAATACGACAGCAACATATAATACAAATGCATTTTATTTAAATATACAATTACTTTTACTTATTTAAAATGCATTAGTACAACGTAAAAATAAATAAATTAGTTTAACGCCTTTTGATTATTAATGGAATTATAGCCTTTCATTTTGCGATTTTTTTTTAAACAAAATAAAATATTTCATAGCACTAACTTCTTTTACATATTTTGTTATATTGTCAACACTATTTTTGTTTTGTAGCCAACAAAACACACTTGCAGTTTTTTTTTCTATTTGAAGAACATATGACTGCCATTGTTGATGTTGTAGAGTTGTTTTTTTTTTTTGATTTTGTTTCGTTAACTCTTTTGTATTAAAGCACCTCCAATATATGTATCCATTTTAGTTTGCAAATTCAGTATATTTATAATTTATTACTTACAGCAAAAAATAATAGAAACAATTTTATAAGTTATGCTTACGAAACTATATAAATAGACTTGAAGTTGGCTGCAAAAGCAGTAGCCTGTGTAAAGAACAAGTTAGCGACATGTAACTGTTACGTAACGTGTCAGCTTTTTTTCACATGAAAAGTATTGGGACGTTCCGGTTACGTTCGGTAACTGTTTTAAATGATTTTCATGTAAAAAAAAACAACTGACTCGTTACGGTTACGGTTAGAAAACATTGACCTTTTATATGTATTATAATGCTATTAATGCATTTATCTTTATTTTATTTTATTTATATATTCTTTTTTTTTGTATTGTATATTATTTTTTTTTATTATTATTACTATTTCATTTAATTATTTTTTTCTTTAAATAAATTAATACATAAAAATTTGTTTTTTAAATTATTGGTGAACTTTTACTCCCTTTATTTACTGCCTTTATATTAACTGGTAGTGTCTGCTTGTCGACAAAATTTTGGATCGATTTTTAGCCCCTTTCCCGTGAGCCAATCGATCTGAAATTTTGCATGCAGGCTCGTGGCAATGACAGAAATGATCTAACAAATTTTTTTAGTGATGCCAAAACAATGGAAACTTTTAAAATTTTCTACCAGAGTTCACAAAAAAATGTACAAAGGGTTTGTTTTTATTATATTATTACCACAACGACCACAAAAACAACAAGTCCAGCTATGACAACAATGCAACATTTAGAATAACAACAGGAACAATATGGAAACATCATGTTTTTCATTTTTTTTTTAATTTTTCATAGATTTACCTGGACCTGTTCCACCGATTTTAATGATTTTTGAAGTAGAAATCTTCCCATGAATTTGATGAATCATTCTCACTAAAAATTATCACCCTAGCTATCCTATTGAGGGCGTGATCGTGACAAGAACAACATAGAAAATTATATTTTTTCAAGACTTTTTTTAGTTCTTCATTCAAATCTCGGGCCCTAATCGACCGATTTGGACGATTTTAAATAGCGAACTTTTCAGAATGTTAATGAATCATTTTTTATGCCAACGAGCACCCTAGCTGCCCGATTGATGCCGTCATCGTGATTTCCACAGACGGACAGACGGACAGACGGACAGACGGACAGACGGACAGACGGACAGACGGACATCGCTATATCAACTCCGGTTGTTATAAGGATCACAAATATATATATTTTATGGGGTCCAAATTTTTTTTTCTAATTATTACAAACGGAATGACAAACTTATATATACCCTCTGCACACTGGAGTGGAGGGTATAAAAATGTTCTGTCAAATAAAAATATATATACATTATCTAATTATAATCTAATACAAAAAACTTTTTAAAAATAAACTTATTAGAAAATTAATGAAATAAATTTGTTTTGAAAAATTAAATTGAAGAATTATAAAACAAAATATATATTTCGTTGCGTGTGTTCCAAAATAATAAAAAAAAATTCAGCGGGTCAGCCATGACAATGGACTGCCAATTATCATACACCTCCTAACCATCAATATCTGGGAGATATGGATTCTCCACATGCTGCCGCACATCATCCAATGTATTGCAATCATTATGCCATGTTTCATTCAGCAACTTCATCGGTACCACATCTTTACAACCAACACCAGCGGTAATTTATTTATTATCCAAAATACCAACAATTTTAAAAATTAAAAATTTTGTAAAATATGAATTATTTTCTGTTTAAATTTTTTTTTTTAAATTAAGGAATTTTATTAAATTAATGAAAGCTTGCTACCTATAAAATTTTGCTAAATATAAAAAATTTTTGTAATAATTATATATTGCCTAAATATAAAATTTTACTAAATATAAAAAAAATTTTTATAATAATTATATATTGCCTAAATATAAAATTTTACTATATATAAAAATTTTCCTAAATATAAAATTACATACTTAAGAAATTTACAGTATACCAAAATCAATATACATTTACCGCTATTTTTTATATAATACCAACCACTGTCCGAAAAGGTACAGTACCGAAAAGAAACCAACAAAATACAATTTAAATAAAATTTTTCTAGCAATATTTAAATTATCAAACACAACTTTATCTAAATTTTTAAATAAAATTTTCTAACAAAAATATAAATAAATTTTATAAATATAAAATTCTCCTAATATAAAAGTTGAACTAAAAAAAAAAAAAAAAAAATTTCGCTAATGATAGGATTTGGTTAAATATAAAATTTTGCTAAAACAAGATTTTGCTAAAATTTAAAAAAAAAAAATTCTCCTAAAATTAAAAATTATGCTATACTTTAAAATTTTTCCTAAAATTAAAATTTCCCTAAAATTAAAATGTTGCTAAGTTTAAAATTTGGCTAAAAATAAAATGTGTTACGAAAAATCATTTAAATTTATAACCTTAAAATGAAGGTTAAATAAATTTTAGTATAAACCCAATGTAGAAAACCAAACCAAACCAGATCTTTTCATAGCAGTGGGTTACCTCCAATTAAGATGGAATATCAGGTAACATGGTAGGGAGGGCAAAAAAAGGGGCATAACAGCTAGTCCCCACCGGAAAGTAAGTATGCCATCCATCCATCCATTTAGCGTCCGTTTAAATTTACAGTTTTTTTTTTGTGTAAATCGCACGTGAAAATCTGTAGTGCGGTTTCTCTGGGCCTGAGCAAGACCCCACCCATCCGGCGAGCTAGGCCCCTTCGCAAGCACGTGCGACCAGCAAAGGCTCAGGGAAACAGGAAGCGGAACTTCCACCACCGCCGCACCATTACAATTATCTTAAAAATTTGCTTTCCTTACAAAATTTTCTCAAAAATTCTGAAAATTTACTATTTCCTTAGTAAATTTTCTTAAAAATTTACATTTCCTTAACAAATTTAGTCAAAAATTCTGAAAATTTACCTTCTCCTTACTAAATTTTCTTAAAAACTTACGTTTCCTTAGAAAATGTTTTCAAAAATTCTGAAAATTTAAATTTTCCTTAGTAAATTTTCTTACATTTTTTTTTAGCCTAGTTCCGCGGAGCCGAGTGGCTTGTCTGCAGATTCTAATTTGACTAGTTTTTTTTTACCCTTCCTTAGTAAATTTTCTCAAAAATTCTGAAAATTTACCTTTTCCCTAGTAAATTTTCTTAAAAATTTACATTTCCTTAATAAATTTAGTCAAAAATTCTGAAAATTTACCTTTTCCTTGGTAACTTTTCTTAAAAACTTACCTTTCCTTAGTAAGTTTTCTTAAAAATTTACCTTTCCTTAGTAAATTTTCTCAAAAATTCTGAAAATTTAGCTTTCCCTTAGTAAATTTTCTTAAACATTTACCTTTCCTTATTAAATTTTCTCAAAAATTCCGAAAATTTACCTTTTAGTTAGTAAGTTTTTTTTAAAAATTTACCTTTCCTTAGTAAATTTTCTTAAAAATTTACCTTACCTTAGAAAATTTGCTCAAAAATTCTGGAAATTTACTTTTTCCTTAGTAAATTTTCTTAAAAATTTACATTTCCTTAGTAAATTTTCTTAAAAACTTACCTTTCCTTAGAAAACTTTCTCAAAAATTCTGACAATTTACCTTTTTCTTAGTAAATTTTCTTAAAAATTTACCCTTCCTTAGTAAATTTTCTTAAAAATTTAACTTTCCTTAGCAAATTTTCTTAAAAATTCTGAAAATGTACTTCTTTTCTTAGTAAATTTTCTTAAAAATTTACCTTTTCTTAGTAAATTTTTTTAAAAATTTACCTTCCCTTAGTAAATTTTCTCAAAAATTCTGAAAATTTACCTTTTAATTACTAAATTTTCTTAAAAAATTACCTTTCTTTAGAAAATCTTCTTAAAAATTTAACTTTCCTTAGTGAATTTTCTCAAAATTCTGAAAATTTACCTTTTATTTAGTAAATTTTTTTTTTTAAATTACCTTTCCTTAGTAATTTTTCTTAAAAATTTACCTTTCCTTAGAAAATTTTCTCAAAAATTTTGAAAATTTACTTTGTCCTTAGAAAATTTTCTTAAAAATTTACATTTCCTTAGTAAATTTTCTTAAAAACTTACCTTTCCTTAGAAAATTTTCTCCAAAATTTACATTTCCTTAATAAATTGGGTAAAAAATTCTGAAAATTTACCTTTTCCTTAGTAAATTTTCTTAAAAATTTACCTTTGCTTAGTAAATTTTCTTCAAAATTTACCTTTCCTTAATAAATTTACTCAAAAATTCTGAAAATTTACCTTTTCCTTGGTAACTTTTCTTAAAAACTTACCTTTTCTTAGTAAATTTTCCCGAAAATTCTGAAAATTTACCTTTGCCTTAGTAAATTTTCTTAAAAATTTACCTTTCGTTAGTAAGTTTTCTTAAAAATTTACCTTTCCTTAGTACATTTTCTCAAAAATTCTGAGAATTTACCTTTTTTTTTAGTAAATTTTCTTAAAAATTTACTTTTCCTTAGTAAATTTTCTTAAAAATTCTGAAAATTTACCTTTACTTAGTAAAGTTTCTTAAAAATTTACCTTTCCTTAGTAAATTATCTTAAAAATTTACCTTTCCTTACAAAATTTTCTCAAAAATTCTGAAAATTTACTATTTCCTTAGTAAATTTTCTTAAAAATTTACGTTTCCTTAATAAATTTAGTCAAAAATTCTGAAAATTTACCTTTTCCTTACTAAATTTTCTTAAAAACTTACGTTTCCTTAGAAAATGTTCTCAAAAATTCTGAAAATTTAAATTTTCCTTAGTAAAGTTTCTTACATTTTTTTTAGCCTAATTCCGCGGAGCCGAGTGTCTTGTCTGCAGATTCTAATTTGACTAGTTTTTTTTTACCCTTCCTTAGTAAATTTTCTCAAAAATTCTGAAAATTTACCTTTTCCCTAGTAAATTTTCTTAAAAATTTACATTTCCTTAATAAATTTAGTCAAAAATTCTGAAAATTTACCTTTTCCTTGGTAACTTTTCTTAAAAACTTACCTTTCCTTAGTAAATTTTCCCGGAAATTCTGAAAATTTGCCTTTCCCTTATTAAATTTTCTTAAAAATTTACCTCTCTTTAGTAAATTTTCTTAAAAATTTACCTTTCCTTAGTACATTTTCTCAAAAATTCTGAAACTTTGCCTTTTCCCTAGTAAATTTTCTTCAAAATTTACCTTTTTCTTAGTAAATTTTCTTAAAAATTTACCTTTCCTTAGTAAATTTTCTAAAAAATTTACCTTTCCTTAGTAAATTATCTTAAAAATTTACCTTTCCTTAGAATATTTTCTCAAAAATTCTGAAAATTTACTATTTCCTGAGTAAATTTTCTTAAAAATTTACATTTCCTTAGAAAATTTTCTTAAAAATTTACCTTTCCTACGAAAATTTTCTCAAAAGTTCTGAAAATTTATATTTTCCTTAGTAAATTTTCTTAAAAATTTAACTTTCCTTAGTAAATTTTCTCAAAAGGCCTGAAAATTTGCTTTTCCTTAGAAAACTTTCTCAAAAATTCTGAAAATATAAATTTTCCTTAGTAAATTTTCTTAAAAATTTACCTTTCTTTAGTACATATTTTTTAAAATTTACCTTTCCTTAGTAAATTTTCTAAAAAATTTTCCTTTACTTAGTAAATTTTCTCAAAAATTCTGAAAAATTACATTTTCCTTAGTAAATTTTCCTAAAAATTTACCTTTCTTTAGTGCATTTTCTTTAAAATTTACCTTTGCTTAATAAATTTTCTTAAAAATTTATCTTTCCTTAATAAATTTTCTCAAAAATTCTGAAAATTTACCTTTTCCTTAATAAATTTTCTTAAAAAATTACCTTTCCTTAGTAAATTTACTCAAAAATTCAGAAAATTTACGTCTTACTTAGTTAATTTTCTGAGAAACTTACCTTTCCTTAGTAAATTTTCCAGAAATTTCTGAAAATTTACCTTTTCTTTAGTAAATTTTCTTCAAAATTTACCTTTCCTTAGAAAACTTTCTCAAAAATTCTGAAAATTTACCTTTCCCTTAGTAAATTTTCTTAAAAATTTACCTTTCCTTAGTAAATTTTCTTAAAAATTTAACTTTCCTTAGTACATTTTCTCAAAAATTCTGAGAATTTACCTTTTTCTTACTAAATTTTCTTAAAAATTTACCTTTCCTTAGTAAATTTTCTGAGAAACTTACCTTTCCTTAGTAAATTTTCCCGAAAATTCTGAAAATTTACCTTTTCCTCAGTAAATTTTCTTAAAGAATTACTTTTCCTTAGTAAATTTTCTTAAAAATTTACCTTTCCTTAGTACATTGTCTCAAAAATTTTGAAAATTTACCTTTTCCTTAGTAAATTTTCTTAAAAATTTACCTTTCATTAGTAAATTTTCTTCAAAATTTACCTTTCCTTAGTACATTGTCTCAAAAATTCTGAAAATTTACCTTTTAAAAATTTACCTTTCCTTAGTGAATTTTCTTAAAAATTTAACTTCCGTTAGCAAATTTTCTTAAAAATTCTGAAAATTTACTTCTTTTCTTAGTAAATTTTCTTAAAAACTTACCTTTTCTTAGTAAATTTTTTTAAAAATTTACGTTCCCTTAGTAAATTTTCTCAAAAATTCTGAAAATTTACCTTTTATTTAGTAAATTTTTAAAAAAAATTACCTTTCTTTAGTAAATCTTCTTAAAAATTTAACTTTCCTTAGTGAATTTTCTCAAAATTCTGAAAATTTACCTTTTACTTAGTAAATTTTTTTTTAAATTACCCTTCCTTAGTAAATTTTCTTAAAAATTTACCTTTCCTTAGAAAATTTTCTCAAAAATTTTGAAAATTTACTTTTTCCTTAGAAAATTTTCTCCAAAATTTACATTTCCTTAATAAATTTGGTAAAAAATTCTGAAAATTTACCTTTTCCTTAGTAAATTATCTTAAAAATTTACCTTTCCTCAGTAAATTTTCTTCCAAATTTACCTTTCCTTAATAAATTTACTCCAAAATTCTGAAAATTTACCTTTTCCTTGGTAACTTTTGTTAAACACTTACCTTTTCTTAGAAAATTTTCCCGAAAATGCTGAAAATTTACCTTTCCCTTAGTAAATTTTCTTAAAAATTTACTTTTCCTTAGTAAGTTTTCTTAAAAATTTACCTTTCCTTAATACATTTTCTCAAAAATTCTGAAAATTTACCTTTTTCTTAGTAAATTTTTTCAAAAACTTACTTTACTTAGTAAATTTTCTTAAGAATTCTGAAAATTTACCTTTACTTAGTAAATTTTCTTAAAAATTTACCTTTCCTTAGTAAATTATCTTAAAAATTTGCCTTTCCTTAGAAAACTTTCTCAAAAATTCTGAAAATTTAAATTTTCCTTAGTAAATTTTCTTAATAATTTAACTTTCTTTAGTACATTTTCTTTAAAATTTTCCTTTCCTTAGTAAATTTTCTAAAAAATTTTCCTTTACTTAGTAAATTTTCTAAAAAATTCTGAAAAATTACATTTTCCTTAGTAAATTTTCCTAAAAATTTACCTTTCTTTAGTGCATTTTCTTTAAAATTTACCTTTGCTTAGTAAATTTTCTTAAAAATTTATCTTTCCTTAATAAATTTTCTCAAAAATTTTGAAAATTTACCTTTTCCTTAATAAATTTTCTTAAAAATTACCTTTCCTTAGTAAATTTACTCAAAAATCCTGAAAATTTTCGTCTTCCTTAGTTAATTTTCTGAGAAACTTACCTTTCCTTAGTAAATTTTCCAGAAATTTCTGAAAATTTACCTTTTCTTTAGTAAGTTTTCTTCAAAATTTACCTTTCCTTAGAAAACTTTCTCAAAAATTCTGAAAATTTACATTTCCCTTAGTAAATTTTCTTAAAAATTTACCTTTCCTTAGTAAATTTTCTTAAAAATTTACCTTTCCTTAGTACATTGTCTGAAAAATTCTGAAATTTTATCTTTTCCTTAGTAAATTTTCTTAAAAATTTACCTTTCCATAGTAAATTTTCTTCAAAATTTACCTTTCCTTAGTACATTGTCTCAAAAATTCTGAAAATTTACCTTTTAAAAATTTACCTTTCCTTAGTGAATTTTCTTAAAAATTTAAATTTCCTTAGCAAATTTTCTTAAAAATTCTGAAAATTTACTTCTTTTCTTAGTAAATTTTCTTAAAAATTAACCTTTTCTTAGTAAATTTTTTTAAAAATTTACCTTCCCTTAGTGAATTTTCTCAAAATTCTGAAAATTTACCTTTTACTTAGCAAATTTTTTTGTAAAATTACCCTTCCTTAGTAAATTTTTTTAAAAATTTATATTTCCTTAGAAAATTTTCTCAAAAATTTTGAAAATTTGCTTTTTCCTTAGAAAATTTTCTCCAAAATTTACATTTCCTTAATAAATTTGGTAAAAAATTCTGAAAATTTACCTTTTCCTTAGTAAATTATCTTAAAAATTTACCTTTCCTTAGTAAATTTTCTTCCAAATTTACCTTTCCTTAATAAATTTACTCCAAAATTCTGAAAATTTACCTTTTCCTTGGTAACTTTTGTTAAAAACTTACCTTTTCTTAGTAAATTTTCCCGAAAATTCTGAAAATTTACCTTTCCCTTAGTAAATTTTCTTAAAAATTTACTTTTACTTAGTAAGTTTTCTTAAAAATTTACCTTTCCTTATTACATTTTCTCAAAAATTCTGAAAATTTACCTTTTTCTTAGTAAATTTTCTTAAAAACTTACCTTTCCTTAGTAAATTTTCTTAAGAATTCTGAAAATTTACCTTTACTTAGTAAATTTTCTTAAAAATTTACTTTTCCTTAGTAAATTATCTTAAAAATTTACCTTTCCTTACAAAATTTTCTCAAAAATTCTGAAAATTTACTATTTCCTTAGTAAATTTTCTTAAAAATTTAAATTTCCTTAGTAAATTTTTTCAAAAATTCTGAAAATTTACCTTTTCCTTAGTAAATTTTCTTAAAAATTTACCTTTCCTTAGTAAATTTTCTCAAAAGGTCTGAAAATTTGCCTTTCCTTAGAAAACTTTCTCAAAAATTCTGAAAATTTAAATTTTCCTTAGTAAATTTTCTTAAAAATTTACCTTTCTTTAGTACATTTTCTTTAAAATTTACCTTTCCTTAGTAAATTTTCTAAAAAATTTTCCTTTACTTAGTAAATTTTCTCAAAAATTCTGAAAAATTACATTTTCCTTAGTAAATTTTCCTAAAAATTTACTTTTCTTTAGTGCATTTTCTTTAAAATTTACCTTTCCTTAGTAAATTTTCTTAAAAATTTATCTTTCCTTAATAAATTTTCTCAAAAATTCTGAAAATTTACCTTTTCCTTGTAACAACGCAAATTGCGTTATACATAATAGCCACCAACATAACCAACCAACAGCCATAAATACACACCGTAGCGCAACACTAATATAACATCAACAACAGCTACGTCATAACAAATATACCTTCAACTAAACATCAATAAACCAAGCTCTCATACAAAATCACACATCAACATACACGCACAACCACACATCATTTTAAAAAACATACATTCAACCAAACACGAACAAAACAAGCTACACTATTTCTAAAAATAGTTTTTCAAGTGATTAAAGCACAGGGTATTTTGAATTCTCACTGAGTTTATGAATTCATTTGCATAAGAAGGCAAGGCTGGCCTGAGGATGGGAATTCAGTTTTCGGCGCTAAAGCTGAGTGGTGTATCTTACTAAAGATATCTCCAATCTTTTAAAGACGATCGGTACCGGTTGTCATCCATATAAATCCAGCGGCTTAACGGCTGACTGCTCCCGATAATCCAGCGGCTTAACGGCTGACTGCTCCCGATAATCCAGCGGCTTAACGGCTGACTGCTCCCGATAATCCAGCGGCTTCACGGCTGACTGCTCCCGATAATCCGGCGGCTTAACGGCTGACTGCTCCCGATAATCCAGCGGCTTCACGGCTGACTGCTCCCGATAACCCAGCGGCTTCACGGCTGACTGCTCCCGATAAACCAGCGGCTTCACGGCTGACTACTCCCGATAATCCAGCGGCTTCATGGCTCGCTGCCCCATATAATCCAGCGGCTTCACGGCTGACTGCTCCCGATAATCCAGCGGCTTCACGGCTGACTGCTCCCCATAATCCAGCGGCTTCACGGCTGACTGCTCCCGATAATCCAGCGGCTTAACGGCTGACTGCTCTCGATAATCTAGCGGCCTGTGTTGACTGCTCCCGGCTAACCCCGCTCTTATCGTTACAGGTGGCCAAGACACAGCACAGCTCACGGCAGCAACTCTAGTCGCACCACCACCGGCTGCTGACGCTCTCCCGACCGGTCGCGCCGCCAACTACCTGTACGCCCGAGCCACGCCGTCTACTGTGCCGCCACCTGTCTGCCAGTGTCAACAAACCGCCGATACTATCAATCGGCGCATCCGAGACACCTACTGAGCCACCATCTGCCGGCCGGTATCACCGCACTGCCGATACCACCAACCGGGGCAGTCAACACATCTACTGTGCCGCCATCTGTCAGCCAGTATCAACTCAACGCCAATAACATTAACCGGCGTATCCAAGCCATCTACTGTGCCGCCATCTGTCTGCCAGTAACAACGCAACGCCGAAATCATCCATCGGCGCATCCAAGCCATCTACTGTGCCGCCATTTGCCTGCTAGCATAGTCGTGCCAGGCCATCTACTGTACCGCCATCTGTCGGCAAGTATCACCGCACTCCCGATACCATCGGCCGGCACATCCAAGCCACCCACGGTGCCGCCACCTGTCTGCCAGTGTCATCGCACTGCCAATACCATCAACCGGCGCACCAAATCCATCTGCTGTGCCGCCATCTGTCTGCCAGTATAGTCGTGCCGCCAATATTATCGGCATTTACCAACCGGCGCACTCGAACCACTAAATCGTGCTGCCTAGCCGAACCACCCGCCTTGCTGCCGCCATCATCCGACCGATCACGCCGCCACCTGTTGGCCAGTAGTCACACCGCCCGTCGACCGACGCACTCCAGCAAACCACTACGCTGCCATCCGTCAGCCAGTAGTCGTAACGCCTGTCGCTCGACGCACCCGAGTCAACCGCTACGCCATCATCTGCCGGCCAGTAATCGCGCCACCTGTCGACCGAGTCAACCACTGCGCCGCCATCTGTCGACCAGTACACCCGAGTCACCAACTACCGGCTAGCATAGTCACACCACCGTCGATCAAAATCCTTGTTATAAATGGCGCCCGAGCAGGGACCCAATTCGAAAACGGAATGCGGAAAATCCGAAAAGACCGCCAACGAGATCGAATTGGGTGGAAGACACACTGTCAACACCCCGGAGTTCTCAGCCACAGGTAATCGAATAACTGACACACACGAAAAGACAAATACCACTCCAGTTCCGCCACGAGACACTAACGCTCCACCCGAGGTGAAAATCCCAAGAAGTTCCGAAATTTCACCCAGCGAAATCATGGCTATCATTCAACGCTGGGACCTCAGGTATGGTGGCAATGGTACCGAATTGGTGGATTTCCTCGAAAGGTTCGAGGAACTAGCGGAGTGCTACCAGATCGCACTGGATAGACTGCTGCCATCTCTTTTGTGGGCCCTTAAAGGCAACGCCCTCAAATGGTACCGGATTAAACGGTGCCACATAACGACATGGGCCGAATTCAAAAGTGAGGCAGAAAAATTCTTTTTGCCGAGGCGACACCTAGCGCACCTCGAGCAAGCTTTCTATAAGCGAAAGCAGACCAACCGCAAGAGGGCAAAAGATTTTATCTTGAGCTTGCTGACACTCGCTCGCCAACATCCGCAACTGCGATCTATAAACCACCTCGACCGGATCTATGATGGGCTTCGTACCGAATACCGACACTACGTGCGGCGCAACGATTTTACCACCCTTGACGAACTAATGGCAATGACCGACGAGTTCGAGTCTCTGCGGACAGAAGAGCGACCACAGACTGCACACATGGTCACCGGTGGTCAGTACAACCGCTCAGACCAATATTGGCGATGCAAGGCAACAGGCCATACACGATGGGACTGCCGTAACCCTGGCAGAATTTTTTGTTCATATTGTGGTCGTGACGGAACACTATCCCAAGACTGTCATTGGCGTAGGGTACGCACCAACTACCGTACCACGAGTATGGAATGGGGAAAAACACGGCCACGGCGACCACGTCATGAACGACCAATGGTAATAAGGCGCCCGATTTCGTACCGGCCCTCAGCCAAAGCTACCACCAGACAAGCAATATCTAAATCCCGCACTCCTGCTGTCGCCCACGCCATTAGACCAATACCTGCGAGGCCGACTTCCCATCTGCGAGAAACTTCGTGTCAGCAAGTTGACTGCACCCACGCAAAGGTGGCAAAACAACCTCTGACGCCAGCAACAACATACGAGTCGCCACCACCAAACCCACCACCCACCCCAGCACCATCACCACAAATAATAGCCAAGATGCAACGTTTGCACGGCCGTCCTGAAAAGAAACCGGAGCGGCACGTAAAACACCGGAAATTTTTAATTAAACCACCACCACCACCTATTCCGAAGTTGAGCCATACAGACTACATGATCGCCCTGATCCCCACCACCAGTTCACGACAATCATCAACTCCAGATCCGACATCAGCACGATCACCGTCACCACACCGTATAGTAAACCCACCGCAAAATCCGACTACAGCAGCATCGTCACTGACGGAGCATCGCTCCCCGAAGTAAGGGGGGGATGTAACAACGCAAATTGCGTTATACATAATAGCCACCAACATAACCAACCAACAGCCATAAATACACACCGTAGCGCAACACTAATATAACATCAACAACATCTACGTCATAACAAATATACCTTCAACTAAACATCAACCAAACCAAGCTCTCATAAAAAAATAACTACAGATCACCATATACGCACAACCACACATCATTTCTCAACAGTAGAATACCCACATCACAGCAGTAACAAATATACATTCAACTAAACATCAATAAACCAAGCTCTCATACAAAATCACACATCAACATACACGTACAACCACACATAATTTTAAAAAACATACATTCAACCAAACACGAACAAAACAAGCTACACTATTTCTAAAAATAGTTTTTCAAGTGATTAAAGCAAAGGGTATTTTGAATTCTCACTGAGTTTATGAATTCATTTGCATAAGAAGGCAAGGTTGGCCTGAGGATGGGAATTCAGTTTTCGGCGCTAAAGCTGAGTGGTGTATCTTACTAAAGATATCTCCAATCTTTTAAAGACGATCGGTACCGGTTGTCATCCATGTAAATCCAGCGGCTTAACGGCTGACTGCTCCCGATAATCCAGCGGCTTCACGGCTGACTGCTCCCGATAATCCAGCGGCTTCACGGCTGACTGCTCCCGATAATCCAGCGGCTTCACGGCTGACTGCTCCCGATAATCCAGCGGCTTCACGGCTGACTGCTCCCGATAATCCAGCGGCTTCACGGCTGACTGCTCCCGATAATCCAGCGGCTTCACGGCTGACTGCTCCCGATAATCCAGCGGCTTAACGGCTGACTGCTCCCGATAATCCAGCGGCTTCACGGCTGACTGCTCCCGATAAGCCAGCGGCTTCACGGCTGACTGCTCCCGATAATCCAGCGGCTTAACGGCTGACTGCTCTCGATAATCCAGCGGCCTGTGCTGACTGCTCCCGGCTAACCCCGCTCTTATCGTTACAGGTGGCCAAGACACAGCACAGCTCACGACAGCAACTCTAGTCGCACCACCGCCGGCTGCTGACGCTCTCCCGACCGGTCGCGCCGCCCACTACCTGTACGCCCGAGCCACGCCGTCTACTTTGCCGCCACCTGTCTGCCAGTGTCAACACACTGCCGATACTATCAACCGGCGCATCCGAGACACCTACTGAGCCGCCTATCACCGCACTGCCGACACCACCAACAGGGGCAGCCAACACATCTACTGTGCCGCCATCTGTCAGCCAGTATCAACTCAACGCCAATAACATTAACCGGCGTATCCAAGCCATCTACTGGGCCGCCATCTGTCTGCCAGTAACAACGCAACGCCGAAATCATCCATCGGCGCATCCAAGCCATCTACTGTGCCGCCATCTGCCTGCTAGCATAGTCGTGCCAGGTCATCTACTGTGCCGCCATCTGTCGACCAGTATCACCGCACTCCCGATGCCATCAGCCGGCACATCCGAGCCACCCACGGTGCCGCCATCTGTCCGCCAGTGTCATCGCACTGCCAATACCATCAACCGGCGCACCAAAGCCATCTGCTGTGCCGCCATCTGTCTGCCACTATCAACGCAACGCCGATATCACCAATCGGCGCATCGAAGCCATCTACTGTGCCGCCATCTGCCTACTAGCATAGTCGTGCCAGGCCATCTACTGTACCGCCATCTGTCGGCCAGTATCACCGCACTCCCGATACCATCGGCCGGCACATCCAAGCCACCCACGGTGCCGCCACCTGTCTGCCAGTGTCATCGCACTGCCAATACCATCAACCTGCGCACCAAATCCATCTACTGTGCCGCCATCTGTCTGCCAGTATAGTCGTGCCGCCAATATTATCGGCATTTACCGACCGGCGCAATCGAACCACTAAATCGTGCTGCCTAGCCGAACCACCCGCCTTGCTGCCGCCATCATCCGACCGATCACGCCGCCACCTGTTGGCCAGTAGTCGCACCGCCCGTCGACCGACGCACTCCAGCAAACCACTACGCTGCCATCCGTCAGCCAGTAGTCGTAACGCCTGTCGCTCGACGCACCCGAGTCAACCGCTACGCCATCATCTGCCGGCCAGTAATCGCGCCACCTGTCGACCGAGTCAACCACTGCGCCGCCATCTGTCGACCAGTACACCCGAGTCACCAACTACCGGCTAGCATAGTCACACCACCGACCGGCATAGCCGACCTCCCGATAATACCAAAGCAGAACTGTTGTCAGTCGCGTCTTCATACGTATATAGATACATATAAACATATATACACAATTAGCACTTAAATAAACTACTTTGTAATTAAAAGGTTTATCGTGTTTTATTGCATAAGGTTTGAGGGTCCTTAGGCTGACCCTGGAGGCGACTGAACTACCCCAGCCGTCGATGAAAATCCTTGTTATATCCTTAATAAATTTTCTTAAAAATTTACCTTTCCTTAGTTAATTTACTCAAAAATTCTGAAAATTTACGTTTTTCTTAGTTAATTTTCTGAGAAACTTACCTTTCCTTAGTAAATTTTCCAGAAATTTCTGAAAATTTACCTTTTCTTTAGTAAATTTTCTTAAAAAATTACCTTTCCTTAGTAAATTTTCTTAAAAATTTACATTTCCTTAGTACATTGTCTCAAAAATTCGGAAAATTTATCTTTTTCTTAGTAAATTTTCTTAAAAATTTACCTTTCCTTAGTAAATTTTCTTCAAAATTTACCTTTCCTTAGAAAACTTTCTCAAAAATTCTGAAAACTTACCTTTCCCTTAGCAAATTTTCTTAAAAATTTACCTCTCCTTAGTAAATTTTCTTAAAAATTTACCTTTCCTTACTACATTTTCTCAAAAATTCTGAAAATTTACCTTTTTTTTACTAAATTTTCTTAAAAATTTACCTTTCCTTAGTAAATTTTCTGAGAAACTTACCTTTCCTTAGTAAATTTTCCCGACAATTCTGAAAATTTACCTTTTCCTCAGTAAATTTTCTTAAAGAATTACCTTTCTCTAGTAAATTTTCTTAAAAATTTACCTTTCCTTAGTACATTGTCTCAAAAATTCTGAAAATTTACCTTTTCCTTAGTAAATTTTCTTAAAAATTTACCTTTCCTTAGTAAATTTTCTCCAAAATATACCTTTCCTTAGTACATTGTCTCAAAAATTCTGAAAATTTACTTTTCTTAGTAAATTTTTTTTAAAAATTCTGAAAATTTACCTTTTTCTTAGTAAATTTTCTTAAAAATTTACCCTTCCTTATTAAATTTTCTTAAAAATTCTGAAAATTTACCTTTACTTAGTAAATTTTCTTAAAAATTTACCATTCCTTAGTAAATTTTCTTAAAAATTTAACTTTCCTTAGTAAATTTTCTTCAAAATTTACCTTTCCTTAGTACATTGTCTCAAAAATTCTGAAAATTTACTTTTCTTAGTAAATTTTTTTAAAAATTCTGAAAATTTACCTTTCCTTAGTAAATTTTCTTAAAAATTTACCTTCCTTAGTGAATTTTCTTAAAAATTTAACTTTCCTTAGCAAATTTTCTTAAAAATTCTGAAAATTTACTTCTTTTCTTAGTAAATTTTCTTAAAAATTTACCTTTTCTTAGTAAATTTTTTTAAAAATTTACCTTCCCTTAGTAAATTTTCTCAAAAATTCTGAAAATTTACCTTTTATTTAGTAAATTTTCTTAAAAAATTATCTTTCTTTAGTAAATCTTCTTAAAAATTTAACTTTCCTTAGTGAATTTTCTTAAAATTCTGAAAATTTACCTTTTACTTAGTAAATTTTCTTAAAAATTTACATTTCCTTAGTAAATTTTCTTAAAAACTTACCTTTCCTTAGAAAATTTTCTCCAAAATTTACATTTCCTTAATAAATTTGGTAAAAAATTCTGAAAATTTACCTTTTCCTTAGTAAATTCTCTTAAAAATTTACCTTTCCTTAGTAAAGTTTCTTCAAAATTTACCTTTCCTTAATAAATTTACTCCAAAATTCTGAAAATTTACTTTTCCTTGGCAACTTTTGTTAAAAACTTACCTTTTCGTAGAAAATTTTCCCGAAAATTCTGAAAATTTACCTTTCCGTTAGTAAATTTTCTTAAAAATTTACCATTACTTAGTAAGTTTTCTTAAAAATTTACCTTTCCTTAGTACATTTTCTCAAAAATTCTGAAAATTTACCTTTTCCCTAGTAAATTTTCTTACAAATTTGCCTTTCCTTAGTAAATTTTCTTAAAAATTTACCTTTCCTTAGTAAATTTTCTTCAAAATTTACCTTTCCTTAATAAATTTACTCAAAAATTCTGAAAATTTACCTTTTCCTTGGTAACTTTTCTTAAAAACTTACCTTTTCTTAGTAAATTTTCCCGAAAATTCTGAAAATTTACCTTTCCCTTAGTAAATTTTCTTAAAAATTTACCTTTCCTTAGTAAGTTTTCTTAAAAATTTACCTTTCCTTACTACATTGTCTCAAAAATTCTGAAAATTTAAATTTCTTAGCAAATTTTTTTAAAAATTCTGAAAATTTACCTTTTTCTTAGTAAATTTTCTTAAAAATTTACCCTTCCTTATTAAATTTTCTAAAAAATTCTGAAAATTTACCTTTACTTAGTAAATTTTCTTAAAAATTTACCATTCCTTAGTAAATTTTCTTAAAAATTTACCTTTCCTTAGTAAATTTTCTTAAAAATTTACCTTTCCTTAGTGAATTTTCTTAGAAATTTAACTTTCCTTAGCAAATTTTCTTAAAAATTCTGAAAATTTACTTGTTTTCTTAGTAAATTTTCTTAAAAATTTACTTTTCCTTAGTGAATTTTCTTAAAAATTTAACTTTCCTTAGCAAATTTTCTTAAAAATTCTGAAAATTTACTTTTTTCTTAGTAAATTTTCTTAAAAATTTACCTTTTCTTAGTAAATTTTTTTAAAAATTTAACTTTCCTTAGTGAATTTTCTCAAAATTCTGAAAATTTACCTTTTATTAGTAAATTTTTTTGTAAAATTACCCTTCCTTAGTAAATTTTCTTAAAAATTTACCTTTCCTTAGAAAATTTTCTCAAAAATTTTGAAAATTTACTTTTTCCTTAGAAAATTTTCTCCAAAATTTACATTTCCTTAATAAATTTGGTAAAAAATTCTGAAAATTTACCTTTTCCTTAGTAAAGTTTCTTAAAAATTTACCTTTCCTTAGTAAATTTTCTTCCAAATTTACCTTTCCTTAATAAATTTACTCCAAAATTCTGAAAATTTACCTTTTCCTTGGTAACTTTTGTTAAAAACTTACCTTTTCTTAGTAAATTTCCCGAAAATTCTGAAAATTTACCTTTCCCTTAGTAAATTTTCTTAAAAATTTACTTTTCCTTAGTGAGTTTTCTTAAAAATTTACCTTTCCTTAATACATTTTCTCAAAAATTCTGATAATTTACCTTTTTCTTAGTAAATTTTCTTAAAAACTTACCTTTCCTTAGTAAATTTTCTTAAGAATTCTGAAAATTTACCTTTACTTAGTAAATTTTCTTAAAAATTTACCTTTCATTAGCAAATTATCTTAAAAATTTACCTTTCCTTAAAAAATTTTCTCAAAAATTCTGAAAATTTACTATTTCCTCTTAAAAATTTACATTTCCTTAGTAAATTTTTTAAAAAATGCTGAAAATTTACCTTTTCCTTAGTAAATTTTCTTAAAAATTTACCTTTCCTTAGTAAATTTTCTCAAAAGGTCTGAAAATTTGCCTTTCCTTAGAAAACTTTCTCAAAAATTCTGAAAATTTAAATTTTCCTTAGTAAATTTTCTTAAAAATTTACCTTTCTTTAGTACATTTTCTTTAAAATTTACGTTTCCTTAGTAAATTTTCTAAAAAATTTTCCTTGACTTAGTAAATTTTCTCAAAAATTCTGAAAAATTACATTTTCCTTAGTAAATTTTCTTTAAAATTTACCTTTCCTTAGTATATTTTCTTAAAAATTTATCTTTCCTTAATAAATTTTCTCAAAAATTCTGAAAATTTACCTTTTCCTTAATAAATTTTCTTAAAAATTTACCTTTCCTTAGTAAATTTACCCAAAAATTCAGAAAATTTACGTTTTCCTTAGTTAATTTTCTGAGAAACTTACCTTTCCTTAGTAAATTTTCCAGAAATTTCTGAAAATTTGCTTTTTCTTTAGTAAATTTTCTTAAAAAATTACCTTTCCTTAGTAAATTTTCTTAAAAATTTACCTTCCTTAGTGAATTTTCTTAAAAATTTAACTTTCCTTAGCAAATTTTCTTAAAAATTCTGAAAATTTACTTCTTTTCTTAGTAAATTTTCTTAAAAATTTACCTTTTCTTAGTAAATTTTTTTAAAAATTTACGTTCCCTTAGTAAATTTTCTCAAAAATTCTGAAAATTTACCTTTTATTTAGTAAATTTTCTTAAAAAATTATTATTATTATTATAAATCTTCTTAAAAATTTAACTTTCCTTAGTGAATTTTCTCAAAATTCTGAAAATTTACCTTTTACTTAGTAAATTTTCTTAAAAATTTACATTTCCTTAGTAAATTTTCTTAAAAACTTACTTTCCTTAGAAAATTTTCTCCAAAATTTACATTTCCTTAATAAATTTGGTAAAAAATTCTGAAAATTTACCTTTTCCTTAGTAAATTCTCTTAAAAATTTACCTTTCCTTAGTAAAGTTTCTTCAAAATTTACCTTTCCTTAATAAATTTACTCCAAAATTCTGAAAATTTACTTTTCCTTGGTAACTTTTGTTAAAAACTTACCTTTTCGTAGCAAATTTTCCCGAAAATTCTGAAAGTTTACCTTTCCGTTAGTAAATTTTCTTAAAAATTTACCATTCCTTAGTAAGTTTTCTTAAAAATTTACCTTTCCTTAGTACATTTTCTCAAAAATTCTGAAAATTTACCTTTTCCCTTGTAAATTTTCTTACAAATTTGCCTTTCCTTAGTAAATTTTCTTAAAAATTTACCTTTCCTTAGTAAATTTTCTTCAAAATTTACCTTTCCTTAATAAATTTACTCAAAAATTCTGAAAATTTACCTTTTCCTTGGTAACTTTTCTTAAAACCTTACCTTTTCTTAGTAAATTTTCCCAAAAATTCTGAAAATTTACCTTTCCCTTAGTAAATTTTCTTAAAAATTTACCTTTCCTTAGTAAGTTTTCTTAAAAATTTACCTTTCCTTAGTACATTGTCTCAAAAATTCTGAAAATTTACTTTTCTTAGTAAATTTTCTTAAAAATTTACCCTTCCTTATTAAATTTTCTAAAAAATTCTGAAAATTTACCTTTACTTTGTAAATTTTCTTAAAAATTTACCATTCCTTAGTAAATTTTCTTAAAAATTTACCTTTCCTTAGTAAATTTTCTTAAAAATTTACCTTTCCTTAGTGAATTTTCTTAGAAATTTAACTTTCCTTAGCAAATTTTCTTAAAAATTCTGAAAATTTACTTCTTTTCTTAGTAAATTTTCTTAAAAATTTACCTTTTCTTAGTAAATTTTTTTAAAAATTTACCTTCCCTTAGTAAATTTTCTCAAAAATTCTGAAAATTTACCTTTTATTTAGTAAATTTTTTAAAAAAAATTACCTTTCTTTAGTAAATCTTCTTAAAAATTTAACTTTCCTTAGTGAATTTTCTCAAAATTCTGAAAATTTACCTTTTATTAGTAAATTTTTTTGTAAAATTACCCTTCCTTAGTAAATTTTCTTAAAAATTTACCTTTCCTTAGAAAATTTTCTCAAAAATTTTGAAAATTTACTTTTTCCTTAGAAAATTTTCTCCAAAATTTACATTTCCTTAATAAATTTGGTAAAAAATTCTGAAAATTTACCTTTTTCTTAGTAAAGTTTCTTAAAAATTTACCTTTCCTTAGTAAATTTTCTTCCAAATTTACCTTTCCTTAATAAATTTACTCCAAAATTCTGAAAATTTACCTTTTCCTTGGTAACTTTTGTTAAAAACTTACCTTTTCTTAGTAAATTTTCCCGAAAATTCTGAAAATTTACCTTTCCCTTAGTAAATTTTCTTAAAAATTTACTTTTCCTTAGTAAGTTTTCTTAAAAATTTACCTTTCCTTAATACATTTTCTCAAAAATTCTGATAATTTACCTTTTTCTTAGTAAATTTTCTTAAAAACTTACCTTTCCTTGGTAAATTTTCTTAAGAATTCTGAAAATCTACCTTTACTTAGTAAATTTTCTTCAAAATTTACCTTTCATTAGTAAATTATCTTAAAAATTTACCTTTCCTTACAAAATTTTCTCAAAAATTCTGAAAATTTACTATTTCCTCTTAAAAATTTACATTTCCTTAGTAAATTTTTTAAAAAATTCTGAAAATTTACCTTTTCCTTAGTAAATTTTCTTAAAAATTTACCTTTCCTTAGTAAATTTTCTCAAAAGGTCTGAAAATTTGCCTTTCCTTAGAAAACTTTCTCAAAAATTCTGAAAATTTAAATTTTCCTTAGTAAATTTTCTTAAAAATTTACCTTTCTTTAGTACATTTTCTTTAAAATTTACGTTTCCTTAGTAAATTTTCTAAAAAATTTTCCTTGACTTAGTAAATTTTCTCAAAAATTCTGAAAAATTACATTTTCCTTAGTAAATTTTCTTTAAAATTTACCTTTCCTTAGTAAATTTTCTTAAAAATTTATCTTTCCTTAATAAATTTTCTCAAAAATTCTGAAAATTTACCTTTTCCTTAATAAATTTTCTTAAAAATTTACCTTTCCTTAGTAAATTTACTCAAAAATTCTGAAAATTTACGTTTTCCTTAGTTAATTTTCTGAGAAACTTACCTTTCCTTAGTAAATTTTCCAGAAATTTCTGAAAATGTACTTTTTCTTTAGTAAATTTTCTTAAAAAATTACCTTTCCTTAGTAAATTTTCTTAAAAATTTACCTTCCTTAGTGAATTTTCTTAAAAATTTAACTTTCCTTAGCAAATTTTCTTAAAAATTCTGAAAATTTACTTCTTTTCTTAGTAAATTTTGTTAAAAATTTACCTTTTCTTAGTAAATTTTTTTAAAAATTTACGTTCCCTTAGTAAATTTTCTCAAAAATTCTGAAAATTTACCTTTTATTTAGTAAATTTTCTTAAAAAATTATATTTCTTTAGTAAATCTTCTTAAAAATTTAACTTTCCTTAGTGAATTTTCTCAAAATTCTCAAAATTTACCTTTTACTTAGTAAATTTTCTTAAAAATTTACATTTCCTTAGTAAATTTTCTTAAAAACTTACCTTTCCTTAGAAAATTTTCTCCAAAATTTACATTTCCTTAATAAATTTGGTAAAAAATTCTGAAAATTTACCTTTTCCTTAGTAAATTCTCTTAAAAATTTACCTTTCCTTAGTAAAGTTTCTTCAAAATTTACCTTTCCTTAATAAATTTACTCCAAAATTCTGAAAATTTACTTTTCCTTGGTAACTTTTGTTAAAACTTACCTTTTCGTAGAAAATTTTCCCGAAAATTCTGAAAATTTACCTTTCCGTTAGTAAATTTTCTAAAAAATTTACCATTCCTTAGTAAGTTTTCTTAAAAATTTACCTTTCCTTAGTACATTTTCTCAAAAATTCTGAAAATTTACCTTTTCCCTAGTAAATTTTCGTACAAATTTGCCTTTCCTTAGTAAATTTTCTTAAAAATTTACCTTTCCTTAGTAAGTTTTCTTAAAAATTTACCTTTCCTTAGTACATTGTCTCAAAAATTCTGAAAATTTAAATTTCTTAGCAAATTTTTTTAAAAATTCTGAAAATTTACCTTTTTCTTAGTAAATTTTCTTAAAAATTTACCCTTCCTTATTAAATTTTCTAAAAAATTCTGAAAATTTACCTTTACTTAGTAAATTTTCTTAAAAATTTACCATTCCTTAGTAAATTTTCTTAAAAATTTACCTTTCCTTAGTAAATTTTCTTAAAAATTTACCTTTCCTTAGTGAATTTTCTTAGAAATTTAACTTTCCTTAGCAAATTTTCTTAAAAATTCTGAAAATTTACTTGTTTTCTTAGTAAATTTTCTTAAAAATTTACTTTTCCTTAGTGAATTTTCTTAAAAATTTAACTTTCCTTAGCAAATTTTCTTAAAAATTCTGAAAATTTACTTTTTTCTTAGTAAATTTTCTTAAAAATTTACCTTTTCTTAGTAAATTTTTTTAAAAATTTAACTTTCCTTAGTGAATTTTCTCAAAATTCTGAAAATTTACCTTTTATTAGTAAATTTTTTTGTAAAATTACCCTTCCTTAGTAAATTTTCTTAAAAATTTACCTTTCCTTAGAAAATTTTCTCAAAAATTTTGAAAATTTACTTTTTCCTTAGAAAATTTTCTCCAAAATTTACATTTCCTTAATAAATTTGGTAAAAAATTCTGAAAATTTACGTTTTCCTTAGTAAAGTTTCTTAAAAATTTACCTTTCCTTAGTAAATTTTCTTCCAAATTTACCTTTCCTTAATAAATTTACTCCAAAATTCTGAAAATTTACCTTTTCCTTGGTAACTTTTGTTAAAAACTTACCTTTTCTTAGTAAATTTCCCGAAAATTCTGAAAATTTACCTTTCCCTTAGTAAATTTTCTTAAAAATTTACTTTTCCTTAGTGAGTTTTCTTAAAAATTTACCTTTCCTTAATACATTTTCTCAAAAATTCTGATAATTTACCTTTTTCTTAGTAAATTTTCTTAAAAACTTACCTTTCCTTAGTAAATTTTCTTAAGAATTCTGAAAATTTACCTTTACTTAGTAAATTTTCTTAAAAATTTACCTTTCATTAGCAAATTATCTTAAAAATTTACCTTTCCTTACAAAATTTTCTCAAAAATTCTGAAAATTTACTATTTCCTCTTAAAAATTTACATTTCCTTAGTAAATTTTTTAAAAAATGCTGAAAATTTACCTTTTCCTTAGTAAATTTTCTTAAAAATTTACCTTTCCTTAGTAAATTTTCTCAAAAGGTCTGAAAATTTGCCTTTCCTTAGAAAACTTTCTCAAAAATTCTGAAAATTTAAATTTTCCTTAGTAAATTTTCTTAAAAATTTACCTTTCTTTAGTACATTTTCTTTAAAATTTACGTTTCCTTAGTAAATTTTCTAAAAAATTTTCCTTGACTTAGTAAATTTTCTCAAAAATTCTGAAAAATTACATTTTCCTTAGTAAATTTTCTTTAAAATTTACCTTTCCTTAGTATATTTTCTTAAAAATTTATCTTTCCTTAATAAATTTTCTCAAAAATTCTGAAAATTTACCTTTTCCTTAATAAATTTTCTTAAAAATTTACCTTTCCTTAGTAAATTTACCCAAAAATTCTGAAAATTTACGTTTTCCTTAGTTAATTTTCTGAGAAACTTACCTTTCCTTAGTAAATTTTCCAGAAATTTCTGAAAATTTGCTTTTTCTTTAGTAAATTTTCTTAAAAAATTACCTTTCCTTAGTAAATTTTCTTAAAAATTTACCTTCCTTAGTGAATTTTCTTAAAAATTTAACTTTCCTTAGCAAATTTTCTTAAAAATTCTGAAAATTTACTTCTTTTCTTAGTAAATTTTCTTAAAAATTTACCTTTTCTTAGTAAATTTTTTTAAAAATTTACGTTCCCATAGTAAATTTTCTCAAAAATTCTGAAAATTTACCTTTTATTTAGTAAATTTTCTTAAAAAATTATTATTATTATTATAAATCTTCTTAAAAATTTACCTTTCCTTAGTACATTGTCTCAAAAATTCTGAAAATTTACCTTTTCCTTAGTAAATTTTCTTAAAAATTTACCTTTCCTTAGTAAATTTTCTCCAAAATATACCTTTCCTTAGTACATTGTCTCAAAAATTCTGAAAATTTACTTTTCTTAGTAAATTTTTTTTAAAAATTCTGAAAATTTACCTTTTTCTTAGTAAATTTTCTTAAAAATTTACCCTTCCTTATTAAATTTTCTTAAAAATTCTGAAAATTTACCTTTACTTAGTAAATTTTCTTAAAAATTTACCATTCCTTAGTAAATTTTCTTAAAAATTTAACTTTCCTTAGTAAATTTTCTTCAAAATTTACCTTTCCTTAGTACATTGTCTCAAAAATTCTGAAAATTTACTTTTCTTAGTAAATTTTTTTAAAAATTCTGAAAATTTACCTTTCCTTAGTAAATTTTCTTAAAAATTTACCTTCCTTAGTGAATTTTCTTAAAAATTTAACTTTCCTTAGCAAATTTTCTTAAAAATTCTGAAAATTTACTTCTTTTCTTAGTAAATTTTCTTAAAAATTTACCTTTTCTTAGTAAATTTTTTTAAAAATTTACCTTCCCTTAGTAAATTTTCTCAAAAATTCTGAAAATTTACCTTTTATTTAGTAAATTTTCTTAAAAAATTATCTTTCTTTAGTAAATCTTCTTAAAAATTTAACTTTCCTTAGTGAATTTTCTTAAAATTCTGAAAATTTACCTTTTACTTAGTAAATTTTCTTAAAAATTTACATTTCCTTAGTAAATTTTCTTAAAAACTTACCTTTCCTTAGAAAATTTTCTCCAAAATTTACATTTCCTTAATAAATTTGGTAAAAAATTCTGAAAATTTACCTTTTCCTTAGTAAATTCTCTTAAAAATTTACCTTTCCTTAGTAAAGTTTCTTCAAAATTTACCTTTCCTTAATAAATTTACTCCAAAATTCTGAAAATTTACTTTTCCTTGGCAACTTTTGTTAAAAACTTACCTTTTCGTAGAAAATTTTCCCGAAAATTCTGAAAATTTACCTTTCCGTTAGTAAATTTTCTTAAAAATTTACCATTACTTAGTAAGTTTTCTTAAAAATTTACCTTTCCTTAGTACATTTTCTCAAAAATTCTGAAAATTTACCTTTTCCCTAGTAAATTTTCTTACAAATTTGCCTTTCCTTAGTAAATTTTCTTAAAAATTTACCTTTCCTTAGTAAATTTTCTTCAAAATTTACCTTTCCTTAATAAATTTACTCAAAAATTCTGAAAATTTACCTTTTCCTTGGTAACTTTTCTTAAAAACTTACCTTTTCTTAGTAAATTTTCCCGAAAATTCTGAAAATTTACCTTTCCCTTAGTAAATTTTCTTAAAAATTTACCTTTCCTTAGTAAGTTTTCTTAAAAATTTACCTTTCCTTAGTACATTGTCTCAAAAATTCTGAAAATTTAAATTTCTTAGCAAATTTTTTTAAAAATTCTGAAAATTTACCTTTTTCTTAGTAAATTTTCTTAAAAATTTACCCTTCCTTATTAAATTTTCTAAAAAATTCTGAAAATTTACCTTTACTTAGTAAATTTTCTTAAAAATTTACCATTCCTTAGTAAATTTTCTTAAAAATTTACCTTTCCTTAGTAAATTTTCTTAAAAATTTACCTTTCCTTAGTGAATTTTCTTAGAAATTTAACTTTCCTTAGCAAATTTTCTTAAAAATTCTGAAAATTTACTTGTTTTCTTAGTAAATTTTCTTAAAAATTTACTTTTCCTTAGTGAATTTTCTTAAAAATTTAACTTTCCTTAGCAAATTTTCTTAAAAATTCTGAAAATTTACTTTTTTCTTAGTAAATTTTCTTAAAAATTTACCTTTTCTTAGTAAATTTTTTTAAAAATTTAACTTTCCTTAGTGAATTTTCTCAAAATTCTGAAAATTTACCTTTTATTAGTAAATTTTTTTGTAAAATTACCCTTCCTTAGTAAATTTTCTTAAAAATTTACCTTTCCTTAGAAAATTTTCTCAAAAATTTTGAAAATTTACTTTTTCCTTAGAAAATTTTCTCCAAAATTTACATTTCCTTAATAAATTTGGTAAAAAATTCTGAAAATTTACCTTTTCCTTAGTAAAGTTTCTTAAAAATTTACCTTTCCTTAGTAAATTTTCTTCCAAATTTACCTTTCCTTAATAAATTTACTCCAAAATTCTGAAAATTTACCTTTTCCTTGGTAACTTTTGTTAAAAACTTACCTTTTCTTAGTAAATTTCCCGAAAATTCTGAAAATTTACCTTTCCCTTAGTAAATTTTCTTAAAAATTTACTTTTCCTTAGTGAGTTTTCTTAAAAATTTACCTTTCCTTAATACATTTTCTCAAAAATTCTGATAATTTACCTTTTTCTTAGTAAATTTTCTTAAAAACTTACCTTTCCTTAGTAAATTTTCTTAAGAATTCTGAAAATTTACCTTTACTTAGTAAATTTTCTTAAAAATTTACCTTTCATTAGCAAATTATCTTAAAAATTTACCTTTCCTTACAAAATTTTCTCAAAAATTCTGAAAATTTACTATTTCCTCTTAAAAATTTACATTTCCTTAGTAAATTTTTTAAAAAATGCTGAAAATTTACCTTTTCCTTAGTAAATTTTCTTAAAAATTTACCTTTCCTTAGTAAATTTTCTCAAAAGGTCTGAAAATTTGCCTTTCCTTAGAAAACTTTCTCAAAAATTCTGAAAATTTAAATTTTCCTTAGTAAATTTTCTTAAAAATTTACCTTTATTTAGTACATTTTCTTTAAAATTTACGTTTCCTTAGTAAATTTTCTAAAAAATTTTCCTTGACTTAGTAAATTTTCTCAAAAATTCTGAAAAATTACATTTTCCTTAGTAAATTTTCTTTAAAATTTACCTTTCCTTAGTATATTTTCTTAAAAATTTATCTTTCCTTAATAAATTTTCTCAAAAATTCTGAAAATTTACCTTTTCCTTAATAAATTTTCTTAAAAATTTACCTTTCCTTAGTAAATTTACCCAAAAATTCTGAAAATTTACGTTTTCCTTAGTTAATTTTCTGAGAAACTTACCTTTCCTTAGTAAATTTTCCAGAAATTTCTGAAAATTTGCTTTTTCTTTAGTAAATTTTCTTAAAAAATTACCTTTCCTTAGTAAATTTTCTTAAAAATTTACCTTCCTTAGTGAATTTTCTTAAAAATTTAACTTTCCTTAGCAAATTTTCTTAAAAATTCTGAAAATTTACTTCTTTTCTTAGTAAATTTTCTTAAAAATTTACCTTTTCTTAGTAAATTTTTTTAAAAATTTACGTTCCCTTAGTAAATTTTCTCAAAAATTCTGAAAATTTACCTTTTATTTAGTAAATTTTCTTAAAAATTTACCCTTCCTTATTAAATTTTCTAAAAAATTCTGAAAATTTACCTTTACTTAGTAAATTTTCTTAAAAATTTACCATTCCTTAGTAAATTTTCTTAAAAATTTACCTTTCCTTAGTAAATTTTCTTAAAAATTTACCTTTCCTTAGTGAATTTTCTTAGAAATTTAACTTTCCTTAGCAAATTTTCTTAAAAATTCTGAAAATTTACTTCTTTTCTTAGTAAATTTTCTTAAAAATTTACCTTTTCTTAGTAAATTTTTTTAAAAATTTACCTTCCCTTAGTAAATTTTCTCAAAAATTCTGAAAATTTACCTTTTATTTAGTAAATTTTTTAAAAAAAATTACCTTTCTTTAGTAAATCTTCTTAAAAATTTAACTTTCCTTAGTGAATTTTCTCAAAATTCTGAAAATTTACCTTTTATTAGTAAATTTTTTTGTAAAATTACCCTTCCTTAGTAAATTTTCTTAAAAATTTACCTTTCCTTAGAAAATTTTCTCAAAAATTTTGAAAATTTACTTTTTCCTTAGAAAATTTTCTCCAAAATTTACATTTCCTTAATAAATTTGGTAAAAAATTCTGAAAATTTACCTTTTTCTTAGTAAAGTTTCTTAAAAATTTACCTTTCCTTAGTAAATTTTCTTCCAAATTTACCTTTCCTTAATAAATTTACTCCAAAATTCTGAAAATTTACCTTTTCCTTGGTAACTTTTGTTAAAAACTTACCTTTTCTTAGTAAATTTTCCCGAAAATTCTGAAAATTTACCTTTCCCTTAGTAAATTTTCTTAAAAATTTACTTTTCCTTAGTAAGTTTTCTTAAAAATTTACCTTTCCTTAATACATTTTCTCAAAAATTCTGATAATTTACCTTTTTCTTAGTAAATTTTCTTAAAAACTTACCTTTCCTTGGTAAATTTTCTTAAGAATTCTGAAAATTTACCTTTACTTAGTAAATTTTCTTCAAAATTTACCTTTCATTAGTAAATTATCTTAAAAATTTACCTTTCCTTACAAAATTTTCTCAAAAATTCTGAAAATTTACTATTTCCTCTTAAAAATTTACATTTCCTTAGTAAATTTTTTAAAAAATTCTGAAAATTTACCTTTTCCTTAGTAAATTTTCTTAAAAATTTACCTTTCCTTAGTAAATTTTCTCAAAAGGTCTGAAAATTTGCCTTTCCTTAGAAAACTTTCTCAAAAATTCTGAAAATTTAAATTTTCCTTAGTAAATTTTCTTAAAAATTTACCTTTCTTTAGTACATTTTCTTTAAAATTTACGTTTCCTTAGTAAATTTTCTAAAAAATTTTCCTTGACTTAGTAAATTTTCTCAAAAATTCTGAAAAATTACATTTTCCTTAGTAAATTTTCTTTAAAATTTACCTTTCCTTAGTAAATTTTCTTAAAAATTTATCTTTCCTTAATAAATTTTCTCAAAAATTCTGAAAATTTACCTTTTCCTTAATAAATTTTCTTAAAAATTTACCTTTCCTTAGTAAATTTACTCAAAAATTCTGAAAATTTACGTTTTCCTTAGTTAATTTTCTGAGAAACTTACCTTTCCTTAGTAAATTTTCCAGAAATTTCTGAAAATTTACTTTTTCTTTAGTAAATTTTCTTAAAAAATTACCTTTCCTTAGTAAATTTTCTTAAAAATTTACCTTCCTTAGTGAATTTTCTTAAAAATTTAACTTTCCTTAGCAAATTTTCTTAAAAATTCTGAAAATTTACTTCTTTTCTTAGTAAATTTTGTTAAAAATTTACCTTTTCTTAGTAAATTTTTTTAAAAATTTACGTTCCCTTAGTAAATTTTCTCAAAAATTCTGAAAATTTACCTTTTATTTAGTAAATTTTCTTAAAAAATTATATTTCTTTAGTAAATCTTCTTAAAAATTTAACTTTCCTTAGTGAATTTTCTCAAAATTCTGAAAATTTACCTTTTACTTAGTAAATTTTCTTAAAAATTTACATTTCCTTAGTAAATTTTCTTAAAAACTTACCTTTCCTTAGAAAATTTTCTCCAAAATTTACATTTCCTTAATAAATTTGGTAAAAAATTCTGAAAATTTACCTTTTCCTTAGTAAATTCTCTTAAAAATTTACCTTTCCTTAGTAAAGTTTCTTCAAAATTTACCTTTCCTTAATAAATTTACTCCAAAATTCTGAAAATTTACTTTTCCTTGGTAACTTTTGTTAAAACTTACCTTTTCGTAGAAAATTTTCCCGAAAATTCTGAAAATTTACCTTTCCGTTAGTAAATTTTCTAAAAAATTTACCATTCCTTAGTAAGTTTTCTTAAAAATTTACCTTTCCTTAGTACATTTTCTCAAAAATTCTGAAAATTTACCTTTTCCCTAGTAAATTTTCGTACAAATTTGCCTTTCCTTAGTAAATTTTCTTAAAAATTTACCTTTCCTTAGTAAATTTTCTTCAAAATTTACCTTTCCTTAATAAATTTACTCAAAAATTCTGAAAATTTACCTTTTCCTTGGTAACTTTTCTTAAAGAATTACCTTTCTCTAGTAAATTTTCTTAAAAATTTACCTTTCCTTAGTACATTGTCTCAAAAATTCTGAAAATTTACTTTTCTTAGTAAATTTTTTTAAAAATTCTGAAAATTTACCTTTTTCTTAGTAAATTTTCTTAAAAATTTACCCTTCCTTATTAAATTTTCTAAAAAATTCTGAAAATTTACCTTTACTTAGTAAATTTTCTTAAAAATTTACCATTCCTTAGTAAATTTTCTTAAAAATTTACCTTTCCTTAGTAAATTTTCTTAAAAATTTACCTTTCCTTAGTGAATTTTCTTAGAAATTTAACTTTTCTTAGCAAATTTTCTTAAAAATTCTGAAAATTTACTTGTTTTCTTAGTAAATTTTCTTAAAAATTTACTTTTCCTTAGTGAATTTTCTTAAAAATTTAACTTTCCTTAGCAAATTTTCTTAAAAATTCTGAAAATTTACTTCTTTTCTTAGTAAATTTTCTTAAAAATTTACCTTTTCTTAGTAAATTTTTTTAAAAATTTAACTTTCCTTAGTGAATTTTCTCAAAATTCTGAAAATTTACCTTTTATTAGTAAATTTTTTTGTAAAATTACCCTTCCTTAGTAAATTTTCTTAAAAATTTACCTTTCCTTAGAAAATTTTCTCAAAAATTTTGAAAATTTACTTTTTCTTTAGAAAATTTTCTCCAAAATTTACATTTCCTTAATAAATTTGGTAAAAAATTCTGAAAATTTACCTTTTCCTTAGTAAAGTTTCTTAAAAATTTACCTTTCCTTAGTAAATTTTCTTCCAAATTTACCTTTCCTTAATAAATTTACTCCAAAATTCTGAAAATTTACCTTTTCCTTGGTAACTTTTGTTAAAAACTTACCTTTTCTTAGTAAATTTCCCGAAAATTCTGAAAATTTACCTTTCCCTTAGTAAATTTTCTTAAAAATTTACTTTTCCTTAGTGAGTTTTCTTAAAAATTTACCTTTCCTTAATACATTTTCTCAAAAATTCTGATAATTTACCTTTTTCTTAGTAAATTTTCTTAAAAACTTACCTTTCCTTAGTAAATTTTCTTAAGAATTCTGAAAATTTACCTTTACTTAGTAAATTTTCTTAAAAATTTACCTTTCATTAGCAAATTATCTTAAAAATTTACCTTTCCTTACAAAATTTTCTCAAAAATTCTGAAAATTTACTATTTCCTCTTAAAAATTTACATTTCCTTAGTAAATTTTTTAAAAAATGCTGAAAATTTACCTTTTCCTTAGTAAATTTTCTTAAAAATTTACCTTTCCTTAGTAAATTTTCTCAAAAGGTCTGAAAATTTGCCTTTCCTTAGAAAACTTTCTCAAAAATTCTGAAAATTTGAATTTTCCTTAGTAAATTTTCTTAAAAATTTACCTTTCTTTAGTACATTTTCTTTAAAATTTACGTTTCCTTAGTAAATTTTCTAAAAAATTTTCCTTGACTTAGTAAATTTTCTCAAAAATTCTGAAAAATTACATTTTCCTTAGTAAATTTTCTTTAAAATTTACCTTTCCTTAGTATATTTTCTTAAAAATTTATCTTTCCTTAATAAATTTTCTCAAAAATTCTGAAAATTTACCTTTTCCTTAATAAATTTTCTTAAAAATTTACCTTTCCTTAGTAAATTTACTCAAAAATTCTGAAAATTTACGTTTTCCTTAGTTAATTTTCTGAGAAACTTACCTTTCCTTAGTAAATTTTCCAGAAATTTCTGAAAATTTGCTTTTTCTTTAGTAAATTTTCTTAAAAAATTACCTTTCCTTAGTAAATTTTCTTAAAAATTTACCTTCCTTAGTGAATTTTCTTAAAAATTTAACTTTCCTTAGCAAATTTTCTTAAAAATTCTGAAAATTTACTTCTTTTCTTAGTAAATTTTCTTAAAAATTTACCTTTTCTTAGTAAATTTTTTTAAAAATTTACGTTCCCTTAGTAAATTTTCTCAAAAATTCTGAAAATTTACCTTTTATTTAGTAAATTTTCTTAAAAAATTATTATTATTATTATAAATCTTCTTAAAAATTTAACTTTCCTTAGTGAATTTTCTCAAAATTCTGAAAATTTACCTTTTACTTAGTAAATTTTCTTAAAAATTTACATTTCCTTAGTAAATTTTCTTAAAAACTTACTTTCCTTAGAAAATTTTCTCCAAAATTTACATTTCCTTAATAAATTTGGTAAAAAATTCTGAAAATTAACCTTTTCCTTAGTAAATTCTCTTAAAAATTTACCTTTCCTTAGTAAAGTTTCTTCAAAATTTACCTTTCCTTAATAAATTTACTCCAAAATTCTGAAAATTTACTTTTCCTTGGTAACTTTTGTTAAAAACTTACCTTTTCGTAGCAAATTTTCCCGAAAATTCTGAAAGTTTACCTTTCCGTTAGTAAATTTTCTTAAAAATTTACCATTCCTTAGTAAGTTTTCTTAAAAATTTACCTTTCCTTAGTACATTTTCTCAAAAATTCTGAAAATTTACCTTTTCCCTTGTAAATTTTCTTACAAATTTGCCTTTCCTTAGTAAATTTTCTTAAAAATTTACCTTTCCTTAGTAAATTTTCTTCAAAATTTACCTTTCCTTAATAAATTTACTCAAAAATTCTGAAAATTTACCTTTTCCTTGGTAACTTTTCTTAAAACCTTACCTTTTCTTAGTAAATTTTCCCAAAAATTCTGAAAATTTACCTTTCCCTTAGTAAATTTTCTTAAAAATTTACCTTTCCTTAGTAAGTTTTCTTAAAAATTTACCTTTCCTTAGTAAATTTTCTTAAAAATTTATCTTTCCTTAATAAATTTTCTCAAAAATTCTGAAAATTTACCTTTTCCTTAATAAATTTTCTTAAAAATTTACCTTTCCTTAGTAAATTTACTCAAAAATTCTGAAAATTTACGTTTTCCTTAGTTAATTTTCTGAGAAACTTACCTTTCCTTAGTAAATTTTCCAGAAATTTCTGAAAATTTACTTTTTCTTTAGTAAATTTTCTTAAAAAATTACCTTTCCTTAGTAAATTTTCTTAAAAATTTACCTTCCTTAGTGAATTTTCTTAAAAATTTAACTTTCCTTAGCAAATTTTCTTAAAAATTCTGAAAATTTACTTCTTTTCTTAGTAAATTTTGTTAAAAATTTACCTTTTCTTAGTAAATTTTTTTAAAAATTCTGAAAATTTACCTTTTTCTTAGTAAATTTTCTTAAAAATTTACCCTTCCTTATTAAATTTTCTAAAAAATTCTGAAAATTTACCTTTACTTAGTAAATTTTCTTAAAAATTTACCATTCCTTAGTAAATTTTCTTAAAAATTTACCTTTCCTTAGTAAATTTTCTTAAAAATTTACCTTTCCTTAGTGAATTTTCTTAGAAATTTAACTTTTCTTAGCAAATTTTCTTAAAAATTCTGAAAATTTACTTGTTTTCTTAGTAAATTTTCTTAAAAATTTACTTTTCCTTAGTGAATTTTCTTAAAAATTTAACTTTCCTTAGCAAATTTTCTTAAAAATTCTGAAAATTTACTTCTTTTCTTAGTAAATTTTCTTAAAAATTTACCTTTTCTTAGTAAATTTTTTTAAAAATTTAACTTTCCTTAGTGAATTTTCTCAAAATTCTGAAAATTTACCTTTTATTAGTAAATTTTTTTGTAAAATTACCCTTCCTTAGTAAATTTTCTTAAAAATTTACCTTTCCTTAGAAAATTTTCTCAAAAATTTTGAAAATTTACTTTTTCCTTAGAAAATTTTCTCCAAAATTTACATTTCCTTAATAAATTTGGTAAAAAATTCTGAAAATTTACCTTTTCCTTAGTAAAGTTTCTTAAAAATTTACCTTTCCTTAGTAAATTTTCTTCCAAATTTACCTTTCCTTAATAAATTTACTCCAAAATTCTGAAAATTTACCTTTTCCTTGGTAACTTTTGTTAAAAACTTACCTTTTCTTAGTAAATTTCCCGAAAATTCTGAAAATTTACCTTTCCCTTAGTAAATTTTCTTAAAAATTTACTTTTCCTTAGTAAGTTTTCTTAAAAATTTACCTTTCCTTAATACATTTTCTCAAAAATTCTGATAATTTACCTTTTTCTTAGTAAATTTTCTTAAAAACTTACCTTTCCTTAGTAAATTTTCTTAAGAATTCTGAAAATTTACCTTTACTTAGTAAATTTTCTTAAAAATTTACCTTTCATTAGCAAATTATCTTAAAAATTTACCTTTCCTTACAAAATTTTCTCAAAAATTCTGAAAATTTACTATTTCCTCTTAAAAATTTACATTTCCTTAGTAAATTTTTTAAAAAATGCTGAAAATTTACCTTTTCCTTAGTAAATTTTCTTAAAAATTTACCTTTCCTTAGTAAATTTTCTCAAAAGGTCTGAAAATTTGCCTTTCCTTAGAAAACTTTCTCAAAAATTCTGAAAATTTAAATTTTCCTTAGTAAATTTTCTTAAAAATTTACCTTTCTTTAGTACATTTTCTTTAAAATTTACGTTTCCTTTGTAAATTTTCTAAAAAATTTTCCTTGACTTAGTAAATTTTCTCAAAAATTCTGAAAAATTACATTTTCCTTAGTAAATTTTCTTTAAAATTTACCTTTCCTTAGTATATTTTCTTAAAAATTTATCTTTCCTTAATAAATTTTCTCAAAAATTCTGAAAATTTACCTTTTCCTTAATAAATTTTCTTAAAAATTTACCTTTCCCTAGTAAATTTACTCAAAAATTCTGAAAATTTACGTTTTCCTTAGTTAATTTTCTGAGAAACTTACCTTTCCTTAGTAAATTTTCCAGAAATTTCTGAAAATTTGCTTTTTCTTTAGTAAATTTTCTTAAAAAATTACCTTTCCTTAGTAAATTTTCTTAAAAATTTACCTTCCTTAGTGAATTTTCTTAAAAATTTAACTTTCCTTAGCAAATTTTCTTAAAAATTCTGAAAATTTACTTCTTTTCTTAGTAAATTTTCTTAAAAATTTACCTTTTCTTAGTAAATTTTTTTAAAAATTTACGTTCCCTTAGTAAATTTTCTCAAAAATTCTGAAAATTTACCTTTTATTTAGTAAATTTTCTTAAAAAATTATTATTATTATTATAAATCTTCTTAAAAATTTAACTTTCCTTAGTGAATTTTCTCAAAATTCTGAAAATTTACCTTTTACTTAGTAAATTTTCTTAAAAATTTACATTTCCTTAGTAAATTTTCTTAAAAACTTACTTTCCTTAGAAAATTTTCTCCAAAATTTACATTTCCTTAATAAATTTGGTAAAAAATTCTGAAAATTAACCTTTTCCTTAGTAAATTCTCTTAAAAATTTACCTTTCCTTAGTAAAGTTTCTTCAAAATTTACCTTTCCTTAATAAATTTACTCCAAAATTCTGAAAATTTACTTTTCCTTGGTAACTTTTGTTAAAAACTTACCTTTTCGTAGCAAATTTTCCCGAAAATTCTGAAAGTTTACCTTTCCGTTAGTAAATTTTCTTAAAAATTTACCATTCCTTAGTAAGTTTTCTTAAAAATTTACCTTTCCTTAGTACATTTTCTCAAAAATTCTGAAAATTTACCTTTTCCCTTGTAAATTTTCTTACAAATTTGCCTTTCCTTAGTAAATTTTCTTAAAAATTTACCTTTCCTTAGTAAATTTTCTTCAAAATTTACCTTTCCTTAATAAATTTACTCAAAAATTCTGAAAATTTACCTTTTCCTTGGTAACTTTTCTTAAAACCTTACCTTTTCTTAGTAAATTTTCCCAAAAATTCTGAAAATTTACCTTTCCCTTAGTAAATTTTCTTAAAAATTTACCTTTCCTTAGTAAGTTTTCTTAAAAATTTACCTTTCCTTAGTAAATTTTCTTAAAAATTTATCTTTCCTTAATAAATTTTCTCAAAAATTCTGAAAATTTACCTTTTCCTTAATAAATTTTCTTAAAAATTTACCTTTCCTTAGTAAATTTACTCAAAAATTCTGAAAATTTACGTTTTCCTTAGTTAATTTTCTGAGAAACTTACCTTTCCTTAGTAAATTTTCCAGAAATTTCTGAAAATTTACTTTTTCTTTAGTAAATTTTCTTAAAAAATTACCTTTCCTTAGTAAATTTTCTTAAAAATTTACCTTCCTTAGTGAATTTTCTTAAAAATTTAACTTTCCTTAGCAAATTTTCTTAAAAATTCTGAAAATTTACTTCTTTTCTTAGTAAATTTTGTTAAAAATTTACCTTTTCTTAGTAAATTTTTTTAAAAATTCTGAAAATTTACCTTTTTCTTAGTAAATTTTCTTAAAAATTTACCCTTCCTTATTAAATTTTCTAAAAAATTCTGAAAATTTACCTTTACTTAGTAAATTTTCTTAAAAATTTACCATTCCTTAGTAAATTTTCTTAAAAATTTACCTTTCCTTAGTAAATTTTCTTAAAAATTTACCTTTCCTTAGTGAATTTTCTTAGAAATTTAACTTTTCTTAGCAAATTTTCTTAAAAATTCTGAAAATTTACTTGTTTTCTTAGTAAATTTTCTTAAAAATTTACTTTTCCTTAGTGAATTTTCTTAAAAATTTAACTTTCCTTAGCAAATTTTCTTAAAAATTCTGAAAATTTACTTCTTTTCTTAGTAAATTTTCTTAAAAATTTACCTTTTCTTAGTAAATTTTTTTAAAAATTTAACTTTCCTTAGTGAATTTTCTCAAAATTCTGAAAATTTACCTTTTATTAGTAAATTTTTTTGTAAAATTACCCTTCCTTAGTAAATTTTCTTAAAAATTTACCTTTCCTTAGAAAATTTTCTCAAAAATTTTGAAAATTTACTTTTTCCTTAGAAAATTTTCTCCAAAATTTACATTTCCTTAATAAATTTGGTAAAAAATTCTGAAAATTTACCTTTTCCTTAGTAAAGTTTCTTAAAAATTTACCTTTCCTTAGTAAATTTTCTTCCAAATTTACCTTTCCTTAATAAATTTACTCCAAAATTCTGAAAATTTACCTTTTCCTTGGTAACTTTTGTTAAAAACTTACCTTTTCTTAGTAAATTTCCCGAAAATTCTGAAAATTTACCTTTCCCTTAGTAAATTTTCTTAAAAATTTACTTTTCCTTAGTAAGTTTTCTTAAAAATTTACCTTTCCTTAATACATTTTCTCAAAAATTCTGATAATTTACCTTTTTCTTAGTAAATTTTCTTAAAAACTTACCTTTCCTTAGTAAATTTTCTTAAGAATTCTGAAAATTTACCTTTACTTAGTAAATTTTCTTAAAAATTTACCTTTCATTAGCAAATTATCTTAAAAATTTACCTTTCCTTACAAAATTTTCTCAAAAATTCTGAAAATTTACTATTTCCTCTTAAAAATTTACATTTCCTTAGTAAATTTTTTAAAAAATGCTGAAAATTTACCTTTTCCTTAGTAAATTTTCTTAAAAATTTACCTTTCCTTAGTAAATTTTCTCAAAAGGTCTGAAAATTTGCCTTTCCTTAGAAAACTTTCTCAAAAATTCTGAAAATTTAAATTTTCCTTAGTAAATTTTCTTAAAAATTTACCTTTCTTTAGTACATTTTCTTTAAAATTTACGTTTCCTTAGTAAATTTTCTAAAAAATTTTCCTTGACTTAGTAAATTTTCTCAAAAATTCTGAAAAATTACATTTTCCTTAGTAAATTTTCTTTAAAATTTACCTTTCCTTAGTATATTTTCTTAAAAATTTATCTTTCCTTAATAAATTTTCTCAAAAATTCTGAAAATTTACCTTTTCCTTAATAAATTTTCTTAAAAATTTACCTTTCCCTAGTAAATTTACTCAAAAATTCTGAAAATTTACGTTTTCCTTAGTTAATTTTCTGAGAAACTTACCTTTCCTTAGTAAATTTTCCAGAAATTTCTGAAAATTTGCTTTTTCTTTAGTAAATTTTCTTAAAAAATTACCTTTCCTTAGTAAATTTTCTTAAAAATTTACCTTCCTTAGTGAATTTTCTTAAAAATTTAACTTTCCTTAGCAAATTTTCTTAAAAATTCTGAAAATTTACTTCTTTTCTTAGTAAATTTTCTTAAAAATTTACCTTTTCTTAGTAAATTTTTTTAAAAATTTACGTTCCCTTAGTAAATTTTCTCAAAAATTCTGAAAATTTACCTTTTATTTAGTAAATTTTCTTAAAAAATTATTATTATTATTATAAATCTTCTTAAAAATTTAACTTTCCTTAGTGAATTTTCTCAAAATTCTGAAAATTTACCTTTTACTTAGTAAATTTTCTTAAAAATTTACATTTCCTTAGTAAATTTTCTTAAAAACTTACTTTCCTTAGAAAATTTTCTCCAAAATTTACATTTCCTTAATAAATTTGGTAAAAAATTCTGAAAATTAACCTTTTCCTTAGTAAATTCTCTTAAAAATTTACCTTTCCTTAGTAAAGTTTCTTCAAAATTTACCTTTCCTTAATAAATTTACTCCAAAATTCTGAAAATTTACTTTTCCTTGGTAACTTTTGTTAAAAACTTACCTTTTCGTAGCAAATTTTCCCGAAAATTCTGAAAGTTTACCTTTCCGTTAGTAAATTTTCTTAAAAATTTACCATTCCTCAGTAAGTTTTCTTAAAAATTTACCTTTCCTTAGTACATTTTCTCAAAAATTCTGAAAATTTACCTTTTCCCTTGTAAATTTTCTTACAAATTTGCCTTTCCTTAGTAAATTTTCTTAAAAATTTACCTTTCCTTAGTAAATTTTCTTCAAAATTTACCTTTCCTTAATAAATTTACTCAAAAATTCTGAAAATTTACCTTTTCCTTGGTAACTTTTCTTAAAACCTTACCTTTTCTTAGTAAATTTTCCCAAAAATTCTGAAAATTTACCTTTCCCTTAGTAAATTTTCTTAAAAATTTACCTTTCCTTAGTAAGTTTTCTTAAAAATTTACCTTTCCTTAGTACATTGTCTCAAAAATTCTGAAAATTTACTTTTCTTAGTAAATTTTTTTAAAAATTCTGAAAATTTACCTTTTTCTTAGTAAATTTTCTTAAAAATTTACCCTTCCTTATTAAATTTTCTAAAAAATTCTGAAAATTTACCTTTACTTAGTAAATTTTCTTAAAAATTTACCATTCCTTAGTAAATTTTCTTAAAAATTTACCTTTCCTTAGTAAATTTTCTTAAAAATTTACCTTTCCTTAGTGAATTTTCTTAGAAATTTAACTTTCCTTAGCAAATTTTCTTAAAAATTCTGAAAATTTACTTCTTTTCTTAGTAAATTTTCTTAAAAATTTACCTTTTCTTAGTAAATTTTTTTAAAAATTTACCTTCCCTTAGTAAATTTTCTCAAAAATTCTGAAAATTTACCTTTTATTTAGTAAATTTTTTAAAAAAAATTACCTTTCTTTAGTAAATCTTCTTAAAAATTTAACTTTCCTTAGTGAATTTTCTCAAAATTCTGAAAATTTACCTTTTATTAGTAAATTTTTTTGTAAAATTACCCTTCCTTAGTAAATTTTCTTAAAAATTTACCTTTCCTTAGAAAATTTTCTCAAAAATTTTGAAAATTTACTTTTTCCTTAGAAAATTTTCTCCAAAATTTACATTTCCTTAATAAATTTGGTAAAAAATTCTGAAAATTTACCTTTTCCTTAGTAAAGTTTCTTAAAAATTTACCTTTCCTTAGTAAATTTTCTTCCAAATTTACCTTTCCTTCATAAATTTACTCCAAAATTCTGAAAATTTACCTTTTCCTTGGTAACTTTTGTTAAAAACTTACCTTTTCTTAGTAAATTTTCCCGAAAATTCTGAAAATTTACCTTTCCCTTAGTAAATTTTCTTAAAAATTTACTTTTCCTTAGTAAGTTTTCTTAAAAATTTACCTTTCCTTAATACATTTTCTCAAAAATTCTGATAATTTACCTTTTTCTTAGTAAATTTTCTTAAAAACTTACCTTTCCTTGGTAAATTTTCTTAAGAATTCTGAAAATTTACCTTTACTTAGTAAATTTTCTTCAAAATTTACCTTTCATTAGTAAATTATCTTAAAAATTTACCTTTCCTTACAAAATTTTCTCAAAAATTCTGAAAATTTACTATTTCCTCTTAAAAATTTATATTTCCTTAGTAAATTTTTTAAAAAATTCTGAAAATTTACCTTTTCCTTAGTAAATTTTCTTAAAAATTTACCTTTCCTTAGTAAATTTTCTCAAAAGGTCTGAAAATTTGCCTTTCCTTAGAAAACTTTCTCAAAAATTCTGAAAATTTAAATTTTCCTTAGTAAATTTTCTTAAAAATTTACCTTTCTTTAGTACATTTTCTTTAAAATTTACGTTTCCTTAGTAAATTTTCTAAAAAATTTTCCTTGACTTAGTAAATTTTCTCAAAAATTCTGAAAAATTACATTTTCCTTAGTAAATTTTCTTTAAAATTTACCTTTCCTTAGTAAATTTTGTTAAAAATTTATCTTTCCTTAATAAATTTTCTCAAAAATTCTGAAAATTTACCTTTTACTTAATAAATTTTCTTAAAAATTTACCTTTCCTTAGTAAATTTACTCAAAAATTCTGAAAATTTACGTTTTCCTTAGTTAATTTTCTGAGAAACTTACCTTTCCTTAGTAAATTTTCCAGAAATTTCTGAAAATTTACTTTTTCTTTAGTAAATTTTCTTAAAAAATTACCTTTCCTTAGTAAATTTTCTTAAAAATTTACCTTCCTTAGTAAATTTTCTTAAAAATTTAACTTTCCTTAGCAAATTTTCTTAAAAATTCTGAAAATTTACTTCTTTTCTTAGTAAATTTTCTTAAAAATTTACCTTTTCTTAGTAAATTTTTTTAAAAATTTACGTTCCCTTAGTAAATTTTCTCAAAAATTCTGAAAATTTGCCTTTTATTTAGTAAATTTTCTTAAAAAATTATATTTCTTTAGTAAATCTTCTTAAAAATTTAACTTTCCTTAGTGAATTTTCTCAAAATTCTGAAAATTTACCTTTTACTTAGTAAATTTTCTTAAACATTTACATTTCCTTAGTAAATTTTCTTAAAAACTTACCTTTCCTTAGAAAATTTTCTCCAAAATTTACATTTCCTTAATAAATTTGGTAAAAAATTCTGAAAATTTACCTTTTCCTTAGTAAATTCTCTTAAAAATTTACCTTTCCTTAGTAAAGTTTCTTCAAAATTTACCTTTCCTTAATAAATTTACTCCAAAATTCTGAAAATTTACTTTTCCTTGGTAACTTTTGTTAAAACTTACCTTTTCGTAGAAAATTTTCCCGAAAATTCTGAAAATTTACCTTTCCGTTAGTAAATTTTCTAAAAAATTTACCATTCCTTAGTAAGTTTTCTTAAAAATTTACCTTTCCTTAGTACATTTTCTCAAAAATTCTGAAAATTTACCTTTTCCCTAGTAAATTTTCGTACAAATTTGCCTTTCCTTAGTAAATTTTGTTAAAAATTTACCTTTCCTTAGTAAATTTTCTTCAAAATTTACCTTTCCTTAATAAATTTACTCAAAAATTCTGAAAATTTACCTTTTCCTTGGTAACTTTTCTTAAAGAATTACCTTTCTCTAGTAAATTTTCTTAAAAATTTACCTTTCCTTAGTACATTGTCTCAAAAATTCTGAAAATTTACTTTTCTTAGTAAATTTTTTTAAAAATTCTGAAAATTTACCTTTTTCTTAGTAAATTTTCTTAAAAATTTACCCTTCCTTATTAAATTTTCTTAAAAATTCTGAAAATTTACCTTTACTTAGTAAATTTTCTTAAAAATTTACCATTCCTTAGTAAATTTTCTTAAAAATTTACCTTTCCTTACTAAATTTTCTTAAAAATTTACCTTTCCTTAGTGAATTTTCTTCAAAATTTAACTTTCCTTAGCAAATTTTCTTAAAAATTCTGAAAATTTACTTCTTTTCTTAGTAAATTTTTTAAAAAAATTACCTTTCTTTAGTAAATCTTCTTAAAAATTTAACTTTCCTTAGTGAATTTTCTCAAAATTCTGAAAATTTACCTTTTACTTAGTTAATTTTTTTTGTAAAATTACCCTTCCTTAGTAAATTTTCTTAAAAATTTACGTTTCCTTAGAAAATTTTCTCAAAAATTTTGAAAATTTACTTTTTCCTTAGAAAATTTTCTCCAAAATTTACATTTCCTTAATAAATTTGGTAAAAAATTCTGAAAATTTACCTTTTCCTTAGTAAATTTTCTTAAAAATTTACCTTTCCTTTGTAAATTTTCTTCCAAATTTACCTTTCCTTAATAAATTTACTCCAAAATTCTGAAAATTTACCTTTTTCTTAGTAAATTTTCTTAAAAACTTACCTTTCCTTAGTAAATTTTCTTAAGAATTCTGAAAATTTACCTTTACTTAGTAAATTTTCTTAAAAATTTACCTTTCTTTAGTAAATTATCTTAAAAATTTACCTTTCCTTACAAAATTTTCTCAAAAATTCTGAAAATTTACTATTTCCTCTTAAAAATTTACATTTCCTTAGTAAATTTTTTAAAAAATTCTGAAAATTTACCTTTTCCTTAGTAAATTTTCTTAAAAATTTACCTTTCCTTAGTAAATTTTCTCAAAAGGTCTGAAAATTTGCCTTTCCTTAGAAAACTTTCTCAAAAATTCTGAAAATTTAAATTTGCCTTAGTAAATTTTCTTAAAAATTTACCTTTCTTTAGTACATTTTCTTTAAAATTTACCTTTCCTTAGTAAATTTTCTAAAAAATTTATCTTTCCTTAATAAATTTTCTCAAAAATTCTGAAAATTTACCTTTTTCTTAATAAATTTTCTTAAAAATTTACCTTTCCTTAGTAAATTTACTCAAAAATTCTGAAAATTTACGTTTTCCTTAGTTAATTTTCTGAGAAACTTACCTTTCCTTAGTAAATTTTCCAGAAATTTCTGAAAATTTACTTTTTCTTTATTAAATTTTCTTAAAAAATTACCTTTCCTTAGTAAATTTTCTTAAAAATTTACATTTCCTTAGTACATTGTCTCAAAAATTCGGAAAATTTACCTTTTCCTTAGTAAATTTTCTTAAAAATTTACCTTTCCTTAGTAAATTTTCTTCAAAATTTACCTTTACTTAGAAAACTTTCTCAAAAATTCTGAAAATTTACCTTTCCCTTAGCAAATTTTCTTAAAAATTTACCTTTCCTTAGTAAATTTTCTTAAAAATTTACCTTTCCTTAGTACATTTCCTCAAAAATACTGAAAATTTACCTTTTTCTTTTTAAATTTTCTTAAAAATTTACCTTTCCTTAGTAAATTTTCTGAGAAACTTACCTTTCCTTAGTAAATTTTCCCGAAAATTCTGAAAATTTACCTTTTCCTCATTAAATTTTCTTAAAGAATTGCCTTTCCTTAGTAAATTTTCTTAAAAATTTACCTTTCCTTAGTACATTGTCTCAAAAATTCTGAAAATTTACCTTTTCCTTGGTAAATTTTCTTAAAAATTTACCTTTCCTTAGTAAATTTTCTTCAAAATTTACCTTTCCTTAGAAAATTTTCTTCAAAATTTACCTTTCCTTAGTACATTGTCTCAAAAATTCTGAAAATTTACTTTTCTTAGTAAATTTTTTTAAAAATTCTGAAAATTTACCTTTTTCTTAGTAAAGTTTCTTACAAATTTACCCTTCCTTATTAAATTTTCTTAAAAATTCTGAAAATTTACCTTTACTTAGTAAATTTTCTTAAAAATTTACCATTCCTTAGTAAATTTTCTTAAAAATTTAACTTTCCTTAGTAAATTTTCTTCAAAATTTACCTTTCCTTAGTAAATTGTCTCAAAAATTCTGAAAATTTACTTTTCTTAGTAAATTTTTTTAAAAATTCTGAAAATTTAACTTTCCTTAGTAAATTTTCTTAAAAATTTACCTTTCCTTAGTGAGTTTTCTTAAAAATTTAACTTTCCTTAGCAAATTTTCTTAAAAATTCTGAAAATTTACTTCTTTTCTTAGTCAATTTTCTTAAAAATTTACCTTTTCTTAGTAAATTTTTTTTAAAAATTTACCTTCCCTTAGTAAATTTTCTCAAAAATTCTGAAAATTTACCTTTTATTTAGTAAATTTTCTTAAAAAATTAACTTTCTTTAGTAAATCTTCCTCAAAATTTAACTTTCCTTAGTGAATTTTATAAAAATTCTGAAAATTTACCTCTTATTTAGTAAATTTTTTTTAAAAATTACATTTCCTTAATAAATTTTCTTAAAAATTTACCTTTCCTCATTAAATTTTCTTAAAGAATTGCCTTTCCTTAGTAAATTTTCTTAAAAATTTACCTTTCCTTAGTACATTGTCTCAAAAATTCTGAAAATTTACCTTTTCCTTGGTAAATTTTCTTAAAAATTTACCTTTCCTTAGTAAATTTTCTTCAAAATTTACCTTTCCTTAGAAAATTTTCTTCAAAATTTACCTTTCCTTAGTACATTGTCTCAAAAATTCTGAAAATTTACTTTTCTTAGTAAATTTTTTTAAAAAATCTGAAAATTTACCTTTTTCTTAGTAAAGTTTCTTACAAATTTACCCTTCCTTATTAAATTTTCTTAAAAATTCGGAAAATTTACCTTTACTTAGTAAATTTTCTTAAAAATTTACCATTCCTTAGTAAATTTTCTTAAAAATTTACCTTTCCTTACTAAATTTTCTTAAAAATTTACCTTTCCTTAGTGAATTTTCTTCAAAATTTAACTTTCCTTAGCAAATTTTCTTAAAAATTCTGAAAATTTACTTCTTTTCTTAGTAAATTTTTTAAAAAAATTACCTTTCTTTAGTAAATCTTCTTAAAAATTTAACTTTCCTTAGTGAATTTTCTCAAAATTCTGAAAATTTACCTTTTACTTAGTTAATTTTTTTTGTAAAATTACCCTTCCTTAGTAAATTTTCTTAAAAATTTACGTTTCCTTAGAAAATTTTCTCAAAAATTTTGAAAATTTACTTTTTCCTTAGAAAATTTTCTCCAAAATTTACATTTCCTTAATAAATTTGGTAAAAAATTCTGAAAATTTACCTTTTCCTTAGTAAATTTTCTTAAAAATTTACCTTTCCTTTGTAAATTTTCTTCCAAATTTACCTTTCCTTAATAAATTTACTCCAAAATTCTGAAAATTTACCTTTTTCTTAGTAAATTTTCTTAAAAACTTACCTTTCCTTAGTAAATTTTCTTAAGAATTCTGAAAATTTACCTTTACTTAGTAAATTTTCTTAAAAATTTACCTTTCTTTAGTAAATTATCTTAAAAATTTACCTTTCCTTACAAAATTTTCTCAAAAATTCTGAAAATTTACTATTTCCTCTTAAAAATTTACATTTCCTTAGTAAATTTTTTAAAAAATTCTGAAAATTTACCTTTTCCTTAGTAAATTTTCTTAAAAATTTACCTTTCCTTAGTAAATTTTCTCAAAAGGTCTGAAAATTTGCCTTTCCTTAGAAAACTTTCTCAAAAATTCTGAAAATTTAAATTTGCCTTAGTAAATTTTCTTAAAAATTTACCTTTCTTTAGTACATTTTCTTTAAAATTTACCTTTCCTTAGTAAATTTTCTAAAAAATTTATCTTTCCTTAATAAATTTTCTCAAAAATTCTGAAAATTTACCTTTTTCTTAATAAATTTTCTTAAAAATTTACCTTTCCTTAGTAAATTTACTCAAAAATTCTGAAAATTTACGTTTTCCTTAGTTAATTTTCTGAGAAACTTACCTTTCCTTAGTAAATTTTCCAGAAATTTCTGAAAATTTACTTTTTCTTTATTAAATTTTCTTAAAAAATTACCTTTCCTTAGTAAATTTTCTTAAAAATTTACATTTCCTTAGTACATTGTCTCAAAAATTCGGAAAATTTACCTTTTCCTTAGTAAATTTTCTTAAAAATTTACCTTTCCTTAGTAAATTTTCTTCAAAATTTACCTTTACTTAGAAAACTTTCTCAAAAATTCTGAAAATTTACCTTTCCCTTAGCAAATTTTCTTAAAAATTTACCTTTCCTTAGTAAATTTTCTTAAAAATTTACCTTTCCTTAGTACATTTCCTCAAAAATACTGAAAATTTACCTTTTTCTTTTTAAATTTTCTTAAAAATTTACCTTTCCTTAGTAAATTTTCTGAGAAACTTACCTTTCCTTAGTAAATTTTCCCGAAAATTCTGAAAATTTACCTTTTCCTCATTAAATTTTCTTAAAGAATTGCCTTTCCTTAGTAAATTTTCTTAAAAATTTACCTTTCCTTAGTACATTGTCTCAAAAATTCTGAAAATTTACCTTTTCCTTGGTAAATTTTCTTAAAAATTTACCTTTCCTTAGTAAATTTTCTTCAAAATTTACCTTTCCTTAGAAAATTTTCTTCAAAATTTACCTTTCCTTAGTACATTGTCTCAAAAATTCTGAAAATTTACTTTTCTTAGTAAATTTTTTTAAAAATTCTGAAAATTTACCTTTTTCTTAGTAAAGTTTCTTACAAATTTACCCTTCCTTATTAAATTTTCTTAAAAATTCTGAAAATTTACCTTTACTTAGTAAATTTTCTTAAAAATTTACCATTCCTTAGTAAATTTTCTTAAAAATTTAACTTTCCTTAGTAAATTTTCTTCAAAATTTACCTTTCCTTAGTAAATTGTCTCAAAAATTCTGAAAATTTACTTTTCTTAGTAAATTTTTTTAAAAATTCTGAAAATTTAACTTTCCTTAGTAAATTTTCTTAAAAATTTACCTTTCCTTAGTGAGTTTTCTTAAAAATTTAACTTTCCTTAGCAAATTTTCTTAAAAATTCTGAAAATTTACTTCTTTTCTTAGTCAATTTTCTTAAAAATTTACCTTTTCTTAGTAAATTTTTTTTAAAAATTTACCTTCCCTTAGTAAATTTTCTCAAAAATTCTGAAAATTTACCTTTTATTTAGTAAATTTTCTTAAAAAATTAACTTTCTTTAGTAAATCTTCCTCAAAATTTAACTTTCCTTAGTGAATTTTATAAAAATTCTGAAAATTTACCTCTTATTTAGTAAATTTTTTTTAAAAATTACATTTCCTTAATAAATTTTCTTAAAAATTTACCTTTCCTCATTAAATTTTCTTAAAGAATTGCCTTTCCTTAGTAAATTTTCTTAAAAATTTACCTTTCCTTAGTACATTGTCTCAAAAATTCTGAAAATTTACCTTTTCTTGGTAAATTTTCTTAAAAATTTACCTTTCCTTAGTAAATTTTCTTCAAAATTTACCTTTCCTTAGAAAATTTTCTTCAAAATTTACCTTTCCTTAGTACATTGTCTCAAAAATTCTGAAAATTTACTTTTCTTAGTAAATTTTTTTAAAAAATCTGAAAATTTACCTTTTTCTTAGTAAAGTTTCTTACAAATTTACCCTTCCTTATTAAATTTTCTTAAAAATTCGGAAAATTTACCTTTACTTAGTAAATTTTCTTAAAAATTTACCATTCCTTAGTAAATTTTCTTAAAAATTTAACTTTCCTTAGTAAATTTTCTTCAAAATTTACCTTTCCTTAGTAAATTGTCTCAAAAATTCTGAAAATTTACTTTTCTTAGTAAATTTTTTTAAAAATTCTGAAAATTTAACTTTCCTTAGTAAATTTTCTTAAAAATTTACCTTTCCTTAGTGAATTTTCTTAAAAATTTAACTTTCCTTAGCAAATTTTCTTAAAAATTCTGAAAATTTACTTCTTTTCTTAGTCAATTTTCTTAAAAATTTACCTTTTCTTAGTAAATTTTTTTTAAAAATTTACCTTCCCTTAGTAAATTTTCTCAAAAATTCTGAAAATTTACCTTTTATTTAGTAAATTTTCTTAAAAAATTACCTTTCTTTAGTAAATCTTCCTCAAAATTTAACTTTCCTTAGTGAATTTTATAAAAATTCTGAAAATTTACCTCTTATTTAGTAAATTTTTTTTAAAAATTACATTTCCTTAATAAATTTTCTTAAAAATTTACCTTTCCTTAGAAAATTTTCTCAAAAATTTTGAAAATTTACTTTTTCCTTAGTAAATTTTCTTAAAAATTTACATTTCCTTAGTAAATTTTCTTAAAAACTTACCATTCCTTAGAAAATTTTCTCCAAAATTTACATTTCCTTAATAAATTTGGTAAAAAATTCTGAAAATTTACCTTTTCCTTAGTAAATTTTCTTAAAAATTTACCTTTCCTTAGTAAAGTTTCTTCAAAATTTACCTTTCCTTAATAAATTTACCCCAAAATTCTGAAAATTTACTTTTCCTTGATAACTTTTGTTGAAAACTTACCTTTTCGTAGCAAATTTTCCCGAAAATTCTGAAAATTTACATTTCCGTTAGTAAATTTTCTTAAAAATTTACCTTTCCTTAGTAAGTTTTCTTAAAAATTTACCTTTCCTTAGTACATTTTCTCAAAAATTCTGAAAATTTACCTTTTCCCTAGTAAATTTTCTTACAAATTTGCCTTTCCTTAGTAAATTTTCTTAAAAAATTACCTTACCTTAGTAAATTTTCTTCAAAATTTACCTTTCCTTAGTACATTGTCTCAAAAATTCTGAAAATTTACTTTTCTTAGTAAATTTGTTTTAAAAATTCTGAAAATTTACCTTTTTCTTAGTAAATTTTCTTAAAAATTTACCTTTCCTTATTAAATTTTCTCAAAAATTCTTAGTAAATTTTCTTAAAAATTTACCATTCCTTAGTAAATTTTCTTAAAAATTTAACTTTCCTTAGTAAATTTTCTTCAAAATTTACCTTTCCTTAGTACATTGTCTCAAAAATTCTGAAAATTTACTTTTCTTAGTAATTTTTTTTAAAAATTCTGAAAATTTACATTGCCTTAGTAAATTTTCTTAACAATTTACCTTTCCTCAGTGAATTTTCTTAAAAATTTAACTTTCTTTAGCAAATTTTCTTAAAAATTCTGAAAATTTACTTCTTTTCTTAGTAAATTTTCTTAAAAATTTACCTTTTCTTAGTAAATTTTTTTAAAAATTTACCTTCCCTTAGTAAATTTTCTCAAAAATTCTGAAAATTTACCTTTTATTTAGTAAATTTTCTTAAAAAATTACCTTTCTTTAGTAAATCTTCTTAAAAATTTAACTTTCCTTAGTGAATTTTCTCAAAATTCTGAAAATTTACCTTTTACTTAGTAAATTTTTTTTAAAATTACCTTTCCTTAGTAAATTTTCTTAAAAATTTACCATTCCTTAGAAAATTTTCTCAAAAATTTTGAAAATTTACTTTTTCCTTAGTAAATTTTCTTAAAAATTTACATTTCCTTAGTAAATTTTCTTAAAAACTTACCTTTCCTTAGAAAATTTTCTCCAAAATTTTCATTTCCTTAATAAATTTGGTAAAAAATTCTGAAAATTTACCTTTTCCTTACTAAATTTTCTTAAAAATTTACCTTTCCTTAGTAAAGTTTCTTCAAAATTTACCTTTCCTTAATAAATTTACTCCAAAATTCTGAAAATTTACATTTCCTTGGTAACTTTTGTTAAAAACTTACCTTTTCGTAGCAAATTTTCCCGAAAATTCTGAAAATTTACCTTTCCGTTAGTAAATTTTCTTAAAAATTTACCTTTCCTTAGTAAGTTTTCTTAAAAATTTACCTTTCCTTAGTACATTTTCTCAAAAATTCTGAAAATTTACCTTTTCCCTAGTAAATTTTCTTAAAAATTTGCCTTTCCCTAGTGAATTTTCTTAAAAATTTACCTTTCCTTAGTAAATTTTCTTCAAAATTTACCTTTCCTTAATAAATTTACTCAAAAATTCTGAAAATTTACTTTTTCCTTGGTAACTTTTCTTAAAAACTTACCTTTTCTTAGTAAATTTTCCCGAAAATTCTGAAAATTTACCTTTCCCTTAGTAAATTTTCTTAAAAATTTACCTTTCCTTAGTAAGTTTTCTTAAAAATTTACCTTTCCTTAGTACATTGTCTAAAAAATTCTGAAAATTTACTTTTCTTAGTAAATTTTTTTAAAAATTCTGAAAATTTACCTTTAGTAAATTTTCTTAAAAATTTACCCTTCCTTATTAAATTTTCTTAAAAATTCTGAAAATTTACCTTTACTTAGTAAATTTTCTTAAAAATTTACCATTTCTTAGTAAATTTTCTTAAAAATTTACCTTTCCTTAGTAAATTTTCTTAAAAATTTACCTTTCCTTAGAGAATTTTCTTAAAAATTTAACTTTCCTTAGCAAATTTTCTTAAAAATTCTGAAAATTTACTTCTTTTCTTAGTAAATTTTCTTAAAAATTTACCTTTTCTCAGTAAATTTTTTTAAAAATTTACCTTCCCTTAGTAAATTTACTCAATAATTCTGAAAATTCACCTTTTATTTAGTAAATTTTCTTAAAAAATTACCTTTCTTTAGTAAATCTTCTTAAAAATTTAACTTTCCTTAGTGAATTTTCTCAAAATTCTGAAAATTTACCTTTTACTTAGTAAATTTTTTTTTTAAAAATTACCTTTCCTTAGTAAATTTTCTTAAAAATTCACTTTTCCTTAGAAAATTTTCTCAAAAATTTTGAAAATTTACTTTTTCCTTAGTAAATTTTCTTAAAAATTTACATTTCCTTAGTAAATTTTCTTAAAAACTTACCTTTGCTTAGAAAATTTTCTCCAAAATTTACTTTTCCTTAATAAATTTGGTAAAAAATTCTGAAAATTTACCTTTTCCTCAGTGAATTTTCTTAAAAATTTACCTTTCCTTAGTAAAGTTTCTTCCAAATTTACCTTTCCTTAATAAATTTACTCCAAAATTCTGAAAATTTACCTTTTCCTTGGTAACTTTTGTTAAAAACTTACCTTTTCTTAGTAAATTTTCCCGAAAATTCTGAAAATTTACCTTTCCATTAGTAAATTTTCTTAAAAATTTACCTTTCGTTAGTAAGTTTTCTTAAAAATTTACCTTTCCTTAATACATTTTCTCAAAAATTCTGAAAACTTACCTTTTTCTTAGTAAATTTTCTTAAAAATTTACCTTTCCTTAGTAAATTTTCTTAAAAATTCTGAAAATTTACCTTTACTTAGTAAATTTTCTTAAAAATTTACCTTTCTTTAGTAAATTATCTTAAAAATTTACCTTTCCTTACAAAATTTTCTCAAAAATTCTGAAAATTTACTATTTCCTTAGTAAATATTCTTAAAAATTTACATTTCCTTAGTAAATTTTTTCAAAAATTCTGAAAATTTACTATTTCCTTAGTAAATTTTCTTAAAAATTTACCTTTCCTTAGTAAATTTTTTAAAAAATTCTGAAAATTTACTATTTCCTTAGTAAATATTCTTAAAAATTTACATTTCCTTAGTAAATTTTTTTCAAAAATTCTGAAAATTTACTATTTCCTTAGTAAATTTTCTTAAAAATTTACCTTTCCTTAGTAAATTTTCTCAAAAATTCTGAAAATTTACCTTTTAGTTAGTAAGTTTTTTTTAAAATATACCTTTCCTTAGTAAATTTTCTTCAAAATTTACCTTTCCTTAATAAATTTACTCCAAAATTCTGAAAATTTACCTTTTCCTTCGTAACTTTTGTTAAAAACTTACCTTTTCTTAGCAAATTTTCCCGAAAATTCTGAAAACTTACCTTTCCGTTAGTAAATTTTCTTAAAAATTTACCTTTCCTTAGTAAGTTTTCTTAAAAATTTACCTTTCCTTAGTACATTTTCTCAAAAATTCTGAAAATTTACCTTTTCCCTAGTAAATTTTCTTACAAATTTGCCTTTCCTTAGTAAATTTTCTTAAAAATTTACATTTCCTTAGTAAATTTTCTTCAAAATTTACCTTTCCTTAATAAATTTACTCAAAAATTCTGAAAATTTACCTTTTCCTTGGTAACTTTTCTTAAAAACTTACCTTTTCTTAGTAAATTTTCCCGAAAATTCTGAAAATTTACCTTTCCCTTAGTCAATTTTCTGAAAAATTTACCTTTCCTTAGTAAGTTTTCTTAAAAATTTACCTTTCCTTAGTACATTGTCTCAAAAACAATTCTGAAAATTTACCTTTTTCTTAGTAAATTTTCTTAAAAAGTTACCCTTCCTTATTAAATTTTCTTAAAAATTCTGAAAATTTACCTTTACTTACTAAATTTTCTTAAAAATTTACCATTCCTTAGTAAATTTTCTTAAAAATTTACCTTTCCTTAGTAAATTTTCTTAAAAATTTACCTTTCCTTAGTGAATTTTCTTAAAAATTTAACTTTCCTTAGCAAATTTTCTTAAAAATTCTGAAAATTTACTTCTTTTCTTAAAAATTTTCTTAAAAATTTACCATTTCTTAGTAAATTTTTTTAAAAATTTACCTTTCCTTAATAAATTTACTCAAAAATTCTGAAAATTTACCTTTTCCTTGGTAACTTTTCTTAAAAACTTACCTTTTCTTAGTAAATTTTCCCGAAAATTCTGAAAATTTACCTTTCCCTTAGTCAATTTTCTTAAAAATTTACCTTTCCTTAGTAAGTTTTCTTAAAAATTTACCTTTCCTTAGTACATTGTCTCAAAAACAATTCTGAAAATTTACCTTTTTCTTAGTAAATTTTCTTAAAAAGTTACCCTTCCTTATTAAATTTTCTTAAAAATTCTGAAAATTTACCTTTACTTACTAAATTTTCTTAAAAATTTACCATTCCTTAGTAAATTTTCTTAAAAATTTACCTTTCCTTAGTAAATTTTCTTAAAAATTTACCATTCCTTAGTAAATTTTCTTAAAAATTTACCTTTCTTTAGTAAATCTTTTTAAAAATTTAACTTTCATTAGTGAATTTTCTCAAAATTCTGAAAACTTACCTTTTACTTAGTAAATTTTTTTTTAAAAATTACCTTTCCTTAGTAAATTTTCTTAAAAATTTACATTTCCTTAGAAAATTTTCTCAAAAATTTTGAAAATTTACTATTTCCTTAGTAAATTTTCTTAAAAATTTACATTTCCTTAGTAAATTTTCTCAAAAATTCTGAAAATTTTCCTCTTAGTAAGTAAGTTTTTTTAAAATTTACCTTTCCTTAGTAAATTTTCTTCAAAATTTACCTTTCCTTAATAAATTTACTCCAAAATTCTGAAAATTTACCTTTTCCTTGGTAACTTTTGTTAAAAACTTTTCTTAAAAATTTACCTTTCCTTTGTAAGTTTTCTTAAAAATTTACATTTCCTTAGTAAATTTTCTTAAAAATTCTGAAAATTTACCTTTACTTAGTAAATTTTCTCCAAAATTTACATTTCCTTATAAATTTGGTAAAAAATTCTGAAAATTTACCTTTCCCGAAAATTCTGAAAATTTACCTTTCCCTTAGTAAATTTTCTTAAAAATTTACCTTTCCTTAATAAGTTTTCTTAAAAATTTACATTTCCTTAGTAAATTTTCTTAAAAATTCTGAAAATTTACCTTTACTTAGTAAATTTTCTTAAAAATTTACCTTTCCTTAGTAAATTATCTTAAAAATTTACCTTTCCTTACAAAATTTTCTCAAAAATTCTGAAAATTTACTATTTCCTTAGTAAATATTCTTAAAAATTTACATTTCCTTAGTAAATTTTTTCAAAAATTCTGAAAATTTACTATTTCCTTAGTAAATTTTCTTAAAAATTTACCTTTCCTTAGTAAATTTTTTCAAAAATTCTGAAAATTTACTATTTCCTTAGTAAATTTTCTTAAAAATTTACATTTCCTTAGTAAATTTTCTCAAAAATTCTGAAAATTTACCTCTTAGTAAGTAAGTTTTTTTAAAATTTACCTTTCCTTAGTAAATTTTCTTCAAAATTTACCTTTCCTTAATAAATTTACTCCAAAATTCTGAAAATTTACCTTTTCCTTGGTAACTTTTGTTAAAAACTTTTCTTAAAAATTTACCTTTCCTTTGTAAGTTTTCTTAAAAATTTACCTTTCCTTAGTACATTTTCTCAAAAATTCTGAAAATTTACCTTTTCCCTAGTAAATTTTCTTACAAATTTGCCTTTCCTTAGTAAATTTTCTTAAAAATTTACCTTTCCTTAGTAAATTTTTTCAAAAATTCTGAAAATTTACCTTTTCCTTAGTAAATTTTCTTAAAAATTTACCTTTCCTTAGTAAATTATTTTAAAAAATTTAACTTTCCTTACAAAATTTTCTCAAAAACTCTGAAAATTTACTATTTCCTTAGCAAATTTTCTTAAAAATTTACATTTCCTTAATAAATTTATCAAAAATTCTGAAAATTTACCTTTTCCTTACTAAATTTTCTTAAAAATTTACCTTTCCTTAGTAAATTTTCTTCAAAATTTACCTCTCCTTAATAAATTTACTCAAAAATTCTGAAAATTTACCTTTTCCTTGGTAACTTTTCTTAAAAACTTACATTTTCTTAGTAACTTTTCCCGAAAATTCTGAAAATTTACCTTTGCCTTAGTAAATTTTCTTAAAAATTTACCTTTCCTTAGTAAATTTTTTCAAAAATTCTGAAAATTTACCTTTTCCTTAGTAAATTTTCTTAATAATTTACCTCTCCTTAGTAAATTATCTCAAAAATTCTGAAAATTTACCTTTTAGTTAGTAAGTTTTTTTTTTAAATTTACCTTTCCTTAGTAAATTTTCTTAAAAATTTACCTTTCCTTAGAAAATTTTCTCAAAAATTCTGAAAATTTACTTTTTCCTTAGTAAGTTTTCTTAAAAATTTACATTTCCTTAGTAAATTTTCTTAAAAACTTACGTTTCCTTAGAAAATGTTCTCAAAAATTCTGAAAATTTAAATTTCCCTTAGTAAATTTTCTTAATTTTTTTTTTTAGCCTAGTTCCGCGAAGCCGAGTGGCTTGTATGCAGATTCTAATTTGACTAGTTTTTTTTTTTACCCTTCGTTAGTAAATTTTCTCAAAAATTCTAAAAATTTACCTTTTCCCTAGTTAATTTTCTTAAAAATTTACATTTCCTTAATAAATTTAGTCAAAAATTCTGAAAATTTACCTTTTCCTTGGTAACTTTTCTTAAAAACTTACCTTTCCTTCGTAATTTTTCCCGGAAATTCTGAAAATTTACCTTTCCCTTAGTAAATTTTCTTAACAATTTACCTCTCCTTAGTAAATTTTCTTAAAAATTTACCTCTCCTTAGTAAATTTTCTTAAAAATTTATCTTTCCTTAGTACATTTTCTCAAAAATTCTGAAACTTTACCTTTTCCCTAGTAAATTTTCTTCAAAATTTATCTTTCCTTAGTAAATTTTCTTAAAAATTCTGAAAATTCACCTTTTTCTTAGTAAATTTTCTTAAAAATTTACCTTTCCTTAGTAAATTTTCTAAAAAATTTACCTTTCCTTAGTAAATTATCTTAAAAATTTACCTTTCCTTAGAAAATTTTCTCAAAAATTCTGAAAATTTACTATTTCCTGAGTAAATTTTCTTAAAAATTTACATTTCCTTAGAAAATATTCTTAAAAATTTACCTTTCCTACGAAAATTTTCTCAATAGTTCTGAAAATTTATCTTTTCCTTAGTAAATTTTCTTAAAAATTTACCTTTCCTTAGTAAATTTTCTCAAAAGTTCTGAAAATTTACCTTTCCTTAGAAAACTTTCTCAAAAATTCTGAAAATTTAAATTTTCCTTAGTAAATTTTCTTAAAAATTTACCTTTCTTTAGTACATTTTCTTTAAAATTTACCTTTCCTTAGTAAATTTTCTAAAAAATTTTCCTTTACTTAGTAAATTTTCTCAAAAATTCTGAAAAATTACATTTTCCTTAGTAAATTTTCCTAAAAATTTACCTTTCTTTAGTGCATTTTCTTTAAAATTTACCTTTCCTTAGTAAATTTTCTTAAAAATTTTTCTTTCCTTAATAAATTTTCTCAAAAATTCTGAAAATTTACCTTTTCCTTAATAAATTTTCTTAAAAATTTACCTTTCCTTAGTAAATTTACTCAAAAATTCTGAAAATTTACGTTTTCCTTAGTTAATTTTCTGAGAAACTTACCTTTCCTTAGTAAATTTTCCCGAAAATTCTGAAAATTTACCTTTTCTTTAGTAAATTTTCTTAAAAAATTACCTTTCCTTAGTAAATTTTCTTCAAAATTTACATTTCCTTAGAACATTGTCTCAAAAGTTCTGAAAATTTACTTTTTTCCTTAGTAAATTTTCTTAAAAATTTACATTTCCTTAGTAAATTTTCTTCAAAATTTACCTTTCCTTAGTACATTGTCTCAAAAATTCTGAAAGTTTACCTTTTCCTTAGTAAATTTTCTTAAAAAATTACCTTTCCTTAGTAAATGTTCTTCAAAATTTACCTTTCCTTAGTACATTGTCTCAAAAATTCTGAAAATTTACCTTTTCCTTAGTAAGTTTTTTTAAGAATTCTGAAAATTTACCTTTTTCTTAGTAAATTTTCCTAAATTTTTTTTTTTAGCCTAGTTCCGCGAAGCCGAGTGGCTTGTCTGCAGATTCTAATTTGACTAGTTTTTTTTTTTACCCTTCCTTAGCAAATTTTCTTAAAAATTCTGAAAATTTACTTTTTCTCTTAGTAAATTTTCTTAAAAATTTACCTTTTCTTAGTAAATTTTCTTAAAAAGTTACCTTTCCTTAGTAAATTTTCTCAAAATTCTGAAAATTTACCTTTTACTTAGTAAATTTTTTTTAAAAATTACCTTTCCTTAGTAAATTTTCTTAAAAATTTAACATTCCTTAGAAAATTTTCTCAAAAATTTTGAAAAATTACTTTTTCCTTAGTAAATTTTCTTAAAAATTTACATTTCCTTAGTAAATTTTCTTAAAAACTTACCTTTCCTTAGAAAATTTTCTCAAAAATTCTGAAAATTTACCTTTTCCTTAGAAAATTTTCTTAAAAAATTTTTTTTTTAAGCTTAGTTCCGCGAAGCCGAGTGGCTTGTCTGCAGATTCTAATTTGGCTAGTTTTTTTTTACCTTTCTTCAGTAAATTTTCTCAAAAATTCTGAAAATTTACCTTTTCCCTAGTAAATTTTCTTACAAATTTACCTTTCCTTAGTAAATTTTCTTAAAAATTTACCTTTCCTTAGAAAATGTTCTCAAAAGTTCTGAAAATCTACTTTTTCCTTAGTAAATTTTCTTAAAACTTTATTATTATTATTAATTTTTATTAATGAAAATCCTAATGTAACAAGATTTAAAATCTTATAAAACAACATTAGTCATAACAAATTAATTTTCAATAAGAAGAATGTATGTAAGTTTAATTTATAATTAAAATTAGAAGAATAATATAAAATAATATATAATATAAAATATATAAAAAATAAAATAAAAATGTAAAAATAAAGTGTAAAAATATTCTGCACAGCAGGTAAAAATTATATAGAAATTAAAATTAAATTAACTAAAGAAATTAAAATGAAGTATTAAAAATCAATTGAGAAAAAGTTTAAATAGTTCTTTCTTAAATGATGTTGTATTTGATATTTTCTGAAGTTGATTATTTAAAGTATGTAACGAGTTCCAAAGACGTATGCCATTTACGAAAAAGTTTCTTTCGGATATTAGTCTATTCGGAAGACAATTCAACCTAGCCCATTCAAATACGTGGTTCAGTTCAGTGTTCAGGTTCCGTACACAATTTTCCACATCTCGTACGTTACATGATGTGTATAACTGAACGTCGTCAGCGTACATGTGCATTTGGCTTGAATTAATTACGCGAGGTAGATCATTTATGTACATAGAAAACAAAAGAGGGCCAAGTATAGACCCCTGCGGAACACCCCTACTTAAAGACGCAGAGGTAGACGACTTTTCTTTAGAGACAACTACTTGCTCTCTATTCCGAAGGTAAGAGCTAATCAATTTAGAGGAGGTTTCAGAATAACCAAAAATATGTTTAAGCTTTTTAACAAGAATATCATGGTCCACTGAGTCAAAAGCTTTAGAGTGGTCAAATAAAGTCAAAAAAGCAATATTACCACTATCAACGATATAATAAAGATCTTCCGATACATCAATTAAAGTAGTGATACACCCTCTTTTCCTGCGAAAACCAGATTGCTTAGATGATAAAAGATTATTATTGGATATATGTTCATTCATTTGTTTGCTCATAATTTTTTCGAAAACTTTCGAAAGAAAAGGAAGTACGGAAATTGGCCTGTATTCTTTATTAGATTTCGGCAAGGGAATTACTTTTGCCCATTTCCACAAATCAGGAAAAATAGATTTTGTAAAAATAGTGTTAAAAATATGAGTGATATAGGGTAAAACCTGTGGTAAAATAGCTTTAATAAATATTGGATTCATACCGTTTAGACCAATTGATTTTGACTTTATGGAAAGAAAAGCTTCCAGAACATCCTCCTGGTTAACGCAGGAAAAACTAAATAAAGAATCCAGATTGCAATCTTATAGATTTGCATAAGAGTGAGAACGAAGAGGAGTGGAGTCATTTGAAGTAAATTGTCTATTCAATTCATTTAGTTCAAAAGTGGAAAGATTTACCGATTCACTTTCATCTTTATAACCAATTTTCTTTATCTCTTTCCACATATTTTTAGTATACATAACCTCTGAAAATACACGACTATAATACTAAAATTTCATTTGACTGTCTAGTTTTATATCTTTTCCACTTATCGTAAGCAGAATTTCTTTTAACTATTAAATCACAAATATTTTGATTAAACCAAGGCTTAGTAGAAGATTTAACAGTTTTCTTTCTAACCGGTACGTATTGGTCGTATAGGTATGTGGTAGCTTCATAAAAAAAGGATATCTGTTGGTTTAAATCAGGATTACTGTAGATACTGGTCCAATTGATTATATTAATTTCATTTAAAAGAGCATCATAGTTAATATTCTTGTAATCACGGAAAGTAATATGCTGTGGTTTTTCGTGTTTAAAATAAGGAAGGTTAAAGGTCATATAAATGACGTCATGTTTTGAGAAATTAGGAGAAGAAAACTGGTTATGCAAAAGAACTTTTCTAATATCTGAGACAAAGAACACGTCAATAAGGGTACTACTGATTGAAGTGAAGTGAGTGGGGATAGTAGTGTTTACAGCTGTAAGCCCAATCGGTTGGAAAAGTGAAATTAGATCAGAATCAATGAGCAAATTTCCATTTAGGTCTCCAGAAAGAATAATATCACTATAAGATAAACAATTTTCATCTAACATATTAACAACCGGAGAAATATCTAGTGCATCATTAGGCCTATATAAAACACCTATGAGACATTTGCTTACGTCACAAGGAAGTTCAATAAATACAAAATCATATTCTTCATCGATAGATTTGCAAACAAATCGAGAACGTAATTGAGTCAAAAGCTTTAGAGTGGTCAAATAAAGTCAAAAAAGCAATATTACTACTATCAACGATATAATAAAGATCTTCCGATACATCAATTAAAGTAGTGATACACCCTCTTTTCCTGCGAAAACCAGATTGCTTAGATGATAAAAGATTATTATTGGATATATGTTCATTCATTTGTTTGCTCATAATTTTTTCGAAAACTTTCGAAAGAAAAGGAAGTACGGAAATTGGCCTGTATTCTTTATTAGATTTCGGCAAGGGAATTACTTTTGCCCATTTCCACAAATCAGGAAAAATAGATTTTGTAAAAATAGTGTTAAAAATATGAGTGATATAGGTAAAACCTGTGGTAAAATAGCTTTAATAAATATTGGATTCATACCGTCTAGACCAATTGATTTTGACTTTATGGAAAGAAAAGCCTCCAGAACATCCTCCTGGTTAACGCAGGAAAAACTGAATAAAGAATCCAGATTGCAATCTTATAGATTTGCATAAGAGTGAGAACGAAGAGGAGTTGAGTCATTTGAAGTAAATTGTCTATTCAATTCATTTAGTTCAAAAGTGGAAAGATTTACCGATTCACTTTCATCTTTATAACCAATTTTCTTTATCTCTTTCCACATATTTTTAGTATACATAACCTCTGAAAATACACGACTATAATACTAAAATTTCATTTGACTGTCTAGTTTTATATCTTTTCCACTTATCGTAAGCAGAATTTCTTTTAACTATTAAATCACAAATATTTTGATTAAACCAAGGCTTAGTAGAAGATTTAACAGTTTTCTTTCTAACCGGTACGTATTGGTCGTATAGGTATGTGGTAGCTTCATAAAAAAAGGATATCTGTTGGTTTAAATCAGGATTACTGTAGATACTGGTCCAATTGATTATATTAATTTCATTTAAAGGAGCATCATAGTTAATATTCTTGTAATCACGGAAAGTAATATGCTGTGGTTTTTCGTGTTTAAAATAAGGAAGGTTAAAGGTCATATAAATGACGTCATGTTTTGAGAAATTAGGAGAAGAAAACTGGTTATGCAAAAGAACTTTTCTAATATCTGAGACAAAGAACACGTCAATAAGGGTACTACTGATTGAAGTGAAGTGAGTGGGGATAGTAGTGTTTACAGCTGTAAGCCCAATCGGTTGGAAAAGTGAAATTAGATCAGAATCAATGAGCAAATTTCCATTTAGGTCTCCAGAAAGAATAATATCACTATAAGATAAACAATTTTCATCTAACATATTAACAACCGGAGAAATATCTAGTGCATCATTAGGCCTATATAAAACACCTATGAGACATTTGCTTACGTCACAAGGAAGTTCAGTAAATACAAAATCATATTCTTCATCGATAGATTTGCAAACAAATCGAGAACGTAATTGTTTCTTGACATACATAAATCATAGCTGTCTATTTTGACCTGAAAGTTTTTTATCTTATTCGGATTGAACCATGTTTCAGATATACAAATTACATCAATTCCTGAGTTTTCAAAATTGTATCGAAATTCATCAAATTTACAAAAAAGACTTTGAGCATTTAAGTGACAAATTTTTAAACCTTCCTTTTGTTTACCAATTATACGAATCATAGAGTGAGTGTTGTATTTGGAACTCGACCGAATATTAGAAGAATTCATAATAAAGTATTAAGCAAATATCAACATCAAATAAGAAATACTCAAAAAATTTAAAATAAAAAGGCATAATAAAAAGGAAAGATATAAAAAAAATACAAAAATAAAACAAGTAAGAAAATTATAGTCGGTCTAGACCGACTATACGATACCCTATACCATGCGTTTAGAAACCATATCTCTTAGGCCCAACTAACTGGACATTGAAAATAAGCAAAAACCAAATTTGAGTGGGATTTTTATTAATTTTTTTGGCTGCAGATATGAAAAAGTTCATATCGGATGCAATATCTATAAAGGGACTAGGTCCAAAAATGGACCGATCCTGATCATGTTTGGTAAAGTCTCTTGTATTTTGTAAAAATGTGTACAAACAAAATTTGAGAAGAATCAGTGCAATATTTTTGTTTTTTAATAGATTTAAGTGAATATCGGGAAGCAGCTCTATATGGGGTCAAAGGGATCATTTTTGGACTACTCATTAGTGGATGTAATGAACGCATACAAACCCAATTTGAGTAAGATCTATATGACAATTTGGATCTTATGGCAATTTATGTCGATTTCATATGGGTAATTTGTATGGGGGCTAGGTCTGAACATGGACCGATTCTCACCAATTTCAATAGCGTTCATCCCATGGCCGATAAAAGCTTATATACCAAATTTCGTCAAAATATATTCATATTTGCGACCTGCAGTTTGATTACAAGCTTTACATGGACACACAGACGGACGGACGGACGGACGGACGGACGGACGGACGGACGGACATTGTTAAATCAACTCAGAAAGTGATTCTGATTCGATCGGTATAATTAAAGATGGGTGTAGGTCAAATATTTTTGGTTGTTACAAACAGCAGCACAAAGTCATTATACCCAAACCACATAGTGGTATAGGGTATAAATAGGTTATGGAAATAATTACGACAGTTTTAAATTTTAAAATATTACTGGCGAAACCATTCTACTACAGAAACTGGAAAGTTGTCACGTGTGTTTTTCGATGTTTCGATATTTTCCAGAAAATGCACATTCTCCACACAAAACGCGCTATCGGACTTAGAGCGTTTGGCATAAATACGGCCACGGCGAGTGAAAACTGATGAGAGTAGTTTTTTCCGTTTTAACTTAATTGCTTCCTTAAGAAGATTGTGGTTAAATCTGGTTAGAGCTTCATTTATATAGAATGGTTCATTAGAATCAAAACCAGCATGACAAAGGCGCAGAAGGTCTTCAGAGTTACGACGAAAAACAGCAGCTTGCTTCAAAATATAATTTTTCTCCTGAGCTGATGACAATTTTATGGCAATAGTAGGATCAATAACGTTATAATTTTTACTATTGTTTCGAGAGTTTTGAAGACGAGTTATTTTAATTATATTTGGAACAGTTGCATTAATGGTCTCACAAATATTCATAAATGTAGTCTGTAAGTTTTCATTTTCATAGTATGGAATGCCGTGAATTCGTATCTCATTAGCGACTTTAGTATTTTCTTGCTTGTCCAAAGATCGCTTTAAGGTATCAATTTCATTTTTAAGGTCAACAATTTGCGGAGTAATTTGTTCTAGTTGCTGACCCTGTCGGAAACAGAATATATTTTTTCCTCAATGTTGGCAATTTTAGTTAATATACGCTCCTCAGACTCCTTTATTTTAAATGCAATGTTATTAGATATATCAATTGACATTCTGGAAAAACGTTCTTCCATTAATAGCATAAGTTGGGAATCAGGATTCCTTTTATGCCAAATTATAAGAACAATTTAGTCACTAAATACCGTGTCGATAAAATATTATTCTGGGCTTTCTTTTTTTTTTTAATTATTAGTTGTAGGAAATTGATGGCAACTCTTTATAAGTTTTTTTGAGTTGTTATGATTTAAATTATTTAACACAGTTTTTAACAAGGAGAGAACCACTTGTTTTTGTTTAATGCTTGTTGTTATTGACTTATTGTTAGTTATTTTGCTTCGTACAGAGTTAAAATATTGTTTTTGTTGTTGAGAAACTTTTGTTGTTTTAAATTCTATTCTATGCTTTATTAAGAAAAAAATGATTTTTGAATTTATATCGTTTGTTCGTTATTCTTGCTGTGTTGTTGTGCTTCACTTTCGTTGCTATATATAAGCTATGTTTCAAAACTTATATTATGGCACAATTTTTATACCACTATGTGGTTTGGGTATAATGACTTTGTGCTGCTGTTTGTAACAACCAAAAATATTTGACCTAGACCCATCTTTAATTATACCGATCGAATCAGAATCATTTTTTGAGTTGATTTAACAATGTCCGTCCGTCCGTCCGTCCGTCCATCCGTCCGTCCGTCCGTCCGTCTGTGTGTCCATGTAAAGCTTGTAATCAAACTGCAGGTCGCAAATATGAATATATTTTGATGAAATTTGGTATATAAGCTTTTATCGGCCATGGGATGAACGCTATTGAAATTGGTGAGAATCGGTCCATGTTCAGACCTAGCCCCCATACAAATTACCCCTATGAAATCGACATAAATTGCCATAAGATCCAAATTGTCATATAGATCTTACTCAAATTGGGTTTATATGCGTTCATTACATCCATTAATGAGTAGTCCAAAAATGACGCCTTTGGCCCCATATAGGGCTGCTTCCCGATCTTCACTTAAATCTATTAAAAACAAGTAAGAAAATTATAGTCGGTCTAGACCGACTATACGATACCCTATACCATGCGTTTAGAAACCCTATCTCTTAGGCCCAACTATCTGGACATTGAAAATAAGCAAAAACCAAATTTGAGTGGGATTTTTATTATTTTTTTTGGCTGCAGATATGAAAAAGTTCATATCGGATGCTATATCTATAAAGGAACTAGGTCCAAAAATGGACCGATCCTGATCATGTTTGGCAAAGTCTCTTGTATTTTGCAAAAATATGTACAAACAAAATTTGAGAAGAATCAGTGCAATATTTTTGTTTTTTAATAGATTTAAGTGAAGATCGGGAAGCAGCTCTATATGGGCTTAAAGGGATCATTTTTGGACTACTCATTAGTGGATGTAATGAACGCATACAAACCCAATTTGAGCAAGATCTATATGACAATTTGGATCTTATGGCAATTTATGTCGATTTCATATGGGTAATTTGTATGGGGGCTAGGTCTGAACATGGACCGATTCTCACCAATTTCAATAGCGTTCATCCCATGGCCGATAAAAGCTTATATACCAAATTTCATCAAAATATATTCATATTTGCGACCTGCAGTTTGATTACAAGCTTTACATGGACACACAGACGGACGGACGGACGGACGGACGGACATTGTTAAATCAACTCAGAAAGTGATTCTGATTCGATCGGTATAATTAAAGATGGGTCTAGGTCAAATATTATACCCAAACCACATAGTGGTATAGGGTATAAACAAAAATATTGCACTGATTCTTCTCAGATTTGGTTTGTATATATTTTTGCAAAATACAAGAGACTTTTCCAAACATGATCAGGATCGGTCCATTTTTGGACCTAGTCCCCATATAGATATAGCATCCGATATGAACTTTTTCATATCTGCAGCCAAAAAAATTAATAAAAATCCCACTCAAATTTGGTTTTTGCTTATTTTCTATGTCCAGTTAGTTGGGCCTAAGAGATAGGGTTTCTAAACGCATGGTATAGGGTATCGTATAGTCGGTCTAGACCGACTATAATTTTCTTACTTGTTTTTTTTGTGTTGATTTTTTTTTGTATTTTTTTGAAGAGATTTTGTGCCTTGTTTTGACTTCTGTGTAGGTATTTATTTGTTAATTTTTGTTGATTTTTGTTGATTTTTATTTAATATTTTATTATTGCGTTAAAAACAAAACAAATACAGATATATATTTAAAAAGAGTTTTCAATATTAATTATTTTGATTACAAAAAAGATTTAAAAAACGTATATATTACATGTAAATTTAATGAAAAAAGAGGAGCTTATTAAAAACACAACCGACTCTCATGAATTATATTACTTCATTTTATTACTTTACATTTCCTTAGTAAATATTCTTAAAAATTTACCCTTTCCTTAGAAAATTTTCTCAAAAACTCTGAAAATTTACCTTTTCCTTAGTACATTTTCTTAAAACTTTACCTTTCATTAGTACACTTTCTTAAAAATTATCCTTTACTTAGTAAATTTTCTCAAAAATTCTGAAAATTTACCTTTTTCTTAGTAAATGTTCTTAAAAATTTACCTTTCCTTAGTAAATTTTCTCAAAAATTTTGAAAATTTACCTTTTCCCTAGTAAATTTTCTTAAAAATTTACTTCTCCTTAGCATATTTTCCCAAAAATTTACCCTTCCTTAGAAAATTTTCTCAAAAATTCTGAAAATTTACCTTTTCCTTAGTAAATTTTTTTCCTAGTAAATTTTCTTACAAATTTACCTTTCCTTAGTAAATTTTCCCGAGAATTCTGAAAATTTACATTTTCCTTAGTAAATTTTCTCAAAAATTTACCTTTCCTTAGCAAATTTTCTCAAAAATTCTGAAAATTACCTTTTCCCTAGTAAATTTTCTTAAAAACTTACCATTACTTAGTAAATTTACTCAAAAATTGTGAAAATCTACCTTTTGCTTAGTAAATTTTCTTAAAAACTTACCTTTCCTTAGTAAATTTTCTCAAAAATTCTGAAAATTTACCTTTTAGTTAGTAAGTTTTTTTTAAAAATTTACCTTTCCTTAGTAAATTTTCTTAAAAATTTACCTTACCTTAGAAAATTTTCTCAAAAATTCTGAAAATTTACTTTTTCCTTAGTAAATTTTCTTAAAAATTTACATTTCCTTAGAAAATTTTCTTAAAAACTTACCTTTCCTTAGAAAATTTTCTCAAAAATTCTGAAAATTTACCTTTTCCTTGGTAAATTTTCTTACATTTTTTTTTTTTTTTAAGCCTAGTTCCGCGAAGCCGAGTGGCTTGTCTGCAGATTCTAATTTGATTAGTTTTTTTTTTTTACCCTTCCTTAATAAATTTTCTCAAAAATTCTGAAAATGTACCTTTTCCCTAGTAAATTTTCTTAAAAATTTACCTTTCCTTAGTAAATTTTCTTCAAAATTTACCTTTCCTTAATAAATTTACTCAAAAATTCTGAAAATTTACCTTTTCCTTGGTAACTTTTCTTAAAAACTTACCTTTTCTTAGTAAATTTTCCCGAAAATTCTGAATATTTACTTTTCCCTTAGTAAATTTTCCTAAAAATTTACCTTTCCTTAGTAAGTTTTCTTAAAAATTTACCTTTCCTTAATACGTTTTCTCAAAAATTCAGAAAATTTACCTTTCCCTTAGTAAATTTTCTTAAAAATTTACCTTTCCTTAGTAAATTTTCTTAAAAATTTACCTTTCCTTAGTACATTTTTTCAAAAATTCTGAAAATTTACTTTCTTCTTAGTAAATTTTCTTAAAAATTTACCTTTCCTTAGTAAATTTTCTGAGAAACTTACCTTTCCTTAGTAAATTTTCCCGAAAATTTTGAAAATTTACCTTTTCCTTAGTAAATTTTCTCAAAAAATTACCTTTCCTTAGTAAATTTTCTTAAAAATTTACCTTTCCTTAGTACATTGTCTCAAAAATTCTGAAAATTTACCTTTTCCTTAGTAAATTTTCTTAAAAAATTACCTTTCCTTAGTAAATTTTCTTCAAAATTTACCTTTCCTTAGTACATTGTCTCAAAAAATCTGAAAATTTACTTTTCTTAGTAAATTTTTTTAAAAATTCTGAAAATTTACCTTTTTCTTAGTAAATTTTCTTAAAAATTTACTCTTCCTTAGTAAATTTTCTTAAAAATTTACCTTTCCTTATTAAATTTTCTCAAAAATTCTGAAAATTTACCTTTTAGTTAGTAAGTTTTTTTTTTAAATTTACCTTTTCCTTAGTAAAGTTTCTTAAAAAATTACCTCTCCTTAGTAAATTTTCTTAAAAATTTACCTTTCCTTAGTACATTGTCTTAAAAATTCTGAAAATTTACTTTTTCCTTAGTAAATTTTTTTAAAAAATTACCTTTCCTTAGTAAATTTTCTTCAAAATTTACCTTTCCTTAGTACATTGTCTCAAAAAATCTGAAAATTTACTTTTCTTAGTAAATTTTTTTAAAAAATCTGAAAATTTACCTTTTTCTTAGTAAATTTTCTTAAAAATTTACCCTTCCTTAGTAAATTTTCTTTAAAATTTACCTTTCCTTATTAAATTTTCTCAAAAATTCTGAAATTTTACCTTTTAGTTAGTAAGTTTTTTAAAAATTTACCTTTTCCTTAGAAAATTTTCTTAAAAAATTACCTTTCCTTGGTAAATTTTCTTAAAAATTTAACTTTCCTTAGCAAATTTTATTAAAAATTCTGAAAATTTACTTCTTTTCTTAGTAAATTTTCTTAAAAATTTACCTTTTCTTAGTAAATTTTTTTAAAAATTTACCTTTCCTTAGTAAATTTTCTCAAAAATTCTGAAAATTTACCTTTTAATTAGTAAATTTTCTTAAAAAATTATCTTTCTTTAGTAAATCTTCTTAAAAATTTAACTTTCCTTAGTGAATTTTCTCAAAATTCTGAAAATTTACCTTTTACTTAGTATTTTTTTTTTTTAAATTACCTTTCCTTAGTAAATTTTCTTAAAAATTTACCTTCCCTTAGAAAATTTTCTCAAAAATTTTGAAAACTTATTTTTCCTTAGAAAATTTTCTTAAAATTTTTTTTTTAAGCTTAGTTCCGCGAAGCCGAGTGGCTTGTCTTTAGATTCTAATTTGGCTAGTTTTTTTTTACCTTTTTTCTCAAAAATTCTGAAAATTTACCTTTTCCCTAGTAAATTTTCTTACAAATTTACCTTTCCTTAGTAAATTTTCTTAAAAATTTACCTTTCTTCAAAAAATTTTCTTAAAAGTTCTGAAAATTTACTTTTTCCTTAGTAAATTTTCTTAAAACTTTACATTTCCTAAGTAAATTTTCTTAAAAATTTACCCTTTCTTCAGAAAATTTTTTCAAAAATTCTGAAAATTTACCTTTTCCTTAGTACATTTTCTTAAAACTTTACCTTTCCTTAGTACGTTTTCTTAAAAATTTTCCTTTCCATAGTAAATTATCTCAAAAATTCTGAAAATTTACCTTTTTCTTAGTAAATGTTCTTAAAAATTTACCTTTCCTTAGTAAATTTTCTCAAAAAATCTGAAAATTTACCTTTTCCCTAGTAAATTTTCTTAAAAATTTACCTCTCCTTAGTATATTTTCTCAAAAATTAACCTTTCCTTAGAAAATTTTCTCAAAAATTCTGAAAATTTACCTTTTCCCAAGTAAATTTTCTTAAAAACTTACCTTTACTTAGTAAATTTACGCAAAAATTGTGAAAATTTACCTTTTAGTTAGTAAGTTTTTTTAAAAATTTTACTTTTGTTTAGTAAATTTTCTTAAAAATTTACCTTACATTAGAAAATTTTCTCAAAAATTCTGAAAATTTAATTTTTCCTTAGTAAATTTTCTTAAAAATTTACATTTCCTTAGTAAATTTTCTTAAAAACTTATCTTTCCTTAGAAAATTTCTTGAAAAATTCTGAAAATTTACCTTTTCCTTAGTAAATTTTCTTACAATTTTTTTTTTTTTTAAGTCTAGTTCTGCAGATTCTAATTTGACTAGTTTTTTTTTTTACCCTTCCTTAATAAATTTTCTCATAAATTCTGAAAATTTACCATTTCCCTAGTAAATTTTCTTAAAAATGTACCTTTCCTTAGTAAATTTTCCTCAAAATTTACCTTTCCTTAATAAATTTACTCAAAAATTCTGAAAATTTACCTTTTGTTTGGTAACTTTTCTTAAAAACTTACCTTTTCTTAGTAAATTTTCCCGAAAATTCTGAAAATTTACCTTTCCCTTAGTAAATTTTCTTAAAAATTCACCTTTCCTTAGTATATTTTCTTAAAAATTTACCTTTCCTTAGTACATTTTCTCATAAATTCTGAAACTTTACCTTTTCCCTATTAAATTTTCTTCAAAATTTACCTTTCCTTAGTAAATTTTCTTGAAAATTCTGAAAATTTACCTTTTTCTTAGTAAATTTTCTTTAAAATTTACCTTTACTTAGTAAATTTTCTTAAAAATCTACCTTTCCTTAGGAAATTTTCCTAAAAATTTACATTTCCTTAGAAAATTTTCTTAAAAGTTCTGAAAATTTACCTTTCCTTAGAAAACTTTCTCAAAAATTCTGAAAATTTAAATTTTCCTTAGTAAATTTTCTTAAAAATTTAACTTTCTTTAGTACATTTTCTTTAAAATTTACCTTTCCTTAGTAAATTTTCTAAAAAAATTTTCCTTTACTTAGTAAATTTTCTCAAAAATTCTGAAAAATTACATATTCCTTAGTAAATTTTCTTAAAAATTTAACTTTCTTTAGTATATTTTCTCAAAATTTCTGAAAAATTACATTTTCCTTAGCAAATTTTCTTAAAAATTTACCTTTCTTTAGTGCATTTTCTTTAAAGTTTACCTTTCCTTAGTAAATTTTCTTAAGAATTTACCTTTCCTTAGTACGTTTTCTCAAAAACTCTGAAAATTTACCTTTTCCCTAGTAAATTTTCTTAAAAAATTACCTTTCCTTAGTAAATTTTCTTAAAAATTTATCTTTCCTTAGTACATTGTCTCAAAAATTCTGAAAATTTACCTTTTCCTTAGTAAATTTTCTTAAAAAATTACCTTTCCTTAGTAAATTTTCTTCAAAATTTACCTTTCCTTAGTACATTGTCTCAAAAATTCTGAAAATTTACTTTTCTTAGTAAATTTTTTTTAAAATTCTGAAAACTTACCTTTTTCTGAGTAAATTTTCTTAAAAATGTACCCTTCCTTAGTAAATTTCCTTATTAAATTTTCTCAAAAATTTTGAAACTTTACCTTTTAGTTAGTAAGTTTTTTTAAAAATTTACCTTTTCCTTAGTAAATTTTCTTAAAAAATTACCTTTCCTTAGTAAATTTTCTTCAAAATTTACCCTTCCTTAATAAATTTTCTTAAAAATTTTGAAAATTTACCTTTACTTAGTAAATTTTCTTAAAAATTTACCTTTCCTTAGTAAATTTTCTTAAAAATTTACCTTTCCTTAGTAAATTTTATTAAAAATTTACCTTTCTTTAGTGAATTTTCTTAAAAATTTAACTGTCCTTAGCAAATTTTCTTAAAAATTCTGAAAATTTACTTCTTTTCTTAGTAAATTTTCATAAACATTTACCTTTTCTTAGTAAATTTTCTTAAAAATTTACCATCCTTAGTAAATTTTCTCAAAAATTCTGATAATTTACCTTTTAACTAGTAAATTTTCTTAAAAAATTACCTTTCTTTAGTAAATCTTCTTAAAAATTTAACTTTCCATAGTGAATTTTCTCAAAATTCTGAAAATTTACCTTTTATTTAGTAAATTTTTTTTAAAAATTACCTTTCCTTAGTAAATTTTCTTAAAAATTTACCTTCCCTTAGAAAATTTTCTCAAAAATTTTGAAAATTTATATTTCCTTATTAAATGTTCTTAAAAATTTTTTTTTAAGCTTAGTTCCACGAAGCCGAGTGGCTTGTCTGCAGATTCTAATTTGGCTAGTTTTTTTTTTACCTTTCTTTAGTAAATTTTCTCAAAAATTCTGAAAATTTACCTTTTCCCTAGTAAATTTTCTTACAAATTTACCTTTCCTTAGTAAATTTTCTTAAAAATATACCTTTCCTCAAAAAATTTTCTCAAAAGTTCTGAAAATTTACTTTTTCCTTAGTAAATTTTCTTAAAACTTTACATTTCCTAAGTAAATTTTCTTAAAAATTTACACTTTCCTTAGAAAATTTTTTCAAAAATTCTGAAAATTTACCTTTTCCTTAGTACATTTTCTTAAAACTTTACCTTTCCGTAGTATGTTTTCTTAAAAATTTACCTTTCCTTAGTAAATTTTCTCAAAAATTCTGAAAATTTACCTTTTTCTTAGTAAATGTTCTTAAAAATTTACATTTCCTTAGTAAATTTTCTCAAAAATTCTGAAAATTTACCTTTTCCCTAGTAAATTTTCTTAAAAATTTACCACTCCTTAGCATATTTTCTCAAAAATTTACCTTTCCTTAGAAAATTTTCTCAAAAATTCTGAAAATTTACCTTTTTCCTAGTAAATTTTCTTAAAAACTTACCTTTACTTAGTAAGTTTACTCAAAAATTGTGAAAATTTACCTTTTGCTTAGTAAATTTTCTTAAAAACTTACCTTTCCTTATTCAATTTTCTCAAAAATTCTGAAAATTTACCTTTTAGTTAGTAAGTTTTTTTAAAAATTTTACTTTTGCTGTAAATTTTCTTAAAACTTTACCTAACCTTAGAAAATTTTCTCAAAAATTCTGAAACTTTACTTTTTCCTTAGTAAATTGTCTTAAAAATTTACATTTCCTTAGTAAATTTTCTTAAAAACTTACCTTTCCTTAGAAAATTTCTTCAGAAATTCTGAAAATTTACCTTTTCATTAGTAAATTTTCTTACATTTTTTTTTTAAGTCTAGTTCCGCGAAGCCGAGTGGCTTGTCTGCAGATTCTAATTTGACTAGTTTTTTTTTTTTTTTTTTTTTTTACCCTTCCTTAATAAAGTTTCTCAAAAATTCTGAAAATTTACCATTTCCCTAGTAAATTTTCTTAAAAATTTACCTTTTCCCTAGTAAATTTTCTTCAAAATTTAACTTTCCTTAATAAATCTACTCAAAAATTCTGAAAATTTACCTTTTCCTTGGTAACTTTTCTTAAAAACTTACCTTTTCTTAGTAAATTTTCTCGAAAATTCTGAAAATTTACCTTGCCCTTAATAAATTTTCTTAAAAATTTACCTTTCCTTAGTAAATTTTCTTAAAAATTTACCTCTCCTTAGTACATTTTCTCAAAAATTCTGAAACATTACCTTTTCCCTATTAAATTTTCTTCAAAATTTACCTTTCTTTAGTAAATTTTCTTAAAAATTCTAAAAATTTACCTTTTTTTTAGTAAATTTTCTTTAAAATTTACCTTTCCTTAGTACATTTTCTTAAAAATTTACCATTCCTTAGTAAATTATCTTAAAAATTTACCTTTCCTTAGAAAATTTTCTCAAAAATTCTGAAAATTTACCTTTTCCTTGGTAACTTGTCTTAAAAACTTACCTTTTCTTAGTAAATTTTCCCGAAAATTCTGAAAATTTACCTTTCCCTTAATAAATTTTCTTAAAAATTTACCTTTCCTTAGTAAATTTTCTTAAAAATTTACCTTTCCTTAGTACATTTTCTCAAAAATTCTGAAACATTACCATTTCCCTATTAAATTTTCTTCAAAATTTACCTTTCTTTAGTAAATTTTCTTAAAAATTCTAAAAATTTACCTTTTTTTTAGTAAATTTTCTTTAAAATTTACCTTTCCTTAGTAAATTTTCTTAAAAATTTACCTTTCCTTAGTAAATTATCTTAAAAATATACCTTTCCTTAGAAAATTTTCTCAAAAATTCTGAAAATTTACTATTTCATTAGTACATTTTCTTAAAAATTTACCTTTCTTTAGTACATTTTCTTTAAAATTTACCTTTCCTTAGTAAATTTTCTAAAAAAATTTCCTTTACTTAGTAAATTTTCTCAAAAATTCTGAAAAATTACATTTTCCATAGTAAATTTTCTTAAAAATTTACCTTTCTTTAGTGCATTTTCTTTAAAGTTTACCTTTCCTTAGTAAACTTTCTTAAAAATTTACCTTTACTTAGTACATTTTCTCAAAAATTCTGAAACTTTACCTTTTCCCTAGTAAATTTTCTTCAAAATTTACCTTTCCTTAATAAATCTACTCAAAAATTCTGAAAATTTACCTTTTCCTTGGTAACTTTTCTTAAAAACTTACCTTTTCTTAGTAAATTTTCCCGAAAATTCTGAAAATTTACCTTTCCCTTAGTAAATTTTCTTAAAAAGTTACCTTTCCTTAGTAAATTTTCTTAAAAATTTACCTTTCCTTAGTACATTTTCTCAAAAATTCTGAAACTTTACCTTTTCCCTATTAAATTTTCTTCAAAATTTACCTTTCCTTAGTAAATTTTCTTAAAAATTCTGAAAATTTACCTTTTTCTTAGTAAATTTTCTTTAAAATTTACCTTTCCTCAGTAAATTTTCTTAAAAATTTACCTTTCCTTAGTATATTTTCTCAAAAATTCTGAAAATTTACTTTTTTTTTATAATTTTCTTAAAAATTTACATTTCCTTAGTAAATTTTCTTAAAAACTTACCTTTCCTTAGAAAATTTCTTCAAAAATTCTGAAAATTTACCTTTCCTTAGTAAATTTTCTTCAAAATTTAACTTTCCTTAATAAATTTACTCAAAAAATTTACCTTTTCCTTGGTAACTTTTCATAAAAACTTACCTTTTCTTAGTAAATTTTCCCGAAAATTCTGAAAATTTACCTTTCCCTTAATAAATTTTCTTAAAAATTTACCTTTCCTTAGTAAATTTTCTTAAAAATTTACCTTTCCTTAGTACATTTTCTCAAAAATTCTGAAACATTACCTTTTCCCTATTAAATTTTCTTCAAAATTTACCTTTCTTTAGTAAATGTTCTTAAAAATTCTAAAAATTTACCTTTTTTTTAGTAAATTTTCTTTAAAATTTACCTTTCCTTAGTAAATTTTCTTAAAAATTTACCATTCCTTACTAAATTATCTTAAAAATTTACCTTTCCTTAGAAAATTTTCTCAAAAATTCTGAAAATTTATTATTTCATTAGTACATTTTCTTAAAAATTTACCTTCCTTTAGTACATTTTCTTTAAAATTTACCTTTCCTTAGTAAATTTTCTAAGAAAATTTCATTTACTAAGTAAATTTTCTCAAAAATTCTGAAAAATTACATTTTCCATAGTAAATTTTCTTAAAAATTTACCTTTCTTTAGTGCATTTTCTTTAAAGTTTTCCTTAGTAAATTTTCTTAAAAATTTACCTTTACTTAGTATATTTTCCCAAAAATTCTGAAAAATTACATTTTCCGTAGTAAATTTTCTTAAAAATTTACCTTTCCTTAGTACGTTTTCTCAAAAATTCTGAAAATTTACCTTCTTCTTAGTAAATTTTCTTAAAAATTTACCTCTCCTTAGTAAATTTTCTGAGAAACTTACCTTTCCTTAGTAAATTTTCGCGAAAATTCTGAAAATTTACCTTTTCCCTAGTAAATTTTCTTAAAAAATTACCTTTCCTTAGTAAATTTTCTTAAAAATTTATCTTTCCTTAGTACATTTTCTCAAAAATTCTGAAAATTTACCTTTTTCTTAGTAAATTTTCTTAAAAATTTACATTTCCTTAGTAAATTTTCTTAAAAACTTACCTTTCCTTAGAAAATTTCTTCAAAAATTCTGAAAATTTACCTTTCCTTAGTAAATTTTCTTCAAAATTTAACTTTCCTTAATAAATTTACTCAAAAATTCTGAAAATTTACCTTTTCCTTGGTAACTTTTCTTAAAAACTTACCTTTTCTTAGTAAATTTTCCCGAAAATTCTGAAAATTTACCTTTCCCTTAATAAATTTTCTTAAAAATTTACCTTTCCTTAGTAAATTTTCTTAAAAATTTACCTTTCCTTAGTACATTTTCTCAAAAATTCTGAAACATTACCTTTTCCCTATTAAATTTTCTTCAAAATTTACCTTTCTTTAGTAAATTTTCTTAAAAATTCTAAAAATTTACCTTTTTTTTAGTAAATTTTCTTTAAAATTTACCTTTCCTTAGTAAATTTTCTTAAAAATTTACCATTCCTTAGTAAATTATCTTAAAAATTTACCTTTCCTTAGAAAATTTTCTCAAAAATTCTGAAAATGTATTATTTCATTAGTACATTTTCTTAAAAATTTACCTTTCTTTAGTACATTTTCTTTAAAATTTACCTTTCCTTAGTAAATTTTAAAAAAAAAATTTCATTTACTAAGTAAATTTTCTCAAAAATTCTGAAAAATTACATTTTCCATAGTAAATTTTCTTAAAAATTTACCTTTCTTTAGTGCATTTTCTTTAAAGTTTTCCTTAGTAAATTTTCTTAAAAATTTACCTTTACTTAGTATATTTTCTCAAAAATTCTGAAAAATTACATTTTCCGTAGTAAATTTTCTTAAAAATTTACCTTTCCTTAGTACGTTTGCTCAAAAATTCTGAAAATTTACCTTCTTCTTAGTAAATTTTCTTAAAAATTTACCTTTCCTTAGTAAATTTTCTGAGAAACTTACCTTTCCTTAGTAAATTTTCGCGAAAATTCTGAAAATTTACCTTTTCCCTAGTAAATTTTCTTAAAAAATTACCTTTCCTTAGTAAATTTTCTTAAAAATTTATCTTTCCTTAGTACATTGTCTCAAAAATTCTGAAAATTTACCTTTTCCTTAGTAAATTTTCTTAAAAAATTACCTTTCCTTAGTAAATTTTCTTCAAAATTTACCTTTCCTTAGTACATTGTCTCAAAAATTCTGAAAATTTACTTTTCTTAGTAAATTTTTTTTAAAATTCTGAAAATTTACCTTTTTCTTAGTAAATTTTTTTAAAAATGTACCCTTCCTTAGCAAATTTCCTTATTAAATTTTCTCAAAAATTCTGAAACTTTACCTTTTAGTTAGTAAGTTTTTTAAAAATTTACCTTTTCCTTAGTAAATTTTCTTAAAAAATTACCTTTCCTTAGTAAATTTTCTTAAAAATTTACCTTTCCTTAGTACATTGTCTCAAAAATTCTGAAAATTTACCTTTTCCTTAGTAAATTTTCTTAAAAAATTCCTTTCCTTAGTAAATTTTCTTCAAAATTTACCCTTCCTTAGTAAATTTTCTTAAAAATTCTGAAAATTTACCTTTACTTAGTAAATTTTCTTAAAAATTTACCTTTCCTTAGTAAATTTTCTTAAAAATTTACCTTTCCTTAGTAAATTTTATTAAAAATTTACCTTTCTTTAGTGAATTTTCTTAAAAATTTAACTGTCCTTAGCAAATTTTCTTAAAAATTCTGAAAATTTACTTCTTTTCTTAGTAAATTTTCATAAACATTTACCTTTTCTTAGTAAATTTTCTCAAAAATTTACCATCCTTAATAATTTACCTTTTAATTAGTAAATTTTCTTAAAAAATTACCTTTCTTTAGTAAATCTTCTTAAAAATTTAACTTTCCATAGTGAATTTTCTCAAAATTCTGAAAATTTACCTTTTATTTAGTAAATTTTTTTTAAAAATTACCTTTCCTTAGTAAATTTTCTTAAAAACTTACCTTCCCTTAGAAAATTTTCTCAAAAATTTTGAAAATTTATATTTCCTTATTAAATGTTCTTAAAACTTTCTTTTTAAGCTTAGTTCCGCGAAGATTCTGCAGATTCTAATTTGGCTAGTTTTTTTTTTACCTTTCTTTAGTAAATTTTCTCAAAAATTCTGAAAATTTACCTTTTCCCTAGTAAATTTTCTTACAAATTTACCTTTCCTTAGTAAATTTTCTTAAAAATATACCTTTCCTCAAAAAATTTTCTCAAAAGTTCTGAAAATTTACTTTTTCCTTAGTAAATTTTCTTAAAACTTTACATTTCCTAAGTAAATTTTCTTAAAAATTTACCCTTTCCTTAGAAAATTTTTTCAAAAATTCCGAAAATTTACGTTTTCCTTAGTACATTTTCTTAAAACTTTACCTTTCCGTAGTATGTTTTCTTAAAAATTTATCTTTCCTTAGTAAATTTTCTCAAAAATTCTGAAAATTTACCTTTTCCCTAGTAAATTTTCTTAAAAATTTACCCCTCCTTAGCATATTTTCTCAAAAATTTACCTTTCCTTAGAAAATTTTCTCAAAAATTCTGAAAATTTACCTTTTCCCTAGTAAATTTTCTTAAAAACTTACCTTTACTTAGTAAGTTTACTCAAAAATTGTGAAAATTTACCTTTTGCTTAGTAAATTTTCTTAAAAATTTACCTTTCCTTATTCAATTTTCTCAAAAATTCTGAAAATTTACCTTTTAGTTAGTAAGTTTTTTTAAAAATTTTACTTTTGTTTAGTAAATTTTCTTAAAAATTTACCTAACCTTAGAAAATTTTCTCAAAAATTCTGAAAATTTACTTTTTCCTTAGTAAATTGTCTTAAAAATTTACATTTCCTTAGTAAATTTTCTTAAAAACTTACCTTTCCTTAAAAAATTTCTTCAAAAATTCTGAAAATTTACCTTTTCATTAGTAAATTTTCTTACATTTTTTTTTTTAAGTCTAGTTCCGCGAAGCCGAGTGGCTTGTCTGCAGATTCTAATTTGACTAGTTTTTTTTTTACCCTTCCTTAATAAAGTTTATCAAAAATTCTGAAAATTTACCATTTCCCTAGTAAATTTTCTTAAAAATTTCCCTTTCCTTAGTAAATTTTCTTCAAAATTTACTTTTCCTTAATAAATTTACTCAAAAATTCTGAAAATTTACCTTTTCCTTGGTAACTTTTCTTAAAAATTTACCTTTCCTTAGTAAATTTTCTTCAAAATTTACATTTCCTTAATAAATTTACTCAAAAATTCTGAAAATTTACCTTTTCCTTGGTAACTTTTCTTAAAAATTTACCTTTTTCTTAGTAAATTTTCTTTAAAATTTACCTTTCCTTAGTAAATTTTCTTAAAAATTTACCTTTCCTTAGTAAATTATCTTAAAAATTTACCTTTCCTTAGAAAATTTTCTCAAAAATTCTGAAAATTTCCTATTACCTTAGTACATTTTTTAAAATTTACCTTTCCTTAGTAAATTTTCTAAAAAAATTTCCTTTACTTAGTAAATTTTCTCAAAAATTCTGAAAAATTACATTTTCCATAGTAATTTTTCTTAAAAATTTACCTTTCTTTAGTGCATTTTCTTTAAAGTTTACCTTTCCTTAGTAAATTTTCTTAAAAATTTACCTTTACTTAGTACATTTTCTCAAAAATTCTGAAACTTTACCTTTTCCCTAGTAAATTTTCTTCAAAATTTACCTTTCCTTAATAAATCTACTCAATAATTCTGAAAATTTACCTTTTCCTTGGTAACTTTTCTTAAAAACTTACCTTTTCTTAGTAAATTTTCCCGAAAATTCTGAAAATTTACCTTTCCCTTAGTAAATTTTCTTAAAAAGTTCTGAAAATTTACCTTTTCATTAGTAAATTTTCTTACATTTTTTTTTTAAGTCTAGTTCCGCGAAGCCGAGTGGCTTGTCTGCAGATTCTAATTTGACTAGTTTTTTTTTTTTTTACCCTTACTTAATAAAGTTTCTCAAAAATTCTGAAAATTTACCATTTCCCTAGTAAATTTTCTTAAAAATTTACCTTTCCTTAGTAAATTTTCTTCAAAATTTACCCTTCCTTAATAAATTTACTCAAAAATTCTGAAAATTTACCTTTTCCTTGGTAACTTTTCTTAAAAACTTACCTTTTCTTAGTAAATTTTCCCCAAAATTCTGAAAATTTACCTTTCCCTTAATAAATTTTCTTAAAAATTTACCTTTCCTTAGTAAATTTTCTTAAAAATTTACCTTTCCTTAGTACATTTTCTCAAAAATTCTGAAACATTACCTTTTCCCTATTAAATTTTCTTCAAAATTTACCTTTATTTAGTAAATTTTCTTAAAAATTCTAAAAATTTACCTTTTTTTTTAGTAAATTTTCTTTAAAATTTACCTTTCCTTAGTAAATTTTCTTAAAAATTTACCTTTCCTTAGTAAATTATCTTAAAAATTTACCTTTCCTTAGAAAATTTTCTCAAAAATTCTGAAAATTTACTATTTCATTAGTACATTTTCTTAAAAATTTACCTTTCTTTAGTACATTTTCTTTAAAATTTACCTTTCCTTAGTAAATTTTCTAAAAAAATTTCCTTTACTTAGTAAATTTTCTCAAAAATTCTGAAAAATTACATTTTCCATAGTAAATTTTCTTAAAAATTTACCTTTCTTTAGTGCATTTTCTTTAAGGTTTACCTTTCCTTAGTAAACTTTCTTAAAAATTTACCTTTACTTAGTACATTTTCTCAAAAATTCTGAAACTTTACCTTTTCCCTAGTAAATTTTCTTCAAAATTTACCTATCCTTAATAAATCTACTCAAAAATTCTGAAAATTTACCTTTTCCTTGGTAACTTTTCTTAAAAACTTACCTTTTCTCAGTAAATTTTCCCGAAAATTCTGAAAATTTACTTTTCCCTTAGTAAATTTTCTTAAAAAGTTACCTTTCCTTAGTAAATTTTCTTAAAAATTTACCTATCCTTAGTACATTTTCTCAAAAAATCTGAAACTTTACCTTTTCCCTATTAAATTTTCTTCAAAATTTACCTTTCCTTAGTAAATTTTCTTAAAAATTCTGAAAATTTACCTTTTTCTTAGTAAATTTTCTTTAAAATTTATCTTTCCTTAGTAAATTTTCTTAAAAATTTACCTTTCCTTAGTACATTTTCTCAAAAATTCTGAAAATTTACCTTTTTCTTAGTAAATTTTCTTAAAAATTTACCTTTCCTTAGTAAATTTTCTGCGAAACTCACCTTTCATTAGTAAATTTTCCCGAAAATTCTGAAAATTTACCATTTCCTTAGTAAATTTTCTTAAAAAATTACCTTTCCTTAGTAAATTTTCTTCAAAATTTACCTTTCCTTAGTACATTGTCTCAAAAAATCTGAAAATTTACTTATCTTAGTAAATTTTTTTAAAAATTCTGAAACTTTACCTTTTTCTTAGTAAATTTTCTTAAAAATTTACCCTTCCTTAGTAAATTTTCTTAAAAATTTACCTTTCCTTATTAAATTTTCTCAAAAATTCTGAAAATTTACCTTTTAGTTAGTAAGTTTTTTTTAAAAAATTTACCTTTTCCTTAGTAAATTTTCTTAAAAAATTACCTTTCCTTAGTAAATTTTCTTAAAAATTTAACTTTCCTTAGCAAATTTTCTTAAAAATTCGGAAAATTTACTTCTTTTCTTAGTAAATTTTCTTGAAAATTTACTTTTCCTTATTAAGTTTTCTTAAAAATTTACCTTTCCTTAGTAAATTTTCTCAAAAATTCTGAAAATTTACCTTTTAATTAGTAAATTTTCTTAAAAAATTACCTTTCTTTAGTAAATCTTCTTATAAATTTAACTTTCCTTAGTGAATTTTCTCAAAATTCTGATAATTTACCTTTTACTTAGTAATTTTTTTTTTAAATTACCTTTCCTTAGTAAATTTTCTTAAAAATTTACCTTCCCTTAGAAAATTTTCTCAAAAATTTTGAAAACTTATTTTTCCTTAGTAAATTTTCTTAAAAATTTTTTTTTAAGCTTTGTTCCGCGAAGCCGAGTGGCTTGTCTGCAGATTCTAATTTGGCTAGTTTTTTTTTTTTACCTTTCTTTAGTAAATTTTCTCAAAAATTCTGAAAATTTACCTTTTCCCTAGTAAATTTTCTTACAAATTTACCTTTCCTTAGTAAATTTTCTTAAAAATTTACCTTTCCTCAGAAAATTTTCTTAAAAGTTCTGAAAATTTATTTTTTCCTTAGTAAATTTTCTTAAAACTTTACCTTTCCTTAGTACGTTTTCTTAAAAATTTACCTTTCCTTAGTAAATTATCTCAAAAATTCTGAAAATTTACCTTTTTCTTAGTAAATGTTCTTAAAAATTTACCTTTCCTTAGTAAATTTTCTCAACAATTCTGAAAATTTACCTTTTCCCTAGTAAATTTTCTTAAAAATTTACTTCTCCTTAGTATATTTTCTCAAAAATTAACCTTTCCTTAGAAAATTTTCTCAAAAATTCTGAAAATTTACCTTTTCCCTAGTAAATTTTCTTAAAACCTTACCTTTACTTAGTAAATTTACGCAAAAATTGTGAAAATTTACCTTTTAGTTAGTAAGTTTATTTAAAAATTTTACTTTTGTTTAGTAAATTTTCTTAAAAATTTACCTTACCTTAGAAAATTTTCTCAAAAATTCTGAAAATTTACTTTTTCCTTAGTAAATTTTCTTAAAAATTTACATTTCCTTAGTATATTTTCTTAAAAACTTATCTTTCCTTAGAAAATTTCTTGAAAAATTCTGAAAATTTACCTTTTCCTTAGTAAATTTTCTTACATTTTTTTTTTTTTAAGTCTAGTTCCGCGAAACCGAGTGGCTTTACTGCAGATTCTAATTTGACTAGTTTTTTTTTTACCCTTCCTTAATAAATTTTCTCAAAAATTCTGAAAATTTACCATTTCCCTAGTAAATTTTCTTAAAAATTTACCTTTCCTTAGTAAATTTTCTTCAAAATTTACCTTTCCTTAATAAATATACTCAAAAATTCTGAAAATTTACCTTTTCTTTGGTAACTTTTCTTAATAACTTACCTTTTCTTAGTAAATTTTCCCGAAAATTCTGAAAATTTACCTTTCCCTTAGTAAATTTTCTTAAAAATTTACCTTTCCTTAGTAAATTTTCTTAAACATTTACCTTTCCTTAGTACATTTTCTCATAAATTCTGAAACTTTACCTTTTCCCTATTAAATTTTCTTCAAAATTTACCTTTCCTTAGTAAATTTTCTTAAAAATTCTGAAAATTTACCTTTTTCTTAGTAAATTTTCTTTAAAATTTACCTTTACTTAGTAAATTGTCTTAAAAATTTACCTTTCCTTAGTAAATTTTCATAAAAATTTACATTTCCTTAGAAAATTTTCTTAAAATTTCTGAAAATTTACCTTTCCTTAGAAAACTTTCTCAAAAATTCTGAAAATTTAAATTTTCCTTAGTAAATTTTCTTAAAAATTTACTTTTCTTTAGTACATTTTCTTTAAAATTTACCTTTCCATAGTAAATTTTCTAAAAAATTTTCCTTTACTTAGTAAATTTTCTCAAAAATTCTGAAAAATTAAATTTTCCTTAGTAAATATTCTTAAAAATTTACCTTTCTTTAGTGCATTTTCTTTAAAGTTTACTTTCCTTAGTAAATTTTCTTAAAAATTTACCTTTCCTTAGTACATTTTCTCAAAAATTCTGAAAAATTACATTTTCCTTAGTAAATTTTCATAAAAATTTACCTTTCTTTAGTGCATTTTCTTTAAAGTTTACCTTTCCTTAGTAAATTTTCTTAAAAATTTACCTTTCCTTAGTACATTTTCTCAAAAATTCTGAAAATTTACTTTTTCCTTAGTAAATTTTCTTAAAAAATTACCTTTCCTTAGTAAATTTTCTTCAAAATTTACCTTTCCTTAGTACATTGTCTCAAAAATTCTGAAAATTTACTTTTCTTAGTAAATTTTTTTTAAAATTCTGAAAATTTACCTTTTTCTTAGTAAATTTTCTTAAAAATTTACCCTTCCTTAGTAAATTTTCTTAAAAATTTACCTTTCCTTATTAAATTTTCTCAAAAATTCTGAAAATTTACCTTTTAGTTAGTAAGTTTTTTTAAAAATTTACCTTTTCCTTAGTAAATTTTCTTAAAAAATTACATTTTCTTAGTAAATTTTCTTAAAAATTTACCTTTCCTTAGTACATTGTCTCAAAAATTCTGAAAATTTACCTTTTCCTTAGTAAATTTTCTTAAAAAATTACCTTTCCTTAGTAAATTTTCTTCAAAATTTACCTTTCCTTAGTACATTGTCTCAAAAATTCTGAAAATTTACTTTTCTTAGTAAATTTTTTTTAAAAATTCTGAAAATTTACCTTTTTCTTAGTAAATTTTCTTAAAAATTTACCCTTCCTTAGTAAATTTTCTCAAAAATTCTGAAAATTTACCTTTTAGTTAGTAAGTTTTTTTTTTTAAATTTACTTTTCCTTAGTAAATTTTATTAAAAATTTACCTTACTTTAGTGACTTTTCTTAAAAATTTAATTTTCCTTAGCAAATTTTCTTAAAAATTCTGAAAATTTACTTCTTTTCTTAGTAAATTTTCTTAAAAATTTACCTTTTCTTAGTAAATTTTCTTAAAAATTTACCTTTCCTTAGTAAATTTTCTCAAAAATTCTGAAAATTTACCTTTTAATTAGTAAATTTTCTTAAAAAATTACCTTTCTTTAGTAAATCTTCTTAAAAATTTAACTTTCCTTAGTGAATTTTCTCAAAATTCTGAAAATTTAGCTTTTACTTAGTAAATTTTTTTTAAAAATTACCTTTGCTTAGTAAATTTTCTTAAAAATTTACCTTCCCTTAGAAAATTTTCTTAAAAATTTTGAAAATTTATTTTTCCTTAGTAAATGTTCTTAAAAATTTTTTTTTTTAAGCTTAGTTCCGCGAAGCCGAGTGGCTTGTCTGCAGATTCTAATTTGGCTAGTTTTTTTTTTACCTTTCTTTAGTAAATTTTCTCTTTTTCCTAGTAAATTTTCTTAAAACTTTACATTTCCTTAGTAAATTTTCTTAAAAAATTACCTTTCCTCAGAAAATTTTCTCAAAAGTTCTGAAAATTTACTTTTTCCTTAGTAAATTTTCTTAAAACTTTACATTTCCTAAGTAAATTTTCTTAAAAATTTACCCTTTCCTTAGAAAATTTTTTCAAAAATTCTGAAAATTTACCTTTTCCTTAGTACATTTTCTTAAAACTTTACCTTTCCTTAGTATGTTTCCTTAAAAATATACCTGTCCTTAGTAAATTTTCTCAAAAATTCTGAAAATTTACCTTTTGCTTAGTAAATGTTCTTAAAAATTTACCTTTACTTAGTAAATTTTCTCAAAAATTCTGAAAATTTAACTTTTCCCTAGTAAATTTTATAAAAATTTACCTTTACTTATTAAATTTACTCAAAAATTGTGAAAATTTACCTTTTGCTTAGAAAATTTTCTTAAAAACTTAACATTCCTTATTAAATTTTCTCAAAAATTCTGAAAATTTACATTTTAGTTAGTAAGTTTTTTTTAAAAATTTTACTTTTTGTTTAGTAAATTTTCTTAAAAATTTACCTTACCTTAGAAAATTTTCTCAAAAATTCTGAAAATTTACTTTTTCCTTAGTAAATTGTTTTAAAAATTTACATTTCGTTAGTAAATTTTCTTAAAAACTTACCTTTCCTTAGAAAATTTCTTCAAAAATTCTGAAAATTTACCTTTTCATTAGTAAATTTTCTTACATTTTTTTTTTTAAGTCTAGTTCCGCGAAGCCGAGTGGCTTGTCTGCAGATTCTAATTTGACTAGTTTTTTTTTTACCCTTCCTTAATAAAGTTTCTCAAAAATTCTGAAAATTTACCATTTCCCTAGTAAATTTTCTTAAAAGTTTACCTTTCCTTAGTAAATTTTCTTCAAAATTTACCTTTCCTTAATAAATTTACTCAAAAATTCTGAAAATTTACCTTTTCCTTGATAACTTTTCTTAAAAACTTACCTTTTCTTAGTAAATTTTCCCGAAAATTCTGAAAATTTACCTTTCCTTAGAAAATTTTCTTAAAAATTTACCTTTCCTTAGTAAATTTTCTTAAAAATTTAACTTTCCTTAGTACATTTTCTCAAAAATTCTGAAACATTACCTTTTCCCTATTAAATTTTCTTCAAAATATACCTTTCCTTAGTAAATTTTCTCAAAAATTCTAAAAATTTACTTTTTTCTTAGTAAATTTTCTTTAAAATTTACCTTTCCTTAGTAAATTTTCTTAAAAATTTACCTTTCCTTAGTAAATAATCTTAAAAATTTACCTTTCCTTAGAAAATTTTCCAAAAATTCGGAGAATTTACTATTTCCTTAGTACATTTTCTTAAAAATTTACCTTTCTTTAGTACATTTTCTTTAAAATTTACCTTTCCTCAGTAAATTTTCTAAAAAAATTTCCTTTACTTAGTAAATTTTCTCAAAAATTCTGAAAAATTAAATTTTTCGTAATAAATTTTCTTAAAAATTTACCTTTCTTTAGTGTATTTTCTTTAAAGTTTACCTTTCCTTCGTAAATTTTCTTAAAAATTTACCTTTCTTAGTACATTTTCTCAAAAATTCTGAAACCTTACCTTTTCCCTAGTAAATTTTCTTCAAAATTTACCTTTCCTTAATAAATTTACTCAAAAATTCTGAAAATTTACCTTTTCCTTGGTAACTTTTCTTAAAAACTTACCTTTTCTTAGTAAATTTTCCCGAAAATTCTGAAAATTTACCTTTCCCTTAGTAAATTTTCTTAAAAAGTTACCTTTCCTTAGTAAATTTTCTTAAAAATTTACCTTTCCTTAGTACATTTTCTCAAAAATTCTGAAACTTTACCTTTTCCCTATTAAATTTTCTTCAAAATTTACCTTTCCTTAGTAAATTTTCTTAAAAATTCTGAAAATTTACCTTTTTCTTAGTAAATTTTCTTTAAAATTTACCTTTCCTTAGTAAATTTTCTTAAAAATTTACCTTTCCTTAGTACATTTTCTTCAAAATTTACCTTTCCTTAGTAAATTTTCTTAAAAATTTAACTTTCCTTAGTACATTTTCTCAAAAATTCTGAAACATTACCTTTTCCCTATTAAATTTTCTTCAAAATTTACCTTTCCTTAGTTAATTTTCTTAAAAATTCTGAAAATTTACCTTTTTCTTAGTAAATTTTCTTTAAAATTTACCTTTCCTTAGTAAATTTTCTTAAAAATTTACCTTTCCTTAGTACATTTTCTTCAAACTTTACCTTTCCTTAGTACATTGTCTCAAAAATTCTGAAAATTTACCTTTTCCTTAGTAAATTTTCTTAAAAAATTACCTTTCCTTAGCAAATTTTCTTCAAAATTTACCTTTCCTTAGTACATTGTCTCAAACATTCTGAAAATTTACCTTTTCCTTAGTAAATTTTCTTAAAAAATTACCTTTCCTTAGCAAATTTTCTTAAAAATTTACCTTTCCTTAGTACATTGTCTCTAAAATTCTGAAAATTTACTTTTCTTAGTAAATTTTTTTAAAAATTCTGAAAATTTACCTTTTTCTTAGTAAATTTTCTTAAAAATTTACCCTTCCTTAGTCAATTTTCTTAAAAATTCTGAAAATTTACCTTTACTTAGTAACTTTTCTTAAAAATTTACCTTTCCTTAGTAAATTTTCTTAAAAATTTACCTTTCCTTAGTAAATTTTATTAAAAATTTACCTTTCTTTAGTGAGTTTTCTTAAAAATTTAACTTTCCTTAGCAAATTTTCTTAAAAATTCTGAAAATTTACTTCTTTTCTTAGTAAATTTTCTTAAAAATTTACCTTTTCTTAGTAAATTTTCTTAAAAATTTACCTTTCCTTAGTAAATTTTCTCAAAAATTCTGAAAACTTACCTTTTAATTAGGAAATTTTCTTAAAAAATTACCTTTCTTTAGTAAATCTTAAAAACTTAAATTTCTTTAGTGAATTTTCTCAATATTCTGAAAATTTACTTTTTACTTAGTAAATTTTTTTTAAAAATTACCTTTCCTTTGTAAATTTTCTCAAAAATTCTGAAAATTTACATTTCCTTAGTAAATTTTCTTAAAAATTTACCATTCCTTTGTAAATTTTCTTAAAAATTTACTTTCCTTAGTAAAATTTCTCAAACATTCTGAAAATTTACCTTTCCTTAGTAAATTTTCTTATAAATTTACCTATCCTTACTGAATTTTCTTAAAAATTTAACTTTCCTTAGTAAATTTTCTTAAAAATTTACCTTTCCTTAGTAAATTTTCTTAAAAGTTCTGAAAATTTACTTTTTCCTTAGTAAATTTTCTTAAAACTTTCCATTTCCTAAGTAAATTTTCTTCAAAATTTACCCTTTCCTCAGAAAATTTTTTCAAAAATTCTGAAAATTTACCTTTTCCTCAGTACGTTTTCTTAAAACTTTACCTTTCCTTAGTACGTTTTCTTAAAAATTTACCTTTCCTTAGTAAATTATCTCAAAAATTCTGAAAATTTACCTTTTTCTTAGTAAATGTTCTTAAAAATTTACCTTTCCTTAGTAAATTTTCTCAAAAATTCTGAAAATTTACCTTTTCCCTAGTAAATTTTCCTAAAAATTTACCTCTCCTTAGTATATTTTCTCAAAAATTAACCTTTCCTTAGAAAATTTTCTCAAAAATTCTGAAAATTTACCTTTTCCCTAGTAAATTTTTTTAAAAACTTTCCTTTACTTAGTAAATTTACGCAAAAATTGTGAAAATTTACCTTTTAGTTAGTAAGTTTTTTTTAAAAATTTTACTTTTGTTTAGTAAATTTTCTTAAAAATTTACCTTACCTTAGAAAATTTTCTCAAAAATTCTGAAAATTTACTTTTTCCGTAGTAAATTTTCTTAAAAATTTACATTTCCTTAGTAAATTTTCTTAAAAACTTATCTTTCCTTAGAAAATTTCTTGAAAAATTCTGAAAATTTACCTTTTCCTTAGTAAATTTTCTTAAATTTTTTTTTTTTTTTTAAGTCTAGTTCCGCGAAGCCGAGTGGCTTGTCTGCAGATTCTAATTTGACTAGTTTTTTTTTTTACCCTTAATAAATTTTCTCAAAAATTCTGAAAATTTACCATTTCCCTAGTAAATTTTCTTAAAAATTTACCTTTCCTTAAAAATTTACCTTTCTTCAAAATTTACCTTTCCTTAATAAATATACTCAAAAATTCAGAAAATTAACCATTTCTTTGGTAACTTTTCTTAAAAACTTACCTTTTCTTAGTAAATTTTCCCGAAAATTCTGAAAATTTACCTTTCCCTTAGTAAATTTTCTTAAAAATTTACCTTTCCTTAGTAAATTTTCTTAAAAATTTACCTTTCCTTAGTACATTTTCTCATAAATTCTAAAACTTTACCTTTTCCCTATTAAATTTTCTTCAAAATTTACCTTTCCTTAGTAAATTTTCTTAAAAATTTACATTTCCTTAGAAAATTTTCTTAAAAGTTCTGAAAATTTACCTTTCCTTAGAAAACTTTCTCAAAAATTCTGAAAATTTAAATTTTCCTTAGTAAGTTTTCTTAAAAATTTACCTTTCTTTAGTACATTTTCTTTAAAATTTACCTTTCCATAGTAAATTTTTTAAAAAATTTTCCTTTACTTAGTAAAATTTTCTTTAAAGTTTACCTTTCCTTAGTAAATTTTTTTAAAAATTTACCTTTCCTCAGTACATTTTCTCAAAAATTCTGAAAAATTACATTTTCCTTAGTAAATTTTCTTAAAAATTTACCTTTCTTTAGTGCATTTTCTTTAAAGTTTACTTTTCTTTAGTAAATTTTCTTAAAAATGTATCTTTCCTTAGTACATTGTCTCAAAAATCCTGAAAATTTACCATTTCCTTAGTAAATTTTCTTAAAAAATTACCTTTCCTTAGTAAATTTTCTTAAAAATTTACCTTTCCTTAGTACATTGTCTCAAAAATTCTGAAAATTTACCTTTTCGTTAGTAAATTTTCTTAAAAAATTACCTTTCCTTAGTAAATTTTCTTCAAAATTTACCTTTCCTTAGTACATTGTCTCAAAAAATCTGAAAATTTGCTTTTCTTAGTAAATTTTTTTAAAAATTCTGAAACTTTACCTTTTTCTTAGTAAATTTTCTAAAAAATTTACCTTTCCTTAGTAAATTTTCTTAAAAATTTACCTTTCCTTATTAAATTTTCTCAAAAATTCTGAAAATTTACCTTTTAATTAGTAAGTTTTTTTAAAAATTTACCTTTTCCTTAGTAAATTTTCTTAAAAAATTACCTTTCCTTAGTAAATTTTCTTAAAAATTTACCTTTCCTTAGTAAATTTTCTCAAAAATTCTGAAAATTTACCTTTTAATTAGTAAATTTTCTTAAAAAATTACCTTTCTTTAGTAAATCTTCTTAAAAATTTACCTTTCTTTAGTAAATTTTCTCAAAAATTCTGAAAATTTACCTTTTCCCTAGTAAATTTTCTTAAAAAATTACCTTTCCTTAGTAAATTTTCTTAAAAATTTACCTTTCCTTAGTAAATTTTCTCAAAAATTCTGAAAATTTACCTTTTAATTAGTAAATTTTCTTAAAAAATTACCTTTCCTTAGTAAATTTTCTTAAAAATTTACCTTTCCTTAGTAAATTTTCTCAAAAATTCTAAAAATTTACCTTTTAATTAGTAAATTTTCTTAAAAAATTACCTTTCCTTAGTAAATTTTCTTAAAAATTTACCTTTCCTCAGAAAATTTTCTCAAAAGTTCTGAAAATTTACTTTTTCCTTAGTAAATTTTCATAAAACTTTACATTTCCTAAGTAAATTTTCTTAAAAATTTACCCTTTCCTTTGAAAATTTTTTCAAAAATTCTGAAAATTTACCTTTTCCTTAGTACATTTTCTTAAAACTTTACCTTTCCTTAGTATGTTTTCTTAAAAATATATCTTTCCTTAGTAAATTTTCTCAAAAATTCAGAAAATTTACCTTTTGCTTAGTAAATGTTCTTAAAAATTTACCTTTCCTTAGTAAATTCTCTCAAAAATTCTGAAAATTTACCTTTTCCCTAGTAAATTTTCTTAAAAATTTACCTTTACTTAGTAAATTTACTCAAAAATTGTGAAAAATTTACCTTTTGCTTAGTAAATTTTCTTAAAAACTTACCCTTCCTTAATAAAGTTTCTCAAAAATTCTGAAAATTTACCATTTCCCTAGTAAATTTTCTTAAAAGTTTACCTTTCCTTAGTAAATTTTCTTCAAAATTTACCTTTCCTTAATAAATTTACTCAAAAATTCTGAAAATTTACCTTTTCCTTGGTAACTTTTCTTAAAAACTTACCTTTTCTTAGTAAATTTTCCCGAAAATTCTGAAAATTTACCTTTCCCTTAGAAAATTTTCTTAAAAATTTAACTTTCCTTAGTAAATTTTCTTAAAAATTTACCTTTCCTTAGTACATTTTCTCAAAAATTCTGAAACATTACCTTTTCCCTATTAAATTTTCTTCAAAATTTACCTTTCCTTAGTAAATTTTCTTAAAAATTCTAAAAATTTACCTTTTTCTTAGTAAATTTTCTTTAAAATTTACCTTTCCTTAGTAAATTTTCTTAAAAATTTACCTTTCCTTAGTAAATTATCTTAAAAATTTACCTTTCCTTAGAAAATTTTCTCAAAAATTCTGAAAATTTACTATTTCCTTAGTACATTTTCTTAAAAATTTACCTTTCTTTAGTACATTTTCTTTAAAATTTACCTTTCCTCAGTAAATTTTCTAAAAAAATTTCCTTTACTTAGTAAATTTTCTCAAAAATTCTGAAAAATTACATTTTCCATAGTAAATTTTCTTAAAAATTTACCTTTCTTTAGTGCATTTTCTTTAAAGTTTACCTTTCCTTAGTAAATTTTCTTAAAAATTTACCTTTACTTAGTACATTTTCTCAAAAATTCTGAAACTTTACCTTTTCCCTAGTAAATTTTCTTCAAAATTTACCTTTCCTTAATAAATTTACTCAAAAATTCTGAAAATTTACCTTTTCCTTGGTAACTTTTCTTAAAAACTTACCTTTTCTTAGTAAATTTTCCCGAAAATTCTGAAAATTTACCTTTCCTTTAGTTAATTTAGCTTAAAAAGTTACCTTTCCTTAGTAAATTTTCTTAAAAATTTACCTTTCCTTAGTACATTTTCTCAAAAATTCTGAAACTTTACCTTTTCCCTATTAAATTTTCTTCAAAATTTACCTTTCCTTAGTAAATTTTCTTAAAAATTCTGAAAATTTACCTTTTTCTTAGTAAATTTTCTTTAAAATTTACCTTTCCTTAGTAAATTTTCTTAAAAATTTACCTTTCCTTAGTACATTTTCTTCAAAATTTACCTCTCCTTAGTACATTGTCTCAAAAATTCTGAAAATTTACCTTTTCCTTAGTAAATTTTCTTAAAAAATTACCTTTCCTTAGTAAATTTTCTTAAAAATTTAACTTTCCTTAGTACATTGTCTCAAAAATTCTGAAAATTTACCTTTTCCTTAGTAAATTTTCTTAAAAAATTACCTTTCCTTAGTAAATTTTCTTCAAAATTTACCTTTCCTTAGTACGTTGTCTCAAAAATTGTGAAAATTTACTTTTCTTAGTAAATTTTTTTTAAAAATTCTGAAAATTTACCTTTTTCTTAGTAAATTTTCTTAAAAATTTACCCTTCCTTAGTAAATTTTCTTAAAAATTCTGAAAATTTACCTTTACTTAGTAACTTTTCTTAAAAATTTACCTTTCCTTAGTAAATTTTCTTAAAAATTTACCTTTCCTTAGTAAATTTTATTAAAAATTTACCTTTCTTTAGTGAATTTTCTTAAAAATTTAACTTTCCTAAGCAAATTTTCTTAAAAATTCTGAAAATTTACTTCTTTTCTTAGTAAATTTTCTTAAAAATGTACCTTTTCTTAGTAAATTTTCTTAAAAATTTACCTTTCCTTAGTAAATTTTCTCAAAAATTCTGAAAATTTACTTTTTAATTAGTAAATTTTCTTTAAAAATTACCTTTCTTTAGTAAATCTTCTTAAAAATTTAAATTTCCTTAGTGAATTTTCTCAAAATTCTGAAAATTTACTTTTTACTTAGTAAATTTTTTTTTAAAAATTACATTTCCTTAGTAAATTTTCTTAAAAATTTTCTCAAAAATTTTGAAAATTTATTTTTCCTTAGTAAATGTTCTTAAAAATTTTTTTTTAAGCTTAGTTCCGCGAAGCCGAGTGGCTTGTCTGCAGATTCTAATATGGCTAGTTTTTTTTTTACCTTTCTTTAGTAAATTTTCTCAAAAATTCTGAAAATTTACCATTTCCTTAGTAAATTTTCTTACAAATTTACCTTTCCTTAGTAAATTTTCTTAAAAATTTACCTTTCCTCAGAAAATTTTCTCAAAAGTTCTGAAAATTTACTTTTTCCTTAGTAAATTTTCTTAAAACTTTACATTTCCTAAGTAAATTTTCTTAAAAATGTACATTTCCTTAGAAAATTTTCTTAAAAGTTCTGAAAATTTACCTTTCCTTAGAAAACTTTCTCAAAAATTCTGAAAATTTAAATTTTCCTTAGTAAATTTTCTTAAAAATTTACCTTTATTTAGTTCATTTTCTTTAAAATTTACCTTTCCATAGTAAATTTTCTAAAAAATTTTCCTTTACTTAGTAAATTTTCTCAAAAATTCTGAAAAATTACATTTTCCTTAGTAAATTTTCTTAAAAATTTACCTTTCTTTAGTGCATTTTCTTTAAAGTTTACCTTTCCTTAATAAATTTTCTTAAAAATTTACCTTTCCTTAGTACATTTTCTCAAAAATTCTGAAAAATTACATTTTCCTTAGTAAATTTTCTTAAAAATTTACCTTTCTTTAGTGCATTTTCATTAAAGTTTACCTTTCCTTAGTAAATTTTCTTAAAAATGTATCTTTCCTTAGTACATTGTCTCAAAAATTCTGAAAATTTACCTTTTCCTTAGTAAATTTTCTTAAAAAATTACCTTTCCTTAGTAAATTTTCTTCAAAATTTACCTTTCCTTAGTACATTGTCTCAAAAATTCTGAAAATTTACTTTTCTTAGTAAATTTTTTTTAAAATTCTGAAAATTTGCCTTTTTCTTAGTAAATTTTCTTAAAAATTTACCCTTCCTTAGTAAATTTTCTTAAAAATTTACCTTTCCTTATTAAATTTTCTCAAAAATTCTGAAAATTTACCTTTTAGTTAGTAAGTTTTTTTAAAAATTTACCTTTTCCTTTGTAAATTTTCTTAAAAAATTACCTTTCCTTAGTAAATTTTCTTAAAAATTTATCTTTCCTTAGTAAATTTTCTCAAAAATTCTGAAAATTTACCTTTTAATTAGTAAATTTTCTTAAAAATTTACCTTCCCTTAGAAAATTTTCTCAAAAATTTTGAAAATTTATTTTTCCTTAGTAAATGTTCTTAAAAATTTTTTTTTAAGCTTAGTTCCGCGAAGCCGAGTGGCTTGTCTGCAGATTCTAATTTGGCTACTTTTTTTTTTACCTTTCTTTAGTAAATTTTCTCAAAAATTCTGAAAATTTACCTTTTCCCTAGTAAATTTTCTTACAAATTTACCTTTCCTTAGTAAATTTTCTTAAAAATTTACCTTTCCTCAGAAAATTTTCTCAAAAGTTCTGAAAATTTACTTTTTCCTTAGTAAATTTTCTTAAAACTTTACATTTCCTAAGTAAATTTTCTTAAAAATTTACCCTTTCCTTAGAAAATTTTTTCAAAAATTCTGAAAATTTACCTTTTCCTTAGTACATTTTCTTAAAACTTTACCTTTCCTTAGTATGTTTTCTTAAAAATATACCTTTCCTTAGTAAATTTTCTCAAAAATTCTGAAAATTTACCTTTTGCTTAGTAAATGTTCTTAAAAATTTACCTTTCCTTAGTAAATTTTCTCAAAAATTCTGAAAATTTACCTTTTCCCTAGTAAATTTTCTTAAAAATTTACCTTTACTTAGTAAATTTATTCAAAAATTGTGAAAATTTACCTTTTGCTTAGTAAATTTTCTTAAAAACTTACCTTTCCTTATTAAATTTTCTCCAAAATTCTGAAAATTTACCTTTTAGTTAGTAAGTTTTTTTTAAAAATTTTACTCTTGTTTAGTAAATTTTCTTAAAAATTTACCTTACCTTAGAAAATTTTCTCAAAAATTCTGAAAATTTACTTTTTCCTTAGTAAATTGTTTTAAAAATTTACATTTCCTTAGTAAATTTTCTTAAAAACTTACCTTTCCTTAGAAAATTTCTTCAAAAATTCTGAAAATTTACCTTTCCCTTAGTAAATTTTCTTAAAAATTTACCTTTCCTTAGTAAATTTTCTTAAAAATTTACCTTTCCTTAGTACATTTTCTCAAAAATTCTGAAACATTACCTTTTCCCTATTAAATTTTCTTCAAAATTTACCTTTCCTTAGTAAATTTTCTTAAAAATTCTAAAAATTTACCTTTTTCTTAGTAAATTTTCTTTAAAATTTACCTTTCTTTAGTAAATTTTCTTAAAAATTTACCTTTCCTTATTAAATTATCTTAAAAATTTACCTTTCCTTAGAAAATTTTCTCAAAAATTCTGAAAATTTACTACTTCCTTAGTACATTTTCTTAAAAATTTACCTTTCTTTAGTACATTTTCTTTAAAATTTACCTTTCCTCAGTAAATTTTCTAAAAAAATTTCCTTTACTTAGTAAATTTTCTCAAAAATTCTGAAAAATTACATTTTCCATAGTAAATTTTCTTAAAAATTTACCTTTCTTTAGTGCATTTTCTTTAAAGTTTACCTTTCCTTAGTAAATTTTCTTAAAAATTTACCTTTACTTAGTACATTTTCTCAAAAATTCTGAAACTTTACCTTTTCCCTAGTAAATTTTCTTCAAAATTTACCTTTCCTTAATAAATTTACTCAAAAATTCTGAAAATTTACCTTTTCCTTGGTAACTTTTCTTAAAAACTTACCTTTTCTTAGTAAATTTTCCCGAAAATTCTGAAAATTTACCTTTCCTTTAGTTAATTTAGCTTAAAAAGTTACCTTTCCTTAGTAAATTTTCATAAAAATTTACCTTTCCTTAGTACATTTTCTCAAAAATTCTGAAACTTTACCTTTTCCCTATTAAATTTTCTTCAAAATTTACCTTTCCTTAGTAAATTTTCTTAAAAATTCTGAAAATTTACCTTTTTCTTAGTAAATTTTCTTTAAAATTTACCTTTCCTTAGTAAATTTTCTTAAAAATTTACCTTTCCTTAGTACATTTTCTTCAAAATTTACCTCTCCTTAGTACATTGTCTCAAAAATTCTGAAAATTTACCTTTTCCTTAGTAAATTTTCTTAAAAAATTACCTTTCCTTAGTAAATTTTCTTAAAAATTTAACTTTCCTTAGTACATTGTCTCAAAAATTCTGAAAATTTACCTTTTCCTTAGTAAATTTTCTTAAAAAATTACCTTTCCTTAGTAAATTTTCTTCAAAATTTACCTTTCCTTAGTACGTTGTCTCAAAAATTCTGAAAATTTACTTTTCTTAGTAAATTTTTTTAAAAATTCTGAAAATTTACCTTTTTCTTAGTAAATTTTCTTAAAAATTTACCCTTCCTTAGTAAATTTTCTTAAAAATTCTGAAAATTTACCTTTACTTAGTAACTTTTCTTAAAAATTTACCTTTCCTTAGTAAATTTTCTTAAAAATTTACCTTTCCTTAGTAAATTTTATTAAAAATTTACCTTTCTTTAGTGAATTTTCTTAAAAATTTAACTTTACTAAGCAAATTTTCTTAAAAATTCTGAAAATTTACTTCTTTTCTTAGTAAATTTTCTTAAAAATGTACCTTTTCTTAGTAAATTTTCTTAAAAATTTACCTTTCCTTAGTAAATTTTCTCAAAAATTCTGAAAATTTACTTTTTAATTAGTAAATTTTCTTTAAAAATTACCTTTCTTTAGTAAATCTTCTTAAAAATTTAAATTTCCTTAGTGAATTTTCTCAAAATTCTGAAAATTTACTTTTTATTTAGTAATTTTTTTTTTAAAATTACATTTCCTTAGTAAATTTTCTTAAAAATTTTCTCAAAAATTTTGAAAATTTATTTTTCCTTAGTAAATGTTCTTAAAATTTTTTTTTTAAGCTTAGTTCCGCGAAGCCGAGTGGCTTGTCTGCAGATTCTAATTTGGCTAGTTTTTTTTTTACCTTTCTTTAGTAAATTTTCTCAAAAATTCTGAAAATTTACCATTTCCTTAGTAAATTTTCTTACAAATTTACCTTTCCTTAGTAAATTTTCTTAAAAATTTACCTTTCCTCAGAAAATTTTCTCAAAAGTTCTGAAAATTTACTTTTTCCTTAGTAAATTTTCTTAAAACTTTACATTTCCTAAGTAAATTTTCTTAAAAATGTACATTTCCTTAGAAAATTTTCTTAAAAGTTCTGAAAATTTACCTTTCCTTAGAAAACTTTCTCAAGAATTCTGAAAATTTAAATTTTCCTTAGTAAATTTTCTTAAAAATTTACCTTTATTTAGTTCATTTTCTTTAAAATTTACCTTTCCATAGTAAATTTTCTAAAAAATTTTCCTTTACTTAGTAAATTTTCTCAAAAATTCTGAAAAATTACATTTTCCTTAGTAAATTTTCTTAAAAATTTACCTCTCTTTAGTGCATTTTCTTTAAAGTTTACCTTTCCTTAGTAAATTTTCTTAAAAATTTACCTTTCCTTAGTACATTTTCTCAAAAATTCTGAAAAATTACATTTTCCTTAGTAAATTTTCTTAAAAATTTACCTTTCTTTAGTGCATTTTCATTAAAGTTTACCTTTCCTTAGTAAATTTTCTTAAAAATGTATCTTTCCTTAGTACATTGTCTCAAAAATTCTGAAAATTTACCTTTTCCTTAGTAAATTTTCTTAAAAAATTACCTTTCCTTAGTAAATTTTCTTCAAAATTTACCTTTCCTTAGTACATTGTCTCAAAAATTCTGAAAATTTACTTTTCTTAGTAAATTTTTTTTAAAATTCTGAAAATTTGCCTTTTTCTTAGTAAATTTTCTTAAAAATTTACCCTTCCTTAGTAAATTTTCTTAAAAATTTACCTTTCCTTATTAAATTTTCTCAAAAATTCTGAAAATTTACCTTTTAGTTAGTAAGTTTTTTTAAAAATTTACCTTTTCCTTAGTAAATTTTCTTAAAAAATTACCTTTCCTTAGTAAATTTTCTTAAAAATTTACCTTTCCTTAGTAAATTTTCTCAAAAATTCTGAAAATTTACTTTTTAATTAGTAAATTTTCTTAAAAATTTACCTTCCCTTAGAAAATTATCTCAAAAATTTTGAAAATTTATTTTTCCTTAGTAAATGTTCTTAAAAATTTTTTTTTATGCTTAGTTCCGCGAAGCCGAGTGGCTTGTCTGCAGATTCTAATTTGGCTACTTTTTTTTACCTTTCTTTAGTAAATTTTCTCAAAAATTCTGAAAATTTACCTTTTCCCTAGTAAATTTTCTTACAAATTTACCTTTCCTTAGTAAATTTTCTTAAAAATTTACCTTTCCTCAGAAAATTTTCTCAAAAGTTCTGAAAATTTACTTTTTCCTTAGTAAATTTTCTTAAAACTTTACATTTCCTAAGTAAATTTTCTTAAAAATTTACCCTTTCCTTAGAAAATTTTTTCAAAAATTCTGAAAATTTACCTTTTCCTTAGTACATTTTCTTAAAACTTTACCTTTCCTTAGTATGTTTTCTTAAAAATATACCTTTCCTTAGTAAATTTTCTCAAAAATTCTGAAAATTTACCTTTTGCTTAGTAAATGTTCTTAAAAATTTACCTTTCCTTAGTAAATTTTCTCAAAAATTCTGAAAATTTACCTTTTCCCTAGTAAATTTTCTTAAAAATTTACCTTTACTTAGTAAATTTATTCAAAAATTGTGAAAATTTACCTTTTGATTAGTAAATTTTCTTAAAAACTTACCTTTCCTTATTAAATTTTCTCCAAAATTCTGAAAATTTACCTTTTAGTTAGTAAGTTTTTTTTAAAAATTTTACTTTTGTTTAGTAAATTTTCTTAAAAATTTACCTTACCTTAGAAAATTTTCTCAAAAATTCTGAAAATTTACTTTTTCCTTAGTAAATAGTTTTAAAAATTTACATTTCCTTAGTAAATTTTCTTAAAAACTTACCTTTCCTTAGAAAATATCTTCAAAAATTCTGAAAATTTACCTTTTCATTAGTAAATTTTCTTACATTTTTTTTTTTTAAGTCTAGTTCCGCGAAGCCGAGTGGCTTGTCTGCAGATTCTAATTTGACTAGTTTTTTTTTTTTTTTTTACCCTTCCTTAATAAAGTTTCTCAAAATTCTGAAAATTTACTTTTTACTTAGTAAATTTTTTTTAAAAATTACATTTCCTTAGTAAATTTTCTTAAAAATTTTCTCAAAAATTTTGAAAATTTATTTTTCCTTAGTAAATGTTCTTAAAAATTTTTTTTTAAGCTTAGTTCCGCGAAGCCGAGTGGCTTGTCTGCAGATTCTAATTTGGCTAGTTTTTTTTTTTTACCTTTCTTTAGTAAATTTTCTCAAAAATTCTGAAAATTTACCTTTTCCCTAGTAAATTTTCTTACAAATTTACCTTTCCTTAGTAAATTTTCTTAAAAATTTACCTTTCCTCAGAAAATTTTCTCAAAAGTTCTGAAAATTTACTTTTTCCTTAGTAAATTTTCTTAAAACTTTACATTTCCTAAGTAAATTTTCTTAAAAATTTACCCTTTCCTTAGAAAATTTTTTCAAAAATTCTGAAAATTTACCTTTTCCTTAGTACATTTTCTTAAAACTTTACCTTTCCTTAGTATGTTTTCTTAAAAATATACCTTTCCTTAGTAAATTTTCTCAAAAATTCTGAAAATTTACCTTTTGCTTAGTAAATGTTCTTAAAAATTTACCTTTCCTTAGTAAATTTTCTCAAAAATTCTGAAAATTTACCTTTTCCCTAGTAAATTTTCTTAAAAATTTACCTTTACTTAGTAAATTTATTCAAAAATTGTGAAAATTTACCTTTTGCTTAGTAAATTTTCTTAAAAACTTACCTTTCCTTATTAAATTTTCTCCAAAATTCTGAAAATTTACCTTTTAGTTAGTAAGTTTTTTTTAAAAATTTTACTCTTGTTTAGTAAATTTTCTTAAAAATTTACCTTACCTTAGAAAATTTTCTCAAAAATTCTGAAAATTTACTTTTTCCTTAGTAAATTGTTTTAAAAATTTACATTTCCTTAGTAAATTTTCTTAAAAACTTACCTTTCCTTAGAAAATTTCTTCAAAAATTCTGAAAATTTACCTTTCCCTTAGTAAATTTTCTTAAAAATTTACCTTTCCTTAGTAAATTTTCTTAAAAATTTACCTTTCCTTAGTACATTTTCTCAAAAATTCTGAAACATTACCTTTTCCCTATTAAATTTTCTTCAAAATTTACCTTTCCTTAGTAAATTTTCTTAAAAATTCTAAAAATTTACCTTTTTCTTAGTAAATTTTCTTTAAAATTTACCTTTCCTTAGTAAATTTTCTTAAAAATTTACCTTTCCTTAGTAAATTATCTTAAAAATTTACGTTTCCTTAGAAAATTTTCTCAAAAATTCTGAAAATTTACTACTTCCTTAGTACATTTTCTTAAAAATTTACCTTTCTTTAGTACATTTTCTTTAAAATTTACCTTTCCTCAGTAAATTTTCTAAAAAAATTTCCTTTACTTAGTAAATTTTCTCAAAAATTCTGAAAAATTACATTTTCCATAGTAAATTTTCTTAAAAATTTACCTTTCTTTAGTGCATTTTCTTTAAAGTTTACCTTTCCTTAGTAAATTTTCTTAAAAATTTACCTTTACTTAGTACGTTTTCTCAAAAATTCTGAAACTTTACCTTTTCCCTAGTAAATTTTCTTCAAAATTTACCTTTCCTTAATAAATTTACTCAAAAATTCTGAAAATTTACCTTTTCCTTGGTAACTTTTCTTAAAAACTTACCTTTTCTTAGTAAATTTTCCCGAAAATTCTGAAAATTTACCTTTCCTTTAGTTAATTTAGCTTAAAAAGTTACCTTTCCTTAGTAAATTTTCATAAAAATTTACCTTTCCTTAGTACATTTTCTCAAAAATTCTGAAACTTTACCTTTTCCCTATTAAATTTTCTTCAAAATTTACCTTTCCTTAGTAAATTTTCTTAAAAATTCTGAAAATTTACCTTTTTCTTAGTAAATTTTCTTTAAAATTTACCTTTCCTTAGTAAATTTTCTTAAAAATTTACCTTTCCTTAGTACATTTTCTTCAAAATTTACCTCTCCTTAGTACATTGTCTCAAAAATTCTGAAAATTTACCTTTTCCTTAGTAAATTTTCTTAAAAAATTACCTTTCCTTAGTAAATTTTCTTAAAAATTTAACTTTCCTTAGTACATTGTCTCAAAAATTCTGAAAATTTACCTTTTCCTTAGTAAATTTTCTTAAAAAATTACCTTTCCTTAGTAAATTTTCTTCAAAATTTACCTTTCCTTAGTACGTTGTCTCAAAAATTCTGAAAATTTACTTTTCTTAGTAAATTTTTTTAAAAATTCTGAAAATTTACCTTTTTCTTAGTAAATTTTCTTAAAAATTTACCCTTCCTTAGTAAATTTTCTTAAAAATTCTGAAAATTTACCTTTACTTAGTAACTTTTCTTAAAAATTTACCTTTCCTTAGTAAATTTTCTTAAAAATTTACCTTTCCTTAGTAAATTTTATTAAAAATTTACCTTTCTTTAGTGAATTTTCTTAAAAATTTAACTTTACTAAGCAAATTTTCTTAAAAATTCTGAAAATTTACTTCTTTTCTTAGTAAATTTTCTTAAAAATGTACCTTTTCTTAGTAAATTTTCTTAAAAATTTACCTTTCCTTAGTAAATTTTCTCAAAAATTCTGAAAATTTACTTTTTAATTAGTAAATTTTCTTTAAAAATTACCTTTCTTTAGTAAATCTTCTTAAAAATTTAAATTTCCTTAGTGAATTTTCTCAAAATTCTGAAAATTTACTTTTTATTTAGTAATTTTTTTTTTAAAATTACATTTCCTTAGTAAATTTTCTTAAAAATTTTCTCAAAAATTTTGAAAATTTATTTTTCCTTAGTAAATGTTCTTAAAATTTTTTTTTTAAGCTTAGTTCCGCGAAGCCGAGTGGCTTGTCTGCAGATTCTAATTTGGCTAGTTTTTTTTTTACCTTTCTTTAGTAAATTTTCTCAAAAATTCTGAAAATTTACCATTTCCTTAGTAAATTTTCTTACAAATTTACCTTTCCTTAGTAAATTTTCTTAAAAATTTACCTTTCCTCAGAAAATTTTCTCAAAAGTTCTGAAAATTTACTTTTTCCTTAGTAAATTTTCTTAAAACTTTACATTTCCTAAGTAAATTTTCTTAAAAATGTACATTTCCTTAGAAAATTTTCTTAAAAGTTCTGAAAATTTACCTTTCCTTAGAAAACTTTCTCAAGAATTCTGAAAATTTAAATTTTCCTTAGTAAATTTTCTTAAAAATTTACCTTTATTTAGTTCATTTTCTTTAAAATTTACCTTTCCATAGTAAATTTTCTAAAAAATTTTCCTTTACTTAGTAAATTTTCTCAAAAATTCTGAAAAATTACATTTTCCTTAGTAAATTTTCTTAAAAATTTACCTCTCTTTAGTGCATTTTCTTTAAAGTTTACCTTTCCTTAGTAAATTTTCTTAAAAATTTACCTTTCCTTAGTACATTTTCTCAAAAATTCTGAAAAATTACATTTTCCTTAGTAAATTTTCTTAAAAATTTACCTTTCTTTAGTGCATTTTCATTAAAGTTTACCTTTCCTTAGTAAATTTTCTTAAAAATGTATCTTTCCTTAGTACATTGTCTCAAAAATTCTGAAAATTTACCTTTTCCTTAGTAAATTTTCTTAAAAAATTACCTTTCCTTAGTAAATTTTCTTCAAAATTTACCTTTCCTTAGTACATTGTCTCAAAAATTCTGAAAATTTACTTTTCTTAGTAAATTTTTTTTAAAATTCTGAAAATTTGCCTTTTTCTTAGTAAATTTTCTTAAAAATTTACCCTTCCTTAGTAAATTTTCTTAAAAATTTACCTTTCCTTATTAAATTTTCTCAAAAATTCTGAAAATTTACCTTTTAGTTAGTAAGTTTTTTTAAAAATTTACCTTTTCCTTAGTAAATTTTCTTAAAAAATTACCTTTCCTTAGTAAATTTTCTTAAAAATTTACCTTTCCTTAGTAAATTTTCTCAAAAATTCTGAAAATTTACTTTTTAATTAGTAAATTTTCTTAAAAATTTACCTTCCCTTAGAAAATTATCTCAAAAATTTTGAAAATTTATTTTTCCTTAGTAAATGTTCTTAAAAATTTTTTTTTATGCTTAGTTCCGCGAAGCCGAGTGGCTTGTCTGCAGATTCTAATTTGGCTACTTTTTTTTACCTTTCTTTAGTAAATTTTCTCAAAAATTCTGAAAATTTACCTTTTCCCTAGTAAATTTTCTTACAAATTTACCTTTCCTTAGTAAATTTTCTTAAAAATTTACCTTTCCTCAGAAAATTTTCTCAAAAGTTCTGAAAATTTACTTTTTCCTTAGTAAATTTTCTTAAAACTTTACATTTCCTAAGTAAATTTTCTTAAAAATTTACCCTTTCCTTAGAAAATTTTTTCAAAAATTCTGAAAATTTACCTTTTCCTTAGTACATTTTCTTAAAACTTTACCTTTCCTTAGTATGTTTTCTTAAAAATATACCTTTCCTTAGTAAATTTTCTCAAAAATTCTGAAAATTTACCTTTTGCTTAGTAAATGTTCTTAAAAATTTACCTTTCCTTAGTAAATTTTCTCAAAAATTCTGAAAATTTACCTTTTCCCTAGTAAATTTTCTTAAAAATTTACCTTTACTTAGTAAATTTATTCAAAAATTGTGAAAATTTACCTTTTGATTAGTAAATTTTCTTAAAAACTTACCTTTCCTTATTAAATTTTCTCCAAAATTCTGAAAATTTACCTTTTAGTTAGTAAGTTTTTTTTAAAAATTTTACTTTTGTTTAGTAAATTTTCTTAAAAATTTACCTTACCTTAGAAAATTTTCTCAAAAATTCTGAAAATTTACTTTTTCCTTAGTAAATAGTTTTAAAAATTTACATTTCCTTAGTAAATTTTCTTAAAAACTTACCTTTCCTTAGAAAATATCTTCAAAAATTCTGAAAATTTACCTTTTCATTAGTAAATTTTCTTACATTTTTTTTTTTTAAGTCTAGTTCCGCGAAGCCGAGTGGCTTGTCTGCAGATTCTAATTTGACTAGTTTTTTTTTTTTTTTTTACCCTTCCTTAATAAAGTTTCTCAAAATTCTGAAAATTTACTTTTTACTTAGTAAATTTTTTTTAAAAATTACATTTCCTTAGTAAATTTTCTTAAAAATTTTCTCAAAAATTTTGAAAATTTATTTTTCCTTAGTAAATGTTCTTAAAAATTTTTTTTTAAGCTTAGTTCCGCGAAGCCGAGTGGCTTGTCTGCAGATTCTAATTTGGCTAGTTTTTTTTTTTTACCTTTCTTTAGTAAATTTTCTCAAAAATTCTGAAAATTTACCATTTCCTTAGTAAATTTTCTTACAAATTTACCTTTCCTTAGTAAATTTTCTTAAAAATTTACCTTTCCTCAGAAAATTTTCTCAAAAGTTCTGAAAATTTACTTTTTCCTTAGTAAATTTTCTTAAAACTTTACATTTCCTAAGTAAATTTTCTTAAAAATGTACATTTCCTTAGAAAATTTTATTAAAAGTTCTGAAAATTTACCTTTCCTTAGAAAACTTTCTCAAAAATTCTGAAAATTTAAATTTTCCTTAGTAAATTTTCTTAAAAATTTTCCTTTATTTAGTTCATTTTCTTTAAAATTTACCTTTCCATAGTAAATTTTCTAAAAAATTTTCCTTTACTTAGTAAATTTTCTCAAAAATTCTGAAAAATTACATTTTCCTTAGTAAATTTTCTTAAAAATTTACCTTTCTTTAGTGCATTTTCTTTAAAGTTTACCTTTCCTTAGTAAATTTTCTTAAAAATTTACCTTTGCTTAGTACATTTTCTCAAAAATTCTGAAAAATTACATTTTCCTTAGTAAATTTTCTTAAAAATTTACCTTTCTTTAGTGCATTTTCATTAAAGTTTACCTTTCCTTAGCAAATTTTCTTAAAAATGTATCTTTCCTTAGTACATTGTCTCAAAAATTCTGAAAATTTACTTTTCTTAGTAAATTTTTTTTAAAATTCTGAAAATTTGCCTTTTTCTTAGTAAATTTTCTTAAAAATTTACCCTTCCTTAGTAAATTTTCTTAAAAATTTACCTTTCCTTATTAAATTTTCTCAAAAATTCTGAAAATTTACCTTTTAGTTAGTAAGTTTTTTTAAAAATTTACCTTTTCCTTAGTAAATTTTCTTAAAAAATTACCTTTCCTTAGTAAATTTTCTTAAAAATTTACCTTTCCTTAGTAAATTTTCTCAAAAATTCTGAAAATTTACCTTTTAATTAGTAAATTTTCTTAAAAATTTACCTTCCCTTAGAAAAATTTCTCAAAAATTTTGAAAATTTATTTTTCCTTAGTAAATGTTCTTAAAAATTTTTTTTAAGCTTAGTTCCGCGAAGCCGAGTGGCTTGTCTGCAGATTCTAATTTGGCTACTTTTTTTTTACCTTTCTTTAGTAAATTTTCTCAAAAATTCTGAAAATTTACCTTTTCCCTAGTAAATTTTCTTACAAATTTACCTTTCCTTAGTAAATTTTCTTAAAAATTTACCTTTCCTCAGAAAATTTTCTCAAAAGTTCTGAAAATTTACTTTTTCCTTAGTAAATTTTCTTAAAACTTTACATTTCCTAAGTAAATTTTCTTAAAAATTTAAACTTTCCTTAGAAAATTTTTTCAAAAATTCTGAAAATTTACCTTTTCCTTAGTACATTTTCTTAAAACTTTACCTTTCCTTAGTATGTTTTCTTAAAAATATACCTTTCCTTAGTAAATTTTCTCAAAAATTCTGAAAATTTACCTTTTGCTTAGTAAATGTTCTTAAAAATTTACCTTTCCTTAGTAAATTTTCTCAAAAATTCTGAAAATTTACCTTTTCCCTAGTAAATTTTCTTAAAAATTTACCTTTACTTAGTAAATTTTTTCAAAAATTGTGAAAATTTACCTTTTGCTTAGTAAATTTTCTTAAAAACTTACCTTTCCTTATTAAATTTTCTCCAAAATTCTGAAAATTTACCTTTTAGTTAGTAAGTTTTTTTTAAAAATTTTACTTTTGTTTAGTAAATTTTCTTAAAAATTTACCTTACCTTAGAAAATTTTCTCAAAAATTCTGAAAATTTACTTTTTCCTTAGTAAATTGTTTTAAAAATTTACATTTCCTTAGTAAATTTTCTTAAAAACTTACCTTTCCTTAGAAAATTTCTTCAAAAATTCTGAAAATTTACCTTTTCATTAGTAAATTTTCTTACATTTTTTTTTTTCTAAGTCTAGTTCCGCGAAGCCGAGTGGCTTGTCTGCAGATTCTAATTTGACTAGTTTTTTTTTTTTTTTTTTACCCTTCCTTAATAAAGTTTCTCAAAAATTCTGAAAATTTACCATTTCCCTAGTAAATTTTCTTAAAAGTTTACCTTTCCTTAGTAAATTTTCTTCAAAATTTACCTTTCCTTAATAAATTTACTCAAAAATTCTGAAAATTTACCTTTTCCTTGGTAACTTTTCTTAAAAACTTACCTTTTCTTAGTAAATTTTCCCGAAAATTCTGAAAATTTACCTTTCCCTTAGAAAATTTTCTTAAAAATTTAACTGTCCTTAGTAAATTTTCTTAAAAATTTACCTTTCCTTAGTACATTTTCTCAAAAATTCTGAAACACTACCTTTTCCCTATTAAATTTTCTTAAAAATTTACCTTTCCTTAGTAAATTTTCTTAACAATTCTAAAAATTTACCTTTTTCTTAGTAAATTTTCTTTAAAATTTACCTTTCCTTAGTAAATTATCTTAAAAATTTACCTTTCCTTAGAAAATTTTCTCAAAAATTCTGAAAATTTACTATTTCCTTAGTAAATTTTCTTAAAAATTTACATTACATTTTCTTTCCTTAGTAAATTTTCTTAAAAATTTACCTTTACTTAGTACATTTTCTCAAAAATTCTGAAACTTTACCTTTTCCTTAGTAAATTTTCTTCAAAATTTACCTTTCCTTAATAAATTTACTCAAAAATTCTGAAAATTTACCTTTTCTTTGGTAACTTTTCTTAAAAACTTACCTTTTCTTAGTAAATTTTCCCGAAAATTCTGAAAATTTACTTTTCCCTTAGTAAATTTTCTTAAAAAGTTACCTTTCCTTAGTAAATTTTCTTAAAAATTTACCTTTCCTTAGTACATTTTCTCAAAAATTCTGAAACTTTACCTTTTCCCTATTAAATTTTCTTCAAAATTTACCTTTCCTTAGTAAATTTTCTTAAAAATTCTGAAAATTTACCTTTTTCTTAGTAAATTATCTTTAAAATTTACCTTTCCTTAGTAAATTTTCTTAAAAATTTACCTTTCCTTAGTACATTTTCTTCAAAATTTACCTTTCCTTAGTACATTGTCTCAAAAATTCTGAAAATTTACCATTTCCTTAGTAAATTTTCTTAAAAAATTACCTTTCCTTAGTAAATTTTCTTAAAAATTTACCTTTCCTTAGTACATTGTCTCAAAAATTCTGAAAATTTACCATTTCCTTAGTAAATTTTCTTAAAAAATTACCTTTCCTTAGTAAATTTTCTTAAAAATTTACCTTTCCTTAGTACGTTGTCTCAAAAATTCTGAAAATTTACTTTTCTTAGTAAATTTTTTTAAAAATTCTGAAAATTTACCTTTACTTAGTAAATTTTCTTAAAAATTTACCTTTCCTTAATAAATTTTCTTAAAAATTTACCTATCCTTAGTAAATTTTATTAAAAATTTACCTTTCTTTAGTGAATTTTCTTAAAAATTTCACTTGCCTTAGCAAATTTTCTTAAAAATTCCGAAAATTTACTTCTTTTCTTAGTAAATTTTCTTAAAAATTTACCTTTTCTTAGTAAATTTTCTTAAAAATTTACCTTTCCTTAATAAATTTTCTCAAAAATTCTGAAAATTTACCTTTTAATTAGTAAATTTTCTTAAAAAATTAACTTTCTTTAGTAAATCTTCTTAAAAATTTAAATTTCCTTAGTGAATTTTCTCAAAATTCTGAAAATTTACTTCTTACTTAGTAAATTTTTTTTAAAAATTACCTTTCCTTAGTAAATTTTCTTAAAAATTTTCTCAAAAATTTTGAAAATTTATTTTTCCTTAGTAAATGTTCTTAAAAATTTTTTTTTTAAGCTTAGTTCCGCGAAGCCGAGTGGCTGTCTGCAGATTCTAATTTGGCTAGTTTTTTTTTTTACCTTTCTTTAGTAAATTTTCTCAAAAATTCTGAAAAATTACCATTTCCTAAGTAAATTTTCTTACAAATTTACCTTTCCTTAGTAAATTTTCTTAAAAATTTACCTTTCCTCAGAAAATTTTCTCAAAAGTTCTGAAAATTTACTTTTTCCTTAGTAAATTTTCTTAAAACTTTACATTTCCTAAGTAAATCTTCTTAAAAATATACCCTTTCCTTAGAAAATTTTTTCAAAAATTCTGAAAATTTACCTTTTCCTTAATACATTTTCTTAAAACTTTACCTTTCCGTAGTATGTTTTCCTAAAAATTTACCTTTCCTTAGTAAATTTTCTCAAAAATTCTGAAAATTTACCTTTTTCTTAGTAAATGTTCTTAAAAATTTACCTTTCCTTAGTAAATTTTCTCAAAAATTCTTAGCATATTTTCTCAAAAATTTACCTTTCCTTAGAAAATTTTCTCAAAAATTCTGAAAATTTACATTTTCCCTAGTAAATTTTCTTAAAAACTTACTTTACTTAGTAAGTTTACTCAAAAATTGTGAAAATCTACCTTTTGCTTAGTAAATTTTCTTAAAAACTTACCTTTCCTTATTAAATTTTCTCAAAAATTCTGAAAATTTACCTTTTAGTTAGTAAGTTTTTTTAAAAATTTTACTTTTGTTTAGTAAATTTTCTTAAAAATTTACCTTACCTTAGAAAATTTTCTCAAAAGTTCTGAAAATTTTCTTTTTCCTTAGTAAATTTTCTTAAAACTTTACATTTCCTAAGTAAATTTTCTTAAAAATTTACCCTTTCCTTAGAAAATTTTTTCAAAAATTCTGATAATTTACCTTTTCCTTAGTACATTTTCTTAAAACTTTACCTTTCCGTAGTATGTTTTCTTAAAAATTTACCTTTCCTTAGTAAATTTTCTCAAAAATTCTGAAAATTAACCTTTTTCTTAGTAAATGTTCTGAAAATTTACCTTTTTCCTAGTAAATTTTCTTAAAAATTTACCCCTCCTTAGCATATTTTCTCAAAAATTTACCTTTCCTTAGAAAATTTTTTCAAAAATTCTGAAAATTTACCTTTTCCCTAGTAAATTTTCTTAAAAACTTACCTTTACTTAGTAAGTTTACTCAAAAATTGTGAAAATTTACCTTTTGCTTAATAAATTTTCTTAAAAACTTACCTTTCCTTATTAAATTTTCTCAAAAATTCTGAAAATTTACCTTTTAGTTAGTAAGTTTTTTTTAAAAATTTTACTTTTGTTTAGTAAATTTTCTTAAAAATTTACCTAACCTTAGAAAATTTTCTCAAAAATTCTGAAAATTTACTTTTTCCTTAGTAAATTGTCTTAAAAATTTACATTTCCTTAGTAAATTTTCTTAAAAACTTACCTTTCCTTAGAAAATTTCTTCAAAAATTCTGAAAATTTACCTTTTCATTAGTAAATTTTCTTACATTTTTTTTTTAAGTCTAGTTCCGCGAAGCCGAGTGGCTTGTCTGCAGATTCTAATTAGACTAGTTTTTTTTTACCCTTCCTTAATAAAGTTTCTCAAAAATTCTGAAAATTTACCATTTCCCTAGTAAATTTTCTTAAAAGTTTACCTTTCCTTAGTAAATTTTCTTCAAAATTTACCTTTCCTTAATAAATTTACTCAAAAATTCTGAAAATTTACCTTTTCCTTGGTAACTTTTCGTAAAAACTTACCTTTTCTTAGTAAATTTTCCCGAAAATTCTAAAAATTTACCTTTTTCTTAGTAAATTTTCTTTAAAATTTACCTTTCCTTAGTAAATTATCTTAAAAATTTACCTTTCCTTAGTAAATTATCTTAAAAATTTACCTTTCCGTAGAAAATTTTCTCAAAAATTCTGAAAATTTACTATTTCCTTAGTACATTTTCTTAAAAATTTACCTTTCTTTAGTACATTTTCTTAAAAATTTACCTTTCCTTAGTAAATTTTCTAAAAAAATTTCCTTTACTTAGTAAATTTTCTCAAAAATTCTGAAAAATTACATTTTCTTTAAAGTTTACCTTTCCTTAGTAAATTTTCTTAAAAATTTACCTTTACTTAGTACATTTTCTCAAAAATTCTGAAACTTTACCTTTTCCCTAGTAAATTTTCTTCAAGATTTACTTTTCCTTAATAAATTTACTCAAAAATTCTGAAAAGTTACCTTTTCCTTGGTAAGTTTTCTTAAAAACTTACCTTTTCTTAGTAAATTTTCCCGAAAATTCTGAAAACTTACCTTTCCCTTAGTAAATTTTCTTAAAAAGTTACCTTTCCTTAGTAAATTTTCTTAAAAATGTACCTTTCCTTAGTACATTTTCTCAAAAATTCTGAAACTTTACCTTTTCCCTATTAAATTTTCTTCAAAATTTACCTTTCCTTCGTAAATTTTCTTAAAAATTCTGAAAATTTACCTTTTTCTTAGTAAATTTTCTTTAAAATTTACCTTTCCTTAGTAAATTTTCTTAAAAATTCACCTTTCCTTAGTACCTTTTCTCAAAAATTCTGAAAATTTACTTTTTTCTTAGTAAATTTTCTTAAAAATTTACCTTTCCTTAGTAAATTTTCTGAGAAACTTAACTTTCGTTAGTAAATTTTCCCGAAAATTCTGAAAATTTACCATTTCCTTAGTAAATTTTCTTAAAAAATTACCTTTCCTTAGTAAATTTTCTTAAAAATTTACCTTTCCTTAGTACATTGTCTCAAAAATTCTGAAAATTTACCTTTTTTTCTTAAAAATTTACCTTTCCTTAGTAAATTTTCTTCAAAATTTACCTTTCCTTAGTACATTGTCTCAAAAATTCTGAAAATTTACCATTTCTTTAGTAAATTTTCTTAAAAAATTACCTTTCCTTAGTAAATTTTCTTAAAAATTTACCTTTCCTTAGTACATTGTCTCAAAAATTCTGAAAATTTACCTTTTCCTTAGTAAATTTTCTTAAAAAATTACCTTTCCTTAGTAAATTTTCTTAAAAATTTACCTTTCCTTAGTACATTGTCTCAAAAATTCTGAAAATTTACTTTTCTTAGTAAATTTTTTTAAAAATTCTGAAACTTTACCTTTTTCTTAGTAAATTTTCTTAAAAATTTACCCTTCCTTAGTAAATTTTTTTAAAAATTTACATTTCCTTATTAAATTTTCTCAAAAATTCTGAAAATCTACCTTTTAGTTAGTAAGTTTTTTTTTTAAATTTACCTTTTCCTTAGTAAATTTTCTTAAAAAATTACCTTTCCTTAGTAAAATTTCTTAAAAATTTACCTTTCCTTAGTACATTGTCTCAAAAATTCTGAAAACTTACCTTTTCCTTAGTAAATTTTCTTAAAAAATTACCTTACCTTAGTAAATTTTCTTCAAAATCTACCTTTCCTTAGTACATTGTCTAAAAATTCTGAAAATTTACTTTTCTTAGTAAATTTTTTTAAAAATTCTGAAAATTTACCTTTTTCTCAGTAAATTTTCTTAAAAATTTACCCTTCCTTTGTAAATTTTCTTAAAAATTCTGAAAATTTACCTTTACTTAGTAAATTTTCTTAAAAATTTACCTTTCCTTAGTAAAATTTCTTAAAAATTTACCTTTCCTTAGTAAATTTTATTAAAAATTTACCTTTCTTTAGTGAATTTTTTAAAAGTTTAACTTTCCTTAGCAAATTTTCTTAAAAATTATGAAAATTTACTTCTTTTCTTAGTAAATTTTCTTAAAAATTTACCTTTCCTTAGTAAATTTTCTCAAAAATTCTGAAAATTTACCTTTTAATTAGTAAATTTTCTTAAAAAATTACCTTTCTTTAGTAAATCTTCTTAAAAATTTAAGTTTCCTTAGTAAATTTTCTCAAAAATTCTGAAAATTTACCTTTTCCCTAGTAAATTTTCTTACAAATTTACCTTTCCTTAGTAAATTTTCTTAAAAATTTACCTTTCCTCAGAAAATTTTCTCAAAAGTTCTGAAAATTTACTTTTTCCTTAGTAAATTTTCTTAAAACTTTACATTTTCTAAGTAAATTTTCTTGAAAATTTACCCTTTCCTTAGAAAATTTTTTCAAAAATTCTGAAAATTTACGTTTTCCTTAGTACGTTTTCTTTAAAATTTACCTTTCCTTAGAAAATTTTTTCAAAAATTCTGAAAATTTGCCTTTTCCTTAGTACATTTTCTTAAAACTTTACCTTTCCTTAGTACGTTATCTTAAAAATTTACCTTTCCTTAGTAAATTTACTCAAAAATTGTGAAAATTTACCTTTTGCTTAGTAAATTTTCTTAAAAACTTACCTTTCCTTAGTAAATTTTCCCGAAAATTCTGAAAATTTTCCTTTCCATTAGAAAATTTTCTTAAAAATTTACCTTTCCTTATTAAATTTTCTCAAAAATTCTGAAAATTTACCTTTTAGTTAGTAAGTTTTTTTTAAAAATTTTACTTTTGTTTAGTAAATTTTCTTAAAAATTTACCTTACCTTAGAAAATTTTCTCAAAAATTCTGAAAATTTACTTTTTCCTTAGTAAATTGTCTTAAAAATTTACATTTCCTTAGTAAATTTTCTTAAAAACTTACCTTTCCTTAGAAAATTTCTTCAAAAATTCTGAAAATTTACCTTTTCATTAGTAAATTTTCTTACATTTTTTTTTTAAGTCTAGTTCCGCGAAGCCGAGTGGCTTGTCTGCAGATTCTAATTAGACTAGTTTTTTTTTACCCTTCCTTAATAAAGTTTCTCAAAAATTCTGAAAATTTACCATTTCCCTAGTAAATTTTCTTAAAAGTTTACCTTTCCTTAGTAAATTTTCTTCAAAATTTACCTTTCCTTAATAAATTTACTCAAAAATTCTGAAAATTTAGCTTTTCCTTGGTAACTTTTCTTAAAAACTTACCTTTTCTTAGTAAATTTTCCCGAAAATTCTAAAAATTTACCTTTTTCTTAGTAAATTTTCTTTAAAATTTACCTTTCCTTAGTAAATTATCTTAAAAATTTACCTTTCCTTAGTAAATTATCTTAAAAATTTACCTTTCCGTAGAAAATTTTCTCAAAAATTCTGAAAATTTACTATTTCCTTAGTACATTTTCTTAAAAATTTACCTTTCTTTAGTACATTTTCTTAAAAATTTACCTTTCCTTAGTAAATTTTCTAAAAAAATTTCCTTTACTTAGTAAATTTTCTCAAAAATTCTGAAAAATTACATTTTCTTTAAAGTTTACCTTTCCTTAGTAAATTTTCTTAAAAATTTACCTTTACTTAGTACATTTTCTCAAAAATTCTGAAACTTTACCTTTTCCCTAGTAAATTTTCTTCAAGATTTACTTTTCCTTAATAAATTTACTCAAAAATTCTGAAAAGTTACCTTTTCCTTGGTAAGTTTTCTTAAAAACTTACCTTTTCTTAGTAAATTTTCCCGAAAATTCTGAAAACTTACCTTTCCCTTAGTAAATTTTCTTAAAAAGTTACCTTTCCTTAGTAAATTTTCTTAAAAATGTACCTTTCCTTAGTACATTTTCTCAAAAATTCTGAAACTTTACCTTTTCCCTATTAAATTTTCTTCAAAATTTACCTTTCCTTCGTAAATTTTCTTAAAAATTCTGAAAAGTTACCTTTTCCTTGGTAAGTTTTCTTAAAAACTTACCTTTTCTTAGTAAATTTTCCCGAAAATTCTGAAAACTTACCTTTCCCTTAGTAAATTTTCTTTAAAATTTACCTTTCCTTAGTAAATTTTCTTAAAAATTCACCTTTCCTTAGTACCTTTTCTCAAAAATGCTGAAAATTTACTTTTTTCTTAGTAAATTTTCTTTAAAATTTACCTTTCCTTAGTAAATTTTCTGAGAAACTTAACTTTCGTTAGTAAATTTTCCCGAAAATTCTGAAAATTTACCATTTCCTTAGTAAATTTTCTTAAAAAATTACCTTTCCTTAGTAAATTTTCTTAAAAATTTACCTTTCCTTAGTACATTGTCTCAAAAATTCTGAAAATTTACCTTTTTTTCTTAAAAATTTACCTTTCCTTAGTAAATTTTCTTCAAAATTTACCTTTCCTTAGTACATTGTCTCAAAAATTCTGAAAATTTACCATTTCTTTAGTAAATTTTCTTAAAAAATTACCTTTCCTTAGTAAATTTTCTTAAAAATTTACCTTTCCTTAGTACATTGTCTCAAAAATTCTGAAAATTTACCTTTTCCTTAGTAAATTTTCTTAAAAAATTACCTTTCCTTAGTAAATTTTCTTAAAAATTTACCTTTCCTTAGTACATTGTCTCAAAAATTCTGAAAATTTACTTTTCTTAGTAAATTTTTTTAAAAATTCTGAAACTTTACCTTTTTCTTAGTAAATTTTCTTAAAAATTTACCCTTCCTTAGTAAATTTTTTTAAAAATTTACATTTCCTTATTAAATTTTCTCAAAAATTCTGAAAATCTACCTTTTAGTTAGTAAGTTTTTTTTTTAAATTTACCTTTTCCTTAGTAAATTTTCTTAAAAAATTACCCTTCCTTAGTAAAATTTCTTAAAAATTTACCTTTCCTTAGTACATTGTCTCAAAAATTCTGAAAACTTACCTTTTCCTTAGTAAATTTTCTTAAAAAATTACCTTACCTTAGTAAATTTTCTTCAAAATCTACCTTTCCTTAGTACATTGTCTAAAAATTCTGAAAATTTACTTTTCTTAGTAAATTTTTTTAAAAATTCTGAAAATTTACCTTTTTCTCAGTAAATTTTCTTAAAAATTTACCCTTCCTTTGTAAATTTTCTTAAAAATTCTGAAAATTTACCTTTACTTAGTAAATTTTCTTAAAAATTTACCTTTCCTTAGTAAAATTTCTTAAAAATTTACCTTTCCTTAGTAAATTTTATTAAAAATTTACCTTTCTTTAGTGAATTTTTTAAAAGTTTAACTTTCCTTAGCAAATTTTCTTAAAAATTATGAAAATTTACTTCTTTTCTTAGTAAATTTTCTTAAAAATTTACCTTTCCTTAGTAAATTTTCTCAAAAATTCTGAAAATTTACCTTTTAATTAGTAAATTTTCTTAAAAAATTACCTTTCTTTAGTAAATCTTCTTAAAAATTTAAGTTTCCTTAGTAAATTTTCTCAAAAATTCTGAAAATTTACCTTTTCCCTAGTAAATTTTCTTACAAATTTACCTTTCCTTAGTAAATTTTCTTAAAAATTTACCTTTCCTCAGAAAATTTTCTCAAAAGTTCTGAAAATTTACTTTTTCCTTAGTAAATTTTCTTAAAACTTTACATTTTCTAAGTAAATTTTCTTGAAAATTTACCCTTTCCTTAGAAAATTTTTTCAAAAATTCTGAAAATTTACGTTTTCCTTAGTACGTTTTCTTAAAAATTTACCTTTCCTTAGAAAATTTTTTCAAAAATTCTGAAAATTTGCCTTTTCCTTAGTACATTTTCTTAAAACTTTACCTTTCCTTAGTACGTTATCTTAAAAATTTACCTTTCCTTAGTAAATTTACTCAAAAATTGTGAAAATTTACCTTTTGCTTAGTAAATTTTCTTAAAAACTTACCTTTCCTTAGTAAATTTTCCCGAAAATTCTGAAAATTTTCCTTTCCATTAGAAAATTTTCTTAAAAATTTACCTTTCCTTATTAAATTTTCTCAAAAATTCTGAAAATTTACCTTTTAGTTAGTAAGTTTTTTTTAAAAATTTTACCTTTGTTTAGTAAATTTTCTTAAAAATTTACCTTACCTTAGAAAATTTTCTCAAAAATTCTGAAAATTTACTTTTTCCTTAGTAAATTGTCTTAAAAATTTACATTTCCTTAGTAAATTTTCTTAAAAACTTACCTTTCCTTAGAAAATTTCTTCAAAAATTCTGAAAATTTACCTTTTCATTAGTAAATTTTCTTAAATTTTTTTTTTTTAAGTCTAGTTCCGCGAAGCCGAGTGGCTTGTCTGCAGATTCTAATTTGACTAGTTTTTTTTTACCCTTCCTTAATAAAGTTTCTCAAAAATTCTGAAAATTTACCATATCCCTAGTAAATTTTCTTAAAAATTTACCTCTCCTTAGTAAATTTTCTTCAAAATTTAGCTTTCCTTAATAAATTTACTCAAAAATTCTGAAAATTTACCTTTTCCTTGGTAACTTTTCTTAAAAACTTACCTTTTCTTAGTAAATTTTCCCGAAAATTCTGAAAATTTACCTTTCCCTTAGTAAATTTTCTTAAAGATTTACCTTTCCTTAGCAAATTTTCTTAAAAGTTTACCTTTCCTTAGTACATTTTCTTAAAAATTCTGAAACTTTACCTTTTTCTTAGTAAATTTTCTTTAAAATTTACCTTTCCTTAGTAAATTTTCTTAAAAATTTACCTTTCCTTAGTAAATTATCTTAAAAATTTACCTTTCCTTAGAAAATTTTCTCAAAAATTCTGAAAATTTACTATTTCCTTAGTACATTTTCTTAAAAATTTACCTTTCTTTAGTACATTTTCTTTAAAATTTACCTTTCCTTAGTAAATTTTCTAAAAAAATTTCCTTTACTTAGTAAATTTTCTCACAAATTCTGAAAAATTACATTTTCCTTAGTAAATTTTCTTAAAAATTTACCTTTCTTTAGTGCATTTTCTTTAAAGTTTACCTTTCCTTAGTAAATTTTCTTAAAAATTTACCTTTACTTAGTACATTTTCTCAAAAATTCTGAAACTTTACCTTTTCCCTAGTAAATTTCCTTCAAAATTTACCTTTCCTTAATAAATTTACTCAAAAATTCTGAAAATTTACCTTTTCCTTGGTAACTTTTCTTAAAAACTTACCTTTTATTAGTAAATTTTCCCGAAAATTCTGAAAATTTACCTTTCCCTTAGTAAATTTTCTTAAAAAGTTACCTTTCCTTAGTAAATTTTCTTAAAAATTTACCTTTCCTTAGTACATTTTCTCAAAAATTCTGAAACTTTACCTTTTCCCTATTAAATTTTCTTCAAAATTTACCTTTCCTTAGTAAATTTTCTTAAAAATTCTGAAAATTTACCTTTTTCTTAGTAAATTTTCTTTAAAATTTACCTTTCCTTAGTAAATTTTCTTAAAAATTTACCTTTCCTTAGTACATTTTCTCAAAAATTCTGAAAATTTACCTTTTTCTTAGTAAATTTTCTTAAAAATTTACCTTTCCTTAGTAAATTTTCTGAGAAACTTACCTTTAATTAGTAAATTTTCCCGAAAATTCTGAAAATTTCCCATTTCCTTAGTAAATTTTCTTAAAAAATTACCTTTCCTTACTAAATTTTCTTAAAAATTTACCTTTCCTTAGTACATTGTCTCAAAAATTCTGAAAACTTACCTTTTCCTTAGTAAATTTTCTTAAAAATTTACCTTTCCTTAGTAAATTTTCTTCAAAATTTACCTTTCCTTAGTACATTGTCTCAAAAATTCTGAAAATTTACCATTTCCTTAGTATATTTTCCTAAAAAATTACCTTGCCTTAGTACATTGTCTCAAAAATTCTGAAAATTCACATTTTCCTTAGTAAATTTTCTTAAAAAATTACCTTTCCTTAGTAAGTTTTCTTCAAAATTTACCTTTCCTTAGTACATTGTCTCAAAAATTCTGAAAATTTACTTTTCTTAGTAAATTTTTTTAAAAATTCTGAAACTTTAGCTTTTTCTTAGTAAATTTTCTTAAAAATTTACCCTTCCTTAGTAAGTTTTTTTAAAAATTTACCTTTCCTTAATAAATTTTCTCAAAAATTCTGAAAATTTACCTTTTAGTTAGTAAGTTTTTTTTAAAATTTACCTTTTCCTTAGTAAATTTTCTTAAAAAATTACCTTTCCTTAGAAAATTTTCTTAAAAATTTACCTTTCCTTAGTACATTGTCTCAAAAATTCTGAAAATTTACCTTTTCCTTAGTAAATTTTCTTAAAAAATTACCTTTCCTTAGTAAATTTTCTTCAAAATTTACCTTTCCTTAGTACATTGTCTCAAAAATTCTGAAAATTTAATTTTCTTAGTAAATTTTTTTAAAAATTCTGAAAATTTACCTTTTTCTTAGTAAATTTTCTTAAAAATTTACCCTTCCTTAGTAAATTTTCTTAAAAATTCTGAAAATTTACCTTTACTTAGTAAATTTTCTTAAAAATTTACCTTTCCTTAGTAAATTTTCTTAAAAATTTAACTTTCCTTAGTAAATTTTATTAAAAATTTATCTTTCTTTAGTGAATTTTCTTAAAAATTTAACTTTCCTTAGCAAATTTTCTTAAAAATTCTGAAAATTTACTTCTTTTCTTAGTAAATTTTCTTAAAAATTTACCTTTTCTTAGTAAATTTTCTTAAAAATTTACCTTTCCTTAGTAAATTTTCTCAAAAATTCTGAAATTTTACCTTTTAATTAGTAAATTTTCTTAAAAAATTACCTTTCTTTAGTAAATCTTCTTAAAAATTTAACTTTCCTTAGTGAATTTTCTCAAAATTCTGAAAATTTACCTTTTAGTTAGTAAATTTTTTTTAAAAATTACCTTTCCTTAGTAAATTTTCTTAAAAATTTACCTTCCCTTAGAAAATTTTCTCAAAAATTTTGAAAATTTATTTTTCCTTAGTAAATTTTCTTAAAATTTTTTTTTTAAGCTTAGTTCCGCGAAGCCGAGTTGATTGTCTGCAGATTCTAATTTGGCTAGTTTTTTTTTACCTTTCTTTAGTAAATTTTCTCAAAAATTCTGAAAATTTACCTTTTCCCTAGTAAATTTTCTTACAAATTTACCTTTCCTTAGTAAATTTTCTTAAAAATTAACCCTTTCCTTAGAAAATTTTTTCAAAAATTCTGAAAATTTACCTTTTCCTTAGTACATTTTCTTAAAACTTTACCTTTCCTTAGTAAATTTTCTTAAAAATTTACCTTTCCTTAGTAAATTTTTTTAAAAATTCTGAAAATTTACGTTTTTCTCAGTAAATTTTCTTAAAAATTTACCTTTTCCCTAGTAAATTTTCTTAAAACCTTACATTTCCTAAGTAAATTTTCTTAAAAATTTACCCTTTCCTCAGAAAATTTTTTCAAAAATTCTGAAAATTTACCTTTTCCTTAGTACATTTTCTTAAAACTTTACCTTTCCTTAGTAAATTTTCTGAGAAACTTACCGTTCCTTAGTAAATTTTTTCAAAAATTCTGAAAATTTACCTTTTCCTTAGTACATTTTCTTAAAACTTTACCTTTCCTTAGTACGTTTTCTTAAAAATTTACCTTTCCTTAGTAAATTTACTCAAAAATTGTGAAAATTTACCCTTTGCTTAGTAAATTTTCTTAAAAACTTACCTTTCCTTAGTAAATTTTCCCGAAATTTCTGAAAATTTTCCTTTCCCTTAGAAAATTTTCTTAAAAATTTACCTTTACTTATTAAATTTTCTCAAAAATTCTGAAAATTTACTTTTAGTTAGTAAGTTTTTTTAAAAATTTTACTTTTGTTTAGTAAATTTTCTTAAAAATTTACCTTACCTTAGACAATTTTCTAAAAAATTCTGAAAATGTACTTTTTCCTTAGTAAATTGTCTTAAAAATTTACATTTCCTTAGTAAATTTTCTTAAAAACTTACCTTTCCTTAGAAAATTTCTTCAAAAATTCTGAAAATTTACCTTTTCATTAGTAAATTTTCTTAAATTTTTTTTTTTTAAAGTCTAGTTCCGCGAAGCCGAGTAGCTTGTCTGCAGACTCTAATTTGACTAGTTTTTTTTTTACCCTTCCTTAATAAAGTTTCTCAAAAATTCTGAAAATTTACCATTTCCCTAGTAAATTTTCTTAAAAGTTTACCTTTCCTTAGTAAATTTTCTTCAAAATTTACCTTTCCTTAATAAATTTACTCAAAAATTCTGAAAATATACCTTTTCCTTGGTAACTTTTCTTAAAAACTTACCTTTTCTTAGTAAATTTTCCCGAAAATTCTGAAAATTTACCTTTCCCTTAGTAAATTTTCTTAAAAATTTACCTTTCCTTAGTAAATTTTCTTAAAAATTTACCTTTCCTTAGTACATTTTCTCAAAAATTCTGAAACTTTACCTTTTTCCTATTAAATTTTCTTCAAAATTTACCTTTCCTTAGTAAATTTTCTTAAAAATTCTGAAAATTTACCTTTTTCTTAGTAAATTTTCTTTAAAATTTATCTTTCCTTAGTAAATTTTCTTAAAAATTTACCTTTCCTTAGTACATTTTCTCAAAAATTCTGAAAATTTACCTTTTTCTTAGTAAATTTTCTTAAAAATTTACCTTTCCTTAGTAAATTTTCTGCGAAACTCACCTTTCATTAGTAAATTTTCCCGAAAATTCTGAAAATTTACCATTTCCTTAGTAAATTTTCTTAAAAAATTACCTTTCCTTACTAAATTTTCTTAAAAATTTACCTTTCCTTAGTACATTGTCTCAAAAATTCTGAAAATTTACCTTTTCCTTAGTAAATTTTCTTAAAAATTTACCTTTCCATAGTAAATTTTCTTCAAAATTTACCTTTCCTTAGTACATTGTCTCAAAAATTCTGAAAATTTACCATTTCCTTAGTAAATTTTCTTAAAAAATTACCTTTCCTTAGTAAATTTTCTTAAAAATTTACCTTTCCTTAGTACATTGTCTCAAAAATTCTGAAAATTTACCTTTTCCTTAGTAAATTTTCTTAAAAACTTACCTTTCCTTAGTAAATTTTCTTCAAAATTTACCTTTCCTTAGTACATTGTCTCAAAAAATCTGAAAATTTACTTATCTTAGTAAATTTTTTTAAAAATTCTGAAACTTTACCTTTTTCTTAGTAAATTTTCTTAAAAATTTACCTTTCCTTATTAAATTTTCTCAAAAATTCTGAAAATTTACCTTTTAGTTAGTAAGTTTTTTTTTAAAAATTTACCTTTTCCTTAGTAAATTTTCTTAAAAAATTACCTTTCCTTAGTAAATTTTCTTAAAAATTTAACTTTCCTTAGCAAATTTTCTTAAAAATTCGGAAAATTTACTTAGTAAATTTTCTTGAAAATTTACCTTTCCTTATTAAATTTTCTTAAAAATTTACCTTTCCTTAGTAAATTTTCTCAAAAATTCTGAAAATTTACCTTTTAATTAGTAAATTTTCTTAAAAAATTACCTTTCTTTAGTAAATCTTCTTAAAAATTTAACTTTCCTTAGTGAATTTTCTCAAAATTCTGATAATTTACGTTTTACTTAGTAAATTTTCTTAAAAATTTACCTTTCCTTAGAAAATTTTCTCAAAAATTTTGAAAACTTATTTTTCCTTAGTAAATTTTCTTAAAATTTTTTTTTTAAGATTTGTTCCGCGAAGCCGAGTGGCTTGTCTGCAGATTCTAATTTGGCTAGTTTTTTTTTTTACCTTTCTTTAGTAAATTTTCTCAAAAATTCTGAAAATTTACCTTTTCCATAGTAAATTTTCTTACAAATTTACCTTTCCTTAGTAAATTTTCTTAAAAATTTACCTTTCCTCAGAAAATTTTCTCAAAAATTTTGAAAACTTATTTTTCCTTAGTAAATTTTCTTAAAATTTTTTTTTTAGCTTTTTTCCGCGAAGCCGAGTGGCTTGTCTGCAGATTCTAATTTGGCTAGTTTTTTTTTTTACCTTTCTTTAGTAAATTTTCTCAAAAATTCTGAAAATTTACCATTTCCTTAGTAAATTTTCTTAAAAATTTACCTTTCCTCAGAAAATTTTCTTAAAAGTTCTGAAAATTTATTTTTTCCTTAGTAAATTTTCTTAAAACTTTACATTTCCTAAGTAAATTTTCTTAAAAATTTACCTTTTCCTCAGAAAATTTTTTCAAAAATTCTGAAAATTTACCTTTTCCTTAGTACATTTTCTTAAAACTTTACCTTTCCTTAGTACGTTTTCTGAAAAATTTACCTTTCCTTAGTAGATTATCTCAAAAATTCTGAAAATTTACCTTTTGCTTAGTAAATGTTCTTAAAAATTTACCTTTCCTTAGTAAATTTTCTCAAAAATTCTGAAAATTTACCTTTTCCCTAGTAAATTTTCTTAAAAATTTACCTCTCCTTAGTATATTTTCTCAAAAATTAACTTTTCCTTAGAAAATTTTCTCAAAAATTCTGAAAATTTACCTTTTCCCTAGTAAATTTTCTTAAAACCTTACCTTTACTTAGTAAATTTATGCAAAAATTGTGAAAATTTACCTTTTAGTTAGTAAGTTTATTTAAAAATTTTACTTTTGTTTAGTAAATTTTCTTAAAAATTTACCTTACCTTAGAAAATTTTCTCAAAAATTCTGAAAATTTACTTTTTCCTTAGTAAATTTTCTTAAAAATTTACATTTCCTTAGTAAATTTTCTTAAAAACTTATCTTTCCTTAGAAAATTTATTGAAAAATTCTGAAAATTTACCTTTTCCTAAGCAAATTTTCTTAAAATTTTTTTTTTTTTTAAGTCTAGTTCCGCGAAACCGAGTGGCTTTTCTGCAGATTCTAATTTGACTAGTTTTTTTTTTTACCCTTCCTTAATAAATTTTCTCAAAAATTCTGAAAATTTACCATTTCCCTAGTAAATTTTCTTAAAAATTTACCTTTCCTTAGTAAATTTTCTTCAAAATTTACCTTTCCTTAATAAATACACTCAAAAATTCTGAAAATTTACCTTTTCTTTGGTAACTTTTCTTAAAAACTTACCTTTTCTTAGTAAATTTTCCCGAAAATTCTGAAAATTTACCTTTCCCTTAGTAAATTTTCTTAAAAATTTACCTTTCCTTAGTAAATTTTCTTAAAAATTTACCTTTCCTTAGTACATTTTCTCATAAATTCTGAAACTTTACCTTTTCCCTATTAAATTTTCTTCAAAATTTACCTTTCCTTAGTAAATTTTCTTAAAAATTCTGAAAATTTACCCTTTTCTTAGTAAATTTTCTTTAAAATTTACCTTTACTTAGTAAACTGTCTTAAAAATTTACCTTTCCTTAGTAAATTTTCTTAAAAATTTACATTTCCTTAGAAAATTTTCTTAAAAGTTCTGAAAATTTACCTTTCCTTAGAAAACTTTCTCAAAAATTCTGAAAATTTAAATTTTCCTTAGTAAATTTTCTTAAAAATTTACCTTTCTTTAGTACATTTTCTTTAAAATTTACCTTTCCATAGTAAATTTTCTAAAAAATTTTCCTTTACTTAGTAAATTTTCTCAAAAATTCTGAAAAATTACATTTTCCTTAGTAAATATTCTTAAAAATTTACCTTTCTTTAGTGCATTTTCTTTACAGTTTACCTTTCCTTAGTAAATTTTCTTAAAAATTTACCTTTCCTTAGTACATTTTCTCAAAAATTCTGAAAAATTACATTTTCCTTAGTAAATTTTCATAAAAATTTACCTTTCTTTAGTGCATTTTCTTTAAAGTTTACCTTTCCTTAGTAAATTTTCTTAAAAATTTATCTTTCCGTAGTACATTGTCTCAAAAATTCTGAAAATTTACCTTTTCCTTAGTAAATTTTCTTAAAAAGTTACCTTTCCTTAGTAAATTTTCTTCAAAATTTACCTTTCCTTAGTACATTGTCTCAAAAATTCTGAAAATTTACTTTTCTTAGTAAATTTTTTTTAAAATTCTGAAAATTTACCTTTTTCTTAGTAAATTTTCTTAAAAATTTACCCTTCCTTAGTAAATTTTCTTAAAAATTTACCTTTCCTTATTAAATTTTCTCAAAAATTCTGAAAATTTACCTTTTAGTTAGTAAGTTTTTTTAAAAATTTACCTTTTCCTTAGTAAATTTTCTTAAAAAATTACATTTTCTTAGTAAATTTTCTTAAAAATTTACCTTTCCTTAGTACATTGTCTCAAAAATTCTGAAAATTTACCTTTTCCTTAGTAAATTTTCTTAAAAAAATACCTTTCCTTAGTAAATTTTCTTCAAAATTTACCTTTCCTTAGTACATTGTCTCAAAAATTCTGAAAATTTACTTTTCTTAGTAAATTTTTTTAAAAATTCTGAAAATTTACCTTTTTCTTAGTAAATTTTCTTAAAAATTTACCCTTCCTTAGTAAATTTTCTCAAAAATTCTGAAAATTTACCTTTTAGTTAGTAATTTTTTTTTTAAATTTACCATTCCTTAGTAAATTTTATTAAAAATTTACCTTTCTTTAGTGACTTTTCTTAAAAATTTAACTTTCCTTAGCAATTTTTCTTAAAAATTCTGAAAATTTACTTCTTTTCTTAGTAAATTTTCTTAAAAATTTACCTTTTCTTAGTAAATTTTCTTAAAAATTTACCTTTCCTTAGTAAATTTTCTCAAAAATTCTGAAAATTTACCTTTTAATTAGTAAATTTTCTTAAAAAATTACCTTTCTTTAGTAAATCTTCTTAAAAATTTAACTTTCCTTAGTGAATTTTCTCAAAATTCTGAAAATTTACCTTTTACTTAGTAATTTTTTTTTAAAAATTACCTTTGCTTAGTAAATTTTCTTAAAAATTTACCTTCCCTTAGAAAATTTTCTTAAAAATTTTGAAAATTTATTTTTCCTTAGTAAATGTTCTTAAAAATTTTTTTTTAAGCTTAGTTCCGCGAAGCCGAGAGGCTTGTCTGCAGATTCTAATTTGGCTAGTTTTTTTTTTACCTTTCTTTAGTAAATTTTCTCAAAAATTCTGAAAATTTACCTTTTTCCTAGTAAATTTTCTTAAAACTTTACATTTCCTTAGTAAATTTTCTTAAAAATTTACCTTTCCTCAGAAAATTTTCTCAAAAGTTCTGAAAATATACTTTTTCCTTAGTAAATTTTCTTAAAACTTTACATTTCCTAAGTAAATTTTCTTAAAAATTTACCCTTTCCTTAGAAAATTTTTTCAAAAATTCTGAAAATTTACCTTTTCCTTAGTACATTTTCTTAAAACTTTACCTTTCCGTAGTATGTTTTCTTAAAAATATACCTTTCCTTAGTAAATTTTCTCAAAAATTCTGAAAATTTACCTTTTGCTTAGTAAATGTTCTTAAAAATTTACCTTTACTTAGTAAATTTTCTCAAAAATTCTGAAAATTTAACTTTTCCCTAGTAAATTTTATAAAAATTTACCTTTAATTATTAAATTTACTCAAAAATTGTAAAAATTTACCTTTTGCTTAGAAAATTTTCTTAAAAACTTAACATTCCTTATTAAATTTTCTCAAAAATTCTGAAAATTTACCTTTTAGTTAGTAAGTTTTTTTTAAAAATTTTATTTTTGTTTAGTAAATTTTCTTAAAAATTTACCTTACCTTAGAAAATTTTCTCAAAAATTCTGAACATTTACTTTTTCCTTAGTAAATTGTTTTAAAAATTTACATTTCCTTAGTAAATTTTCTTAAAAACTTACCTTTCCTTAGAAAATTTCTTCAAAAATTCTGAAAATTTACCTTTTTATTAGTAAATTTTCTTACATTTTTTTTTTTAAGTCTAGTTCCGCGAAGCCGAGTGGCTTGTCTGCAGATTCTAATTTGACTAGTTTTTTTTTTTTTTACCCTTCCTTAATAAAGTTTCTCAAAAATTCTGAAAATTTACCATTTCCCTAGTAAATTTTCTTAAAAGTTTACCTTTCCTTAGTAAATTTTCTTCAAAATTTACCTTTCCTTAATAAATTTACTCAAAAATTCTGAAAATTTACCTTTTCCTTGATAACTTTTCTTAAAAACTTACCTTTTCTTAGTAAATTTTCCCGAAAATTCTGAAAATTTACCTTTCCTTAGAAAATTTTCTTAAAAATATACCTTTCCTTAGTAAATTTTCTTAAAAATTTACCTTTCCTTAGAACATTTTCTCAAAAATTCTGAAACATTACCTTTTCCCTATTAAATTTTCTTCAAAATTTACCTTTCCTTAGTAAATTTTCTTAAAAATTCTAAAAATTTACTTTTTTCTTAGTAAATTTTCTTTAAAATTTACCTTTCCTTAGTAAATTTTCTTAAAAATTTACTTTTCCTTAGTAAATAATCTTAAAAATTTACCTTTCCTTAGAAAATTTTCCAAAAATTCTGAAAATTTACTATTTCCTTAGCACATTTTCTTAAAAATTTACCTTTCTTTAGTACATTTTCTTTAAAATTTACCTTTCCTCAGTAAATTTTCTAAAAAAATTTCCTTTACTTAGTAAATTTTCTCAAAAATTCTGAAAAATTACATTTTCCATAATAAATTTTCTTAAAAATTTACCTTTCTTTAGTGCATTTTCTTTAAAATTTACCTTTCCTTAGTAAATTTTCTTAAAAATTTACCTTTCCTTAGTACATTTTCTTCAAAATTTACCTTTCCTTAGTACATTGTCTCAAAAATTCTGAAAATTTACCTTTTCCTTAGTAAATTTTCTTAAAAAATTACCTTTTCTTAGTAAATTTTCTTAAAAATTTACCTTTCCTTAGTACATTGTCTCAAAAATTCTGAAAATTTACCTTTTCCTTAGTAAATTTTCTTAAAAAATTACCTTTCCTTAGTAAATTTTCTTCAAAATTTACCTTTCCTTAGTACGTTGTCTCAAAAATTCTGAAAATTTACTTTTCTTAGTAAATTTTTTTAAAAATTCTGAAAATTTACCTTTTTCTTAGTAAATTTTCTTAAAAATTTACCCTTCCTTAGTAAATTTTCTTAAAAATTCTGAAAATTTACCTTTACTTAGTAAATTTTCTTAAAAATTTACCGTTCCTTAGTAAATTTTCTTAAAAATTTACCTTTCCTTAGTAAATTTTCTTAAAAATTTACCTTTCCTTAGCAAATTTTCTTAAAAATTCTGAAAGTTTACTTCTTTTCTTAGTAAATTTTCTTAAAAATTTACCTTTTCTTAGTAAATTTTCTTAAAAATTTACCTTTCCTTAGTAAATTTTCTCAAAAATTCTGAAAATTTACATTTTAATTAGTAAATTTTCTTAAAAAATTACCTGTCTTTTGTAAATCTTCTTAAAAATTTAAATTTCCTTAGTGAATTTTCTCAAAATTCTGAAAATTTACTTTTTACTTAGTAAATTTTTTTTAAAAATTACCTTTCCTTTGTAAATTTTCTCAAAAATTCTGAAAATTTACATTTCCTTAGTAAATTTTCTTAAAAATTTACCATTCCTTAGTAAATTTTCTTAAAAATTTACTTTCCTTAGTAAAATTTCTCAAACATTCTGAAAATTTACCTTTCCTTAGTAAATTTTCTTATAAATTTACCTATCTTTACTGAATTTTCTTAAAAATTTAACTTTCCTTAGTAAATTTTCTTAAAAATTTACCTTTCCTTAGTAAATTTTCTTAAAAGTTCTGAAAAATTACTTTTTCCTTAGTAAATTTTCTTAAAACTTTACATTTCCTAAGTAAATTTTATTCAAAATTTACCCTTTCCTCAGAAAATTTTTTCAAAAATTCTGAAAATTTACCTTTTCCTCAGTACGTTTTCTTAAAACTTTACCTTTCCTTAGAACGTTTTCTTAAAAATTTACCTTGCCTTAGTAAATTATCTCAAAAATTCTGAAAATTTACCTTTTTCTTAGTAAATGTTCTTAAAAATTTACCTTTCCTTAGTAAATTTTCTCAAAAATTCTGAAAATTTACCTTTTCCCTAGTAAATTTTCCTAAAAATTTACCTCTCCTTAGTATATTTTCTCAAAAATTAACCTTTCCTTAGAAAATTTTCTCAAAAATTCTGAAAATTTACCTTTTCCCTAGTAAGTTTTCTTAAAAACTTTCCTTTACTTAGTAAATTTACGCAAAAATTGTGAAAATTTACCTTTTAGTTTGTAAGTTTTTTTAAAAATTTTACTTTTGTTTAGTAAATTTTCTTAAAAATTTACCTTACCTTAGTACGTTGTCTCAAAAATTCTGAAAATTTACTTTTCTTAGTAAATTTTTTTAAAAATTCTGAAAATTTACCTTTTTCTTAGTAAATTTTCTAAAAAATTTACCCTCCCTTAGTAAATTTTCTTAAAAATTCTGAAAATTTACCTTTACTTAGTAAATTTTCTTAAAAATTTACCTTTCCTTAGTAAATTTTATTAAAAATTTACCTTTCTTTAGTGAATTTTCTTAAAAATTTAACTTTCCTTAGCAAATTTTCTTAAAAATTCTGAAAATTTACTTCTTTTCTTAGTAAATTTTCTTAAAAATGTACCTTTTCTTAATAAATTTTCTTAAAAATTTACCTTTCCTTAGTAAATTTTCTCAAAAATTCTGAAAATTTACTTTTTAATTAGTAAATTTTCTTTAAAAATTACCTTTCTTTAGTAAATCTTCTTAAAAATTTAAATTTCCTTAGTGAATTTTCTCAAAATTCTGAAAATTTACTTTTTACTTAGTAAATTTTTTTTAAAAATTACATTTCCTTAGTAAATTTTCTTAAAAATTTTCTCAAAAATTTTGAAAATTTATTTTGCCTTAGTAAATGTTCTTAAAAATTTTTTTTTAAGCTTAGTTCCGCGAAGCCGAGTGGCTTGTCTGCAGATTCTAATTTGGCTAGTTTTTTTTTTACCTTCCTTTAGTAAATTTTCTCAAAAATTCTGAAAATTTACCATTTCCTTAGTAAATTTTCTTACAAATTTACCTTTCCTTAGTAAATTTTCTTAAAAATTTACCTTTCCTCAGAAAATTTTCTCAAAAGTTCTGAAAATTTACTTTTTCCTTAGTAAATTTTCTTAAAACTTTATATTTCCTAAGTAAATTTTCTTAAAAATGTACATTTCCTTAGAAAATTTTCTTAAAAGTTCTGAAAATTTACCTTTCCTTAGAAAACTTTCTCAAAAATTCTGAAAATTTAAATTTTCCTTAGTAAATTTTCTTAAAAATTTACCTTTATTTAGTTAATTTTCTTTAAAATTTACCTTTCCATAGTAAATTTTCTAAAAAATTTTCCTTTACTTAGTAAATTTTCTCAAAAATTCTGAAAAATTACATTTTCCTTAGTAAATTTTCTTAAAAATTTACCTTTCTTTAGTGCATTTTCTTTAAAGTTTACCTTTCCTTAGTAAATTTTCTTAAAAATTTACCTTTCCTTAGTACATTTTCTCAAAAATTCTGAAAAATTACATTTTCCTTAGTAAATTTTCTTAAAAATTTACCTTTCTTTAGTGCATTTTCATTAAAGTTTACCTTTCCTTAGTAAATTTTCTTATAAATGTATCTTTCCTTAGTACATTGTCTCAAAAATTCTGAAAATTTACCTTTTCCTTAGTAAATTTTCTTAAAAAATTACCTTTCCTTAGTAAATTTTCTTCAAAATTTACCTTTCCTTAGTACATTGTCTCAAAAATTCTGAAAATTTACTTTTCTTAGTAAATTTTTTTTAAAATTCTGAAAATTTGCTTTTTCTTAGTAAATTTTCTTAAAAATTTACCCTTCCTTAGTAAATTTTCTTAAAAATTTACCTTTACTTATTAAATTTTCTCAAAAATTCTGAAAATTTACCTTTTAGTTAGTAAGTTTTTTTAAAAATTTACCTTTTCCTTAGTAAATTTTCTTAAAAAATTACCTTTCCTTAGTAAATTTTCTTAAAAATTTACCTTTCCTTAGTAAATTTTCTCAAAAATTCTGAAAATTTACCTTTTAATTAGTAAATTTTCTTAAAAATTTACCTTCCCTTAGAAAATTTTCTCAAAAATTTTGAAAATTTATTTTTCCTTAGTAAATGTTCTTAAAAATTTGTTTTTAAGCTTAGTTCCGCGAAGCCGAGTGGCTTGTCTGCAGATTCTAATTTGGCTACTTTTTTTTACCTTTCTTTAGTAAATTTTCTCAAAAATTCTGAAAATTTACCTTTTCCCTAGTAAATTTTCTTACAAGTTTACCTTTCCTTAGTAAATTTACTCAAAAATTCTGAAAATTTACCTTTTCCTTGGTAACTTTTCTTAAAAACTTACCTTTTCTTAGTAAATTTTCCCGAAAATTCTGAAAATTTACCTTTCCCTTAGTAAATTTTCTTAAAAAGTTACCTTTCCTTAGTAAATTTTCTTAAAAATTTACCTTTCCTTAGTACATTTTCTCAAAAATTCTGAAACTTTACCTTTTCCCTATTAAATTTTCTTCAAAATTTACCTTTCCTTAGTAAATTTTCTTAAAAATTCTGAAAATTTACCTTTTTCTTAGTAAATTTTCTTTAAAATTTACCTTTCCTTAGTAAATTTTCTTAAAAATTTACCTTTCCTTAGTACATTTTCTTCAAAATTTACCTTTCCTTAGTACATTGTCTCAAAAATTCTGAAAATTTACCTTTTCCTTAGTAAATTTTCTTAAAAAATTACCTTTTCTTAGTAAATTTTCTTAAAAATTTACCTTTCCTTAGTACATTGTCTCAAAAATTCTGAAAATTTACCTTTTCCTTAGTAAATTTTCTTAAAAAATTACCTTTCCTTAGTAAATTTTCTTCAAAATTTACCTTTCCTTAGTACGTTGTCTCAAAAATTCTGAAAATTTACTTTTCTTAGTAAATTTTTTTAAAAATTCTGAAAATTTACCTTTTTCTTAGTAAATTTTCTTAAAAATTTACCCTTCCTTAGTAAATTTTCTTAAAAATTCTGAAAATTTACCTTTACTTAGTAAATTTTCTTAAAAATTTACCGTTCCTTAGTAAATTTTCTTAAAAATTTACCTTTCCTTAGTAAATTTTCTTAAAAATTTACCTTTCCTTAGCAAATTTTCTTAAAAATTCTGAAAGTTTACTTCTTTTCTTAGTAAATTTTCTTAAAAATTTACCTTTTCTTAGTAAATTTTCTTAAAAATTTACCTTTCCTTAGTAAATTTTCTCAAAAATTCTGAAAATTTACATTTTAATTAGTAAATTTTCTTAAAAAATTACCTGTCTTTTGTAAATCTTCTTAAAAATTTAAATTTCCTTAGTGAATTTTCTCAAAATTCTGAAAATTTACTTTTTACTTAGTAAATTTTTTTTAAAAATTACCTTTCCTTTGTAAATTTTCTCAAAAATTCTGAAAATTTACATTTCCTTAGTAAATTTTCTTAAAAATTTACCATTCCTTAGTAAATTTTCTTAAAAATTTACTTTCCTTAGTAAAATTTCTCAAACATTCTGAAAATTTACCTTTCCTTAGTAAATTTTCTTATAAATTTACCTATCTTTACTGAATTTTCTTAAAAATTTAACTTTCCTTAGTAAATTTTCTTAAAAATTTACCTTTCCTTAGTAAATTTTCTTAAAAGTTCTGAAAATTTACTTTTTCCTTAGTAAATTTTCTTAAAACTTTACATTTCCTAAGTAAATTTTATTCAAAATTTACCCTTTCCTCAGAAAATTTTTTCAAAAATTCTGAAAATTTACCTTTTCCTCAGTACGTTTTCTTAAAACTTTACCTTTCCTTAGAACGTTTTCTTAAAAATTTACCTTGCCTTAGTAAATTATCTCAAAAATTCTGAAAATTTACCTTTTTCTTAGTAAATGTTCTTAAAAATTTACCTTTCCTTAGTAAATTTTCTCAAAAATTCTGAAAATTTACCTTTTCCCTAGTAAATTTTCCTAAAAATTTACCTCTCCTTAGTATATTTTCTCAAAAATTAACCTTTCCTTAGAAAATTTTCTCAAAAATTCTGAAAATTTACCTTTTCCCTAGTAAGTTTTCTTAAAAACTTTCCTTTACTTAGTAAATTTACGCAAAAATTGTGAAAATTTACCTTTTAGTTTGTAAGTTTTTTTAAAAATTTTACTTTTGTTTAGTAAATTTTCTTAAAAATTTACCTTACCTTAGTACGTTGTCTCAAAAATTCTGAAAATTTACTTTTCTTAGTAAATTTTTTTAAAAATTCTGAAAATTTACCTTTTTCTTAGTAAATTTTCTAAAAAATTTACCCTCCCTTAGTAAATTTTCTTAAAAATTCTGAAAATTTACCTTTACTTAGTAAATTTTCTTAAAAATTTACCTTTCCTTAGTAAATTTTATTAAAAATTTACCTTTCTTTAGTGAATTTTCTTAAAAATTTAACTTTCCTTAGCAAATTTTCTTAAAAATTCTGAAAATTTACTTCTTTTCTTAGTAAATTTTCTTAAAAATGTACCTTTTCTTAATAAATTTTCTTAAAAATTTACCTTTCCTTAGTAAATTTTCTCAAAAATTCTGAAAATTTACTTTTTAATTAGTAAATTTTCTTTAAAAATTACCTTTCTTTAGTAAATCTTCTTAAAAATTTAAATTTCCTTAGTGAATTTTCTCAAAATTCTGAAAATTTACTTTTTACTTAGTAAATTTTTTTTAAAAATTACATTTCCTTAGTAAATTTTCTTAAAAATTTTCTCAAAAATTTTGAAAATTTATTTTGCCTTAGTAAATGTTCTTAAAAATTTTTTTTTAAGCTTAGTTCCGCGAAGCCGAGTGGCTTGTCTGCAGATTCTAATTTGGCTAGTTTTTTTTTTACCTTCCTTTAGTAAATTTTCTCAAAAATTCTGAAAATTTACCATTTCCTTAGTAAATTTTCTTACAAATTTACCTTTCCTTAGTAAATTTTCTTAAAAATTTACCTTTCCTCAGAAAATTTTCTCAAAAGTTCTGAAAATTTACTTTTTCCTTAGTAAATTTTCTTAAAACTTTACATTTCCTAAGTAAATTTTCTTAAAAATGTACATTTCCTTAGAAAATTTTCTTAAAAGTTCTGAAAATTTACCTTTCCTTAGAAAACTTTCTCAAAAATTCTGAAAATTTAAATTTTCCTTAGTAAATTTTCTTAAAAATTTACCTTTATTTAGTTAATTTTCTTTAAAATTTACCTTTCCATAGTAAATTTTCTAAAAAATTTTCCTTTACTTAGTAAATTTTCTCAAAAATTCTGAAAAATTACATTTTCCTTAGTAAATTTTCTTAAAAATTTACCTTTCTTTAGTGCATTTTCTTTAAAGTTTACCTTTCCTTAGTAAATTTTCTTAAAAATTTACCTTTCCTTAGTACATTTTCTCAAAAATTCTGAAAAATTACATTTTCCTTAGTAAATTTTCTTAAAAATTTACCTTTCTTTAGTGCATTTTCATTAAAGTTTACCTTTCCTTAGTAAATTTTCTTATAAATGTATCTTTCCTTAGTACATTGTCTCAAAAATTCTGAAAATTTACCTTTTCCTTAGTAAATTTTCTTAAAAAATTACCTTTCCTTAGTAAATTTTCTTCAAAATTTACCTTTCCTTAGTACATTGTCTCAAAAATTCTGAAAATTTACTTTTCTTAGTAAATTTTTTTTAAAATTCTGAAAATTTGCTTTTTCTTAGTAAATTTTCTTAAAAATTTACCCTTCCTTAGTAAATTTTCTTAAAAAATTACCTTTCCTTAGTAAATTTTCTTAAAAATTTACCTTTCCTTAGTAAATTTTCTCAAAAATTCTGAAAATTTACCTTTTAATTAGTAAATTTTCTTAAAAATTTACCTTCCCTTAGAAAATTTTCTCAAAAATTTTGAAAATTTATTTTTCCTTAGTAAATGTTCTTAAAAATTTGTTTTTAAGCTTAGTTCCGCGAAGCCGAGTGGCTTGTCTGCAGATTCTAATTTGGCTACTTTTTTTTACCTTTCTTTAGTAAATTTTCTCAAAAATTCTGAAAATTTACCTTTTCCCTAGTAAATTTTCTTACAAGTTTACCTTTCCTTAGTAAATTTTCTTAAAAATTTACCTTTCCTCAGAAAATTTTCTCAAAAGTTCTGAAAATTTACTTTTTCCTTAGTAAATTTTCTTAAAACTTTACATTTCCTAAGTAAATTTTCTTAAAAATTTACCCTTTCCTTAGAAAATTTTTTCAAAAATTCTGAAAATTTACCTTTTCCTTAGTACATTTTCTTAAAACTTTACCTTTCCTTAGTATGTTTTCTTAAAAATATACCTTTCCTTAGTAAATTTTCTCAAAAATTCTGAAAATTTACCATTTCCCTAGTAAATTTTCTTAAAAGTTTACCTTTCCTTAGTAAATTTTCTTCAAAATTTACCTTTCCTTAATAAATTTACTCAAAAATTCTGAAAATTTACCTTTTCCTTGGTAACTTTTCTTAAAAACTTACCTTTTCTTAGTAAATTTTCCCGAAAATTCTGAAAATTTACCTTTCCCTTAGAAAATTTTCTTAAAAATTTAACTTTCCTTAGTAAATTTTCTTAAAAATTTACCTTTCCTTAGTACATTTTCTCAAAAATTCTGAAACATTACCTTTTCCCTATTAAATTTTCTTAAAAATTTACCTTTCCTTAGTAAATTTTCTTAAAAATTCTAAAAATTTACCTTTTTCTTAGTAAATTTTCTTTAAAATTTACCTTTCCTTAGTAAATTATTTTAAAAATTTACCTTTCCTTAGAAAATTTTCTCAAAAATTCTGAAAATTTACTATTTCCTTAGTACATTTTCTTAAAAATTTAACTTTCTTTAGTACATTTTCTTTAAAATTTACCTTTCCTCAGTAAATTTTCTAAAAAAATTTCCTTTACTTGGTAAATTTTCTCAAAAATTCTGAAAAATTACATTTTCCATAGTAAATTTTCTTAAAAATTTACCTTTCTTTAGTATATTTTCTTTAAAGTTTACCTTTCCTTAGTAAATTTTCTTAAAAATTTACCTTTACTTAGTACATTTTCTCAAAAATTCTGAAACTTTACCTTTTCCTTAGTAAATTTTCTTCAAAATTTACCTTTCCTTAATAAATTTACTCAAAAATTCTGAAAATTTACCTTTTCTTTGGTAACTTTTCTTAAAAACTTACCTTTTCTTAGTAAATTTTCCCGAAAATTCTGAAAATTTAATTTTCCCTTAGTAAATTTTCTTAAAAAGTTACCTTTCCTTAGTAAATTTTCTTAAAAATTTACCTTTCCTTAGTACATTTTCTCAAAAATTCTGAAACTTTACCTTTTCCCTATTAAATTTTCTTCAAAATTTACCTTTCCTTAGTAAATTTTCTTAAAAATTCTGAAAATTTACCTTTTTCTTAGTAAATTATCTTTAAAATTTACCTTTCCTTAGTAAATTTTCTTAAAAATTTACCTTTCCTTAGTACATTTTCTTCAAAATTTACCTTTCCTTAGTACATTGTCTCAAAAATTCTGAAAATTTACCATTTCCTTAGTAAATTTTCTTAAAAAATTACCTTTCCTTAGTAAATTTTCTTAAAAATTTACCTTTCCTTAGTACATTGTCTCAAAATTCTGAAAATTTACCATTTCCTTAGTAAATTTTATTAAAAATTACCTTTCCTTAGTAAATTTTCTTAAAAATTTACCTTTCCTTAGTACGTTGTCTCAAAAATTCTGAAAATTTACTTTTCTTAGTAAATTTTTTTAAAAATTCTGAAAATTTACTTTTTCTTAGTAAATTTTCTTAAAAATTTACCCTTCCTTAGTAGATTTTCTTAAAAATTCTGAAAATTTACCTTTACTTAGTAAATTTTCTTAAAAATTTACCTTTCCTTAATAAATTTTCTTAAAATTTACCTTTCCTTAGTAAATTTTATTAAAAATTTACCTTTCTTTAGTGAATTTTCTTAAAAATTTAACTTGCCTTAGCAAATTTTCTTAAAAGTTCCGAAAATTTACTTCTTTTCTTAGTAAATTTTCTTAAAAATTTACCTTTTCTTAGTAAATTTTCTTAAACATTTACCTTTCCTTAGTAAATTTTCTCAAAAATTCTGAAAATTTACCTTTTAATTAGTAAATTTTCTTAAAAAATTAACTTTCTTTAGTAAATCTTCTTAAAAATTTAAATTTCCTTAGTGAATTTTCTCAAAATTCTGAAAATTTACTTTTTACTTAGTAAATTTTTTTTAAAAATTACCTTTCCTTAGTAAATTTTCTTAAAAATTTTCTCAAAAATTTTGAAAATTTATTTTTCCTTAGTAAATGTTCTTAAAAATTTTTTTTTTAAGCTTAGTTCCGCGAAGCCGAGTGGCTTGTCTGCAGATTCTAATTTGGCTAGTTTTTTTTTTACCTTTCTTTAGTAAATTTTCTCAAAAATTCTGAAAATTTACCATTTCCTTAGTAAATTTTCTTACAAATTTACCTTTCCTTAGTAAATTTTCTTAAAAATTTACCTTTCCTCAGAAAATTTTCTCAAAAGTTCTGAAAATTTACCTTTTCCTTAGTAAATTTTCTTAAAACTTTACATTTCCTAAGTAAATCTTCTTAAAAATGTACCCTTTCCTTAGAAAATTTTTTCAAAAATTCTGAAAATTTACCTTTTCCTTAATACATTTTCTTAAAACTTTACCTTTCCGTAGTATGTTTTCTTAAAAATTTACCTTTCTTTCTCAAAAATTCTGAAAATTTACCTTTTTCTTAGTAAATGTTCTTAAAAATTTACCTTTCCTTAGTAAATTTTCTCAAAAATTCTTAGCATATTTTCTCAAAAATTTACCTTTCCTTAGAAAATTTTCTCAAAAATTCTGAAAATATACCTTTTCCCTAGTAAATTTTCTTAAAAACTTACTTTACTTAGTAAGTTTACTCAAAAATTGTGAAAATCTACCTTTTGCTTAGTAAATTTTCTTAAAAACTTACCTTTCCTTATTAAATTTTCTCAAAAATTCTGAAAATTTACCTTTTAGTTAGTAAGTTTTTTTAAAAATTTTACTTTTGTTTAGTAAATTTTCTTAAAAATTTACCTTACCTTAGAAAATTTTCTCAAAAGTTCTGAACATTTACTTTTTCCTTAGTAAATTTTCTTAAAACTTTACATTTCCTAAGTAAATTTTCTTAAAAATTTACCCTTTCCTTAAAAAATTTTTTCAAAAATTCTGATAATTTACCTTTTCCTTAGTACATTTTCTTAAAACTTTACCTTTCCGTAGTATGTTTTCTTAAAAATTTACCCCTCCTTAGCATATTTTCTCAAAAATTTACCTTTCCTTAGAAAATTTTTTCAAAAATTCTGAAAATTTACCTTTTCCCTAGTAAATTTTCTTAAAAACTTACCTTTACTTAGTAAGTTTACTCAAAAATTGTGAAAATTTACCTTTTGCTTAATAAATTTTCTTAAAAACTTACCTTTCCTTATTAAATTTTCTCAAAAATTCTGAAAATTTACCTTTTAGTTAGTAAGTTTTTTTAAAAATTTTACTTTTGTTTAGTAAATTTTCTTAAAAATTTACCTAACATTAGAAAATTTTCTCAAAAATTCTGAAAATTTACTTTTTCCTTAGTAAATTGTCTTAAAAATTTACATTTCCTTAGTAAATTTTCTTAAAAACTTACCTTTCCTTAGAAAATTTCTTCAAGAATTCTGAAAATTTACTTTTTAATTAGTAAATTTTCTTACATTTTTTTTTTTAAGTCTAGTTCCGCGAAGCCGAGTGGCTTGTCTGCAGATTCTAATTTGGCTAGTTTTTTTTTACCTTCCTTTAGTAAATTTTCTCAAAAATTCTGAAAATTTACCATTTCCTTAGTAAATTTTCTTACAAATTTACCTTTCCTTAGTAAATTTTCTTAAAAATTTACCTTTCCTCAGAAAATTTTCTCAAAAGTTCTGAAAATTTACTTTTTCCTTAGTAAATTTTCTTAAAACTTTACATTTCCTAAGTAAATTTTCTTAAAAATGTACATTTCCTTAGAAAATTTTCTTAAAAGTTCTGAAAATTTACCTTTCCTTAGAAAACTTTCTCAAAAATTCTGAAAATTTAAATTTTCCTTAGTAAATTTTCTTAAAAATTTACCTTTATTTAGTTAATTTTCTTTAAAATTTACCTTTCCATAGTAAATTTTCTAAAAAATTTTCCTTTACTTAGTAAATTTTCTCAAAAATTCTGAAAAATTACATTTTCCTTAGTAAATTTTCTTAAAAATTTACCTTTCTTTAGTGCATTTTCTTTAAAGTTTACCTTTCCTTAGTAAATTTTCTTAAAAATTTACCTTTCCTTAGTACATTTTCTCAAAAATTCTGAAAAATTACATTTTCCTTAGTAAATTTTCTTAAAAATTTACCTTTCTTTAGTGCATTTTCATTAAAGTTTACCTTTCCTTAGTAAATTTTCTTATAAATGTATCTTTCCTTAGTACATTGTCTCAAAAATTCTGAAAATTTACCTTTTCCTTAGTAAATTTTCTTAAAAAATTACCTTTCCTTAGTAAATTTTCTTCAAAATTTACCTTTCCTTAGTACATTGTCTCAAAAATTCTGAAAATTTACTTTTCTTAGTAAATTTTTTTTAAAATTCTGAAAATTTGCTTTTTCTTAGTAAATTTTCTTAAAAATTTACCCCTCCTTAGTAAATTTTCTTAAAAATTTACCTTTACTTATTAAATTTTCTCAAAAATTCTGAAAATTTACCTTTTAGTTAGTAAGTTTTTTTAAAAATTTACCTTTTCCTTAGTAAATTTTCTTAAAAAATTACCTTTCCTTAGTAAATTTTCTTAAAAATTTACCTTTCCTTAGTAAATTTTCTCAAAAATTCTGAAAATTTACCTTTTAATTGGTAAATTTTCTTAAAAATTTACCTTCCCTTAGAAAATTTTCTCAAAAATTTTGAAAATTTATTTTTCCTTAGTAAATGTTCTTAAAATTTTTTTTTTAAGCTTAGTTCCGCGAAGCCGAGTGGCTTGTCTGCAGATTCTAATTTGGCTACTTTTTTTTACCTTTCTTTAGTAAATTTTCTCAAAAATTCTGAAAATTTACCTTTTCCCTAGTAAATTTTCTTACAAGTTTACCTTTCCTTAGTAAATTTTCTTAAAAATTTACCTTTCCTCAGAAAATTTTCTCAAAAGTTCTGAAAATTTACTTTTTCCTTAGTAAATTTTCTTAAAACTTTACATTTCCTAAGTAAATTTTCTTAAAAATTTACCCTTTCCTTAGAAAATTTTTTCAAAAATTCTGAAAATTTACCTTTTCCTTAGTACATTTTCTTAAAACTTTACCTTTCCTTAGTATGTTTTCTTAAAAATATACCTTTCCTTAGTAAATTTTCTCAAAAATTCTGAAAATTTACCATTTCCCTAGTAAATTTTCTTAAAAGTTTACCTTTCCTTAGTAAATTTTCTTCAAAATTTACCTTTCCTTAATAAATTTACTCAAAAATTCTGAAAATTTACCTTTTCCTTGGTAACTTTTCTTAAAAACTTACCTTTTCTTAGTAAATTTTCCCGAAAATTCTGAAAATTTACCTTTCCCTTAGAAAATTTTCTTAAAAATTTAACTTTCCTTAGTAAATTTTCTTAAAAATTTACCTTTCCTTAGTACATTTTCTCAAAAATTCTGAAACATTACCTTTTCCCTATTAAATTTTCTTAAAAATTTACCTTTCCTTAGTAAATTTTCTTAAAAATTCTAAAAATTTACCTTTTTCTTAGTAAATTTTCTTTAAAATTTACCTTTCCTTAGTAAATTATCTTAAAAATTTACCTTTCCTTAGAAAATTTTCTCAAAAATTCTAAAAATTTACTATTTCCTTAGTACATTTTCTTAAAAATTTAACTTTCTTTAGTACATTTTCTTTAAAATTTACCTTTCCTCAGTAAATTTTCTAAAAAAATTTCCTTTACTTGGTAAATTTTCTCAAAAATTCTGAAAAATTACATTTTCCATAGTAAATTTTCTTAAAAATTTACCTTTCTTTAGTACATTTTCTTTAAAGTTTACCTTTCCTTAGTAAATTTTCTTAAAAATTTACCTTTACTTAGTACATTTTCTCAAAAATTCTGAAACTTTACCTTTTCCTTAGTAAATTTTCTTCAAAATTTACCTTTCCTTAATAAATTTACTCAAAAATTCTGAAAATTTACCTTTTCTTTGGTAACTTTTCTTAAAAACTTACCTTTTCTTAGTAAATTTTCCCGAAAATTCTGAAAATTTAATTTTCCCTTAGTAAATTTTCTTAAAAAGTTACCTTTCCTTAGTAAATTTTCTTAAAAATTTACCTTTCCTTAGTACATTTTCTCAAAAATTCTGAAACTTTACCTTTTCCCTATTAAATTTTCTTCAAAATTTACCTTTCCTTAGTAAATTTTCTTAAAAATTCTGAAAATTTACCTTTTTCTTAGTAAATTATCTTTAAAATTTACTTTTCCTTAGTAAATTTTCTTAAAAATTTACCTTTCCTTAGTACATTTTCTTCAAAATTTACCTTTCCTTAGTACATTGTCTCAAAAATTCTGAAAATTTACCATTTCCTTAGTAAATTTTCTTAAAAAATTACCTTTCCTTAGTAAATTTTCTTAAAAATTTACCTTTCCTTAGTACATTGTCTCAAAATTCTGAAAATTTACCATTTCCTTAGTAAATTTTATTAAAAATTACCTTTCCTTAGTAAATTTTCTTAAAAATTTACCTTTCCTTAGTACGTTGTCTCAAAAATTCTGAAAATTTACTTTTCTTAGTAAATTTTTTTAAAAATTCTGAAAATTTACCTTTTTCTTAGTAAATTTTCTTAAAAATTTACCCTTCCTTAGTAAATTTTCTTAAAAATTCTGAAAATTTACCTTTACTTAGTAAATTTTCTTAAAAATTTACCTTTCCTTAATAAATTTTCTTAAAATTTACCTTTCCTTAGTAAATTTTATTAAAAATTTACCTTTCTTTAGTGAATTTTCTTAAAAATTTAACTTGCCTTAGCAAATTTTCTTAAAAGTTCCGAAAATTCACTTCTTTTCTTAGTAAATTTTCTTAAAAATTTATCTTTTCTTAGTAAATTTTCTTAAAAATTTACCTTTCCTTAGTAAATTTTCTCAAAAATTCTGAAAATTTACCTTTTAATTAGTAAATTTTCTTAAAAAATTAACTTTCTTTAGTAAATCTTCTTAAAAATTTAAATTTCCTTAGTGAATTTTCTCAAAATTCTGAAAATTTACTTTTTACTTAGTAAATTTTTTTTAAAAATTACCTTTCCTTAGTAAATTTTCTTAAAAATTTTCTCAAAAATTTTGAAAATTTATTTTTCCTTAGTAAATGTTCTTAAAAATTTTATTTTTAAGCTTAGTTCCGCGAAGCCGAGTGGCTTGTCTGCAGATTCTAATTTGGCTAGTTTTTTTTTTACCTTTCTTTAGTAAATTTTCTCAAAAATTCTGAAAATTTACCATTTCCTTAGTAAATTTTCTTACAAATTTACCTTTCCTTAGTAAATTTTCTTAAAAATTTACCTTTCCTCAGAAAATTTTCTCAAAAGTTCTGAAAATTTACCTTTTCCTTAGTAAATTTTCTTAAAACTTTACATTTCCTAAGTAAATCTTCTTAAAAATGTACCCTTTCCTTAGAAAATTTTTTCAAAAATTCTGAAAATTTACCTTTTCCTTAATACATTTTCTTAAAACTTTACCTTTCCGTAGTATGTTTTCTTAAAAATTTACCTTTCCTTAGTAAATTTTCTCAAAAATTCTGAAAATTTACCTTTTTCTTAGTAAATGTTCTTAAAAATTTACCTTTCCTTAGTAAATTTTCTCAAAAATTCTTAGCATATTTTCTCAAAAATTTACCTTTCCTTAGAAAATTTTCTCAAAAATTCTGAAAATATACCTTTTCCCTAGTAAATTTTCTTAAAAACTTACTTTACTTAGTAAGTTTACTCAAAAATTGTGAAAATCTACCTTTTGCTTAGTAAATTTTCTTAAAAACTTACCTTTCCTTATTAAATTTTCTCAAAAATTCTGAAAATTTACCTTTTAGTTAGTAAGTTTTTTTAAAAATTTTACTTTTGTTTAGTAAATTTTCTTAAAAATTTACCTTACCTTAGAAAATTTTCTCAAAAGTTCTGAACATTTACTTTTTCCTTAGTAAATTTTCTTAAAACTTTACATTTCCTAAGTAAATTTTCTTAAAAATTTACCCTTTCCTTAGAAAATATTTTCAAAAATTCTGATAATTTACCTTTTCCTTAGTACATTTTCTTAAAACTTTACCTTTCCGTAGTATGTTTTCTTAAAAATTTACCCCTCCTTAGCATATTTTCTCAAAAATTTACCTTTCCTTAGAAAATTTTTTCAAAAATTCTGAAAATTTACCTTTTCCCTAGTAAATTTTCTTAAAAACTTACCTTTACTTAGTAAGTTTACTCAAAAATTGTGAAAATTTACCTTTTGCTTAATAAATTTTCTTAAAAACTTACCTTTCCTTATTAAATTTTCTCAAAAATTCTGAAAATTTACCTTTTAGTTAGTAAGTTTTTTTAAAAATTTTACTTTTGTTTAGTAAATTTTCTTAAAAATTTACCTAACATTAGAAAATTTTCTCAAAAATTCTGAAAATTTACTTTTTCCTTAGTAAATTGTCTTAAAAATTTACATTTCCTTAGTAAATTTTCTTAAAAACTTACCTTTCCTTAGAAAATTTCTTCAAGAATTCTGAAAATTTACTTTTTAATTAGTAAATTTTCTTACATTTTTTTTTTTAAGTCTAGTTCCGCGAAGCCGAGTGGCTTGTCTGCAGATTCTAATTAGACTAGTTTTTTTTTTTTTACCCTTCCTTAATAAAGTTTCTCAAAAATTCTGAAAATTTACCATTTCCCTAGTAAATTTTCTTAAAAGTTTACCTTTCCTTAGTAAATTTTCTTCAAAATTTACCTTTCCTTAATAAATTTACTCAAAAATTCTGAAAATTTACCTTTTCCTTGGTAACTTTTCTTAAAAACTTACCTTTTCTTAGTAAATTTTCCCGAAAATTCTGAAAATTTACCTTTCCCTTAGTAAATTTTCTTAAAAATTTACCTTTCCTTAGTAAATTTTCTTAAAAATTTACCTTTCCTTAGTACATTTTCTCAAAAATTCTGAAACATTACCTTTTCCCTATTAAATTTTCTTCAAAATTTACCTTTCCTTAGTAAATTTTCTTAAAAATTCTAAAAATTTACCTTTTTCTTAGTAAATTTTCTTTAAAATTTACCTTTCCTTAGTAAATTATCTTAAAAATTTACCTTTCCTTAGTAAATTATCTTAAAAATTTACCTTTCCTTAGAAAATTTTCTCAAAAATTCTGAAAATTTACTATTTCGTTAGTACATTTTCTTAAAAATTTACCTTTCTTTAGTATATTTTCTTTAAAATTTACCTTTCCTTAGTAAATTTTCTAAAAAAATTTCCTTTACTTAGTAAATTTTCTCAAAAATTCTGAAAAATTACATTTTCCATAGTAAATTTTCTTAAAAATTTACCTTTCTTTAGTGCATTTTCTTTAAAGTTTACCTTTCCTTAGTAAATTTTCTTAAAAATTTACCTTTACTTAGTACATTTTCTCAAAAATTCTGAAACTTTACCTTTTCCCTAGTAAATTTTCTTCAAGATTTACCTTTCCTTAATAAATTTACTCAAAAATTCTGAAAAGTTACCATTTCCTTGGTAAGTTTTCTTAAAAACTTACCTTTTCTTAGTAAATTTTCCCGAAAATTCTGAAAACTTACCTTTCCCTTAGTAAATTTTCTTAAAAAGTTACCTTTCCTTAGTAAATTTTCTTAAAAATGTACCTTTCCTTAGTACATTTTCTCAAAAATTCTGAAACTTTACCTTTTCCCTATTAAATTTTCTTCAAAATTTACCTTTCCTTAGTAAATTTTCTTAAAAATTCTGAAAATTTACCTTTTTCTTAGTAAATTTTCTTTAAAATTTACCTTTCCTTAGTAATTTTTCTTAAAAATTCACCTTTCCTTAGTACCTTTTCTCAAAAATTCTGAAAATTATTTTTTTCTTAGTAAATTTTCTTAAAAATTTATCTTTCCTTAGTAAATTTTCTGAGAAACTTAACTTTCGTTAGTAAATTTTCCCGAAAATTCTGAAAATTTACCATTTCCTTAGTAAATTTTCTTAAAAAATTACCTTTCCTTAGTAAATTTTCTTAAAAATTTACCTTTCCTTAGTACATTGTCTCAAAAATTCTGAAAATTTACCTTTTTTTCTTAAAAATTTACCTTTCCTTAGTAAATTTTCTTCAAAATTTACCTTTCCTTAGTACATTGTCTCAAAAATTCTGAAAATTTACCATTTCTTTAGTAAATTTTCTTAAAAAATTCTGAAAATATACCTTTTCCCTAGTAAATTTTCTTAAAAACTTACTTTACTTAGTAAGTTTACTCAAAAATTGTGAAAATCTACCTTTTGCTTAGTAGATTTTCTTAAAAACTTACCTTTCCTTATTAAATTTTCTCAAAAATTCTGAAAATTTACCTTTTAGTTAGTAAGTTTTTTTAAAAATTTTACTTTTGTTTAGTAAATTTTCTTAAAAATTTACCTTACCTTAGAAAATTTTCTCAAAAGTTCTGAACATTTACTTTTTCCATAGTAAATTTTCTTAAAACTTTACATTTCCTAAGTAAATTTTCTTAAAAATTTACCCTTTCCTTAGAAAATATTTTCAAAAATTCTGATAATTTACCTTTTCTTTAGTACATTTTCTTAAAACTTTACCTTTCCGTAGTATGTTTTCTTAAAAATTTACCCCTCCTTAGCATATTTTCTCAAAAATTTACCTTTCCTTAGAAAATTTTTTCAAAAATTCTGAAAATTTACCTTTTCCCTAGTAAATTTTCTTAAAAACTTACCTTTACTTAGTAAGTTTACTCAAAAATTGTGAAAATTTACCTTTTGCTTAATAAATTTTCTTAAAAACTTACCTTTCCTTATTAAATTTTCTCAAAAATTCTGAAAATTTACCTTTTAGTTAGTAAGTTTTTTTAAAAATTTTACTTTTGTTTAGTAAATTTTCTTAAAAATTTACCTAACATTAGAAAATTTTCTCAAAAATTCTGAAAATTTACTTTTTCCTTAGTAAATTGTCTTAAAAATTTACATTTCCTTAGTAAATTTTCTTAAAAACTTACCTTTCCTTAGAAAATTTCTTCAAGAATTCTGAAAATTTACTTTTTAATTAGTAAATTTTCTTACATTTTTTTTTTTAAGTCTAGTTCCGCGAAGCCGAGTGGCTTGTCTGCAGATTCTAATTAGACTAGTTTTTTTTTTTTTACCCTTCCTTAATAAAGTTTCTCAAAAATTCTGAAAATTTACCATTTCCCTAGTAAATTTTCTTAAAAGTTTACCTTTCCTTAGTAAATTTTCTTCAAAATTTACCTTTCCTTAATAAATTTACTCAAAAATTCTGAAAATTTACCTTTTCCTTGGTAACTTTTCTTAAAAACTTACCTTTTCTTAGTAAATTTTCCCGAAAATTCTGAAAATTTACCTTTCCCTTAGTAAATTTTCTTAAAAATTTACCTTTCCTTAGTAAATTTTCTTAAAAATTTACCTTTCCTTAGTACATTTTCTCAAAAATTCTGAAACATTACCTTTTCCCTATTAAATTTTCTTCAAAATTTACCTTTCCTTAGTAAATTTTCTTAAAAATTCTAAAAATTTACCTTTTTCTTAGTAAATTTTCTTTAAAATTTACCTTTCCTTAGTAAATTATCTTAAAAATTTACCTTTCCTTAGTAAATTATCTTAAAAATTTACCTTTCCTTAGAAAATTTTCTCAAAAATTCTGAAAATTTACTATTTCGTTAGTACATTTTCTTAAAAATTTACCTTTCTTTAGTATATTTTCTTTAAAATTTACCTTTCCTTAGTAAATTTTCTAAAAAAATTTCCTTTACTTAGTAAATTTTCTCAAAAATTCTGAAAAATTACATTTTCCATAGTGAATTTTCTTAAAAATTTACCTTTCTTTAGTGCATTTTCTTTAAAGTTTACCTTTCCTTAGTAAATTTTCTTAAAAATTTACCTTTACTTAGTACATTTTCTCAAAAATTCTGAAACTTTACCTTTTCCCTAGTAAATTTTCTTCAAGATTTACCTTTCCTTAATACATTTACTCAAAAATTCTGAAAAGTTACCATTTCCTTGGTAAGTTTTCTTAAAAACTTACCTTTTCTTAGTAAATTTTCCCGAAAATTCTGAAAACTTACCTTTCCCTTAGTAAATTTTCTTAAAAAGTTACCTTTCCTTAGTAAATTTTCTTAAAAATGTACCTTTCCTTAGTACATTTTCTCAAAAATTCTGAAACTTTACCTTTTCCCTATTAAATTTTCTTCAAAATTTACCTTTCCTTAGTAAATTTTCTTAAAAATTCTGAAAATTTACCTTTTTCTTAGTAAATTTTCTTTAAAATTTACCTTTCCTTAGTAATTTTTCTTAAAAATTCACCTTTCCTTAGTACCTTTTCTCAAAAATTCTGAAAATTTACTTTTTTCTTAGTAAATTTTCTTAAAAATTTACCTTTCCTTAGTAAATTTTCTGAGAAACTTAACTTTCGTTAGTAAATTTTCCCGAAAATTCTGAAAATTTACCATTTCCTTAGTAAATTTTCTTAAAAAATTACCTTTCCTTAGTAAATTTTCTTAAAAATTTACCTTTCCTTAGTACATTGTCTCAAAAATTCTGAAAATTTACCTTTTTTTCTTAAAAATTTACCTTTCCTTAGTAAATTTTCTTCAAAATTTACCTTTCCTTAGTACATTGTCTCAAAAATTCTGAAAATTTACCATTTCTTTAGTAAATTTTCTTAAAAAATTACCTTTCCTTAGTAAATTTTCTTAAAAATTTACCTTTCCTTAGTACATTGTCTCAAAAATTCTGAAAATTTACCTTTTCCTTAGTAAATTTTATTAAAAAATTACCTTTCCTTAGTAAATTTTCTTAAAAATTTACCTTTCCTTAGTACATTGTCTCAAAAATTCTGAAAATTTACTTTTCTTAGTAAATTTTTTTAAAAATTCTGAAACTTTACCTTTTTCTTAGTAAATTTTCTTAAAAATTTACTCTTCCTTAGTAAATTTTTTTAAAAATTCTGAAAATCTGCCTTTTAGTTAGTAAGTTTTTTTTTTAAATTTACCTTTTCCTTAGTAAATTTTCTTAAAAAATTACCTTTCCTTAGTAAGATTTCTTAAAAATTTACCTTACCTTAGTACATTGTCTCAAAAATTCTGAAAACTTACCTTTTCCTTAGTAAATTTTCTTAAAAAATTACCTTTCCTTAGTAAATTTTCTTCAAAATCTACATTTCCTTAGTACATTGTCTAAAAATTCTGAAAATTTACTTTTCTTAGTAAATTTTTTTAAAAATTCTGAAAATTTACCTTTTTCTTAGTAAATTTTCTTAAAAATTTACCCTTCCTTTGTAAATTTTCTTAAAAATTCTGAAAATTTACCTTTACTTAGTAAATTTTCTTAAAAATTTACCTTTCCTTAGTAAAATTTCTTAAAATTTTACCTTTCCTTAGTAAATTTTATTAAAAATTTACCTTTCTTTAGTGAATTTTTTAAAAGTTTAACTTTCCTTAGCAAATTTTCTTAAAAATTATGAAAATTTACTTTTTTCTTAGTAAATTTTCTTAAAAATTTACCTTTCCTTAGTAAATTTTCTCAAAAATTCTGAAAATTTACCTTTTAATTAGTAAATTTTCTTAAAAAATTACCTTTCTTTAGTAAATCTTCTTAAAAATTTAAGTTTCCTTAGTAAATTTTCTCAAAAATTCTGAAAATTTACCTTTTCCCTAGTAAATTTTCTTACAAATTTACCTTTCCTTAGTAAATTTTCTTAAAAATTTACCTTTCCTCAGAAAATTTTCTCAAAAGTTCTGAAAATTTACTTTTTCCTTAGTAAATTTTCTTAAAACTTTACATTTTCTAAGTAAATTTTCTTAAAAATTTACCCTTTCCTTAGAAAATTTTTTCAAAAATTCTGAAAATTTACGTTTTCCTTAGTACGTTTTCTTAAAAATTTACCTTTCCTTAGAAAATTTTTTCAAAAATTCTGAAAATTTGCCTTTTCCTTAGTACATTTTCTTAAAACTTTACCTTTCCTTAGTACGTTATCTTAAAAATTTACCTTTCCTTAGTAAATTTACTCAAAAATTGTGAAAATTTAGCTTTTGCTTAGTAAATTTTCTTAAAAACTTACCTTTCCTTAGTAAATTTTCCCGAAAATTCTGAAAATTTTCCTTTCCCTTAGAAAATTTTCTTAAAAATTTACCTTTCCTTATTAAATTTTCTCAAAAATTCTGAAAATTTACCTTTTAGTTAGTAAGTTTTTTTTAAAAATTTTACTTTTGTTTAGTAAATTTTCTTAAAAATTTACCTTACCTTAGAAAATTTTCTCAAAAATTCTGAAAATTTACTTTTTCCTTAGTAAATTTTCTTAAAATTTTACATTTCCTTATTAAATTTTCTTAAAAACTTACCTACCTTAGAAAATTTTTTCAAAAATTCTGAAAATTTACCTTTTCATTAGTAAATTTTCTTAAATTTTTTTTTTTTAAGTCTAGTTCCGCGAAGCCGAGTGGCTTGTCTGCAGATTCTAATTTGACTAGTTTTTTTTTTTTACCCCTCCTTAATAAAGTTTCTCAAAAATTCTGAAAATTTACCATATCCCTAGTAAATTTTCTTAAAAATTTACCTCTCCTTAGTAAATTTTCTTCAAAATTTACCTTTCCTTAATAAATTTACTCAAAAATTATGAAAATTTACCTTTTCCTTGGTAACTTTTCTTAAAAACTTACCTTTTCTTAGTAAATTTTCCCGAAAATTCTGAAAATTTACTTTCCCTTAGTAAATTTTCTTAAAGATTTACCTTTCCTTAGCAAATTTTCTTAAAAGTTTACCTTTCCTTAGTACATTTTCTTAAAAATTCTGAATTTTTACCTTTTTCTTAGTAAATTTTCTTTAAAATTTACCTTTCCTTAGTAAATTTTCTTAAAAATTTACCTTTCTTTAGTAAATTACCTTAAAAATTTACCTTTCCTTAGAAAATTTTCTCAAAAATTCTGAAAATTCACTATTTCCTTAGTACATTTTCTTAAAAATTTACCTTTCTTTAGTACATTTTCTTTAAAATTTACCTTTCCTTAGTAAATTTTCTAAAAATTTCCTTTACTTAGTAAATTTTCTCAAAAATTCTGAAAAATTACATTTTCCTTAGTAAATTTTCTTAAAAATTTACCTTTCTTTAGTGCATTTTCTTTAAAGTTTACCTTTCCTTAGTAAATTTTCTTAAAAATTTACCTTTACTTAGTACATTTTCTCAAAAATTCTGAAACTTTACCTTTTCCCTAGTAAATTTTCTTCAAAATTTACCTTTCCTTAATAAATTTACTCAAAAATTCTGAAAATTTACCTTTTCCTTGGTAACTTTTCTTAAAAACTTACCTTTTCTTAGTAAATTTTCCCGAAAATTCTGAAAATTTACCTTTCCCTTAGTAAATTTTCTTAAAAAGTTACCTTTCCTTAGTAAATTTTCTTAAAAATTTACCTTTCCTTAGTACATTTTCTCAAAAATTCTGAAACTTTACCTTTTCCCTATTAAATTTTCTTCAAAATTTACCTTTCCTTAGTAAATTTTCTTAAAAATTCTGAAAATTTACCTTTTTCTTAGTAAATTTTCTTTAAAATTTAAATTTTCTTTAAAATTTACCTTTCCTTAGTAAATTTTCTTTAAAATTTACCTTTCCTTAGTACATTTTCTCCAAAATTCTGAAAATTTGCCTTTTTCTTAGTAAATTTTCTTAAAAATTTACCTTTCCTTAGTAAATTTTCTGAGAAACTTACCTTTCATTAGTAAATTTTCCCGAAAATTCTGAAAATTTCCCATTTCCTTAGTAAATTTTCTTAAAAAATTACCTTTCCTTAGTAAATTTTCTTAAAAATTTACCTTTCCTTAGTACATTGTCTCAAAAATTCTGAAAACTTACCTTTTCCTTAGTAAATTTTCTTAAAAATTTACCTTTCCTTAGTAAATTTTCTTCAAAATTTACCTTTCCTTAGTACATTGTCTCAAAAATTCTGAAAATTTACCATTTCCTTAGTATATTTTCCTAAAAAATTACCTTGCCTTAGTACATTGTCTCAAAAATTCTGAAAATTTACCTTTTCCTTAGTAAATTTTCTTAAAAAATTACCTTTCCTTAGTAAGTTTTCTTCAAAATTTACCTTTCCTTAGTACATTGTCTAAAAAATTCTGAAAATTTACTTTTCTTAGTAAATTTTTTTAAAAATTCTGAAACTTTAGCTTTTTCTTAGTAAATTTTCTTAAAAATTTACCCTTCCTTAGTAAGTTTTTTTAAAAATTTACCTTTCCTTATTAAATTTTCTCAAAAATTCTGAAAATTTACCTTTTAGTTAGTAAGTTTTTTTTAAAAATTTACCTTTTCCTTAGTAAATTTTCTTAAAAAATTACCTTTCCTTAGAAAATTTTCTTAAAAATGTACCTTTCCTTAGTTCATTGTCTCAAAAATTCTGAAAATTTACCTTTTCCTTAGTAAATTTTCTTAAAAAATTACCTTTCCTTAGTAAATTTTCTTCAAAATTTACCTTTCCTTAGTACATTGTCTCAAAAATTCTGAAAATTTAATTTTCTTAGCAAATTTTTTTAAAAATTCTGAAAATTTACCTTTTTCTTAGTAAATTTTCTTAAAAATTTACCCTTCCTTAGTAAATTTTCTTAAAAATTCTGAAAATTTACCTTTACTTAGTAAATTTTCTTAAAAATTTACCTTTCCTTAGTAAATTTTCTTAAAAATTTAACTTTCCTTAGTAAATTTTATTAAAAATTTACCTTTCTTTAGTGAATTTTCTTAAAAATTTAACTTTCCTTAGCAAATTTTCTTAAAAATTCTGAAAATTTACTTCTTTTCTTAGTAAATTTTCTTAAAAATTTACCTTTTCTTAGTAAATTTTCTTAAAAATTTACCTTTCCTTAGTAAATTTTCTCAAAAATTCTGAAATTTTACCTTTTAATTAGTAAATTTTCTTAAAAAATTACCTTTCTTTAGTAAATCTTCTTAAACATTTAACTTTCCTTAGTGAATTTTCTCAAAATTCTGAAAATTTACCTTTTAGTTAGTAATTTTTTTTTTTAAATTACCTTTCCTTAGTAAATTTTCTTACAAATTTACCTTTCCTTAGTAAATTTTCTTAAAAATTAACCCTTTCCTTAGAACATTTTTTCAAAAATTCTGAAAATTTACCTTTTCCTTAGTACATTTTCTTAAAACTTTACCTTTCCTTAGTAAATTTTCTTAAAAATTTACCTTTCCTTAGTAAATTTTTTTAAAAATTCTGAAAATTTACGTTTTTCTCAGTAAATTTTCTTAAAAATTTACCTTTTCCCTAGTAAATTTTCTTAAAACTTTACATTTCCTAAGTAAATTTTCTTAAAAATTTACCCTTTCCTTAGAAAATTTTTTCAAAAATTCTGAAAATTTACCTTTTCCTTAGTACATTTTCTTAAAACTTTACCTTTCCTTAGTAAATTTTCTGAGAAACTTACCGTTCCTTAGTAAATTTTTTCAAAAATTCTGAAAATTTACCTTTTCCTTAGTACATTTTCTTAAAACTTTACCTTTCCTTAGTACGTTTTCTTAAAAATTTACCTTTCCTTAGTAAATTTACTCAAAAATTGTGAAAATTTACCTTTTGCTTAGTAAATTTTCTTAAAAACTTACCTTTCCTTAGTAAATTTTCCCGAAAATTCTAAAAATTTTCCTTTCCCTTAGAAAATTTTCTTAAAAATTTACCTTTACTTATTAAATTTTCTCAAAAATTCTGAAAATTTACTTTTAGTTAGTAAGTTTTTTTAAAAATTTTACTTTTGTTTAGTAAATTTTCTTAAAAATTTACCTTACCTTAGACAATTTTCTAAAAAATTCTGAAAATGTACTTTTTCCTTAGTAAATTGTCTTAAAAATTTACATTTCCTTAGTAAATTTTCTTAAAAACTTACCTTTCCTTAGAAAATTTCTTCAAAAATTCTGAAAATTTACCTTTTCATTAGTAAATTTTCTTAAATTTTTTTTTTTTTAAGTCTAGTTCCGCGAAGCCGAGTAGCTTGTCTGCAGATTCTAATTTGACTAGTTTTTTTTTTACCCTTCCTTAATAAAGTTTCTCAAAAATTCTGAAAATTTACCATTTCCCTAGTAAATTTTCTTAAAAGTTTACCTTTCCTTAGTAAATTTTCTTCAAAATTTACCTTTCCTTAATAAATTTACTCAAAAATTCTGAAAATTTACCTTTTCCTTGGTAACTTTTCTTAAAAACTTACCTTTTCTTAGTAAATTTTCCCGAAAATTCTGAAAATTTACCTTTCCCTCAGTAAATTTTCTTAAAAATTTACCTTTCCTTAGTAAATTTTCTTAAAAATTTACCTTTCCTTAGTACATTTTCTCAAAAATTCTGAAACTTTACCTTTTCCCTATTAAATTTTCTTCAAAATTTACCTTTCCTTAGTAAATTTTCTTAAAAATTCTGAAAATTTACCTTTTTCTTAGTAAATTTTCTTTAAAATTTACCTTTCCTTAGTAAATTTTCTTAAAAAATTACCTTTCCTTAGTAAATTTTGTTCAAAATTTACCTTTCCTTAGTACATTGTCTCAAAAATTCTGAAAATTTAATTTTCTTAGTAAATTTTTTTAAAAATTCTGAAAATTTACCTTTTTCTTAGTAAATTTTCTTAAAAATTTACCCTTCCTTAGTAAATTTTCTTAAAAATTCCGAAAATTTACCTTTACTTAGTAAATTTTCTTAAAAATTTACCTTTCCTTAGTAAATTTTCTTCAAAATTTACCTTTCCTTAGTAAATTTTATTAAAAATTTACCTTTCTTTAGTGAATTTTATTAAAAATTTAACTTTCCTTAGCAAATTTTCTTAAAAATTCTGAAAATTTACTTCTTTTCTTAGTAAATTTTCTTAAAAATTTACCTTTTCTTAGTAAATTTTCTTAAAAATTTACCTTTCCTTAGTAAATTTTCTCAAAAATTCTGAAATTTTACCTTTTAATTAGTAAATTTTCTTAAAAAATTACCTTTCTTTAGTAAATCTTCTTAAAAATTTAACTTTCCTTAGTGAATTTTCTCAAAATTCTGAAAATTTACCTTTTAGTTAGTAAATTTTTTTTAAAAATTACCTTTCCTTAGTAAATTTTCTTAAAAATTTACCTTCCCTTAGAAAATTTTCTCAAAAATTTTGAAAATTTATTTTTCCTTAGTAAATTTTCTTAAAAATTTTTTTTTAAGCTTAGTTCCACGAAGCCGAGTTGATTGTCTGCAGATTCTAATTTGGCTAGTTTTTTTTTACCTTTCTTTAGTAAATTTTCTCAAAAATTCTGAAAATTTACCTTTTCCCTAGTAAATTTTCTTACAAATTTACCTTTCCTTAGTAAATTTTCTTAAAAATTAACCCTTTCCTTAGAAAATTTTTTCAAAAATTCTGAAAATTTACCTTTTCCTTAGTACATTTTCTTAAAACTTTACCTTTCCTTAGTAAATTTTCTTAAAAATTTACCTTTCCTTAGTAAATTTTTTTAAAAATTCTGAAAATTTACGTTTTTCTCAGTAAATTTTCTTAAAAATTTACCTTTTCCCTAGTAAATTTTCTTAAAACTTTACATTTCCTAAGTAAATTTTCTTAAAAGTTTACCCTTTCCTTAGAAAATTTTTTCAAAAATTCTGAAAATGTACCTTTTCCTTAGTACATTTTCTTAAAACTTTACCTTTCCTTAGTAAATTTTCTGAGAAACTTACCGTTCCTTAGTAAATTTTTTCAAAAATTCTGAAAATTTACCTTTTCCTTAGTACATTTTCTTAAAACTTTTCCTTTCCCTTAGAAAATTTTCTTAAAAATTTACCTTTACTTATTAAATTTTCTCAAAAATTCTGAAAATTTACTTTTAGTTAGTAAGTTTTTTTTAAAAATTTTACTTTTGTTTAGTAAATTTTCTTAAAAATTTACCTTACCTTAGACAATTTTCTAAAAAATTCTGAAAATGTACTTTTTCCTTAGTAAATTGTCTTAAAAATTTACATTTCCTTAGTAAATTTTCTTAAAAACTTACCTTTCCTTAGAAAATTTCTTCAAAAATTCTGAAAATTTACCTTTTCATTAGTAAATTTTCTTAAATTTTTTTTTTTTTAAGTCTAGTTCCGCGAAGCCGAGTAGCTTGTCTGCAGATTCTAATTTGACTAGTTTTTTTTTTACCCTTCCTTAATAAAGTTTCTCAAAAATTCTGAAAATTTACCATTTAACTAGTAAATTTTCTTAAAAGTTTACCTTTCCTTAGTAAATTTTCTTCAAAATTTACCTTTCCTTAATAAATTTACTCAAAAATTCTGAAAATTTACCTTTTCCTTGGTAACTTTTCTTAAAAACTTACCTTTTCTTAGTAAATTTTCCCGAAAATTCTGAAAATCTACCTTTCCCTTAGTAAATTTTCTTAAAAATTTACCTTTCCTTAGTTAATTTTCTTAAAAATTTACCTTTCCTTAGTACATTTTCTCAAAAATTCTGAAACTTTACCTTTTCCCTATTAAATTTTCTTCAAAATTTACCTTTCCTTAGTAAATTTTCTTAAAAATTCTGAAAATTTACCTTTTTCTTAGTAAATTTTCTTTAAAATTTACCTTTCCTTAGTAAATTTTCTTAAAAAATTACCTTTCCTTAGTAAATTTTCTTCAAAATTTACCTTTCCTTAGTAAATTTTATTAAAAATTTACCTTTCTTTAGTGAATTTTCTTAAAAATTTAACTTTCCTTAGCAAATTTTCTTAAAAATTCTGAAAATTTACTTCTTTTCTTAGTAAATTTTCTTAAAAATTTACCTTTTCTTAGTAAATTTTCTTAAAAATTTACCTTTCCTTAGTAAATTTTCTCAAAAATTCTGAAATTTTACCTTTTAATTAGTAAATTTTCTTAAAAAATTACCTTTCTTTAGTAAATCTTCTTAAAAATTTAACTTTCCTTAGTGAATTTTCTCAAAATTCTGAAAATTTACCTTTTAGTTAGTAAATTTTTTTCAAAAATTACCTTTCCTTAGTAAATTTTCTTAAAAATTTACCTTCCCTTAGAAAATTTTCTCAAAAATTTTGAAAATTTATTTTTCCTTAGTAAATTTTCTTAAAAATTTTTTTTTAAGCTTAGTTCCGCGAAGCCGAGTTGATTGTCTGCAGATTCTAATTTGGCTAGTTTTTTTTTACCTTTCTTTAGTAAATTTTCTCAAAAATTCTGAAAATTTACCTTTTCCTTAGTACATTTTCTTAAAACTTTACCTTTCCTTAGTAAATTTACTCAAAAATTGTGAAAATTTACCTTTTGCTTAGTAAATTTTCTTAAAAACTTACCTTTCCTTAGTAAATTTTCCCGAAAATTCTGAAAATTTTCCTTTCCCTTAGAAAATTTTCTTAAAAATTTACCTTTACTTATTAAATTTTCTCAAAAATTCTGAAAATTTACTTTTAGTTAGTAAGTTTTTTTTAAAAATTTTACTTTTGTTTAGTAAATTTTCTTAAAAATTTACCTTACCTTAGACAATTTTCTAAAAAATTCTGAAAATGTACTTTTTCCTTAGTAAATTGTCTTAAAAATTTACATTTCCTTAGTAAATTTTCTTAAAAACTTACCTTTCCTTAGAAAATTTCTTCAAAAATTCTGAAAATTTACCTTTTCATTAGTAAATTTTCTTAAATTTTTTTTTTTTAAGTCTAGTTCCGCGAAGCCGAGTAGCTTGTCTGCAGATTCTAATTTGACTAGTTTTTTTTTTACCCTTCCTTAATAAAGTTTCTCAAAAATTCTGAAAATTTACCATTTAACTAGTAAATTTTCTTAAAAGTTTACCTTTCCTTAGTAAATTTTCTTCAAAATTTACCTTTCCTTAATAAATTTACTCAAAAATTCTGAAAATTTACCTTTTCCTTGGTAACTTTTCTTAAAAACTTAACTTTTCTTAGTAAATTTTCCCGAAAATTCTGAAAATCTACCTTTCCCTTAGTAAATTTTCTTAAAAATTTACCTTTCCTTAGTTAATTTTCTTAAAAATTTACCTTTCCTTAGTACATTTTCTCAAAAATTCTGAAACTTTACCTTTTCCCTATTAAATTTTCTTCAAAATTTACCTTTCCTTAGTAAATTTTCTTAAAAATTCTGAAAATTTACCTTTTTCTTAGTAAATTTTCTTTAATATTTACCTTTCCTTAGTAAATTTTCTTAAAAAATTAGCTTTCCTTAGTAAATTTTCTTCAAAATTTACCTTTCCTTAGTAAATTTTATTAAAAATTTACCTTTCTTTAGTGAATTTTCTTAAAAATTTAACTTTCCTTAGCAAATTTTCTTAAAAATTCTGAAAATTTACTTCTTTTCTTAGTAAATTTTCTTAAAAATTTACCTTTTCTTAGTAAATTTTCTTAAAAATTTACCTTTCCTTAGTAAATTTTCTCAAAAATTCTGAAATTTTACCTTTTAATTAGTAAATTTTCTTAAAAAATTACCTTTCTTTAGTAAATCTTCTTAAAAATTTAACTTTCCTTAGTGAATTTTCTCAAAATTCTGAAAATTTACCTTTTAGTTAGTAATTTTTTTTCAAAAATTACCTTTCCTTAGTAAATTTTCTTAAAAATTTACCTTCCCTTAGAAAATTTTCTCAAAAATTTGGAAAATTTATTTTTCCTTAGTAAATTTTCTTAAAAATTTTTTTTTAAGCTTAGTTCCGCGAAGCCGAGTTGATTGTCTGCAGATTCTAATTTGGCTAGTTTTTTTTTACCTTTCTTTAGTAAATTTTCTCAAAAATTCTGAAAATTTACCTTTTCCCTAGTAAATTTTCTTACAAATTTACCTTTCCTTAGTAAATTTTCTTAAAAATTAACCCTTTCCTTAGAAAATTTTTTCAAAAATTCTGAAAATTTACCTTTTCCTTAGTACATTTTCTTAAAACTTTACCTTTCCTTAGTAAATTTACTCAGAAATTGTGAAAATTTACCTTTTGCTTAGTAAATTTTCTTAAAAACTTACCTTTCCTTAGTAAATTTTCCCGAAAATTCTGAAAATTTTCCTTTCCCTTAGAAAATTTTCTTAAAAATTTACCTTTACTTATTAAATTTTCTCAAAAATTCTGAAAATTTACTTTTAGTTAGTAAGTTTTTTTTAAAAATTTTACTTTTGTTTAGTAAATTTTCTTAAAAATTTACCTTACCTTAGACAATTTTCTAAAAAATTCTGAAAATGTACTTTTTCCTTAGTAAATTGTCTTAAAAATTTACATTTCCTTAGTAAATTTTCTTAAAAACTTACCTTTCCTTAGAAAATTACTTCAAAAATTCTGAAAATTTACCTTTTCATTAGTAAATTTTTTAAAATTTTTTTTTTAAGTCTAGTTCCGCGAAGCCGAGTAGCTTGTCTGCAGATTCTAATTTGACTAGTTTTTTTTTTACCCTTCCTTAATAAAGTTTCTCAAAAATTCTGAAAATTTACCATTTCCCTAGTAAATTTTCTTAAAAGTTTACCTTTCCTTAGTAAATTTTCTTCAAAATTTATCTTTCCTTAATAAATTTACTCAAAAATTCTGAAAATTTACCTTTTCCTTGGTAACTTTTCTTAAAAACTTACCTTTTCTTAGTAAATTTTCCCGAAAATTCTGAAAATTTACCTTTCCCTTAGTAAATTTTCTTAAAAATTTACCTTTCCTTAGTTAATTTTCTTAAAAATTTACCTTTCCTTAGTACATTTTCTCAAAAATTCTGAAACTTTACCTTTTCCCTATTCAATTTTCTTCAAAATTTACCTTTCCTTAGTAAATTTTCTTAAAAATTCTGAAAATTTACCTTTTTCTTAGTAAATTTTCTTTAAAATTTACCTTTCCTTAGTAAATTTTCTTAAAAAATTACCTTTCCTTAGTAAATTTTCTTCAAAATTTACCTTTCCTTAGTACATTGTCTCAAAAATTCTGAAAATTTAATTTTCTTAGTAAATTTTTTTAAAAATTCTGAAAATTTACCTTTTTCTTAGTAAATTTTCTTAAAAATTTACGCTTCCTTAGTAAAATTTCTTAAAAATTCTGAAAATTTACCTTTACTTAGTAAAGTTTCTTAAAAATTTACCTTTCCTTAGTAAATTTTCTTAAAAATTTACCTTTCCTTAGTAAATTTTATTAAAAATTTACCTTTCCTTAGTAAATTTTACTAAAAATTTACCTTTCTTTAGTGAATTTTCTTAAAAATTTAACTTTCCTTAGCAAATTTTCTTAAAAATTCTGAAAATTTACTTCTTTTCTTAGTAAATTTTCTTAAAAATTTACCTTTTCTTAGTAAATTTTCTTAAAAATTTACCTTTCCTTAGTAAATTTTCTCAAAAATTCTGAAATTTTACCTTTTAATTAGTAAATTTTCTTAAAAAATTACCTTTCTTTAGTAAATCTTCTTAAAAATTTAACTTTCCTTAGTGAATTTTCTCAAAATTCTGAAAATTTACCTTTTAGTTAGTAAATTTTTTTTAAAAATTACCTTTCCTTAGTAAATTTTCTTAAAAATTTACCTTCCCTTAGAAAATTTTCTCAAAAATTTTGAAAATTTATTTTTCCTTAGTAAATTTTCTTAAAAATTTTTTTTTAAGCTTAGTTCCGCGAAGCCGAGTTGATTGTCTGCAGATTCTAATTTGGCTAGTTTTTTTTACCTTTCTTTAGTAAATTTTCTCAAAAATTCTGAAAATTTACCTTTTCCCTAGTAAATTTTCTTACAAATTTACCTTTCCTTAGTAAATTTTCTTAAAAATTAACCCTTTCCTTAGAAAATTTTTTCAAAAATTCTGAAAATTTACCTTTTCCTTAGTACATTTTCTTAAAACTTTACCTTTCCTTAGTAAATTTTCTTAAGAATTTACCTTTCCTTAGTAAATTTTTTTAAAAATTCTGAAAATTTACGTTTTTCTCAGTAAATTTTCTTAAAAATTTACCTTTTCCCTAGTAAATTTTCTTAAAACTTTACATTTCCTAAGTAAATTTTCTTAAAAATTTACCCTCTCCTTAGAAAATTTTTTCAAAAATTCTGAAAATTTACCTTTTCTTAGTACATTTTCTTAAAACTTTACCTTTCCTTAGTAAATTTTCTGAGAAACTTACCGTTCCTTAGTAAATTTTTTCAAAAATTCTGAAAATTTACCTTTTCCTTAGTACATTTTCTTAAAACTTTACCTTTCCTTAGTACGTTTTCTTAAAAATTTACCTTTCCTTAGTAAATTTACTCAAAAATTGTGAAAATTTACCTTTTGCTTAGTAAATTTTCTTAAAAACTTACCTTTCCTTATTAAATTTTCTCAAAAATTCTGAAAATTTACTTTTAGTTAGTAAGTTTTTTTAAAAATTTTACTTTTGTTTAGTAAATTTTCTTAAAAATTTACCTTACCTTAGACAATTTTCTAAAAAATTCTGAAAATGTACTTTTTCCTTAGTAAATTGTCTTAAAAATTTACATTTCCTTAGTAAATTTTCTTAAAAACTTACCTTTCCTTAGAAAATTTCTTCAAAAATTCTGAAAATTTACCTTTTCATTAGTAAATTTTCTTAAATTTTTTTTTTTTTTAAGTCTAGTTCATTGAAGCCGAGTAGCTTGTCTGCAGATTCTAATTTGACTAGTTTTTTTTTTACCCTTCCTTAATAAAGTTTCTCAAAAATTCTGAAAATTTACCATTTCCCTAGTAAATTTTCTTAAAAGTTTACATTTCCTTAGTAAATTTTCTTCAAAATTTACCTTTCCTTAGTACATTTTCTCAAAAATTCTGAAACTTTACCTTTTCCCTATTAAATTTTCTTCAAAATTTACCTTTCCTTAGTAAATTTTCTTAAAAATTCTGAAAATTTACCTTTTTCTTAGTAAATTTTCTTTAAAATTTACCTTTCCTTAGTAAATTTTCTTAAAAATTTACCTTTCTTTAGTAAATTATCTTAAAAATTTACCTTTCCTCAGATAATTTTCTCAAAAATTCTGAAAATTTACTATTTCCTTAGTAAATTTTCTTAAAAATTTACATTTCCTTAGAAAATTTTCTTAAAAGTTCTGAAAATTTACCTTTCCTTAGAAAAGTTTCTCAAAAATTCTGAAAATTTAAATTTTCTTTATTAAATTTTCTTAAAAATTTACCTTTCTTTAGTACATTTTCTTTAAAATTTACCTTTCCTTAGTAAATTTTCTAAAAAATTTTCCTTTACTTAGTAAATTTTCTCAAAAATTCTGAAAAATTACATTTTCCTTAGTAAATTTTCTTAAAAATTTATCTTTCTTTAGTGCATTTTCTTTAAAGTTTACCTTTCCTTAGTAAATTTTCTTAAAAATTTACCTTTCCTTAGTACATTTTCTCAAAAATTCTGAAACTTTACCTTTTCACTAGTAAACTTTCTTAAAAATTTACCTTTCCTTAGAAAATTTTCTTAAAAATTCTGAAAATTTACCTTTTTCTTAGTAAATTTTCTTAAATTTTTTTTTTTTAAGTCTAGCTCCGCGAAGCCGAGTGGCTTGTCTGCAGATTCTAATTTGACAATTTTTATTTTTTACCCTTCCTTCATAAATTTTCTCAAAAATTCTGAAATTTTACCTTTTTCTTAGTAAATTTTCTTTAAAATTTAACTTTCCTTAGTAAATTTTCTTAAAAATTTACCTTTCCTTAGTACATTTTCTCAAAAATTCTGAAAATTTACCTTTCCTTAGTAAATTATCTTAAAAATTTACGTTTCCTTAGTAAATTTTCTTAAAAATTTAGAAAACTTACCTTTTTCTTAGTAAATTTTCTTTAAAATTTACCTTTCCTTAGTAAATTTTCTTAAAAATTTACCTTTCCTTAGTACTTTTTCTCAAAAATTTTGAAAATGTACCTTTTTCTTAGTAAATTTTCTTAAAAATTTACCTTTCCTTAGTAAATTTTCTTAAAAATTTACTTTTCCTTAGTACATTGTCTCAAAAATTCTGAAAATTTACCTTTTCCTTAGTAAATTTGCTTAAAAATTTACCTTTCCTTAGTCAATTTTCTTCAAAATTTACCTTTCCTTAGTACATTGTCTCAAAAATTTTTAAAATTTACCTTTTCCTTAGTAAATTTTCTTAAAAAATTACCTTTCCTTAGTAAATTTTCTTCAAAATTTACCTTTCCTTAGTACATTGTCTCAAAAATTCTGAAAATTTACTTTTCTTAGTAAATTTTTTTAAAAATTCTGAAAATTTAACTTTTTCTTAGTAAATTTTCTTAAAAATTTACCCTTCCTTAGTAAATTTTCTTAAAAATTCTGAAAATTTACCTTTACTTAGTAAATTTTCTTAAAAATTTACCTTTCCTTAGTAAATTTTCGTAAAAATTTACCTTTCCTTAGGGAATTTTCTTAAAAATTTACCTCTCCTTAGCATATTTTCTCAAAAATTTACCTTTCCTTAGAAAATTTTCTCAAAAATTCTGAAAATTTACCTTTTCCTTAGTAAATTTTCTTAAAAATTTACCTTTGCTTAGTATATTTTCTCAAAAATTGTGAAAATTTACATTTTTCTTAGTAAATTTTCTTAAAAATTTACCTTTCCTTAGTAAATTTTCCCGAAAATTCTGAAAATTTACCTTTTACTTAGTAAATTTTCTCAAAAATTTACCTTTCCTTAGTAAATTTTCTCAAAAATTCTGAAAATTTACCTTTTCCCTATTAAATTTTCTTAAAAACTTACCTTTACTTAGTAAATTTATTCAAAAATTGTGAAAATTTACCTTTTGCTTAGTAAATTTTCTTAAAAACTTACCTTTCCTTAGTAAATTTTCCCGAAAATTCTGAAAATTTTCCTTTCCCTTAGAAAATTTTCTTAAAAATTTACCTTTCCTTATTAAATTTTCTCAAAAATTCTGAAAATTTACCTTTTAGTTAGTAAGTTTTTTTAAAAATTTACCTTTTCCTTAGTAAATTTTCTTACATTTTTTTTTTTTTATTTTTTTTTTTAAGTCTAGTACCGCGAAGCCTAGTGGCTTGTCTGCAGATTCTAATTTGACTAGTTTTTTTTTTTTAACCTTAGTAAATTTTCTCAAAAATTCTGAAAATTTACCATTTCCCTAGTAAATTTTCTTAAAAATTTACCTTTCCTTAGAAAATTTTCTTCAAAATGTACCTTTCCTTAATAAATTTACTCAAAAATTCTGAAAATTTACCTTTACCTTGGTAACTTTTCTTAAAAACTTACCTTTTCTTAGTAAATTTTCTTAAAAATTCTGAAAATTTACCTTTTTCTTAGCAAATTTTCTTTAAAATTTACCTTTCCTTAGTAAGTTTTCTTAAAAATTTACCTTTCCTTAGTAAATTATCTTAAAAATTTACCTTTGCTTAGAAAATCTTCTCAAAAATTCTGAAAATTTACTGTTTCCTTAGTAAATTTCTTAAAAACTTACATTTCCTTAGAAAATTTTCTTAAAAGTTCTGAAAATATACCTTTCCTTAGAAAACTTTCTCAAAAATTCTGAAAATTTAAATTTTCCTTAGTAAATTTTCTTAAAAATTTACCTTTCTTTAGTACATTTTCTTTAAAATTTACCTTTCCTTAGTAAATTTTCTAAAAAATTTTCCTTTACTTAGTAAATTTTCTCAAAAATTCTGTAAAATTACATTTTCCTTAGTAAATTTTCTTAAAAATTTACCTTTCTTTAGTGCATTTTCTTTAAAGTTTACCTTTCCATAGTAAATTTTCTTAAAAATTTACCTTTCCTTAGTAAATTTTCTTAAAAATTCTGAAGCTTTACCTTTTCCCTAGTAAACTTTCTTCAAAATTTACCTTTCCTTAGAAAATTTTCTTAAAAATTCTGAAAATTTACCTTTTTCTTAGTAAATTTTCTTAAAAATTTACCTTTCCTTAGTAAATTATCTTAAAAATTTACCTTTCCTTAGAAAATTTTCTCAAAAATTCTGAAAATTTACTATTTCGTTAGTAAATTTTCTTAAAAATTTACATTTCCTTAGAAAATTTTCTTAAAAGTTCTGAAAATTTACCTTTCCTTAGAAAACTTTCTCAAAAATTCTGAAAATTTAAATTTTCCTTAGTAAATTTTCTTCAAAATTTACCTTTCTTTAGTACATTTTCTTTTAAATTTACCTTTCCTTAGTAAATTTTCTAAAACATATTCCTTTACTTAGCAAATTTTCTCAAAAATTCTGAAAAAATTACATTTTCCTTAGTAAATTTTCTTAAAAATTTACCTTTCTTTAGTGCATTTTCTTTAAAATTTACCTCTCCTTAGTAAATTTTCTTAAAAATTTATCTTTCCAATGATTGAGTTTGAAATTATTTAGGCTCAAGATCAAATGTTTTTACTTTAAATAAAGCAAAAACTTTGGCACATTTGTTTCAAAAAATTGATCTATACTCTGCATGACAGGTTATACAGCTGTTTCGGGAAGAGTTACCAACCCTCATCAGTAACCAAAAGCAGTAGATAGTTTGTTTGGTAAAAAGTTAAATTCATATATATTTGCTGAAAACAACCAAATGAGAATTCAAGCAAAAGTTATACTATTTAAGCCTCTTCCAATATAACAAACTAAAAATATAGAACAACTTTGAAACAAATATGTTTTGTATACGAGTACACATTGCATACTACAATATACATGTTTGTTTTTGTCTTGAAAAAACAAGAAAAACAATTTGTTTTTGCTAAACTTACATTTAGCGTTAACGGCGTGCCCTCCGTATTTTTAAGTTTATTATCTATATATATAAAATTGAATGTGTGTTTGTTTTTTTGTTTGTTTGTTTGTTTGTGTGTACCTTATAGGAGACCAAACCTCTGGACCGATCTTCCTGAAATTTTCACAGCATTTAACTGGGACTCTGGCATGATTAATAGGGTACTTTTTTTTGACCACGCCCACTTTTACGCCCACTTTTTTAAAATTATGTAATTGCTCCCATATAGTTTTTAACAGATTTACTTCAAATTGTATACACATTATACTCCAGGCGAGGTAGAAATAAACATTTCTTACGCCACGCCCCCTTTGACGCCCCTTTTCACGCCAAATTTTGTTTGAAAGTTTTAAACTTTTTTTTCTCTGTACAAATTTGTTCCTTCCAACGGATTTTTTTATTTGGTAGTATATTGCTCTTAATACTGTTAACGTCGCCATATAACTATGAACCACGCCCATTTCACCGCCCCCTTTTTTTTTACTTATACCACTAACAATGTTTGCTATACAAAATAATTTTTTTGTAATATGTATTTATCTAAAGTTTTATACACTTTTTATCTACAGGTAAGGTAGCCATACATTTTTTTATTACCAAGTCCCCCTTTTTCGCCCCATTTTATCTTAAATCATAATTAATCTGCTTTCAATCTATCTATATATATAAAAATGAATGTGTGTTTGTTTGTGCTTTATAGGAGGCCAAACCAAAGAACCGATCTTCCTGAAATTTTCAGAGCGTGTTACTGTGACTCTGGAAGGAATAATATGCTATATAAATTTTTGATTGGACAAAGGGGCGGTGCCACGCCCATATAACCAAAAATTTGAAAAAGTCATATCACGGAAATTTTTTTACCTACAGCAGTCATATTTGGTACATATGGTATTAGCATGAATAGAAATACATACAAGAAGAAAAGTGGGCGGGACCACGCCCCTTTTTAGAAAAATAAAAAATCGTAATATCTTCTAAACTACTGGAAGGATCGTCATGAAATTTTCACAAAAGGATATATAAAGTTGTTAGTGGGCAACGGGGCGTGGCGTATATATAAAAACGTTGATGCATTCGATTGTAACGAATGATCTCCGGAACCATAAGAGCTGTCGAGGTAGGATTTCCAGCATAGGTTCGGTTCGAGCTCTTTTGTGTTTTTTTTTTAGTTTTAACCCTCTAGCTGGCGTTGGGGTCAAGTTAAAAACAAAAATTTTTACTTTCAGCGCGATTTGACTGCAATTCAGAATGAACGTATGTTTCGTCATAAGAAATTTTTGTATGTATAAATGGACCCGATAGGTGGCGCTGGGTAAAGTTATTTCGAATATTCTTATTTATGGTGTGATTTTAATGAAACTAAGAATGTACATATATGTATGTTAGAAACATTTTTTTATTGGACCCGGAAGATGGCGCTGTCGTTCGAAAAATAATGAGTTGTCAAATTTATATAAATTTTAATAAATAAACTCACAAACGTTTTTATATATAAATATTCTAACGAAAAAGAAGGAAAAAGCCGCTACATTATTGCATGGTGGCCGCACAGCTCATTCAGCACTCAAATCACCGTTAAACGTACAAAAAAATGAGAATGCCGTCTGTAATATCAAAAAACATTCCGGTATGGCAAAAGTTCTGCAAAAATGCAGTATTTTTATTTGGGATGAATGTACCATGGCTCACAAACATTGTGATTTGATTTGATAAAAGATTTGAAAGGCAATGAAAGATTTTTTGGTGAAGCTCTCATTTTATTATCTGGAGATCTTCGTCACACATTTTATATAGGTATATACAGATTCTAACTAAAATAAAAATTCATTGAGGGCAAAACAACGTTTGCCGGGTCCAGCTAGTTTTTTATAAAAATAAAAAATCTTATTTTCGATCTTTATCATTTTAATGATTGAGTTTGAAATTATTTAGGCTCAAGATCAAATGTTTTTACTTTAAATAAAGACAAAAATAAACATGTATATTGTAGTATGCAATGTGTACTCGTATACAAAACATATTTGTTTCAAAGTTGTTCTATATTTTTAGTTTGTTATATTGGAAGAGGCTTAAATAGTATAACTTTTGCTTGAATTCTCATTTGGTTGTTTTCAGCAAATATATATGAATTTAACTTTTTACCCAACAAACTATCTACTGCTTTTGGTTACTGATGAGGGTTGGTGACTCTTTCCGAAACAGCTGTATAACCTGTCATGCAGAGTATAGATCAATCTTTTGAAACAAATGTGCCAATGTTTTTGCTTTATTTAAAGTAAAAACATTTGATCTTGAGCCTAAATAATTTCAAACTCAATCATTAAAATGATAAAGATCGAAAATAAGATTTTTTATTTTTATAAAAAATAATAAACTTAATTTATCTTTCCTGAAAAATTTTCTCAAAAATTCTGAAAATTTACCTTTTCCTTAATAAATTTTCTTAAAAATTTACCTTTCCTTAGTAAATTTACTCAAAAATTCTGAAAATTTACGTTTTCCTTAGTTAATTTTCTGAGAAACTTACCTTTCCTTAGTTAATTTTCCCGAAAATTCTGAAAATTTACCTTTTCCTTAGTAAATTTTCGTAAAAAATTACCTTTCCCAAGTAAATTTTCTTAAAAATTTACCTTTCCTTAGTAAATTGTCTCAAAAATTCTGAAAATGTACCTTTTCGTTAGTAAATTTTCTTAAAAACTTACGTTTCCTTAGTAAATTTTTTTTAAAATTCTGAAAATTTACCTTTTTCTTAGTAAATTTTCTTAAAAATTTACCCTTCCTTAGTAAATTTTCTTAAAAAATTACCTTTCCTTAGTGAATTTTCTTAAAAATTTAACTTTCCTTAGCAAATTTTCTTAAAAATTCTGAAAATTTACTTTTTTCTTAGTAAATTTTCTTAAAAATTTACCTTTTCTTAGTAAATTTTCTTAAAAATTTACCTTTCCTTAGTAAATTTTCTCAAAAATTCTGAAAATTTACCTTTTAATTAGTAAATTTTCTTAAAAATTTTCCTTTCCTTAGAAAACTTTCTCAAAAATTTTGAAAATTTACTTTTTCCTTAGTAAATTTTCTTAAATTTAAATTAAATTTAAATGTTCTTAAAAATTTACCTTTCCTTAGTAAATTTTCTCAAAAATTCTGAAAATTTACCTTTTCCCTAGTAAATTATCTTAAAATTTTACCTCTCCTTAGCTAATTTTCTCAATAATTTACCTTTCCTTAGAAAATTTTCTCTAAAATTCTGAAAATTTACATTTTCCTTAGTAAATTTTCTTAAAAATTTACCTTTGCGTAGTAAATTTTCTCAAAAATTGTGAAAATTTACCTTTTTCTTAGTAAATTTTCTTAAAAATTTACCTTTCGTTAGTAAATTTTCCCGAAAATTCTGAAAATTTACCTTTCCCTTAGTAAATTTTCTCAAAAATTTACCTTTCCTTAGTAAATTTTCTCAAAAATTCTGAAAATTTACCTTTCCCTTAGTAAATTTTCTTAAAAATTTACCTTTACTTAGTAAATTTACTCAAAAATTCTGAAAATTTACCTTTTGCTTAGTAAATTTTCTTAAAAACTTACCTTTCCTTAGTAAATTTTCCCGAAAATTCTGAAAATTTACCTCTCCCTTAGTAAATCTTCTTAAAAATTTACCTTTCCTCAGTAAATTTTCTTATAAATTTTCCTTTCCTTAGTAAGTTTTCTCAAAATTTCGAAAATTTAACTTTTCCTTAGTAAATTTTTTAAAAAAACTTATCTTTCCTTAGTGAATTTTCTTAAAAATTTAACTTTCCTTAGTATATTTTCTTTTAAATTTACCTTTTCCCTAGTAAATTTTCTTAAAAATTTACCTTTACCTTTCCTTTAGTAAATTTTCTTAAAAATTTAGTAAATAGTAAATTTTCTTAAAAACTTACCTTTCTTTAGAAAATTTTCTCAAAATTTCTGAAAATTTGCTTTTTCCTTAGTACATTTTCTTAAAACTTTACCTTTCCTTAGTACATTTTCTTAAAAATTTACCTTTCCTTAGTAAATTTTCTCAAAAATTCTGAAAATTTACCTTAGTAAATTTTCTTAAAAATTTACCTTTCCTTAGTACATTGTCTCAAAAATTCTGAAAATTTACCTCTTCCTTAGCAAATTTTCTTAAAAACTTACGTTTCCGTAGTAAATTTTTTTTAAAATTCTGAAAATTTACCTTTTTCTTAGTAAATTTTCTTAATGGTGTTTCATTTACTTTTTATAATAATAAAGTAAGTCACTTTCCATTAAATTTATTTATATTTATTGGAATTTTGGTTCGCAAACCACTCAATTGTTTGGAAAACCACAAAATATTATATATTCCATTAAACATAAAAAGAATACCAACTGTTTTTATATTCACCACACACAGTGCTGCCAGATTTTCGCATTTTGTTAATACCCAAACCGTATTTTTAAAAGGCCCAGAATAATATTTTATCTACACGGTATTTAGTGACTAAATTGATCTTATAATTTGGCATAAAATGAATCCTGATTCCCAACTTATGCTATTAATGGAAGAACGTTTTTCCAGAATGTCAATTGACATATCTAATAACATTGCATTTAAAATAAAGGAGTCCGAGGAGCGTATATTAACTAAAATTTTCAACATTGAGGAAAAAAATATATTCTGTTTCCGACAGGGTCAGCTAGCTAGAACAAATTATTCCGCAAATTGTTGACCTTAAAAATGAAATTGATACCTCGAAGCGATCTTTGGACAAGCAAGAAAATACTAAAGTCGCTAATGAGATACGAATATACGACATTCCGTACTATGAAAATGAAAACTTACAGACTACATTTATGAATATTTGTGAGACCATTAATGTAGGATTTACCTTTTCCCTTTCGACACTTCAAAAATACCAACACGTCACTTTAATTTTAGTTCGTACATATATTTATTTTAATATATTAATTACAAAATTTATTGCTTTATTGTGCTTCTGATCTTATACAACCGGCTGCTGCTAGAGAACTAAACTAACTTTTAAAATGTTTGTGTAGCGTTGTCCAACTTTGTCTGTCTGTTTTATCTTCTATGTGTCTGTCTAATGTTACTGTGATTCTCACACCCATAGTGTCCATTATTAGTGCATTTCCTACTGGTGTCAAAATGTCAGTTATATTTAAATATATGTCCTAAGTGCGTTTCGTTTTACTGTCCTCTTCACACCCATAGTGTCTACTATTAGTTCATGGCCTACTGGTGTCAAAATGTCAGTTATATTTAAATGTACATCCTAATATGTTTTTCCTGTCCTGGTCCGTCTTATTCCCGATTTTACAATCGGCCCTCCTGACCGGGTATTCGACCCGAATACTGGCGCCCATCGCTTCATATAATCTGCCACAGTAAATGTCTATCGTGGACCCTCGACCTCACCGATTTTCGCCACTTCATATCGGCCATGTTTCATTTTGCGAATAATCTTATATGGACCTTAATATTTTCCCTTTAATTTCATTCCAACACCATATTGTGTACGCTTAATGGCTACGAGGTCGTTAATTTCATAATTTTCTTCATCTTTCCGGTTTTTATTGAAGGATTTTTTATTCTCGTCTTGTCTTTTAGCTATATTTTCCATAGCGGACTCTCGATCGCTGTCCCTTTGTGCATGTAATTCCTCTACAGCTTGATCCTCAAGAATTTCCCTAACGTCAGAAAAATCTGGTAATCGCATTTCGCATCCGGTCAGAATTTTAAGTGGTGAATAATGGGTGGATCTGGGGGAAGCACTATTGATAAATTGCTGAACTTTGTTGACATGTCTATACCATTGTGTTGGATTATCACGGGACAATTTTGCCAACATGGGAACTAATATACGATGCATTTGCTCAACTTGTCCATTTCCCCTCGGTACCCCGGTTGCTATCAACAAATGCTGTATTTTTTGCCCCTCACAGTACTCTCTAAAAGCGTTAGTTGTAAACGCAATATGGTCAATATGGTAAGTACCCAATGGTTTGTCCTCTTTATCAATTGGCGTCAATAAACCCTCCTTCCTGCCAGGCTTAGCATTTACCATCAAACATTCTACACAACCGCTAACCACCTTCCCAACTTTAGAACCAAGATCCGGAATATAAAAATACTTTTCGACGTAGTCCTGGGTTTTTTTCGAACCAAAGTAACCCTTTCTATGAGCAATATCAATGATCTCATTTTCCATCTGAGACGGAACAACTATTAATTCCCTTGTCACGTCCTTGTATAAAATATCATGATGGATATAAAAGTCCTCATATTGGTCACCTTCAAGAACCTTCCTAACTGCTCTAACCCACATATCATTCCCCTGAGCCTCCCTTAGCCGATGAGTTAATGAGTCCTCGATCAATAAACAAGACACTCTGCTCAACGCGTCGACGTGTCTCATTTTCGTACCCGATCGGTGTTCAATCTCGTAGTCGAAATCTTGCAAAAATAATGCCCATCTGGCAACACGCAGTGGAACTTCAGCTTTCTTCATAGTCATGGCGAACGCATTACAGTCTGTAATGATTTTGAACTTTGATCCCATAAGATATACTCTCCATTTTTTGAGGGCCTCTATTATCGCCAGCACTTCCAACTCAAAAGAGTGATACTTTTCCTCCGCAGGTGAAGTTTTGCGGCTCATAAATTGAACTGGATGAAGAAATTGATCCTCGGAGTCTTTTTGCAATAAAACGCCACCCTAGCCAAATTTACTCGCATCGGTATGCACTTCCGTAATGGCTTTTGGATTGTATAACTTTAAAACCGGATCCTTTGTTAATAACAACTTCAATTGTTGGAATGATGAAATCACCTCCGCATCAATCTTGAATTCGTTTCCTTTTCGTAGCAAATTAGACAGTGGTTTAGCAATCGTTGCGTACCCATCAACAAATCGCCTAAAATAGGATGTTAACCCTAAAAAACGTTGTAAACTTTTCCTGTCGTTTGGTAATTTAAAATTATCTATGGCTGAAGTTTTCTCTTTGGAAGGACGAATAGTGCCTCTTTCAATGATGTAACCGAGGAAATTTACTTTTCTCTGTAAAAATTTACACTTTTTCCATCTTACGTGTAGACCATTTTCCTCCGCTACTTTTAATACCATCTTTAATTTCTCAATACCTTCATCCTCATCCTTCGATGGTATAATTACGTCATCCATGTAAACTACGGCTATACATTTCCAAATTAAATTCCTAAATATGGCATTTACAAATCTACAAAAAACAGCTGGGGAGTTCGATATTCCAAATGGCACATAATTAAACTCATATTGTCCGTTTCTACTAACGAATGATGTGTATTTAGTCGATTCTGTATCCACCGGTACATGGAAAAATCCATCCTTCATTTCAAGCGTAGTGAATACGTTCGCCTGTTGCAACCTTTCCAAAACATCATCCATTAATACCATTGAGAAATTATCTCGAATAATCTTTTCATTCAGCTTCCTGTAGTCACAGCATAACCGTTTTGTACCATCCTTCTTTGGCACTAATACGATCGGAGATGAATATTCTGAGGAGCTATGTTTAATTATACCCTGCGCCAACCAATCTGACACTTGTTTATCTATAATCTTCTGGTCGTCGTTTGATGTTCTTCTTGGTCCTTGAGCAACAGGTATATAATCTTTCAGCAGAATTTTCATTTTAACTGGAACCTGATTGTTCTCTGTTGGGCTGTATTCCCTTATTATATGATACACGTCATTCCGTACCCTAATACTAAGGTGTTCCAAATCAGCCACAATTCCAGTATCCTCCCCTATGTTACAACATAAGTCGCCAAATTCCTCTATAAGTTCAAAAGTACCTTCGTACTGTGCATTTGCCCTAACTTGGCCAACACCCATTTTGGCTGCAAATTTAGGTATAAATCTAACTTCCTGTTCGCTAATTGCTAGATCCACGTACCGTAAAATATTATTCCCCAGAATTGCCGGATATCTAATATCATCCCCACGTACGACATAAAACCTAATATTCAAATGAATGTCATCAATTTCCACTGGTGCATTAAAATAACCATGTGTATAAAATTCTCCAGCGCCAGCTCCTTTGAGTTGGCGTTGTTCTGGTACAAGTACGAACGAGTCACCTAGTCTGTCGAAAACATCACTCCCTAAAGTGCATATATTGCAGCCAGTGTCAATGAGACCATAAATTTTGATACCACCTAAACTAAATATCTTAAATTTCATTCCCGGTTCGAACGGCTCCTGATCAAAAGAGAGTACGTTAACATTATTTCGTTCCTGTTTGAAAACAGCTTTGTTACTCCTACATTCGGCGGCACGATGATCAACGCCATTGCATTTGAAACATTTAAATTGTGTTTCCCTACAATCCCTAGCAAGATGATCAGGACTTCCACATTTGAAGCAGTTTCTCCCTTTGGCGTTATTATCCTTCTCTGATTTAATTTCATTTCTGGTATTTATTTTTATATTATTTCTCCGATTATCGATGCTAGGTTTAGTACGAATCCTTTCATAAATTTTTATTTGTTCTTTCATTTGTTCTACTGGTTTTGCCGGATATAAACTACTTTTATTGAAGCGCGAATCAGGCAAACCTTCAACAAAATAGTCCAATAAACTCGGCACATCCAAATTTATGGGCTTACCGATCTCCATCAAGGTATACAAATATTCGCGACAGGTCTCGTTGTGGTTCTTACGCCAATTTCTCAAAAGTTTGTGGACTTCTGATGCTGATAGGGTCACTGCTTACCATAAATAGATTTCTGAATTTCATTCCACCCAACAATCTCAGCGTTCTCCTCAAAATCATTCACCCACTGCCCGACATCGAGAGAATCGCTTGCATCATATGTTGACAAGCTATCGACGATGTCCCTTAATGTAAACACAGGACCATTCACACGCACTTTGGGTAAAATACCAGCAGCTACATCTTCATATTCTGGACGAACTGATTCATCGTCATCCCCGTCGACTTGATGGCCAAAATGTCGAAGAAGTCTGTCTTGTAAAACTGCCTTTAACCCTGATGCGTTCAACCCCAATTCCTTTAACTTATCGCGCAATGAGTCGCAATTCATTCCCATGATGCTACTGCTGTCCATTGTTAATAATTCTGTAGTAACAACAGCCTTACAAATTCAAGTTTTTATCTATTTTCCTCCAAATAATATTAATATATACTGGTATTAAAAATAAAATTATAAATAATATAGTAATATCTTATACTAGCTGGACCCGGCAAACGTTGTTTTGCCCTCAATGAATTTTTTATTTTAGATAGAATCTGTATATACATACCTATATAAAAAAACGTTTTTGCATTTGTTAATATTAATTGAAAACTGTTAAAGAAAATCCATGTTTTATTTATGAAAATGAAAATAAATATTTATTGCAACATACATATAATAATGACCAATATATTTCTATTATTGTAATTCTAAAAAGAATGAACAATATTTTTAGCTTCATTATTCTGGCAGTAAATGAAAACATTTGCTGGCTTTCCGACACAGGGACATGCCACATATAGTTGCTCATGGGAAAACAACTGTTTTCGAGGTCCAAACCACATATTTGCAATGATTGTTCTTGAGATTTATTAATGGTCATGGCAAAGCCCAATCTGATCGGAAATTGTAATCTTTTGAATATTATCGGTGTGTCGGTAGGAATCATAGGAATTCTTGGCAGCAAAACATGTTTTCCTTAAAACTTTCCTTTGAGAATTGTGGCCTCAATAACATTGGGCATTATTCTCTCAACAATTAACTTGGTTCCATTACATATTCTCGGAGCGTTGAGGTTACGTAGCAAAATTATTGGAGAACCAACTTTTAATTTTAATAAATGTGGCGGTAGACCGGGCACATCAAGTGAATTCAAAAAATTCTGTTGGAGAATTGACTGCTTCATTTTCTTTAACAACACTATCCATAGATTTGAAAGAAGACGTTTCCGAATCAATCAAGTCCTAAATAATAACATGTTATCGACATCGACATTGTTGCGGCTAAAATAGCTCTTTCACCTAACCACACACAGAAAACTGATTCGTTGTGGCTACCAAATTTATTGCCAACCAAATTGCGATGAAGCAAATATCCGAATTTTGAGTCCATGACAATTACAATTCTATCGTCTTAACAGTAAATATTTTATCACAATAGAAAATGAAATATGGCTATAAAATTTATATTAATACAATCGAAAATACAGTTGTTTAACTTTAGAACAATTCCGTTTGTAATTTTTTTTTCTGTGTGCAATCATATTTACGATATTGATTTTGAATGCCGGGGAATACATTTTCAATTAATTCATCGCGTGACGATATAAATTGACAAAAATCTTGTGGATGGTTTAATAGTTTGACTGGTTGGGTTAATATTGATTTTACCTTTACCAAGATCGAGTAGTTGTTTTGAAAATTGGTCAGCCATTTGATCATTTTATAATCGTACTCGCATGTTTGTTGTTAATTTTATAGTTTGAACGCTACTCCATAATGTTGATGATTTTCAGCAGGTTGATTTTGGTATGACTGGCAATGTTTGACGAAGATCTCCAGATAATAAAATAAGAGCTCCACCAAAAAGTCTTTCATTGCCTTTCAAATCTTTTAAAGTTCGATGTAATGCTTCTAAGGAATGTTTGTGAACCATGGTACATTCATCCCAAATAATAATACTGCATTTTTGCAGAACTTTTGCCATACCGGAATGTTTTTTGATATTACAGACGATGATTTGAGAGCTGAATGAGCTGTACGACCACCATGCAATAATGTTGCGGCTATTCCGCACTAAGCAATAGCCAATGCAATTTTTCCTTACTTTTTGGTTAGAATGTTTATATATAAAAAATTTTGTGAATTTTGTAACTTATAAAATTTAAATAAATTTGACAACTCATTATTTTTTGAACGCCAGCGCCATCTACCGGGTCCAACAAAAAAATTTTTGGCATCATCTAACATACATATATGTACATTCTTAATTTCAGTAAAATCGCACCGTAAATAAGAATATTCGAAATGACTTTACCTTAGCGCCATCTATCGAGTCCATTTATACATACAATAATTTCCTATGATAAAACATACATACATTCTGAATTGCAGTCAAATCGCACTAAATAAAAAAATAAAAAAAAAAAAACAAAAAATGACGAGTTTAACTTCTTATATATAAAATTCTCGTGTCGCTGTCTCTGTAATTGAACTCCTCCGAAACGGCTTGACCGATTCTCATGAAATTTTGTGTGGATATTGGGTAGGTCTCAGAAACGTACAACAGGTATTTTTTTTTGATATCTCAAGTGGGCGTGGCACTTATGGCTATCATAGTACCCCACATATCTGATTTTAAAAGTTCACTTTGTATGGGGGGTACCCCTCCCAGTGGCCATATCAAAAAAAAAAAAAAATAAACGTTGTCCGATTCTCAGACCTACCCAATATGCGCACAAAAGTTCATGAGAATCGGTCGAGCCGTTTCGGCGGAATTTTACCACAAACACTGCGACAGCAGAATTTTATATATAATTTTATATATATACTAGCTGGACCCGGTAAACGTTGTTTTGCCCTCAATGAATTTTTTATTTTAGATAGAATCTGTATATACATACCTATATAAAAAAACGTTTTTGCATTTGTTAATATTAATTGAAAACTGTTAAAGAAAATCCATGTTTTATTTATGAAAATGAAAATAAATATTTATTGCAACATACATATAATAATGACCAATATATTTCTATTATTGTAATTCTAAAAAGAATGAACAATATTTTTAGCTTCATTATTCTGGCAGTAAATGAAAACATTTGCTGGCTTTCCGACACAGGGACATGCCACATATAGTTGCTCATGGGAAAACAACTGTTTTCGAGGTCCAAACCACATATTTGCAATGATTGTTCTTGAGATTTATTAATGGTCATGGCAAAGCCCAATCTGATCGGAAATTGTAATCTTTTGAATATTATCGGTGTGTGGGTAGGAATCATAGGAATTCTTGGCAGCAAAACATGTTTTCCTTAAAACTTTCCTTTGAGAATTGTGGCCTCAATAACATTGGGCATTATTCTCTCAACAATTAACTTGGTTCCATTACATATTCTCGGAGCGTTGAGGTTACGTAGCAAAATTATTGGAGAACCAACTTTTAATTTTAATAAATGTGGCGGTAGACCGGGCACATCAAGTGAATTCAAAAAATTCTGTTGGAGAATTGACTGCTTCATTTTCTTTAACAACACTATCCATAGATTTGAAAGAAGACGTTTCCGAATCAATCAAGTCCTGAATAATAACATGTTATCGACATCGACATTGTTGCGGCTAAAATAGCTCTTTCACCTAACCACACACAGAAAACTGATTCGTTGTGGCTACCAAATTTATTGCCAACCAAATTGCGATGAAGCAAATATCCGAATTTTGAGTCCATGACAATTACAATTCTATCGTCTTAACAGTAAATATTTTATCACAATAGAAAATGAAATATGGCTATAAAATTTATATTAATACAATCGAAAATACAGTTGTTAAACTTTAGAACAATTCCGTTTGTAATTTTTTTTTCTGTGTGCAATCATATTTACGATATTGATTTTGAATGCCGGGGAATACATTTTCAATTAATTCATCGCGTGACGATATATATTGACAAAAATCTTGTGGATAGTTTAATAGTTTGACTGGTTGGGTTAATATTGATTTTACCTTTACCAAGATCGAGTAGTTGTTTTGAAAATTGGTCAGCCATTTGATCATTTTGTAATCGTACTCGCATGTTTGTTGTTAATTTTATAGTTTGAACGCTACTCCATAATGTTGATGATTTTCAGCAGGTTGATTTTGGTATGACTGGCAATGTTTGAAGAAGATCTCCAGATAATAAAATAAGAGCTCCACCAAAAAGTCTTTCATTGCCTTTCAAATCTTTTAAAGTTCGATGTAATGCTTCTAAGGAATGTTTGTGAACCATGGTACATTCATCCCAAATAATAATACTGCATTTTTGCAGAACTTTTGCCATACCGGAATGTTTTTTGATATTACAGACGATGATTTGAGAGCTGAATGAGCTGTACGACCACCATGCAATAATGTTGCGGCTATTCCGCACTAAGCAATAGCCAATGCAATTTTTCCTTACTTTTTGGTTTGAATGTTTATATATAAAAACTTTTGTGAATTTTGTAACTTATAAAATTTAAATAAATTTGACAACTCATTATTTTTTGAACGCCAGCGCCATCTACCGGGTCCAACAAAAAATTTTTGGCATCATCTAACATCCTGAATAATAACATTAATATTATCGACATCGAAATTTTTTTGCGGTTTAAATAGTTCTTTCACTTAACCAAGTAGTTGTTTTGAAAACTGGTCAGCCGTTGGATCATGGATAATAAAATGAGAGCTCCACCAAAAAGTCTTTCATTGCCTTTCAAATCTTTTAAAGTTCTATGTAGTGCTTCTAAGGAATGTTTGTAAGCCATGTTATATTCATCCCAAATAATAATATTGCATTTTTGCAGAACTTTTGCCATACCGGAATGTTTTTTTAACGGTGATTTGAGTGCTGAATGAGCTGTACGACCACCATGCAATAATGTTGCGGCTATTCCGGACAAAGCAATAGCCAATGCAATTTTTCTTTCCTTTTTAGTTAGAATATCTTATATATAAAAACGTTTGTGAATTTTGGAACTTATAAAATTTAAATAAATTTGACAACTCATTATTTTTCGAACGCCAGTGCCATCTACCGGGTCCAACAAAAAAATTTTTGGCATCATCTAACATACATATATGTACATTCTTAGTTTCAGTAAAATCGCACCGTAAATAAGAATATTCGAAATGACTTTACCCTAGCGCCATCTATCGAGTCCATTTATACATACAATAATTTCCTATGATAAAACATACATACATTCTGAATTGCAGTCAAATCGCACTAAATAAAAAAATAAAAAAAAAAAACAAAAAATGAGGAGTTTAACTTCTTATATATAAAATTCTCGTGTCGCGGTCTCTGTAATTGAACTGCTACGAAACGGCTTGACCGATTCTCATGAAATTTTGTGTGGATATTGAGTAGGTCTCAGAAACGTACAACAGGTATTTTTTTTTTGATATCTCAAGTGGGCGTGGCACTTATGGCTATCATATTACTCCACATATCTGATTTTAAAAGTTCACTTTGTATGGGGGGTACCCCTCCCAGTGGCCATATCAAAAAAAAAAAAATAAACGTTGTCCGATTCTCAGACCTACCCAATATGCGCACAAAATTTCATGAGAATCGGTCGAGCCGTTTTGGCGGAATTTTACCACAAACACTGCGACAGAAGAATTTTATATATAAGATATGTATATATAATATAGTAATATAATTGTGTGAAATTTCAATATTAGTCTACAGAAAATTTATACAAAGAAAAAAAAACGTTGGCAATAAAAAAAAATTAAATCAAATTTCAATTATTTTCCACAATTTGGGAAACATAAATTAATTTTTTCAAATTCACCTCTTTAAAACTTCAGCAACATTCAACTTTGGCAACATTTACTTTTTAATTTAATTTATTTTCCTGGATTTAATTTTTCAACTTTAAATTCAGTTAAAACTTCAATTTCAAAACTTAAATTTTCAACCTTAAATTCAATTACAACTTCAATTTCACAACTTAAATTTTCCACTTTAAATTTAATTACAACTTTAATTTCACAACTCCAGTCTTCAACTTTCAATTTAATTACAACTTTCATGTCACAACTTAAATTTTTCAACTTTAACTTTAATTGCAACTTTAATTTTAGAACTTTAATTTTTCCAACTTTAAATTTAATTATAATTTACAACTGTCATCAACTTCTAACACAATCAAATTAAAATTTCATTTTACTTATCTTATTGGAATCAAAAAAACACATCTGCTTCCCAATTTGGCTTCTGCAACTCTCGAATTACTTCTTCTGTTTGTTTATTGACAAAGCTTTTAATCTGCACACCTTCTTATGTATTCGTCTTCATTGGTCATCTATACACATTTCTTCTTCTTCAACTAAGCTTTCGATTATACTCCTTATTGGATTTTCTCACAAGTTCTTTAGGCTGCACAATTGTTGAATTAATTGATCTTCCCCTTTGTTCGACTGTGTTGAACGTAGGCTTAAAATTTCAAAATATAGAGCCTTCTCACTCTCTTTCACGCGACAGTTGTGATTTATTGTTTTTGTATTTTTCTTTTTTTTTTCATTTAAAGATTATTTCAATCGAATTGTTGGTATTATTTTTCATTAGAATTATAGAAAATTTATTGTTACTGTTGTTATACGTTTTCCAATATTATTTACGATTATCTTTCTGAACCCTTTTTTATAGTTTTTATTTTAGTTAAGTTTTGTGAGTAAGGAAATTTTTTTTTAGCATATATATTAGCACATATTTTATTAAATTTTATTTTTAATTTATATGTATTACTTTCTTTGCAGTTTCTTCTTTGTATTGTTTATCCTTTTAAGTAATTCAATAGTTTAAAATAGTTTATGCACAGTCAAAACTCTTAATTTTTCGTTTGTATAGAAAAATACACACTTTTTTTTTAAACAGTTTTTGTTTATTTGTTGACGCAAATAGTCTTTTATATATATACATATATATTCTGTCTAAATCCCGGTTGAGCCCCCATTTTGTAGGATTTAACTTTTCCCTTTCGACACTTCAAAAATACCAACAGTTCACTTTAATTTTAGTTCGTACATATATTTATTTTAATATATTAATTACAAAATTTATTGCTTTATTGTGCTTCTGATCTTGTACAACCGGCTGCTGCTAGAGAACTAAACTAACTTTTAAAATGTTTGTGTAGCGTTGTCCAACTTTGTTTGTCTGTTTTATCTTCTATATGTCTGTCTCATGTTACTGTGCTACTCACACCCATAGTGTCCATTATTAGTGCATGGCCTACTGGTGTCAAAATGTCAGTTATATTTAAATATATGTCCTAAGTTCGTTTCGTGTTACTGTCCTCTTCACACCCATAGTGTCTATTATTAGTTCATGGCCTACTGGTGTCAAAATGTCAGTTATATTTAAATGTACCACCTAATATGTTTTTCCTGTCGCGGCCCGTCTTATCCCCGATCCTACATTAATGCAACTGTTCCAAATATAAGTAAAATAACTCGTCTTCAAAATTCTCGAAACAATAGTAAAAATTATAACGTTATTGATCCTACTATTGCCATAAAATTGTCATCAGCTCAGGAGAAAAATTATATTTTGAAGCAAGCTGCTGTTTTTCGTCGTAACTCTGAAGACCTTCTGCGCCTTTGTCATGCTGGTTTTGATTCTAATGAACCATTCTATATAAATGAAGCTCTAACCAGATTTAACCACAATCTTCTTAAGGAAGCAATTAAGTTAAAACGGAAAAAACTACTCTCATCAGTTTTCACTCGCCGTGGCCGTATTTATGCCAAACGCTCTAAGTCCGATAGCGCGTTTTGTGTGGAGAATGTGCATTTTCTGGAAAATATCGAAACATCGAAAAACACACGTGACAACTTTCCAGTTTCTGTAGTAGAATGGTTTCGCCAGTAATATTTTAAAATTTAAAACTGTCGTAATTATTTCCATAACCTATTTTTATTTTTGTATTTTTTTTATATCTTTCCTTTTTATTATGCCTTTTTATTTTAAATTTTTTGAGTATTTCTTATTTGATGTTGATATTTGCTTAATACTTTATTATGAATTCTTCTAATATTCGGTCGAGTTACAAATACAACACTCACTCTATGATTCGTATAATTGGTAAACAAAAGGAAGGTTTAAAAATTTGTCACTTAAATGCTCAAAGTCTTTTTTGTAAATTTGATGAATTTCGATACAATTTTGAAAACTCAGGAATTGATGTAATTTGTATATCTGAAACATGGTTCAATCCGAATAAGATAAAAAACTTTCAGGTCAAAATAGACAGCTATGATTTATTTCGAGCTGATAGGAATACTGGTAAACGTGCTGGAGGCGTTGCAATGTATGTCAAGAAACAATAACGTTCTCGATTTGTTTGCAAATCTATCGATGAAGAATATGATTTTGTATTTATTGAACTTCCTTGTGACGTAAGCAAATGTCTCATAGGTTATATAGGCCTATTGATTCACTAGATATTTCTCCGGTTGTTAATATGTTAGATGAAAATTGTTTATCTTATAGTGATATTATTCTTTCTGGAGACCTAAATGGAAATTTGCTCATTGATTCTGATCTAATTTCACTTGTCCAACCGATTGGGCTTATAGCTGTAAACACTACTATCCCCACTCACTTCACTTCAATGAGTAGTACCCTTATTGACGTGTTCTTTGTCTCAGATATTAGAAAAGTTCTTTTGCATGACCAGTTTTCTTCTCCTAATTTCTAAAACATGACCTCATTTATATGACCTTTAACCTTCCTTATTTTAAACATGAAAAACCACAGCATATTACTTTCCGTGATTACAAGAATATTAACTATGATGCTCTTTTAAATGCAATTAATATAATCAATTGGACCAGTATCTACAGTAATCCTGATTTAAACCAACAGATATCCTTTTTTTATGAAGCTACCACATACCTATACGACAAATACGTACCGGTTAGAAAGAAAACTGTTAAATCTTCTACTAAGCCTTGGTTTAATCAAAATATTTGTGATTTAATAGTTAAAAGAAATTATGCTTACGATAAGTGGAAAAGATATAAAACTACACAGTCAAATGAAATTTTTAAATCACTACGTAGATCTGTTACTAGGGTAGTAAAGTTAGCTAAGCAACGCTATTATAGTCGTGTATTTTCAGAGGCTATGGATACTAAAAATATGTGGAAAGAGATAAAGAAAATTGGTTATAAAAATGAAAGTGAATCGGTAAATCTTTCCACTTTTGAAGTAAATGAATTGAATAGACAATTTACTTCAAATGACTCAACCCCTCTTCGTTCTGACTCTTATGCAAATCTACCAGATTGCAATCTGGATTCTTTATTTCGTTTTTCCTGCGTTAACCAGGAGGATGTTCTGAAAGCTTTTCTTTCCATAAAGTCAAAATGTATTGGTCTAGACGGTATGAATCCAATATTTATTAAAGCTATTTTACCACAGGTTTTACCCTATATCACTCATATTTTTAACACTATATTTACAAAATCTATTTTCCCTGATTTGTGGAAATGGGCAAAAGTAATTCCTTTGCCGAAATCTAATAAAGAGTACAGGCCAATTTCCATACTTCCTTTCCTTTCGAAAGTTTTCGAAAAAATTATGAGCAAACAAATGAATGAACATATACCCAATAATAATCTTTAATCATCTAAGCAATCTGGTTTTCGCAGGAAAAGAGGGTGTATCACTACTTTAATTGATGTATCGAAAGATCTTCGTTATATCGTTGACAGTGGTAATATTGCTTTTTTGACTTTATTGGACCACTCTAAAGCTTTTGACTCAGTGGACCATGATATTCTTGTTCAAAAGCTTAAACATATTTTTGGTTATTCTGAAACCTCCTCTAAATTGATTAGCTCTTACCTTCGGAATAGAGAGCAAGTAGTTGTCTCTAAAGACAAGTCGTCTACCTCTGCGTCTTTTAGTAGGGGTGTTCCGCAGGGGTCTATACTTGGCCCTCTTTTGTTTTCTATTAAATAAATGATCTACCACGCGTAATTAATTCATGCCATATGCACATGTACGCTGATGACGTTCAGTCATACACATCATGTAAAGTACGAGATGTGGAAAATTGTGTACAGAACATGAATACTGAACTGAACCACGTATTTGAATGGGCTAGGTTGAATTGTCTTACCTTAAATCCGAAAAAATATCAGTGCCTTGTTATTTTTAAAAAGATATATGATACCACTTGTCTTCCGAAAGTTAGTATTAATGGAGTGGATATCGCCTAAGTTGCGAATGCTAAAAACCTTGGAATGATTTTTAATAATACCCTAACGTGGAATGATCAAATTAACAAAGCTTCTGGAAAAGTTTATAGCATTCTCCGTAGTCTTTGGTCTTCTCAGTACTTCACACCGCAGAAAATTAGATTTGTTCTTGCAAAATCGTTCATCTTACCTACGCTTTTATATGGTTGTGAATTGTTGTCAGGTTGTGATAGTGCAGACATGGGTAAACTTACACGCGTCTTTAAAAGTGTAGTTAGATATGTTTACGGTTTACGCAAATATGATAGTATCTCCGCTTTTCTAAATAAAATTTATGGCATATCATTTGAAGACTATCTTAAATTTAGAACTTTGCTTATGGTTCATAAAATTATTTTCACTTAAGAACCCGTTTACCTTTTCGAGTGATTACTATTTACAAGATCTAACCGTAATAACTGTCTTGTACCAATATTGTACAATACGCTAATATCCGAAAGACACTTTTTTGTAAATGGCATACGTCTTTGGAACTCGTTACATACTTTAAATAATCAACTTCACAAAATATCAAATACAACATCTGTTATCGCTACTACTAAAATCTACTAGATTTTAATCATTTTTAAAATTTTTACCCGGCACTATATGTTGTTCTTTACTACTAAATTTTACATCCTTAAATTATCTAATTTTGTATATATGTAAATTAAATGTCAAGTAGCGTCACTTTTATCGGCCATTTTACCACTTGTAATTTTGGCCACAACTTAAACGCAGTGTTCGGGATTTTTTAATATAATTTAAATAAGTAAATTTTATAAATTTTATTTGCAATTTGCCCAGTGGTTTCCAAACCAGAAAGTATGTAATTAAATTTATTTATATAGCGTATAAAATTTAATTACTTCATAATTTAGGTATTTTAATATTAGAAGAAGAACAATTTGGTTAAAAAAAAAATTTTGAATTAAACCAATCGCCTTCTGTATTCAAGATCCAAGTGGAGGTCACTGGTGCGCTTTATTTGCCGATAACAACATCATTTAAGAAAGAACTATTTAAACTTTTTCTCAATTGATTTTTAATACTTCATTTTAATTTCTTTAGTTAATTTAATTTTAATTTCTATATAATTTTTACCTGCTGTGCAGGATATTTTTACACTTTATTTTTACATTTTTATTTTATTTTTTATATATTTTATATTATATTTTATTTTATATTATTCTTCTAATTTTAATTATAAATTAAACTTACATACATTATTCTTATTGAAAATTAATTTGTTATGACTAATGTTGTTTTATAAGATTTTAAATCTTGTTACATTAGGATTTTCATTAATAAAAATTAATAATAATAATAATAATAATAATAAATTTACTCAAAAATTGTGAAAATTTACCTTTTGCTTAGTAAATTTTCTTAAAAACTTACCTTTCCTTATTAAATTTTCTCAAAAATTCTGAAAATTTACTTTTTAAGTTTTTTTTTAAAAATTTTACTTTTGTTTAGTAAACAAAAATTCTGAAAATTTACTTTTTCCTTAGTAAATTGTCTTAAAAATTTACATTTCCTTAGTAAATTTTCTTAAAAACTTAACTTTCCTTAGAAAATTTCTTCAAAAGTTCTGAAAATTTACCTTTTCATTAGTAAATTTTCTTACATTTTTTTTTTTTTTTTTTAAGTCTAGTTCCGCGAAGCCGAGTGACTTGTCTGCAGATTCTAATTTGACTAGTTTTTTTTTTTACCCTTCCTTAATAAAGTTTCTCACAAATTCTGAAAATTTACCATTTCCCTAGTAAATTTTCTTAAAAGTTTACCTTTCCTTAGTAAATTTTCTTCAAAATTTATTTATTTTATTTATTTTATTTATTTATTTGTTGAGGATAAATACAATACAACAAGAGCATGTCTTATATTACAGTATTGGGTAGATTAAGGCAAACATAGAATATTGTTAAACAAAATAAAATAAAATTAATACCTATACAATTTTAAATATTTAAAACAATAACTTGACAATTATTTAATTATAAGTAAAACAAGTATAATAGTTATTATAAAATATTTTAATTACGCTATGTTGCTAAATATAGCTGCTTTGAAGTGCCTTGCATTGCTAATAATTTGAATGTTGGGGGGTAGTTGGTTCCAAAGGCGATTAGAATTCAGGAAGAAATGTCGTTCAGATATTTGCTTTTTATATCGTACAGTGTTAATTTTTTTACCTCGCATTGACCTCGAAAAAGTTATTCTGTTGTAAAGGTATTCAGGTTGACCTGTATAAATTATTTTATGTAAATACAACAATGTTCGGCATTTTAGTAAGTTTTCGAATGATATATTATAGATTTGTTGCGAGTATTCTGAGATGCTGCTGTGTCTTTTGCGGCCATATATGTATCTGGCAATGTTATTATAAGTTACATTAAGCCTTTGTTTGCTTAATGAATCGCAACTGGAGAAAAGCTCACATCCATACATTAGTGTTGGTAATAAGTAGGTCTTGGCAAGTAACATCCGAATATGCAAGGGCGTATAATACTGTGACATCCATAGATTCCTCAGCATAGCAAAAGTTTTACCGCAGACAAATTTAATGTGATCCGACCAATCAAGTTTTTTGTTGAATATAACGCCAAGGTTTTTCGAAGTTTCAGCTAGATCAATTTTTGTGTTGTTAATCAGTATAGGTGGTAGATTTGTCGGTAAGGTCTCTGCTTTACCAATGATCATACCAATAGATTTTTTAGCATTTAAGCAAAGACCATTTGCTGATGCCCATTCATAAATATAGTTGAGATCATCGTTTATCTTCCCAATGCATTCTGTAAAACTCGATGGTTTACAGCTAATGTAGAGCTGGACATCGTCCGCGTACATTTGTATTCCACAGAAATGAATTTGTGAAGGCAGGTCATTTGCATATATAGCATACAATAGTGGCCCAAGTATCGATCCTTGTGGCACTCCTCTAGGCATTAAACAGCTGTTAGAGTTATTCGATCCATTATATACAGTCTGACTTCTATCACAAAGGTAAGAGTAAATTAACTTTACAGCTGTAGTTGAAAAATGAAATAAGCCTCTCAGTTTCAGGCAGAGAATAGAATGATCTACAGTGTCAAACGCTTTTGAGTGATCGAGTAATATTAGAAATGATATCATATTATCATCTATCTGGGTCCGTAGCTTCTCCGAAACATCAATTAGAGCAGATATACAGCTGAGTTTTGGTCTAAAACCCGATTGTCTATCAGTAAGCAAACTATTTGTATATAAATAATGACTCATTTGAGTATGAATTAAACGCTCAAAAACTTTGGATATATAAGGTAATATTGCAATTGGTCTATATGTCTTATCAGCTTTTGGTATGGGTATAACCTTTGCGTGTTTCCACATAGATGGATAAGTAGATGTTGTGATTATAGTATTAAACATATGTGTTATATGCGGTAAGATATAAGTCAAAATTAGTTTTATAAATTTAGGATGAACCCCATCGTGTCCTATAGCATCCGATTTAATGCTGAGAAACGATTCCAAAACATCTTCCTGAGTGAAATGTATAAAATTAAAGCAAAGCGAATGTTGTTGGTTTGATATATCATTGGTGGAAATATTATTGTAAAAGTTTATATCAGCTGCAGGCATTGAAATATTGGCAAAATCGAGATTTAACTGATTGACATCTATTGTGTTCTCAGCTTTCATGTCATCATTAACAATGCCCATTTTGCGAATTTCCCTCCATTTCTTTTTCGAACAGACAGCAGATTTAAATTTTTCCTCATAAAACTTTGACGTAGCAGTTCTAATTTTTGAATTTACTGTTCTTCGAGAAAGTTTGAAAGTGTTATGGAGCTCAGTTGTTCTAAATCGTTTCCATCTTTCATATGCATAATTTCTCTCTTCGATTAGTGCTCTAATGTCATTTGTAAACCATGGTTTATCGCTTCGAATTTTCTTAGATTTAACTGAGATATATTTTTCGTATAGACAATTTGTATTACAATGTATAAACCTAAGCTGTTCATCCACAGTAGGCATATAGAAGACATCGGCCCATGGTATTGATGATAATTCAGTTTCCAGGAGCTGATAATCTATATTCTTAAAATCTCTGAATGTTAAGATTTGTGATTGTTTTTTAAATATGGGGTTGAAATCTAAGACAGAAAGAGTAAATCATGTCTTGAGAACATTGACGCAGAAAGCTGTTCAAATAACAGCAGTCGAGAATCATTACTGGTAAAGCAAAGATCAAGTAGAGTGCTTAATGTTTTCGTAAAATGTGTTGGCATTGAGTAATTTACTAGACTTAACCCTATAGCGCTCATATTTTCCATCAAACTGTTGTCTTCCAATATATTCGCGTTGAAGTCTCCAGTTATAATAACATCAGTGTAGCCCAAAGTAAGGGTACTCAGCTTGTCTAGCATTGGATCTATTTCAGTTCGTTTATTTGGTCTGTATATAGTACCAATTAAGAGCTTTTCGTTATTATTAACAATTTCCAGAAATAAGTGTTCGATTATATCATCCTTAAGGTTTTTGCATTTTAATTTACAAGAAATTGAAAGTTTGACATAAATTGCAACACCACCAGCTTTCGATGCTCTATCTGAGCGAAAAAGACGATAGCCACTCACACAGTATATACTATTGTGAACATCAGGATTAAACCATGATTCTGAGATGCACACTATATCCGCATTTGATTCATCGAAGATCAGTTTAAATTCATCCATATTGTTGTTTAAGCTCTGAGCATTTATATGGCAGATGTTGAGACCAGAAGTTATCTTGGATAGTATTCTGATCATATTGTAGAGATTTTCTTTAGAACCAACCCTCCTATTATTAAATTGCAATACCATTATAAAAATAAAAGATGTTTTTAGCAATGCAAGCAGAAATATAATATTTGTTTGTGTTAATATATAAGTAATTTTTTATAAAAAAGTAAAACATAATATATGAGTATTTAAAATATAATGACATAAAAAAACAGTTTAATTTAGTTGGTACTTTCATTACGAACAGGTATATTTTCATCATCGGGTCCTCGAGTACGAAATAAATGTTTTAATTCATTAATGTCATTGATGCATATCGGGTCATCGCTTCCAATATGTTTTATATAAACTAGACCTCGGTTAGTAAAATGATATATGTTAATCTTTTTTTAGTTTATAAGCTTGTAGGAATATATGGTGGTTTTCGGGAGTTAGATTTTCGTTGGCATAAAATGGGACCGTACTACTAAGTCCTATCAGATTTAAACGTAGAACATCTTTACGGGTCTTAATGAAAGTCGTAATTGATTTTAAAACAAAGTTTCTTTCATACGGGCATTTAAATTTCACAATTATTGCGGCATCATTAGGTTTATTATTGTTAATATTTTGGGCGTGAATTCGCGAATTTCTATTTATTTTAACACGAAAGATAGATTTGATGTTTGGTGCAGAGATATTAACAGCTTCGCACAACTTGAAATAAATGTCATAAAGGTTTTCATTTGGTTTAGAGGGGACACCATTGATTCGAATATCATATGCTACTATTGAATTGTCTTGTTTTCTAGCACAATTTTTTAAGTAAGCAATATCATTTCTTAAAGTTTCATTTTCATTTCTTAGTGCTTCTATTTCGCTCATAGCTGTATTTTTAACATCAGTCGTAATTACTTCTAACTTCATAATTCTCTCTTTAATATTATTTAAATCACTCATTGTTATATTTAATCTTTTGTCTATCTCACTCAAGAGGCGATTTTCACATTCGCGAAACATATTTTGTATTGTCGATTGTAATTGTTCGGTTAATTTTTCAAAGCGTTTGTCCATTATCTGTATGAACTTGAGTGGAGATTCCGTACTCGTTAATCGTGGAGTTTTAGGAGCGTTATCAATGAGAGAGTTTTGTAACACTTCTCTTAATCTTTTTTGCGCGGGAGTAGTAATTGTTTCCATTGTTGTTGAATTTATTATTTTGTGTTTATTCTTTTTGTTTGTTTTCTTTTTTATGTTTTTATTTGTTGGTATTGATGAGAGCATTTATCTGTTTTAACGCTGTTTTTTTTATATGAGAGTTAATATGAATTGTTTTGTTTTTTTTTTTTTTTTTGTTTTTTAAATATCAATGCAATTATTTTACTGCGTTTGGTTTTGTTATTTAAGCTATTGCTTGGCGGTTTCAAATACGATGTTTTTAATAAAATGTTGAAATATTTAAATGATTTGTTTTATTTATTTAAACTATTTTGTTAATAACTATTTAATTATTGTGAATCGATAAGATACTATTTCGAGACTGTATGGTAATTATTGATTTGGAAAAAATTCACGGAGCAATAAAAATAACACGACCGACTCTCATGAAATCACAAAACTTTTATTATTATTTTTTACTAATACTATTTTTTTCGTACTTAAATAACAATGAAAGGCAATTATAATTATTATTCAGTTGACTCAAATATTGATTGCAAATATTCCATATTTTGTTCTGTGTTATTTCTGTTCTTTCCTTACCTTTCCTTAATAAATTTACTCAAAAATTCTGAAAATTTACCTTTTCCTTGGTAACTTTTCTTAAAAACTTACCTTTTCTTAGTAAATTTTCCCGAAAATTCTGAAAATTTATCTTTCCCTTAGTAAATTTTCTTAAAAATTTAGCTTTCCTTAGTAAATTTTCTTAAAAATTTACCTTTCCTTAGTACATTTTCTCAAAAATTCTGAAACATTACATTTTCCCTATTAAATTTTCTTCAAAATTTACCTTTCCTTAGTAAATTTTCTTAAAAATTCTAAAAATTTACCTTTTTCTTAGTAAATTTTCTTTAAAATTTACCTTTCCTTAGTAAATTTTCTTAAAAATTTACCTTTCCTTAGTAAATTATCTTAAAAATTTACCTTTCCTTAGAAAATTTTCTCAAAAATTCTGAAAATTTACTATTTTCTTAGTACATTTTCTTAAAAATTTACCTTTTTCTTAGTAAATTTTCTTTAAAATTTACCTTTCCTTAGTAAATTTTCTAAAAAAAATTTCCTTTACTTAGTAAATTTTCTCCAAAATTCTGAAAAATTACATTTTCCGTAGTAAATTTTTTAAAAATTTACCTTTCCTTAGTGCATTTTCTTTAAAGTTTACCTTTCCTTAGTAAATTTTCTTAAAAATTTACCTTTACTTAGTACATTTTCTCAAAAATTCTGAAACTTTACCTTTTCCCTACTAAATTTTCTTGAAAATTTACATTTCCTTAATAAATTTACTCAAAAATTCTGAAAATTTACTTTTCCTTGGTAACTTTTCTTAAAAACTTACCTTTTCTTAGTAAATTTTCCCGAAAATTCTGAAAATTTACATTTCCCTTAGTAAATTTTCTTAAAAAGTAACCTTTCCTTAGTAAATTTTCTAAAAAATTTACCTTTCCTTAGTACATTTTCTCAAAAATTCTGAAACTTTACCTTTTCCCTATTAAATTTTCTTCAAAATTTACCTTTCCTTAGTAAATTTTCTTAAAAATTCTGAAAATTTACCTTTTTCTTAGTAAATTTTCTTTAAAATTTACCTTTCCTTAGTAAATTTTCTTAAAAATTTACCTTTCCTTAATACATTTTCTCAAAAATTCTGAAAATTTACCTTTTTCTTAGTAAATTTTCTTAAAAATTTACCTTTCCTTAGTAAATTTTCTGAGAAACTTACCTTTCATTAGTAAATTTTCCCGAAAATTCTGAAAATTTACCATTTCTTTAGTAAATTTTCTTAAAAATTTACCTTTCCTTAGTACATTGTCTCAAAAATTCTGAAAATTTACCTTTTCCTTAGTAAATTTTCTTAAAAATTTACCTTTCCTTAGTAACTTTTCTTCAAAATTTACCTTTCCTTAGTACATTGTCTCAAAAATTCTGAAAATTTACCATTTCCTTAGTAAATTTTCTTAAAAAATTACCTTTCCTTAGTAAATTTTCTTAAAAATTTTCCTTTCCTTAGTACATTGTCTCAAAAATTCTGAAAATTTGCCTTTTCCTTAGTAAATTTTCTTAAAAAATTACCTTTCCTTAGTAAATTTTCTTCAGAATTTACCTTTCCTTAGTACATTGTCTCAAAAATTCTGAAAATTTACTTTTCTTAGTAAATTTTTTTAAAAATTCTGAAACTTTACCTTTTTCTTAGTAAATTTTCTTAAAAGTTACCCTTCCTTAGTAAATTTTTTTTAAAATTTACATTTCCTTATTAAATTTTCTCAAAAATTCTGAAAATTTACCTTTTAGTTAGTAAGTTTTTTTAAAAATTTACCTTTTCCTTAGTAAATTTTCTTAAAAAATTACCTTTCCTTAGTAAATTTTCTTCAAAATTTACCTTTCCTTAGTACATTGTCTCAAAAATTCTGAAAATTTACTTTTCTTAGTAAATTTTTTTAAAAATTCTGAAAATTTACCTTTTTCTTAGTAAATTTTCTTAAAAATTTACCCTTCCTTAGTAAATTTTCTTAAAAATTCTGAAAATTTACCTTTTTCTTAAAAATTTACCTTTCCTTAGTAAATTTTCTTAAAAATTTACCTTTCTTTAATAAATTTTATTAAAAATTTACCTTTCTTTAGTGAATTTTCTTAAAAATTTAACTTTCCTTAGCAAATTTTCTTAAAAATTCTGAAAATTTACTTCTTCTCTTAGTAAATTTTCTTTAAAATTTACCTTTTCTTAGTAAATTTTCTTAAAAATTTACCTTTCCTTAGTAAATTTTCTCAAAAATTCTGAAAATTTACCTTTTAATTAGTAAATTTTCTTAAAAAATTACCTTTCTTTAGTAAATCTTCTTAAAAATTTAACTTTCCTTAGTGAATTTTCTCAAAATTCTGAAAATTTACTTTTTCCTTAGTAAATTTTCTTACAAATTTACCTTTTCTTAGTAAATTTTCTTAAAAATTTACCTTTCCTCAGAAAATTTTCTCAAAAGTTCTGAAAATTTACTTTTTCCTTAGTAAATTTTCTTAAAACTTTACATTTCCTAAGTAAATTTTCTTAAAAATTTACCCTTTCCTTAGAAAATTTTTTCAAAAATTCTGAAAATTTACCTTTTCCTTAGTACATTTTCTTAAAACTTTACCTTTCCTTAGTACGTTTTCTTAAAAATTTACCTTTCCTAAGAAAATTTTTTCAAAAATTCTGAAAATTTACCTTTTCCTTAGTACATTTTATTAAAACTTTACCTTTCCTTAGTACGTTTTCTTAAAAATTTACCTTTCCTTAGTAAATTTACTCAAAAATTGTGAAAATTTACTTTTGCTTAGTAAATTTTCTTAAAAACTTACCTTTCCTTAGTAAATTTTCCCGAAAATTCTGAAAATTTTCCTTTCCCTTAGAAAATTTTCTTAAAAATTTACCTTTCCTTATTAAATTTTCTCAAAAATTCTGAAAATTTACCTTTTAGTTAGTAAGTTTTTTTTAAAAATTTTACTTTTGTTTAGTAAATTTTCTTAAAAATTTATCTTACCTTAGAAAATTTTCTCAAAAATTCTGAAAATTTACTTTTTCCTTAGTAAATTGTCTTAAAAATTTACATTTCCTTAGTAAATTTTCTTAAAAACTTACCTTTCCTTAGAAAATTTCTTCAAAAATTCTGAAAATTTACTTTTCATTAGTAAATTTTCTTACATTTTTTTTTTTTTTTTTTAAGTCTAGTTCCGCGAAGCCGAGTGGCTTGTCTGCAGATTCTAATTTGACTAGTTTTTTTTTTTTTTACCCTTCCTTAATAAAGTTTCTCAAAAATTCTGAAAATTTGCCATTTCCCTAGTAAATTTTCTTAAAAATTTACCTCTCCTTAGTAAATTTTCTTCAAAATTTACCTTTCCTTAATAAATTTACTTGGTAACTTTTCTTAAAAACTTACCTTTTCTTAGTAAATTTTCCCGAAAATTCTGAAAATTTACCTTTCCTTAGTAAATTTTCTTAAAAATTTACCTTTCCTTAGTAAATTTTCTCAAAATTTACCTTTCCTTAGTACATTTTCTTAAAAATTCTGAAACTTTACCCTTTTCTTAGTAAATTTTCTTTAAAATTTACCTTTCCTTAGTAAATTTTCTTAAAAATTTACCTTTCCTTAGTAAATTATCTTAAAAATTTACCTTTCCTTAGTACATTTTCTCAAAAATTCTGAAACTTTACCTTTTCCCTATTAAATTTTCTTCAAAATTTACCTTTTCTTAGTAAATTTTCTTAAACATTCTGAAAATTTACCTTTTTCTTAGTAAATTTTCTTTAAAATTTACCTTTCCTTAGTAAATTTTCTTAAAAATTTACCTTTCCTTAGTACATTTTCTCAAAAATTCTGAAAATTTACCTTCTTCTTAGTAAATTTTCTTAAAAATTTACCATTCCTTAGTAAATTTTCTGAGAAACTTACCTTTCGTTAGTAAATTTTCTCAAAAATTCTGAAAATTTACTTTTTCCTTAGTAAATTTTCTTAAAAAATTACCTTTCCTTAGTAAATTTTCTTAAAAATTTACCTTTCCTTAGTACATTGTCTCAAAAATTCTGAAAATTTACCTTTTCCTTAGTAAATTTTCTTAAAAATTTACCTTTCCTTAGTAAATTTTCTTCAAAATTTACCTTTCCTTAGTACATTGTCTCAAAAATTCTGAAAATTTACCATTTCCTTAGTAAATTTTCTTAAAAAATTACCTTTCCTTAGTAAATTTTCTTAAAAATTTACCTTTCCTTAGTACATTGTCTCAAAAATTCTGAAAATTTACCTTTTCCTTAGTAAATTTTCTTAAAAAATTACCTTTCCTTAGTAAATTTTCTTCAAAATTTACCTTTCCTTAGAACATTGTCTCAAAAACTCTGAAAGTTTACTTTTCTTAGTAAATTTTTTTAAAAATTCTGAAACTTTAACCTTTTTCTTAGTAAATTTTCTTAAAAATTTACCCTTCCTTAGTAAATTTTTTTTAAAAATTTACCTTTCTTTATTAAATTTTCTCAAAAATTCTGAAAATTTACCTTTTAGTTAGTAAGTTTTTTTAAAAATTTACCTTTTCCTTAGTAAATTTTCTTAAAAAATTACCTTTCCTTAGTAAATTTTCTTAAAAATTTTCCTTTCCTTAGTACATTGTCTCAAAAATTCTGAAAATTTACCTTTTCCTTAGTAAATTTTCTTAAAAAATTACCTTTCCTTAGTAAATTTTCTTCAAAATTTACCTTTCCTTAGTACATTGTCTCAAAAATTCTGAAAATTTACTTTTCTTAGTCAATTTTTTTTAAAAATTCTGAAAATTTACCTTTTTCTTAGTAAATTTTCTTAAAAATTTACCCTTCCTTAGTAAATTTTCTTAAAAATTCTGAAAATTTACCTTTACTTAGTAAATTTTCTTAAAAATTTACCTTTCCTTAGTAAATTTTCTTAAAAATTTACCTTTCCTTAGTAAATTTTATTAAAAATTTACCTTTCTTTAGTGAATTTTCTTAAAAATTTAACTTTCCTTAGCAAATTTTCTTAAAAATTCTGAAAATTTACTTCTTTTCTTAGTAAATTTTCTTAAAAATTTACCTTTTCTTAGTAAATTTTCTTAAAAATTTACCTTTCCTTTGTAAATTTTCTCAAAAATTCTGAAAATTTACCTTTTAATTAGTAAATTTTCTTAAAAAATTACCTTTCTTTAGTAAATCTTCTTAAAAATTTAACTTTCCTTAGTGAATTTTCTCAAAATTCTGAAAATTTACCTTTTACTTAGTAAATTTTTTTTTTAAATTACCTTTCCTTAGTAAATTTTATTAAAAATTTACCTTCCCTTAGAAAATTTTCTCAAAAATTTTTTTTAAGCTTAGTTCCGCGAAGCCGAGTGGCTTGTCAGCAGATTCTAATTTGGCTAGTTTTTTTTTTTACCTTTCTTTAGTAAATTTTCTCAAAAATTCTGAAAATTTACCTTTTCCCTAGTAAATTTTCTTACAAATTTACCTTTCCTTAGTAAATTTTCTTAAAAATTTACCCTTTCCTTAAAAAATTTTTTCAAAAATTCTGAAAATTTACCTTTTTCTTAGTACATTTTCTTAAAACTTTACCTTTCCTTAGTAAATTTTCTTAAAAATTTACCTTTCCTTAGTAAATTTTTTTAAAAATTCTGAAAATTTACCTTCTTTTTAGTAAATTTTCTTAAAAATTTACCTTCTCCCTAGTAAATTTTCTTAAAACTTTACATTTCCTAAGTAAATTTTCTTAAAAATTTACCTTTCCTTAGTATATTTTTTCAAAAATTCTGAAAATTTACCTTTTCCTTAGTACATTTTCTTAAAACTTTACCTTTCCTTATTACGTTTTCTTAAAAATTTACCTTTCCTTAGTAAATCTACTCACAAATTGTGAAAATTTACCTTTTGCTTAGTAAATTTTCTTAAAAACTTACCTTTCCTTAGTAAATTTTCCCGAAAATTCTGAAAATTTTCCTCTCCCTTAGAAAATTTTCTTAAAAATTTACCTTTCCTTATTAAATTTTCTCAAAAATTCTGAAAATTTACGTTTTAGTTAGTAAGTTTTTTTTTAAAAATTTTACTTTTGTTTAGTAAATTTTCTTAAAAATTTACCTTACCTTAGAAAATTTTCTCAAAAATTCTGAAAATTTACTTTTTCCTTAGTAAATTGTCTTAAAAATTTACATTTCCTTAGTAAATTTTCTTAAAAACTTACCTTTCCTTAGAAAATTTCTTCAAAAATTCTGAAAACTTACCTTTTCATTAGTAAATTTTCTTACATTTTTTTTTTTTAAGTCTAGTTCCGCGAAGCCGAGTGGCTTGTCTGCAGATTCTAATTTGACTAGTTTTTTTTTTTTTTACCCTTCCTTAATAAAGTTTCTCAAAAATTCTGAAAATTTACCATTTCCCTAGTAAATTTTCTTAAAAATTTACCTTTCCTTAGTAAATTTTCTTTAAAATTTACCTTTCCTTAATAAATTTACTCAAAAATTCTGAAAATTTACCTTTTCCTTGGTAACTTTTCTTAAAAACTTACCTTTTCTTAGTAAATTTTCCCGAAAATTCTGAAAATTTACCTTTCCCTTAGTAAATTTTCTTAAAAATTTACCTTTCCTTAGTAAATTTTCTTAAAAATTTAACTTTCCTTAGAACATTTTCTCAAAAATTCTGAAACTTTACCTTTTCCCAATTAAATTTTCTTCAAAATTTACCTTTCCTCAGTAAATTTTCTTAAAAATTCTGAAAATTTACCTTTTTCTTAGTAAATTTTCTTTAAAATTTACCTTTCCTTAGTAAATTTTCTTAAAAATTTACCTTTCCTTAGTAAATTATCTTAAAAATTTACCTTTCCTTAGAAAATTTTCTCAAAAATTCTGAAAATTTACTATTTCCTTAGAAAATTTTCTTAAAAGTTCTGAAAATTTACCTTTCCTTAGAAAAGTTTCTCAAAAATTCTGAAAATTTAAATTTTCCTTATTAAATTTTCTTAAAAATTTACCTTTCTTTAGTACATTTTCTTTAAAATTTGCCTTTCCTTAGTAAATTTTCTAAAAAATTTTCCTTTACTTAATAAATTTTCTCAAAAATTCTGAAAAATTACATTTTCCTTAGTAAATTTTCTTAAAAATTTACCTTTCTTTAGTGCATTTTCTTTAAAGTTTACCTTTCCTTAGTAAATTTTCTTAAAAATTTACCTCTCCTTAGTACATTTTCTCAAAAATTCTGAAAAATTACATTTTCCTTAGTAAATTTTCTTAAAAATTTACCTTTATTTAGTGCATTTTGTTTAAAGTTTACCTTCCTTAGTAAATTTTCTTAAAAATTTACCTTTCCTTAGTACATTTTCTCAAAAATTCTGAAACTTTACCTTTTCACTAGTAAACTTTCTTCAAAATTTACCTTTCCTTAGAAAATTTTCTTAAAAATTCTGAAAATTTACCTTTTTCTTAGTAAATTTTCTTAAATTTCTTTTTTTTTTAAGTCTAGCTCCGCGAAGCCGAGTGGCTTGTCTGCAGATTCTAATTTGACTAGTTTTTTTTTTACCCTTCCTTAGTAAATTTTCTCAAAAATTCTGAAAATTTACCTTTTTCTTAGTAAATTTTCTTTAAAATTTACCTTTCCTTAGTAAATTTTCTTAAAAATTTACCTTTCCTTAGTACATTTTCTCAAAAATTCTGAAAATTTACCTTTCCTTAGTAAATTATCTTAAAAATTTACCTTTCCTTAGTAAATTTTCTTAAAAATTCAGAAAATTTACCTTTTTCTTAGTAAATTTTCTTTAAAATTTACCTTTCCTTAGTAAATTTTCTTAAAAATTTACCTTTCCTTAGTGCATTTTCTCAAAAATTCTGAAAATTTACCTTTTTCTTAGTAAATTTTCTTAAAAATTTACCTTTCCTTAGTAAATTTGCTGAGAAACTTACCTTTCATTAGTAAATTTTCCCGAAAATTCTGAAAATTTACCATTTCCTTAGTAAATTTTCTTAAAAAATTACCTTTCCTTAGTATATTTTCTTAAAAATTTACCTTTCCTTAGTACATTGTCTCAAAAATTCTGAAAATTTACCTTTTCCTTAGTAAGTTTTCTTAAAAATTTACCTTTCCTTAGTCTATTTTCTTCAAAATTTACCTTTCCTTAGTACTTTGTCTCAAAAATTCTGAAAATTTACCTTTTCCTTAGTAAATTTTCTTAAAAAATTACCTTTCCTTAGTAAATTTTCTTCAAAATTTACCTTTCCTTAGTACATTGTCTCAAAAATTCTGAAAATTTACTTTTCTTAGTAAATTTTTTTAAAAATTCTGAAAATTTACCTTTTTCTTAGTAAATTTTCTTAAAAATTTACCCTTCCTTAGTAAATTTTCTTAAAAATTCTGAAAATTTACCTTTACTTAGTAAATTTTCTTAAAAATTTACCTTTCCTTAGTAAATTTTCTTAAAAATTTACCTTTCCTTAGGGAATTTTCTTAAAAATTTACCTCACCTTAGCATATTTTCTAAAAAATTTACCTTTCCTTAGAAAATTTTCTCAAAAATTCTGAAAATTTACCTTTTCCTTAGTAAATTTTCTTAAAAACTTACCTTTCCTTAGTAAATTTTCCCGAAAATTCTGAAAATTTTCCTTTCCCTTAGAAAATTTTCTTAAAAATTTACCTTTCCTTAGTAAATTTTCTCAAAAATTCTGAAAATTTACCTTTTAGTTAGTAAGTTTTTTTAAAAATTTACCTTTCCTTAGTAAATTTTCTTAAAAATTTACATTTCCTTAGTAAATTTTCTTAAAAACTTACCTTTCCTTAGAAAATTTTCTTAAAAACTTACCTTTCCTTAGAAAATTTTCTCAAAAATTCTGAAAATTTACCTTTTCCTTACCAAATTTTCTTACATTTTTTTTTTATTTTTTTTTTAAGTCTAGTTCCGCGAAGACTGGTGGCTTGTCTGCAGATTCTCATATGACCAGTTTTTTTTTTAACCTTCCTTAGTAAATTTTCTCAAAAATTCTGAAAATTTACAATTTCCCTAGTAAATTTTCTTAAAAATTTACCTTTCCTTAGAAAATTTTCTTCAAAATGTACTTTTCCTTAATAAATTTACTCAAAAATTCTGAAAATTTACCTTTACCTTGGTAACTTTTCTTAAAAACTTACCTTTTCTTAGTAAATTTTCCCGAAAATTCTGAAAATTTACCTTTCCCTTAGTAAATTTTCTTAAAAATTTTCCTTTCCTTAGTAAATTTTCTGTAAAATTTACCTTTCCTTAGTACATTTTCTCAAAAATTCTGAAACTTTACTTTTCAAGAAAATTTACCTTTCCTTAGTAAATTTTCTTAAAAATTCTGAAAATTTACCTTTTTCTTAGCAAATTTTCATTAAAATTTACCTTTCCTTATTAAGTTTTCTTAAAAATTTACCTTTCCTTAGTAAATTATCTTAAAAATTTACCTTTCCTTAGAAAATTTTCTCAAAAATTCTGAAAATTTACTATTTCCTTAGTAAATTTTCTTAAAAATTTACATTTCCTTAGAAAATTTTCTTAAAAGTTCTGAAAATATACCTTTCCTCAGAAAACTTTCTCAAAAATTCTGAAAATTTAAATTTTCCTTAGTAAATTTTCTTAAAAATTTACCTTTTTTTAGTACATTTTCTTTTAAATTTACCTTTCCTTAGTAAATTTTCTAAAAAATATTCCTTTACTTAGCAAATTTTCTCAAAAATTCTGAAAAGTTACATTTTCCTTAGTAAATTTTCTTAAAAATTTACCTTTCTTTAGTGCATTTTCTTTTAAATTTACCTTCCTTAGTAAATTCTCTTAAAAATTTATCTTTCCTTAAAAATTTTCTCAAAAATTCTGAAAATTTACCTTTTCCTTAATAAATTTTCTTAAAAATTTACCTTTCCTTAGTAAATTTACTCAAAAATTCTGAAAGTTTACGTTTTCCTTAGTTAATTTTCTGAGAAACTTACCTTTCCTTAGTTAATTTTCCCGAAAATTCTGAAAATTTACCTTTTCCTTAGTAAATTTTCGTAAAAAATTACCTTTCCTAAGTAAATTTTCTTAAAAATTTACCTTTCCTTAGTACATTGTCTCAAAAATTCTGAAAATTTACCTTTTCCTTAGTAAATTTTCTTAAAAACTTACCTTTTCTTAGTAAATTTTCCCGAAAATTCTGAAAATTTACCTTTCCTTAGTAAATTTTCTTCAAAATTTACCTTTCCTTAGTAAATTTTCTTAAAAATTTACCTTTCCTTAGTAAATTATCTTAAAAATTTGCCTTTCCTTAGTACATTTTCTCAAAAATTCTGAAACTTTATCTTTTCCCTATTAAATTTTCTTCAAAATTTACCTTTTCTTAGTAAATTTTCTTAAAAATTCTGAAAATTTACCTTTTTCTTAGTAAATTTTCTTTAAAATTTACCTTTCCTTAGTAAATTTTCTGAGAAACTTACCTTTCATTAGTAAATTTTCCCGAAAATTCTGAAAATTTACCATTTCCTTAGTAAATTTTCTTAAAAAATTACCTTTCCTTAGTAAATTTTCTTAAAAATTTACCTTTCCTTAGTACATTGTCTCAAAAATTCTGAAAATTTACCTTTTCCTTAGTAAATTTTCTTAAAAATTTACCTTTCCTTAGTAAATTTTCTTCAAAATTTACCTTTCCTTAGTACATTGTCTCAAAAATTCTGAAAATTTACCATTTCCTTAGTAAATTTTCTTAAAAAATTACCTTTCCTTAGTAAATTTTCTTAAAAATTTACCTTTCCTTAGTACATTGTCTCAAAAATTCTGAAAATTTACCTTTTCCTTAGAAAATTTTCTTAAAAAATTACCTTTCCTTAGTAAATTTTCTTCAAAATTTACCTTTCCTTAGTACATTGTCTCAAAAACTCTGAAAGTTTACTTTTCTTAGTAAATTTTTTTAAAAATTCTGAAACTTTACCTTTTTCTTAGTAAATTTTCTTAAAAATTTACCCTTCCTTAGTAAATTTTTTTTAAAAATTTACCTTTCTTTATTAAATTTTCTCAAAAATTCTGAAAATTTACCTTTTAGTTAGTAAGTTTTTTTAAAAATTTACCTTTTCCTTAGTAAATTTTCTTAAAAAATTACCTTTCCTTAGTAAATTTTCTTAAAAATTTTCCTTTCCTTAGTACATTGTCTCAAAAATTCTGAAAATTTACCTTTTCCTTAGTAAATTTTCTTAAAAAATTACCTTTCCTTAGTAAATTTTCTTCAAAATTTACCTTTCCTTAGTACATTGCCTCAAAAATTCTGAAAATTTACTTTTCTTAGTCAATTTTTTTAAAAATTCTGAAAATTTACCTTTTTCTTAGTAAATTTTCTTAAAAATTAACCCTTCCTTAGTAAATTTTCTTAAAAATTCTGAAAATTTACCTTTACTTAGTAAATTTTCTTAAAAATTTACCTTTCCTTAGTAAATTTTCTTAAAAATTTACCTTTCCTTAGTAAATTTTATTAAAAATTTACCTTTCTTTAGTGAATTTTCTTAAAAATTTAACTTTCCTTAGCAAATTTTCTTAAAAATTCTGAAAATTTACTTCTTTTCTTAGTAAATTTTCTTAAAAATTTACCTTTTCTTAGTAAAGTTTCTTAAAAATTTACCTTTCCTTTGTAAATTTTCTCAAAAATTTTGAAAATTTACATTTTAATTAGTAAATTTTCTTAAAAAACTACCTTTCTTTAGTAAATCTTCTTAAAAATTTTACTTTCCTTAGTGAATTTTCTCAAAATTCTGAAAATTTACCTTTTACTTAGTAAATTTTTTTTTTAATTACCTTTCCTTAGTAAATTTTTTTAAAAATTTACCTTCCCTTAGAAAATTTTCTCAAAAAATTTTTTTTAAGCTTAGTTCCGCGAAGCCGAGTGGCTTGTCTGCACATTCTAATTTGGCTAGTTTTTTTTTTACCTTTCTTTAGTAAATTTTCTCAAAAATTCTGAAAATTTACCTTTTCCCTAGTAAATTTTCTTACAAATTTACCTTTCCTTAGTAAATTTTCTTAAAAATTTACCCTTTCCTTAGAAAATTTTTTCAAAAATTCTGAAAATTTACCTATTCCTTAGCACATTTTCTTAAAACTTTACCTTTCCTTAGTAAATTTTCTTAAAAATTTACCTTTCCTTAGTGAATTTTTTTAAAAATTCTGAAAATCTACCTTCTTCTTAGTAAATTTTCTTAAAAATTTACCTTCTCCCTAGTAAATTTTCCTCAAACTTTACATTTCCTAAGTAAATTTTCTTAAAAATTTACCCTTTCCTTAGAAAATTTTTTCAAAAATTGTGAAAATTTACCTTTCCTTAGCACATTTTCTTAAAACTTTACCTTTCCTTAGTACGTTTTCTTAAAAATTTACCTTTCCTTAGTATATTTTTTCAAAAATTCTGAAAATTTACTTTTTCCTTAGTACATTTTCTTAAAACTTTACCTTTCCTTAGTACGTTTTCTTTAAAATTTACCTTTCCTTAGTAAATTTACTCACAAATTGTGAAAATTTACCTTTTGCTTAGTAAATTTTCTTAAAAACTTACCTTTCCTTAGTAAATTTTCCCGAAAATTCTGAAAATTTTCCTTTCCCTTAGAAAATTTTCTTAAAAATTTACCTCTCCTTATTAAATTTTCTCAAAAATTCTGAAAATTTACGTTTTAGTTAGTAAGTTTTTTTTTAAAAATTTTACTTTTGTTTAGTAAATTTTCTTAAAAATTTACCTTTCCTTAGAAAATTTTCTCAAAAATTCTGAAAATTTACTTTTTCCTTAGTAAATTGTCTTAAAAATTTACATTTCCTTAGTAAATTTTCTTAAAAACTTACCTTTCCTTAGAAAATTTCTTCAAAAATTCTGAAAACTTAATTTTTCATTAGTAAATTTTCTTACATTTTTTTATTTTTTTTAAAGTCTAGTTCCGCGAAGCCGAGTGGCTTGTCTGCAGATTCTAATTTGACTAGTTTTTTTTTTTTTTTACCCTTCCTTAATAAAGTTTCTCAAAAATTCTGAAAATTTACCATTTCCCTAGTAAATTTTCTTAAAAATTTACCTTTCCTTAGTAAATTTTCTTCAAAATTTACCTTTCCTTAATAAATTTACTCAAAAATTCTGAAAATTTACCTTTTCCTTGGTAACTTTTCTTAAAAACTTACCTTTTCTTAGTAAATTTTCCCGAAAATTCTGAAAATTTACCTTTCCCTTAGTAAATTTTCTTAAAAATTTACCTTTCCTTAGTAAATTTTCTTAAAAATTTACCTTTCCTTAGTACCTTTTTTTATAAAAAATTCTGAAACTTTACATTTTCCCTATTAAATTTTCTTCAAAATTTACCTTTCCTCAGTAAATTATCTTAAAAATTTACCTTTCCTTAGAAAATTTTCTTAAAAGTTCTGAAAATTTACCTTTCCTTAGAAAAGTTTCTCAAAAATTCTGAAAATTTTAATTTTCCTTATTAAATTTTCTTAAAAATTTACCTTTCTTTAGTACATTTTCTTTAAAATTTGCCTTTCCTTAGTAAATTTTCTAAAAAATTTTCCTTTACTTAATAAATTTTCTCAAAAATTCTGAAAAATTACATTTTCCTTAGTAAATTTTCTTAAAAATTTACCTTTCTTTAGTGCATTTTCTTTAAAGTTTACCTTTCCTTAGTAAATTTTCTTAAAAATTTACCTTTCCTTAGTACATTTTCTCAAAAATTCTGAAAAATTACATTTTCCTTAGTAAATTTTCTTAAAAATTTACCTTTCTTTAGTGCATTTTGTTTAAAGTTTACCTTTCCTTAGTAAATTTTCTTAAAAATTTACCTTTCCTTAGCACATTTTCTCAAAAATTCTGAAACTTTACCTTTTCACTAGTAAACTTTCTTCAAAATTTACCTTTCCTTAGAAAATTTTCTTAAAAATTCTGAAAATTTTCTTAAATTTCTTTTTTTTTTAAGTCTAGCTCCGCGAAGCCGAGTGGCTTGTCTGCAGATTCTAATTTGACTAGTTTTTTTTTACCCTTCCTTAGTAAATTTTCTCAAAAATTCTGAAAATTTACCTTTTTCTTAGTAAATTTTCTTTAAAATTTACCTTTCCTTAGTAAATTTTCTTAAAAATTTACCTATCATTAGTACATTTTCTCAAAAATTCTGAAAATTTACCTTTCCTTAGTAAATTATCTTAAAAATTTACCTTTCCTTAGTAAATTTTCTTAAAAATTCAGAAAATTTACCTTTTTCTTAGTAAATTTTCTTTAAAATTTACCTTTCCTTAGTAATTTTTCTTAAAAATTTACCTTTCCTTAGTGCATTTTCTCAAAAATTCTGAAAATTTACCTTTTTCTTAGTAAATTTTCTTAAAAATTTACCTTTCCTTAGTAAATTTTCTGAGAAACTTACCTTTCATTAGTAAATTTTCCCGAAAATTCTGAAAATTTACCATTTCCTTAGTAAATTTTCTTAAAAAATTACCTTTCCTTAGTATATTTTCTTAAAAATTTACCTTTCCTTAGTACATTGTCTCAAAAATTCTGAAAATTTACCTTTTCCTTAGTAAATTTTCTTAAAAATTTACCTTTCCTTAGTCTATTTTCTTCAAAATTTACCTTTCCTTAGTACATTGTCACAAAAATTCTGAAAATTTACCTTTTCCTTAGTAAATTTTCTTAAAAAATTACCTTTCCTTAGTAAATTTTCTTCAAAATTTACCTTTCCTTAGTACATTGTCTCAAAAATTCTGAAAATTTACTTTTCTTAGTAAATTTTTTTAAAAATTCTGAAAATTTACTTTTTTCTTAGTAAATTTTCTTAAAAATTTACCCTTCCTTAGTAAATTTTCTTAAAAATTCTGAAAATTTACAATTTCCCTAGTAACTTTTCTTAAAAATTTACCTTTCCTTAGAAAATTTTCTTCAAAATGTACTTTTCCTTAATAAATTTACTCAAAAATTCTGAAAATTTACCTTTACCTTGGTAACTTTTCTTAAAAACTTACCTTTTCTTAGTAAATTTTCCCGAAAATTCTGAAAATTTACCTTTCCCTTAGTAAATTTTCTTAAAAATTTTCCTTTCCTTGGTAAATTTTCTGTAAAATTTACCTTTCCTTAGTACATTTTCTCAAAAATTCTGAAACTTTACCTTTTCCCTAGTAAATTTTCTTCAAAATTTACCTTTCCTTAGTAAATTTTCTTAAAAATTCTGAAAATTTACCTTTTTCTTAGCAAATTTTCATTAAAATTTACCTTTCCTTATTAAGTTTTCTTAAAAATTTACCTTTCCTTAGGAAATTATCTTAAAAATTTACCTTTCCTTAGAAAATTTTCTCAAAAATTCTGAAAATTTACTATTTCCTTAGTAAATTTTCTTAAAAATTTACATTTCCTTAGAAAATTTTCTTAAAAGTTCTGAAAATATACCTTTCCTTAGAAAACTTTCTCAAAAATTCTGAAAATTTAAGTTTTCCTTAGTAAATTTTCTTAAAAATTTACCTTTCTTTAGTACATTTTCTTTTAAATTTACCTTTCCTTAGTAAATTTTCTAAAAAATATTCCTTTACTTAGCAAATTTTCTCAAAAATTCTGAAAAATTACATTTTCCTTAGTAAATTTTCTTAAAAATTTACCTTTCTTTAGTGCATTTTCTTTTAAATTTACCTTCCTTAGTAAATTTTCTTAAAAATTTATCTTTCCTTAAAAGTTTTCTCAAAAATTCTGAAAATTTACCTTTTCCTTAATAAATTTTCTTAAAAATTTACCTTTCCTTAGTAAATTTACTCAAAAATTCTGAAAATTTACGTTTTCCTTAGTTAATTTTCTGAGAAGCTTACCTTTCCTTAGTAAATTTTCCCGAAAATTCTGAAAATCTACCTTTTCCTTAGTAAATTTTCGTAAAAAATTACCGTTCCTAAGTAAATTTTCCTAAAAATTTACCTTTCCTTAGTACATTGTCTCAAAAATTCTGAAAATTTACCTTTTCCTTAGTAAATTTTCTTAAAAACTTTCGTTTCCTTAGTACATTTTTTTTAAAATTCTGAAAATTTACCTTTTTCTTAGTAAATTTTCTTAAAAATTTACCCTTCCTTAGTAAATTTTTTTAAAAATTCTGAAAATTTACCTTTACTTAGTAAATTTTCATAAAAATTTACCTTTCCTTAGTAAATTTTCTTAAAAATTTACCTTTCATTAGTGAATTTTCTTAAAAATTTAACTTTCCTTAGCAAATTTTCTTAAAAATTCTGAAAATTTACTTTTTTCTTAGTAAATTTTCTTAAAAATTTACCTTTTCTTAGTAAATTTTCTTAAAAATTTACCTTTCCTTAGTAAATTTTCTCAAAAATTCTGAAAATTAACCTTTTAATTAGTAAATTTTCTTAAAAATTTTCCTTTCCTTAGTAAATTTTTTTTTTACCTTTCTTTAGTAAATTTTCTCAAAAATTCAGAAACTTTACCTTTTCCTTAGTAAATTTTCTTAAAAAATTACCTTTCATTAGTAAATTTTCTTCAAAATTTACCTTTCCTTAGTACATTGTCTCAAAAATTCTGAAAATTTACTTTTCTTAGTAAATTTTTTTAAAAATTCTGAAAATTTACTTTTTTCTTAGTAAATTTTCTTAAAAATTTACCCTTCCTTAGTAAATTTTCTTAAAAATTCTGAAAATTTAAAATTTCCCTAGTAACTTTTCTTAAAAATTTACCTTTCCTTAGAAAATTTTCTTCAAAATGTACTTTTCCTTAATAAATTTACTCAAAAATTCTGAAAATTTACCTTTACCTTGGTAACTTTTCTTAAAAACTTACCTTTTCTTAGTAAATTTTCCCGAAAATTCTGAAAATTTACCTTTCCCTTAGTAAATTTTCTTAAAAATTTTCCTTTCCTTGGTAAATTTTCTGTAAAATTTACCTTTCCTTAGTACATTTTCTCAAAAATTCTGAAACTTTACCTTTTCCCTAGTAAATTTTCTTCAAAATTTACCTTTCCTTAGTAAATTTTCTTAAAAATTCTGAAAATTTACCTTTTTCTTAGCAAATTTTCATTAAAATTTACCTTTCCTTATTAAGTTTTCTTAAAAATTTACCTTTCCTTAGGAAATTATCTTAAAAATTTACCTTTCCTTAGAAAATTTTCTCAAAAATTCTGAAAATTTACTATTTCCTTAGTAAATTTTCTTAAAAATTTACATTTCCTTAGAAAATTTTCTTAAAAGTTCTGAAAATATACCTTTCCTTAGAAAACTTTCTCAAAAATTCTGAAAATTTAAGTTTTCCTTAGTAAATTTTCTTAAAAATTTACCTTTCTTTAGTACATTTTCTTTTAAATTTACCTTTCCTTAGTAAATTTTCTAAAAAATATTCCTTTACTTAGCAAATTTTCTCAAAAATTCTGAAAAATTACATTTTCCTTAGTAAATTTTCTTAAAAATTTACCTTTCTTTAGTGCATTTTCTTTTAAATTTACCTTCCTTAGTAAATTTTCTTAAAAATTTATCTTTCCTTAAAAGTTTTCTCAAAATTCTGAAAATTTACCTTTTCCTTAATAAATTTTCTTAAAAATTTACCTTTCCTTAGTAAATTTACTCAAAAATTCTGAAAATTTACGTTTTCCTTAGTTAATTTTCTGAGAAGCTTACCTTTCCTTAGTAAATTTTCCCGAAAATTCTGAAAATCTACCTTTTCCTTAGTAAATTTTCGTAAAAAATTACCGTTCCTAAGTAAATTTTCCTAAAAATTTACCTTTCCTTAGTACATTGTCTCAAAAATTCTGAAAATTTACCTTTTCCTTAGTAAATTTTCTTAAAAACTTTCGTTTCCTTAGTACATTTTTTTTAAAATTCTGAAAATTTACCTTTTTCTTAGTAAATTTTCTTAAAAATTTACCCTTCCTTAGTAAATTTTTTTAAAAATTCTGAAAATTTACCTTTACTTAGTAAATTTTCATAAAAATTTACCTTTCCTTAGTAAATTTTCTTAAAAATTTACCTTTCCTTAGTGAATTTTCTTAAAAATTTAACTTTCCTTAGCAAATTTTCTTAAAAATTCTGAAAATTTACTTTTTTCTTAGTAAATTTTCTTACAAATTTACCTTTCGTTAGTAAATTTTCTTAAAAATTTACCTTTCCTTAGGAAATTTTCTCAAAAGTTCAGAAAATTTATTTTTTCCTTAGTACATTTTCTTAAAACTTTACCTTTCCTTAGTACATTTTCTTAAAAATTTACCTTTCCTTAGTAAATTTTCTCAAAAATTCTGAAAATTTACCTTTTCCTTAGTAAATGTTCTTAAAAATTTACCTTTCCTTAGTAAATTTTCTCAAAAATTCTGAAAATTTACCTTTTGCCTAGTAAATTTTCTTAAAATTTTACCTCTCCTTAGCTAATTTTCTCAATAATTTACCTTTCCTTAGAAAATTTTCTCTAAAATTCTGAAAATTTACATTTTCCTTAGTAAATTTTCTTAAAAATTTACCTTTGCCTAGTAAATTTTCTCAAAAATTGTGGAAATTTACCTTTTTCTTAGTAAATTTTCTTAAAAATTTACCTTTCGTTAGTAAATTTTCCCGAAAATTCTGAAAATTTACCTTTCCCTTAGTAAATTTTCTCAAAAATTTACCTTTCCTTAGTAAATTTTCTCTAAAATTCTGAAAATTTACATTTTCCTTAGTAAATTTTCTTAAAAATTTACCTTTGCCTAGTAAATTTTCTCAAAAATTGTGAAAATTTACCTTTTTCTTAGTAAATTTTCTTAAAAATTTACCTTTCGTTAGTAAATTTTCCCGAAAATTCTGAAAATTTACCTTTCCCTTAGTAAATTTTCTCAAAAATTTACCTTTCCTTAGTAAATTTTCTCAAACATTCTGAAAATTTACCTTTCCCTTAGTAAATTTTCTTAAAAATTTACCTTTAGTTAGTAAATTTACTCAAAAATTCTGAAAATTTACCTTTTGCTTAGTAAATTTTCTTAAAAACTTACCTTTCCTTAGTAAATTTTCCCAAAAATTCTGAAAATTTACATTTCCCTTAGTAAATTTTCTTAAAAATTTACCTTTCCTCAGTAAATTTTCTTATAAATTTTCCTTTTCTTAGTAAGTTTTCTCAAAATTTCGAAAATTTAACTTTTCCTTAGTACATTTTCTTAAAACTTTACCTTTCCTTAGTACATTGTCTCAAAAATTCTGAAAATTTACCTCTTCCTTAGCAAATTTTCTTAAAAACTTACGTTTCCTTAGTAAATTTTTTTTAAAATTCTGAAAATTTACCTTTTTCTTAGTAAATTTTCTTAAAATTTACCCTTCCTTAGTAAATTTTATTAAAAATTCTGAAAATTTATCTTTACTTAGTAAATTTTCTTAAAAACTTATCTTTCCTTAGTAAATTTTCTTAAAAATTTACATTTCCTTAGTGAATTTTCTTAAAAATTTACCCTTCCTTACTAAATTTTATTAAAAATTCTAAAAATTTACCTTTACTTAGTAAATTTTCTTTAAAACTTATCTTTCTTAGTAAATTTTCTTAAAAATTTACATTTTCTTTGTAAATTTTCTTAAAAATTTACCTTTCCTTAGTAAATTTTCTCAAAAATTCTGTAATTTACCTTTTAATTAGTAAATTTTCTTAAAAAATTACCTTTCTTTAGTAAATCTTCTTAAAAATTTTCCTTTCCTTAGTAAATTTTCTCAAAATTCTGAAAATTTTACTTAGTAAATTTTCTTAAAAACTTACCTTTCCTTAGAAAATTTTCTCAAAAATTCTGAAAATTTACCTTTTCCTTAGTAAATTTTCTTAAAAATTTACCTTTAGTTAGTAAATTTACTCAAAAATTCTGAAAATTTACCTTTTGCTTAGTAAATTTTCTTAAAAACTTACCTTTCCTTAGTAAATTTTCCCGAAAATTCTGAAAATTTACATTTCCCTTAGTAAATTTTCTTAAAAATTTACCTTTCCTCAGTAAATTTTCTTATAAATTTTCCTTTCCTTAGTAAGTTTTCTCAAAATTTCGAAAATTTAACTTTTCCTTAGTACATTTTCTTAAAACTTTACCTTTCCTTAGTACATTGTCTCAAAAATTCTGAAAATTTACCTCTTCCTTAGCAAATTTTCTTAAAAACTTACGTTTCCTTAGTAAATTTTTTTTAAAATTCTGAAAATTTACCTTTTTCTTAGTAAATTTTCTTAAAATTTACCCTTCCTTAGTAAATTTTATTAAAAATTCTGAAAATTTATCTTTACTTAGTAAATTTTCTTAAAAACTTATCTTTCCTTAGTAAATTTTCTTAAAAATTTACATTTCCTTAGTGAATTTTCTTAAAAATTTACCCTTCCTTACTAAATTTTATTAAAAATTCTAAAAATTTACCTTTACTTAGTAAATTTTCTTAAAAACTTATCTTTCTTAGTAAATTTTCTTAAAAATTTACCTTTTCTTAGTAAATTTTCTTAAAAATTTACCTTTCCTTAGTAAATTTTCTCAAAAATTCTGAAATTTACCTTTTAATTAGTAAATTTTCTTAAAAAATTACCTTTCTTTAGTAAATCTTCTTAAAAATTTTCCTTTCCTTAGTAAATTTTCTCAAAATTCTGAAAATTTTACTTAGTAAATTTTCTTAAAAACTTACCTTTCCTTAGAAAATTTTCTCAAAAATTCTGAAAATTTACCTTTTCCTTAGAAAATTTTCTTAAAAAATTTTTTTTTTAAGCCTAGTTCCGCGAAGCCGGGTGGCTTGTCTGCAGATTCTAATTTGGCTAGTTTTTTTTTTTACCTTTCTTTAGTAAATTTTCTCAAAAATTCTGATAATTTACCTTTTCCCTAGTAAATTTTCTTACAAATTTACCTTTCCTTAGTAAATTTTCTTAAAATTTACCTTACCTTAGAAAATTTTCTCAAAAGTTCTGAAAATTTACTTTTTCCTTAGTAAATTTTCTTAAAACTTTACATTTCCTTAGTAAATATTTTTAAAAATTTACCCTTTCCTTAGAAACTTTTCTCAAAAATTCTGAAAATTTACCTTTTTTATCGACACGGTATTTAGTGACTAAATTGATCTTATAATTTGGCATAAAATGAATCCTGATTCCCAACTTATGCTATTATTTCCAGAATGTCAATTGACATATCTAATAACATTGCATTTAAAATAAAGGAGACTGAGGAGCGTATATTAACTAAAATTGTCAACATTGAGGAAAAAATATATTCTGTTTCCGACAGGGTCAGCAAGCTAGAACAAATTATTCCGCAAATTGTTGACCTTAAAAATGAAATTGATACCTTAAAGCGATCTTTGGACAAGCAAGAAAATACTAAAGTCGCTAATGAGATACGAATTCACGGTATTCCATACTATGAAAATGAAAACTTACAGACTACATTTATGAATATTTGTGAGACCATTAATGCAACTGTTCCAAATATAAGTAAAATAACTCGTCTTCAAAATTCTCGAAACAATAGTAAAAATGAGTAAAATTATAATTTGAAGCAAGCTGCTGTTTTTCGTCGTAACTCTGAAGACCTTCTGCGCCTTTGTCATGCTGGTTTTGATTCTAATGAACCATTCTATATAAATGAAGCTCTAACCAGATTTAACCACAATCTTCTTAAGGAAGCAATTAAGTTAAAACGGTAAAAACTACTCTCATCAGTTTACACTCGCCGTGGCCGTATTTATGCCAAACGCTCTAAGTCCGATAGCGCGATTTGTGTGGAGAATGTGCATTTTCTGGAAAATATCGAAACATCGAAAAACACACGTGACACTTTCCAGTTTCTGTAGTAGAAGGGTTTCGCCAGTAATATTTTAAAATTAAAAACTGTCGCAATTAATTCCATAACCTATTTTTATTTTTGTATTTTTTTTATATCTTTCCTTTTTATTATGCCTTTTTATTTTAAATTTTTTGAGTATTTCTTATTTGATGTTGATATTTGCTTAATACTTTATTATAAATTCTTCTAATAATCGGTGGAGTTCCAAATACAACACTCACTCTATGATTCGTATAATTGGTAAACAAAAGGAAGGTTTAAAAATTTGTCACTTAAATGCTCAAAGTCTTTTTTGTAAATTTGATGAATTTCGATACATTTTTGAAAACTCAGGAATTGATGTAATTTGTATATCTGAAACATGGTTCAATCCGAATAAGATAAAAAACTTTCAGGTCAAAATAGACAGCTATGATTTATTTCGAGCTGATAGGAATACTGGTAAACGTGCTGGAGGCGTTGCAATGTATGTCAAGAAACAATTACGTTCTCGATTTGTTTGCAAATATATCGATGAAGAATATGATTTTGTATTTATTGAACTTCTTTGTGACGTAAGCAAATGTCTCATAGGTGTTTTATATAGGCCTAATGATTCACTAGATATTTCTCCGGCTGTTAATATGTTAGGTGAAAATTGTTTATCTTATAGTGATATTATCCTTTCTGGAGACCTAAATGGAAATTTGCTCATTGATTCTGATCTAATTTCACTTTTCCAACCGATTGGGCTTATAGCTGTAAACACTACTATCCCCACTCACTTCACTTCAATGAGTAGTACCCTTATTGACGTGTTCTTTGTCTCAGATATTAGAAAAGTTCTTTTGCATGACCAGTTTTCTTCTCCTAATTTCTCAAAACATGACGTAATTTATATGACCTTTAACCTTCCTTATTTTAAACATGAAAAACCACAGCATATTACTTTCCGTGATTACAAGAATATTAACTATGATGCTCTTTTAAATGAAACTAATATAATCAATTGGACCAGTATCTACAGTAATCCTGATTTAAACCAACAGATATCCTTTTTTTATGAAGCTACCACATACCTATACGACAAATACGTACCGGTTAGAAAGAAAACTGTTAAATCTTCTACTAAGCCTTGGTTTAATCAAAATATTTGTGATTTAATAGTTAAAAGAAATTCTGCTTACGATAAGTGGAAAAGATATAAAACTACACAGTCAAATGAAATTTTTAAATCACTACGTAGATCTGTTACTAGGGTAGTAAAGTAAGCTAAGCAACGCTATTATAGTCGTGTATTTTCAGAGGCTATGGATACTAAAAATATGTGGAAAGAGATAAAGAAAATTGGTTATAAAAATGAAAGTGAATCGGTAAATCTTTCCACTTTTGAAGTAAATGAATTGAATAGACAATTTACTTCAAATGACTCAACCCCTCTTCGTTCTGACTCTTATGCAAATCTACCAGATTGCAATCGGGATTCTTTATTTAGTTTTTCCTGCGTTAACCAGGAGGATGTTCTGAAAGCTTTTCTTTCCTTAAAGTCAAAATGTATTGGTCTAGACGGTATGAATCCAATATTTATTAAAGCTATTTTACCACAGGTTTTACCCTATATCACTCATATTTTTAACACTATTTTTACAAAATCTATTTTCCCTGATTTGTGGAAATGGGCAAAAGTAATTCCTTTGCCGAAATCTAATAAAGAGTACAGGCCAATTTCCGTACTTCCTTTTCTTTCGAAAGTTTTCGAAAAAATTATGAGCAAACAAATGAATGAACATATACCCAATAATAATCTTTAATCATCTAAGCAGTCTGGTTTTCGCAGAAAAAGAGGGTGTATCACTACTTTAATTGATGTATCGGAAGATCTTCGTTATATCGTTGACAGTGTTAATATTGCTTTTTTGACTTTATTGGACCACTCTAAAGCTTTTGACTCAGTGGACCATGATATTCTTGTTCAAAAGCTTAAACATATTTTTGGTTATTCTGAAACCTCCTCTAAATTGATTAGCTCTTACCTTCGGAATATGGAGCACGTAGTTGTCTCTAAAGACAAGTCGTCTACCTCTGCGTCTTTAAGTAGGGGTGTTCCACCAGGTGTCTATACTTGGCCCTCTTTTGTTTTCTATTTACATAAATGATCTACCACGCGTAATTAATTCATGCCATATGCACATGTACGCTGATGACGTTCAGTTATACACATCATGTAAAGTACGAGATGTGGAAAATTGTGTACAGAACCTGAATGGGCTAGGTTGAATTGTCTTACCTTAAATCCGAAAAAATCTCAGTGCCTTGTTATTTTTAAAAAGATATATGATACCACTTGTCTTCCGAAAGTTAGTATTAATGGAGTGGATATCGCCTACGTTGCGAACGCTAAAAACCTTGGAATGATTTTTAATAATACCCTAACGTGGAATGATCAAATTAACAAAGCTTCTGGAAAAGTTTATAGCATTCTCCGTAGTCTTCGGTCTTCTCAGTACTTCACACCGCAGAAAATTAGATTTGATCTTGCAAAATCGTTTATCTTACCTACGCTTTTACATGGTTGTGAATTGTTGTCAGGTTGTGATAATGCAGACATGGGTAAACTTACACGCGTCTTTAAAAGTGTAGTTAGATATGTTTACGGTTTACGCAAACATGATAGTATCTCCGCTTTTCTAAATAAAATTTATGGCATTTCAGTTGAAGACTATCTTAAATTTAGAACTTTACTTATGGTTCATAAAATTATTTTTACTAAAGAACCCGTTTACCTTTTCGAGCGATTACTATTAACAAGATCGAACCGTAATAACTGTCTTGTACCAATATTGTACAATACGCTAATATCCGAAAGACACTTTTTTGTAAATGGCATACGTCTTTGGAACTCGTTACATACTTTAAATAATCAACTTCACAAAATATCAAATACAACATCTGTTATCGCTACTTCTAAAATCTACTAGATTTTAATCATTTTTAAAATTTTTACCCGGCACTGTATGTTGTTCTTTACTACTAAATTTTACATCATTAAATTATCTAATTATCTCTGAAAATTTACTTTTTCCTTAGTAAATTGTCTTAAAAATTTACATTTCCTTAGTAAATTTTCTTAAAAACTTACCTTTCCTTAGAAAATTTGTTCAAAAATTCTGAAAATTTACCTTTTCCTTAGTACATTTTCTTAAAACTTTACCTTTCCTTAGTACATTTTCTTAAAAATTTACCTTTCCTTAGTAAATTTTCTCAAAAATTCTGAAAATTTACCTATTCCTTAGTAAATTTTCTTAAAAATTTACCTTTACTTAGTAAATTTATTCAAAAATTCTGAAAATTTACCTTTCCCTTAGTAAATTTTTTTCAAAATTTACCTTCCCTTAGTAAATTTTCTTATAAATTTTCCTTTCCTTAGTAAGTTTTCTCAAAATTTCTGAAAATTTAACTTTTCCTTAGTAAATTTTTTTAAAAACTTATCTTTCCTAAGTGAATTTTCTTAAAAATTTAACTTTCCCTAGTACATTATCTTTAAAATTTATCTTTACTTAGTAAATTTTCTTAAAAATTCTGACAATTTACCTTTTTCTTACCTTTCCTTAGTAAATTTTCTAAAAAATTTACCTTTCCCTAGTAAATTTTCTCAAAAATTCTGAAAATTTTCCTTTTGCTTAGAAAATTTTCTTAAAAATTTACCTTTCCTTAGTAAATTTTCTCAAAAATTCTGAAAATTTACCTTTTCCTTAGTAAATTTTCTTAAAAATTTACCTTTCCTTAGTAAATTTTCAACGTTTCTTTTTTTAAAAAAGAAACTTTTTTTCATAATAACTGAATATTAATTATAAATGAGCTAATTATTTCAAGATTTTAAGAATCTTTAGGTAATTTTGGTAAGTTTTTCAACGCTTTCGATGTAAGAAGAACTATAAAATTGATTATTATAGAAAAATTTCCATATTATTAGTCACTTGAAAGTATTTAAAATTTTCTTAATGGAAATTTTTTTTAATAAATTATAATGCTTTCATAAAAATTATCGAAATAGTCGCAACTTAATGGATTAATTTTCATATGTGTAAAGAAAAACTATACAAAAGAACTTCATATGAAATTTGTTAATATGAAAAACAAAACAAGTAAGAAAATTATAGTCGGTCTAGACCGACTATACGATACCCTATACCATGGTTTATGGACCCGATATAGAAAATAAGCATAAACCAAATTTGAGTGGCATTGTTACTAATTTTTTTGGCTGCAGACATGAAAAAGTTCATATCGGATGCTATATTTATATGGAGACTAGGTCGAAAAATGGACCCATCCTAACCATATTCGGTAGTCACTTATATAGTTAAAAAGTATATTCAAACCAAATTTGAGAAAAATATGTGCAATATTTTTGTTTTTTAATAGATTTAAGTGAAGATCGGAAAGCAGCTCTATATGGGGCCTATGACTAAGAATTGTCCTATAGGCATTATTTTTGGACTACTAATTAATAGATATAATAAACACATACAAACCCAATTTGACTGAGATCTATATGGTAATTGGATCTTATGGCAATTCATGTCGATTTCATAAGGGTCATTTGTATGGGGACTAGGTCTGAACATGGACCGAATTTCATCAATTTCAATAGCGTTCATCCTGTGGCCGATAAAAGCGTATATATACCAAATTTCATCGAAATATATTCATATTTGCGACCTGTAGTTTGATTACAAGGCTTACATGGACACACAGACGGACGGACGGCCGGACATCGCTAAATCGACTCAGAAAGTGATTCTGAGTCGATCGGTATAATAAAAGATGGGTCTAGGTCAAATATTTTTGGTGTTACAAACAGCAGCATAAAGTGATTATACTCAAACCACATAGTAGTATAGGGTATAATAAAAATCTATAGGAATATAGTAAGTTTTCAATATTTCGATAAATTATTATAGAAATATGTTTAAATTTTAGTAAATTTAATTAATTTTGTAGATATTTTGTACGAAACTTTTATAATTTGGATAGAAAAAATAATATAAAAACTTAAATTAGACTAAATATAAAATTTCTGTTGTTCTGAAAGCTTGTTAAAAACCAATTAAGAAAAATTATTGGTATACTTTATATATGAATATTCAGTAAGAAAAAACATGATCTTGATATTGTTTGGAATAATAATTGTGAGAAATTTGGATTCACGTTCCTAATTCTGTATATTTAATCAAAATTAACTCAAAGTTTAATAGTATTTAAAAAATGTTTCATAAACTAAAAATTAAAAGCTAAAAATTAAAGTCAAAAATTAAAAACTAAATTAAATAATTGAAAAGCAAATATAAAAACTATAAACTAAAAATTTAAAATTGAAAAATCAAAAATTAAAAATAAAAAAATTAAAAATATAAAAAAGCATAGAAACTTGACTTCATGTTAGTGCGCTGTTTAAAATTTTTTCTTTGAATTAGTTCTACCTTTTAAAAAAAATATATAATTTATAAACGATTCTAGTTATTACAACCATTTATAAAACTCTAAAATAAAACAATAATAAAAAAGAATGAAAATCTAAAAAATTAATGAAAAACAACTATAGGAACTAACTGAAAGACACCTATCTATAATACATTAAACTAAAAATTAAAAATTAAAATTTAAAAACTTGAACTAAAAACTGAAAACTGAAATTAAAAATTTAAAAGCATATATAAAAATTTGTTTGAAAATCGTTAATATTGGAAAAAAAAATTTGGTCTGATGTAATAACAAATTTATAAATAAATATTAAAGTCTGAAAAGTGGTATTAAAATTGGTTATAATTTAACTTAATAAGAAACAAAAATATATATATATCTTATATATAAAATTCTTCTGTCGCAGTGTTTGTGGTAAAATTCCGCCAAAACGGCTCGACCGATTCTCATGAAATTTTGTGCGCATATTGGGTAGGTCTGAGAATCGGACAACGTTTATTTTTTTTTTGATATGGCCACTGGGAGGGGTACCCCCCATACAAAGTGAACTTTTAAAATCAGATATGTGGAGTACTATGATAGCCATAAGTGCCACGCCCATTTGAGATATCAAAAAAAAATACCTGTTGTACGTTTCTGAGACCTACCCAATATCCACACAAAATTTCATGAGAATCGGTCAAGCCGTTTCGGAGGAGTTCAATTACAGAGATCGCGACACGAGAATTTTATATATAAGAAGTTAAACTCGTCATTTTTTGTTTTTTTTTTTTATTTTTTTATTTAGTGCGATTTGACTGCAATTCAGAATGTATGTATGTTTTATCATAGGAAATTATTGTATGTATAAATGGACTCGAATATTCTTATTTACGGTGCGATTTTACTGAAACTAAGAATGTACATATATGTATGTTAGATGATGCCAAAAATTTTTTTGTTGGACCCGGTAGATGGCACTGGCGTTCGAAAAATAATGAGTTGTCAAATTTATTTAAATTTTATAAGTTCCAAAATTCACAAACGTTTTTATATATAAGATATTCTAACTAAAAAGGAAGGAAAAATTGCATTGGCTATTGCTTTGTCCGGAATAGCCGCAACATTATTGCATGGTGGTCGTACAGCTCATTCAGCACTCAAATCACCGTTAAAAAAACATTCCGGTATGGCAAAAGTTCTGCAAAAATGCAATATTATTATTTGGGATGAATATAACATGGCTTACAAACATTCCTTAGAAGCACTACATAGAACTTTAAAAGATTTGAAAGGCAATGAAAGACTTTTTGGTGGAGCTCTCATTTTATTATCCATGATCCAACGGCTGACCAGTTTTCAAAACAACTACTTGGTTAAGTGAAAGAACTATTTAAACCGCAAAAAAATTTCGATGTCGATAATATTAATGTTATTATTCAGGATGTTAGATGATGCCAAAAATTTTTTGTTGGATCCGGTAGATGGCGCTGGCGTTCAAAAAATAATGAGTTGTCAAATTTATTTAAATTTTATAAGTTACAAAATTCACAAAAGTTTTTATATATAAACATTCTAACCAAAAAGTAAGGAAAAATTGCATTGGCTATTGCTTAGTGCGGAATAGCCGCAACATTATTGCATGGTGGTCGTACAGCTCATTCAGCTCTCAAATCATCGTCTGTAATATCAAAAAACATTCCGGTATGGCAAAAGTTCTGCAAAAATGCAGTATTATTATTTGGGATGAATGTACCATGGTTCACAAACATTCCTTAGAAGCATTACATCGAACTTTAAAAGATTTGAAAGGCAATGAAAGACTTTTTGGTGGAGCTCTTATTTTATTATCTGGAGATCTTCGTCAAACATTGCCAGTCATACCAAAATCAACCTGCTGAAAATCATCAACATTATGGAGTAGCGTTCAAACTATAAAATTAACAACAAACATGCGAGTACGATTACAAAATGATCAAATGGCTGACCAATTTTCAAAACAACTACTCGATCTTGGTAAAGGTAAAATCAATATTAACCCAACCAGTCAAACTATTAAACTATCCACAAGATTTTTGTCAATTTATATCGTCACGCGATGAATTAATTGAAAATGTATTCCCCGGCATTCAAAATCAATATCGTAAATATGATTGCACACAGAAAAAAAAATTACAAACGGAATTGTTCTAAAGTTTAACAACTGTATTTTCGATTGTATTAATATAAATTTTATAGCCATATTTCATTTTCTATTGTTATAAAATATTTACTGTTAAGACGATAGAATTGTAATTGTCATGGACTCAAAATTCGGATATTTGCTTCATCGCAATTTGGTTGGCAATAAATTTGGTAGCCACAACGAATCAGTTTTCTGTGTGTGGTTAGGTGAAAGAGCTATTTAAGCCGCAACAATGTCGATGTCGATAACATGTTATTATTCAGGACTTGATTGATTCCGAAACGTCTTCTTTCAAATCTATGGATAGTGTTGTTAAAGAAAATGAAGCAGTCAATTCTCCAACAGAATTTTTTGAATTCACTTGATGTGCCCGGTCTACCGCCACATTTATTAAAATTAAAAGTTGGTTCTCCAATAATTTTGCTACGTAACCTCAACGCTCCGAGAATATGTAATGGAACCAAGTTAGTTGTTGAGAGAATAATGCCCAATGTTATTGAGGCCACAATTCTCAAAGGAAAGTTTTAAGGAAAACATGTTTTGCTGCCAAGAATTCCTATGATTCCTACCGACACACCGATAATATTCAAAAGATTACAATTTCCGATCAGATGGGGCTTTGCCATGACCATTAATAAATCTCAAGAACAATCATTGCAAATATGTGGTTTGGACCTCGAAAACAGTTGTTTTCCCATGAGCAACTATATGTGGCATGTCCCTGTGTCGGAAAGCCAGCAAATGTTTTCATTTACTGCCAGAATAATGAAGCTAAAAATATTGTTCATTCTTTTTAGAATTACAATAATAGAAATATATTGGTCATTATTATATGTATGTTGCAATAAATATTTATTTTCATTTTCATAAATAAAACATGGATTTTAGTAGTAGGGATATGAGAGTACCAGACCACTTTTTCAGTACAAGCGTGGTTCCATGCACAGTGGAACCTTTCATAACGGACACTTACAATTGTGTGTGTGTGTGAGAGAGGGAGAGTGGTGTGTGTGTGTTTGTGAGAGAGGGAGAGTGGTGTATGTGTGTGTGTGTGTCTGTGTTTGTGAGAGGGAGAGTGGTGTGTGTGAACATAACTGATAACAAGTGTGCCTTCACGTATACGTTCCCAATCTGCGAGGCGTGCAGTCTTGTGTGTTGAGTCATAGCTGATAAGGACTATATAACTGATAAGAAGGTTACAACTAAGAAAAATGTACGTCACTGTACCTGTGGGAGAATACAAAGCTATAAGTGGGGGAATACAAAGCTATAAGTGGGGGAATACAAAGCTATAATTGGGGGGATACGAATTCGGGGGATACAAACCTTTGAGGAGGGTATAAAACCTGTGAGCTTATATAAATAAAAAAGATTTAGTTTTTCACTGGTTTTTAATTTAAAATATAAATTTTTATTGGTTTTTACTTTAAATTATAAATTTTTATTAATTACAATTATAGTTTCGTATCTTAAAATTAACTTATAAATACTAATATTAATTACAACTATAGGTTATTAAGTATGTTTTACAAGATTTTGTTATACGTTGTACGTTTTCTTATAGGTAAATGCAGTGGAATGAGCTGTATGTTTACCAAAAATTCGTATGTATAGGGTGAAAAGTTTTTTTTGTGTTAACTGATAACGAACATAAAATAGTTTACATACACATATATTAGCACAGTCATTTGTAAAACACATACAATCGTATTTGTGAAATTCATCATTAAAATATATAAACGGGGCAGAGATATTATTATATGTTTCTTAAGTTATCAATCATTTCAGTGAACATTTGTTTATGTGTTGAATCAATACAACAACCATATGATTTTAAGAGATGCTGTAAATCAGTTGAGGACACCATTCTAATATAAACTTCACACCTGAGATCAGTAACTGATGAACATTTAATTGATTAAAGATATTATATATACATTTATATATACATATATATTTACCGTTTTTTTTTTTTGTAAATGACAAAAACAAATTCTCTTATGCTTGTTCAATATTCTCTTTATTTGTATATAAAATTAAGAAAGTCTCTTAATAATTTTACATTTTATTTTTCTGCACAAACATGTGAATGTTTCATATTTCTTACAATACTTTTACAATTTTCTTTATGATAATTACAAACTTCTGCATTTAGACCACAGCTATATAGAAAATGAATATTTGGACAACCAAAATCAACAAAAAGCAGCAAAATAAGAAACAAAAACCAATAGAAACTAATTTTTACAGTGTACCATACATACCAAAATTAACGGAGAGCAAAAATCTCAATAGAATAATAAATGACAAGAGTGTAACAATAGCACACAGATCAAATGAAACACTTAGATCCCTTTTTACACACAAAAAAAACAAAACCAGATATATTAAAAATTGACAACGTAGTTTACGAGATAAAATGCGATGGTAATGAAAGGGAGGTGTGTAATAAAGTCTACATAGGAACAACAAAAAGAATGTTAGGAGTAAGAACATCAAGCAGACATAAAAAAACACAAGGAATCGACAGCATTATCTCAACATGCAAAAGAGAGCGGACATAACGTCGATTTAAAAGGAGTTAAGATTTTAGATAAAGAGAGAAATGAAAACAAAAGATACACATTGGAAAGTTTAAGAATACAACAAAAAATACGCAAAACATTAAACAACAAAGAGGACAAAGATAACACTAAGCTGCAATATTCAATTGCAATCACTTAAATATTAGTTCTGTGATATTAGTCGTTAAGTTTAAAACTGTGATTTTTTTATATTTATTTTGATTATTTTTATTAATTTATTTAATTTTATTAAAATTGTGTCGTGATGTCCAGTTTTTTATCTTTAAATTTATTAAATAATAATAACCTGACAATGTAAGTTTGGATTAATCGTAAGTTAAACTATTGTGACTAATATAACATTATGTTGATATATTGTTTTATTTTAATTTTTTGTCGCCAGAAATTAATAATAAAAAAATTTTTATACACTCCTGATGAAGTTGAAAAACCGTCAACGAGACGTAGAGTGGAGATGAAATAAATTTTGTTTTAATTTATTTTATTTAAAACTTATAAGCTGACCATCATAGCCCAAAAGAACTAACATAAACTCAAGATAACTGGTCATAAAACAATTTAATAAAATCATTTAAATTATATATATTGATATCTTCTCCAACCATTTCCTTTATAAAATTTACTTTTTCCAATCCTTTAACATAAACGATTACATTCTCTTCCTTCGTAAGAGTTTCACTAAGAAATTTTTCAAGATCTTGTTGAGTTGTGTTACCGTCCTCCACGGTAATCCATGAAAATGATAATATAACCAGTTATTTGTCGTCTTTTCCTTTGTTGTTAATTTTGTGTATTCAAAAGGCGGAAAAGTTACAAACGTATCAATTTCTGTGATAGATCTAGAGATGCTAACTTCTTTAGCAATAAATTTGTTTTTAACATATAATCCTTGCACGTCTATTACTATTAATTTTTCTTGACTCATTATATTTTATGTCAATTAAGGGGGATAAAATCAGATACTAACAGATTCACTGCAAAAATATCAGATTATATATACTCAATTAGTGATGAGTCATTAATCTAAATATAGATTTGATGCGATGATTAGTCATAAAAATGAACATGTTTAAACATGTATCACCAAAAAACAAATGAACATGTGCAAACATGTTCACAATGAGTCATACATCTAAAGACATTTGATATTGTCAACAAAAAAAAAAAAATGAATATGTTTAAACATGTTCACAATGTGTACAAAACTGATAAGAACTATATAACTGATAAGAAGGTTACAACTAAGAAAAATTTACGTAACTGTACCTAATATTTTAACAATTAGTCATAACTGATAAGAAGTACATCAGTCGTGTAGTTCTGCAATTATGAGTTAATTAAATAAATATAGATTTGATAAGAAGTACATAACTGATAAGAAGGTTACGCTAAGAAAAATGTACGTAACTATACCTAATATTTTAACAATTAGTCATAACTGATAAGAAGATGTGTGTATGTGTATGGCTGTGTGTGTCTATACCTTACAGTATAAAAGAGCTGAACTGCTACAGAATACATCAGAGTCTACAGTTAAAATACTAATCATCAAGTAATTTAAATAGATAAAATAGATTTAAAAAAAATATATAATAAGTGAAAATAAAAAAAATAGTGGAGTTATTCATTTTTTAAAAACAAGAAATATAAAAAATCAATTTTATAAATAAAGGACATCAATTTTATAAATAAAAGACATAAATTTTTATCAATAAAGGACATAAATTTTACTCATAAAGGACATCAAACTATTATTAAAGGATATCAATTTTATCAACAAAGGACATCAATTTTTATCAATAAAGGACTCATCTATAAAAGAAAATCATAAACCAGAGAACAGATAAACCTTTTATTGAAATTGGAATCATATAATATTCTTACCGGAAAAGTGCATTATCATTGATGATTCAACGATTGTTGATTTAGGACCAGGAGAGGAAAATATTTAGAAACACCAGCAATTTATAATTTTTCTTTTTGAGTGAATAAAAAATAAAATGGGCGATTTCTTATGTGAATTTTGCCCAAAAGCATATAAACATGCTAAGTCGTTAGGGAAGCATGTAAAATTATGTCATCAAGTGACATGTACAACATGTGATATAAGGTTTGATAACAGAAAAGATTTTCTGCATCATAATCATCTCATACACCATTCTAAAAAAACAGAAGAAGAAGCAAGTGAATATTGCAGTTTTTGTAAAATGTATGTCCTAAAATCATTATGGACATATCATTTGCGAACAAACCAACATAAAAAAAATTGCATCGGACAAATGAATAACAACATCAAATGTATATCATGGGCATTCAAGAATCGTATTGAAACATATGTTTTTGAAAACATTAATAAAGAAAATCTTATACTAGAAAACTTTCTAAGTATAATAAGAGATGATGTGATTAAAGTGATACAGCGTGTTCTGCAACAGCATAGAAACATAAAATTTAATTGTGAATTATTTTGCAAGTATATGCTGATAAAAGAAGAATCACTATTATGTGAAATAGATATAAAATCATATCAAACAAAAATGGTTATAGTGAGTGAAAGTATGATAACAGATGACCTTTTACAACTATATTCAAAGCAATGCAGTGTATTAAAAACAAAAGTGAGCGAATTTCAGGAGAGAGATAGCGGATGGACGTTAATTGAAATATCGCATATTGAAATTAATATAAATCAATATAAATGTATAAAAGGATCACAATACTTACGCTTACTGCCAGCTATTGAAAAAAAACAGGGATGCATTAATGTGAAAAATAATGATGAATTTTGCTTTAAATGGGCTTTAATATCAGCATTTTATCCAGTCCCTGATCATACAGATAGATGCTCATCATACAAAATTACAGACATTACAGCTGATCTCATAATCTTGGAAAACGATCTGGTCCTAAATTTTAAAAACTTATACTTTCCGCTACCAGTCAACCAAATTAAAGTCTTTGAGTTAAATAATCCGGATATAAGTATAAATGTCTTTGGCTTGGAGAATAATCAAATTATAGGACCATACTATTTTACTGCCGATGAAAAAGCACATCATATTAATTTATTATTGGTCGAAGATGAAGACAAGTTTCACTATGTATGGATTAAGGACATTTCAAGGTAAGCTAATTGAAATAAATTTTATAACGAAAAAAAAATGTTTTAAAACTTCTTGTAAAATATGAATACTACAGAAATTTTTTTTTTTCTTTGTATAATTACAGATTAATCACAAACCAAATAACAAAACATAATGGGAAAATATATATGTGTAACAGCTGCCTGTTGTATTTCCATAATGAACCAACCCTGCAAAAACTCGCGGAGAATGCAATAAGCTGATAACAAGTATGCCTGACATAGATAAAAATATTATTAACTTTAAGAGCTATAAGAATCAAATGTTAGTACCGTTTGTCGTATACGCTGATTTTGAATGTCTTCTGGAAACAGTTGATATTCAAAATTCCGCTAATGTAAAGACGGTACAAAAACATATACCTTTTGCCTATAGTTATTACATAAAGTGTAGTTTTGATGTAAGTTTAGACATATTTAGGATATATAATGGAATAGATGCAGCATCTAATTTTTTAAAAAATTTAGTTAAGGATGTTTTATATATATATAGTAATTATTTAAGTATAATCAAACCCATGAACTCCTTAACATTAGATCAAGAAAAAAGACAAAAGGAAGATAACATTTGTCATATTTGTAGACAAAATTTGACTATCGAAGATAGAGTAGCTGACCATTGTCATTTAACGGGTGATTATAGAGGTCCAGCACATAACAAATGTAATTTGGAATATCAAATTGCGAAATTTGTACCCATCTTTTTCCATAACCTTTCGGCATACGATTGCCATTTATTTGTAAAAGAACTCTCATCTGTAGAAGGTGATATAAATATTATTCCGATAAATAAGGAATTATATGTATCTATATCTAAAAGAATTGCTGTAGATGATAAGGATACCATTGAACTTCGTTTTCTAGATTCTTTTAGATTTATGCCTTCAAGTTTACAAAAACTATCTGATTACTTAGTTGATACTGATTTAAATACTGTAAAATCAATTTACCCCAACGATGATGAGTTTAAATTAGTGAAACGTAAAGGTGTCTTTCCGTATGATTATCTAGACTCGATGTTTCGTCTCGAGGAAACCCAATTACCACCCCAATCATTATTCTTCAATAAATTAACTAATGAGTCGTGTAGTGATGATGACTATGAACATGCTCAAAAAGTATGGAATACTTTCAAATGTAATAATTTATTAGATTATTTATTGTTATATTTGAAAACAGATGTCTTGTTGCTGTGCGACGTTTTTGAAAATTTTAGAAAAATATGTGTAAATATTTACAATTTAGATCCATGTCAATATTATACCACACCTGGTTTGTCTTGGGATGCCATGTTGAAAACTACAGAAATAAATTTAGAATTGATAACTGATATTAATATGTATAATTTTATTGTTCGTGGTATTAGGGGCGGTATTGTCCAATGCAGTAAACGGTATTCAATTGCTAATAATAAATATTTAGATGATTATGATTCTGGTAAAGAATCAAATTATCTAATTTATTTAGATGTTAATAATTTATATGGTTATGCAATGTCTCAATATCTCCCCTATAATAACTTTGAATGGGTGGAAAATTTTGAAAATTTCAATTTAAATGAAGTGAAAGATGATTCGCCAATTGGATACATTTTAGAAGTAGATCTAGAATACCCATCTTCATTGCATGACTATCACAACGACCTACCATTTTGCGCTCAAAATAAAAAAAATGAGAATATGAAACAGACTAAACTAATCACAGACTTGAACAGCAAAACAAATTATATTATACATTATCGAACTCTTCAACAGTGCATTCAACATGGTCTTATTTTAAAGAAAGTACACAGAATTCTTAAATTTAATCAATCGAATTGGCTGAGAAAATATATTGATTTGAACAACTACCATAGAACATTAGCAAAAAATTCGTTTGTACAAAATTTTTTCAAACTGTTAAACAATGCTGTTTATGGTAAGACCATGGAAAATGTCGACAAGAGGAAAGATATTAAAATAGTATGTGACTGGGAGAGCAAAGGTAGGAGATTGGGGGCTAGAGCTCTTATAGCTAAGACTAACTTTCATAGCTCACTTAAGATCTCCGATGAAATGGTTGTGATTCAAATGAAAAGAGCTCATACGGTTTATAATAAACCAATTTACGTTGGTTTTTCCGTTTTAGAGTTATCTAAATTGAAAATGTATGATTTTCATTATGATTATATGAAACCTAAATATCGGGAAGATATAAGTCTTAACTATATGGATACAAATTCGTTTATTTACGATATTCGAACAAATGACTTCTATAATGACATCAGAAATGACATTAGCACATTTTTCGATACGTCTGGTTATGAAATGGCAAATGTTTTCAATTTCCCATTGCTAAATAAAAAAGTCTTTGGCATGATGAAGGATGAATGCAATGGGAAAATAATGAAGGAATTCATAGGTTTGAGAGCAAAAATGTATTCCATTAAAATTGACAAAGAAGAAAAAGAAATCAAAAAAATAAAAGGTGTAAAACAATGTGTTACACAAAATCTTAGCGTAGCCGATTTTAGAAAATGTTTATTTGATAAGAAATTATATTATGATTCTATGTATATTTTTAGATCTAAGATACATGAAGTATATACCCAACATATATCTAAGCTAACTTTAAGTTATTTAGATGATAAGCGATGTATAAAAGAAAATGGTGTTGACACCTATGCATGGGGTCATCACAAAATAAAAGAAATATAAAAAAACAATACAAAATCAATTTTGTTTTTATTTATTAAAAAGAAATTTTAAACATAAATGACCACAATTGTAAGTATTAAATTTTTGTTATAATCAGATTATCAGATACGAAGCTGATCGTTAGCAGATATCAATACTTACAATAAACAGTATGGATAATAAATTGTGAAAAGAATATTAAATTAAATGAAAAGAATAGAATTTAAGAAAAGGTATTAGTGCTGAATGCTGTGTGTATGTATACATTCTGATACACAAGATGAAATGAATATGAGAGATATATACAATGATCATGTCATCGGTGACATGTTATTTTAAAGAATTTATACCATAAGCTAGACCGTTCGTTTTTGTATAAAATCGTTTATTAACATCCCAAAGGAGTTGCTATTTAAAATCGTCAAAATCGGTCGAAGGGTTCACGAGCTATGAATGAAAATTTGAAAAAACTCGTGAAAAAAATAAAAATTTTCAGTGTGTTTGTTGTTTTTCTTAAGATATGTTGTATATGTTGTAATTCTTCGTATTGTTGAAGTCATAACAGTTGTGTGTATATTAATACTGCACGTGTCACATTGGCCTAGGCAAGTTTTACCACATATTTTTTTATCATTGAAATTAAATATTAAAAATTAAAAATTAATAAAAATAAAAAATGGAAAATGAAAAATGGAAAATGAAAAATGGAAAATGAAAAATGAAAATTGAAAAATGAAAATTGAAAAATTAAAAATGGAAAATGAAAAATGAAAATTGAAAAACTAAAATTGCAAAATTAGAAATGGAAAATGGAACATGAAAAATGAAAAATTAAAATTGAATAATGGAAAATGAAAAATTAAAATTGAAAAATGGAAAATGAAAAATTAAAAAATGGAAAACGGAAAACGAAAAATTAAAAATGGAAAATTAAAAATGAAAAATGAAAAATGGAAAATGGAAAATGAAAAGTGGAAAATGAAAAATTAAAATTTAAAAGTGGAAAATGGAAAATGAAAAATTAAAAAATGGAAAATGAGAAATGGAAAATGGAACATGAGAAATGAAAAATGAAGAATGAAAAATTAAAAATGAAAATTGAAAAATGGAAAATGAAAAATTAAAATTGAAAAATTGAAAATGAAAATTGAATAATGAAAAATGAAAAATGGAAAACGGAAAACGAAAAATTAAAAATGGAAAATTAAAAATGAAAAATGAAATTTGGAAAATGGAAAATTAAAAATGATAAATGGAAAATGTAAAATGAGAAATGGAAAATGGAAAGTGAAAAATGGAAAATGAAAAATGAAAAATTAAAAATGGAAAATGGGAAATTAAAAAAGAAAAATGAAAATTGGAAAAATGGAAAATTAAAATTGAAAAATGGAAAATGAAAAATGAATAATGAAAAATGAAAAATGGAAAACGAAAAATTAAAAATGGAAAATTGAAAATGAAAATTGGAAAATGGAAAATTAAAAATGAAAATTGGAAAATGGAAAATGAAAAATGATAAATGATAAATGGAAAATGGAAAATGAAAAATGGAAAGTGAAAAATGGAAAATGAAAAATGAAAGATGGAAAATTAAAAATTTTTAATTAAAAATGGCAAATGGCAAATGAAAAATGAAAAATTAAAAATGAAAAATGGAAAATGAAAATTGAAAAATCGAAAATAGAAAATGAAAAATGAAAAATTAAAAATGGAAAATGGAAAATTAAAAATGAAAAATGAAAATTGGAAAATGGAAAATTAAAATTGGAAAATGGAAAATGAAAAATGAATAATGAAAAATGGAAAACGAAAAATTAAAAATGGAAAATGGAAAATGGAAAATTAAAAATGAAAAATGAAAATTGGAAAATGGAAAATGGTAAATAAAAAATGGAAAATGAAAAATTTTAAATTAAAAATGGCAAATGGAAAATGAAAAATGAAAAATTAAAAATTAAAAATGGAAAGTGGGATATGGAAAAAGAAAAATGGAAAATGAAAATATAAAAATGAAAAATGAAAATTAAAAATGAAAAATGAAAAGTGAAAAATCGAAAATGGAAAATGAAAAGTGATGAATGGAAAATGATAAAAAAAAAATTAAAATTGAAAATAAAAAAGGTGGAGGGTATCAAAGATTCGGCCCAGCCGAATTAAACACTCTTACATGTTTTTATTATATTTATCATATTTATTTGCACCTAGAACAATTAGTTTTTGATAATTTACTTTACAAAATTGATTTTTATATCTGATAACGATCAGCTTCGCACCTGATAATCCGATCAAAACAAAAAAATTTTAGCACTTTTTTGTTCAAAGGTCTAATATATAAAAAAAAAAACATATTCTAGTTTATATTCTGAAGTATCAAACTTATTGGTATTCTTTCTAATAATTAAGTAAATGTCTGTGATTATTATTATTTACTTTATAGTTTATATAAAAATCAAAGCAAAACATATCTGGTAACGACCAACTTTATATCTGATAACGACCAGCTTTATATCTGATAACCATCAGCTTCATATCTCTTAACGAACCGCTTCATATCTGTTAATGACCAACTTCGTACCTGTTAGCTTTATATCTGATTACGATCAGTTTCGTGTCTGATAACCTGATATTGAGGTTTAATGTAATCGTAATGAAAATAATATATTTTCTATTTAGATAATTCTAAAATGGAAAAACCAACATATATACAACTTGAAAAAACTTTGTTCAAATGAAATTTTAAGCTAATTTTCTATGATAGTTATTCAAAACAATATACTTTTTTTCAAGAAATTCGATTGATTAAATTTAAGATTTCTATGTATTTTCTTCAAAATACCCCCATGTTGAATACATTGCTGATGAGTTTCATAATGTATTATATATTTTGTTATGTTGTTTTAATTTAGAATAACACATTAAAAATAAATATTTGTTATATTTATTCAAAACGATCAGCTTCGTATCTGCTAACGATCAGTTTTATATCTGATAACGATCAGCTTTACATCTATATTTTGTTTACCAAAAAAAAAAAAAAAATATTTTTAAAGATCCTTATTATTATTACATCATTTAAAAAAAAATAAGTTTAAATAACTAAAAAAAATTAAATGCTATAAAATGATACTTTTTCAATAAATTTTTTAGAAAATTTACCATGACCATGATCATGATCATGATAAAACTGATCGTGATCATGATAAGTGACCATGATGATGACAAAACTGATCATGATCAAACTTTGTTATTATTTCTTAAGTTTTTTAAGTTAAGTAAAAATGAGAAATATTGCACTGAAAATGTGCAAAATTAAAAAAACTGCGATTATGTGTGTTTTTGTGATGTTTAGGATTTATAAATGTCAATTGAGCTGTTTAATCAAACGAAAAAATTTAAGGGGGAACACGTAAGTGTGAACGTCGTATAAAACAACTTTTATCTATTACTATAGACTCCATTATCACAATAATATTCTAAACTGTATATAGATTTATAACTCATAACCGCATCAAATCTATATTTAGATTAATGACTCATCACTAATTCAGTATATATATAGTCTGATATTTTTGCAGTGAATCTGTTAGTATCTGATTTTATCTCCCTTAATTGACATAAAATGTAATGAGAAAAGAAAAATTAATAGTAGTAGACGTGCAAGGATTATATGTTAAAAACAAATTTATTGCTAAAGAAGTTAGCATCTATCACAGAAATGAAATTGATCTATCACAGAAATTGATACGTTTGTAGCTTTTCCGCCTTTTGAATACACAAAATTAACATCAAAGGAAAAGACGACAAATAACTGGTTATATTATCATTTTCATGGATTACCGTGGCAGGACGGTAACACAACTCAACAAGATCTTGAAAAATTTCTTAGTGAAACTCTTACGAAGGAAGAGAATGTAATCGTTTATGTTAAAGGATTAGAAAAAGTAAATTTTATAAAGGAAATGGTTGGAGAAGATATCAATATATATAATTTAAATGATTTTATTAAATTGTTTTATGACCAGTTATCTTGAGTTTATGTTAGTTCTTTTGGGCTATGATGGTCAGCTTATAAGTTTTAAATAAAATAAATTAAAACAAAATTTATTTCATCTCCACTCTACGTCTCGTTGACGGTTTTTCAACTTCATCAGGAGTGTATAAAAATTTTTTTATTATTAATTTCTGACGACAAAAAATTAAAATAAAACAATATATCAACATAATGTTATATTAGTCACAATAGTTTAACTTACGATTAATCCAAACTTACATTGTCAGGTTATTATTATTTAATAAATTTAAAGATAAAAAACTGGACATCACGACACAATTTTAATAAAATTAAATAAATTAATAAAAATAATCAAAATAAATATAAAAAATCACAGTTTTAAACTTAACGACTAATATCACAGAACTAATATTTAAGTAATTGCAATTGAATATTGCAGCTTAGTGTTATCTTTGTCCTCTTTGTTGTTTAATGTTTTGCGTATTTTTTGTTGTATTCTTAAACTTTCCAATGTGTATCTTTTGTTTTCATTTCTCTCTTTATCTAAAATCTTAACTCCTTTTAAATCGACGTTATGTCCGCTCTCTTTTGCATGTTGAGATAATGCTGTCGATTCCTTGTGTTTTTTTATGTCTGCTTGATGTTCCGCAATTCTTACTCCTAACATTCTTTTTGTTGTTCCTATGTAGACTTTATTACACACCTCCCTTTCATTACCATCGCATTTTATCTCGTAAACTACGTTGTTAATTTTTAATATATCTGGTTTTGTTTTTTTTTTTTTTGGTGTGTAAAAAGGGATCTAAGTGTTTCATTTGATCTGTGTGCTATTGTTACACTCTTGTCATTTATTATTCTATTGTTATCAGTTATGTTCTTCCTATCAGTTATATAGTTCTTATCAGTGTTAACTCTCGCACACACGCCCCTCCCCCCCCCCCACACACACACACCACTCTCCCTCTCACAAACACAGACACACACACACACATACACCACTCTCCCTCTCTCACAAACACACACACACACCACTCTCCCTCTCTCACACACACACACACACACTTGTAAGTGTGCGTTATGAAAGGTTCCACTGTGCATGGAACCACGCTTGTACTGAAAAAGTGGATTTACAACATCTCTTAAAATCATATGGTTGTTGTATTGATTCAACACATAAACAAATGTTCACTGAAATGATTGATAACTTAAGAAACATATAATAATATCTCTACCCCGTTTATATATTTTAATGATGAATTTCACAAATACGATTGTATGTGTTTTACAAATGACTGTGCTAATATATGTGTATGTAAACTATTTTATGTTCGTTATCAGTTAACACAAAAAAAACTTTTCACCCTATACATACGAATTTTTGGTAAACATACAGCTCATTCCACTGCATTTACCTATAAGAAAACGTACAACGTATAACAAAATCTTGTAAAACATACTTAATAACCTATAGTTGTAATTAATATTAGTATTTATAAGTTAATTTTAAGATACGAAACTATAATTGTAATTAATAAAAATTTATAATTTAAAGTAAAAACCAATAAAAATTTATATTTTAAATTAAAAACCAATAAAAAACTAAATCTCTTTTATTTATATAAGCTCACAGGTTTTATACCCTCCTCAAAGGTTTGTATCCCCCGAATTCGTATCCCCCCAATTATAGCTTTGTATTCCCCCACTTATAGCTTTGTATTCCCCCACTTATAGCTTTGTATTCTCCCACAGGTACAGTGACGTACATTTTTCTTAGTTGTAACCTTCTTATCAGTTATATAGTCCTTATCAGCTATGACTCAACACACAAGACTGCACGCCTCGCAGATTGGGAACGTATACGTGGAGGCACACTTGTTATCAGTTATGTTCTTCCTATCAGTTATATAGTTCTTATCAGTGTTAACTCTCGCACACACGCCCCTCCCCCCACACACACACACCACTCTCCCTCTCACAAACACAGACACACACACACACATACACCACTCTCCCTCTCTCACAAACACACACACACCACTCTCCCTCTCTCACACACACACACACTTGTAAGTGTCCGTTATGAAAGGTTCCACTGTGCATGGAACCACGCTTGTACTGAAAAAGTGGTCTGGTACTCTCATATCCCTACTACTGATTTTCTTTAACAGTTTTCAATTAATATTAACAAATGCAAAAACGTTTTTTTATATAGGTATGTATATACAGATTCTATCTAAAATAAAAAATTCATTGAGGGCAAAACAACGTTTACCGGGTCCAGCTAGTATATATATATATTGGAATAATTCAATAGAAAGAAACATATAGACTTGAAATAAATGAATATTTTCTCAAATAAATCTAAAAAATGGGTCTGCGAATGAAAAGTATGTTGCCAGCTCTAAAAAACCTCAATAGAATACATATATAAAATGTATTTAAATGCAAAGTTAACATTCTTTTGTCCAGCTGGTGAACCACCTATTAAACCTTTTATTAAATTTTTGAATACATATTATAAATCATATATTTACATATAACAAAAAACGTATTCAAAGCAAATATATTAAGTGGAATTTATTGTTGTATTTTCATTTATTTTAGATGTAAAAAAGTACGTACCATTTCATAAAATTTTAAATTTTTTTAATTATTCAATCTTATTTTTAAATGATGTATTAATAATACACAGACTTACAAAAGTATACATACTATGGTAAAATACCAAGAGAATGAGTAATAGTTTTGTAATTCATTTAAAGTTCAATAAATTGCCAACATAACAAATGAATGAGTAATAGTTTGATGACTTACTTAAAGTACAAGTCGACATAATTATTCATAATATCAGGTGATATAAATTGGCATACCTTTAAGTTTAAACACCTCATATAAAAGGTCTAATCAAATTACCAACAATTGTTTAATACTAATTGTGTATTTTCTCTTACCCTTTTTATACCCTCCACTCCAGTGTGCAGAGGGTATATATAAGTTTGTCATTCCGTTTGTAATAATTAGAAAAAAAAAATTGGACCCCATAAAATATATATATTTGTGATCCTTATAACAACCGGAGTTGATATAGCGATGTCCGTCTGTCCGTCTGTCCGTCTGTCCGTCTGTCCGTCTGTGGAAATCACGATGACGGCATCAATCGGGCAGCTAGGGTGCTCGTTGGCATAAAAAATGATTCATTAACATCCTGAAAAGTTTGCTATTTAAAATCGTCCAAATCGGTCAATTAGGGCCCGAGATTTGAATGAAGAACTAAAAAAAGTCTTGAAAAAATATAATTTTCTATGTTGTTCTTGTCACGATCACGCCCTCAATAGGATAGCTAGGGTGATAATTTTTAGTGAGAATGATTCACCAAATTCATGGGAAGATTTCTACTTCAAAAATCATTAAAATCGGTGGAACAGGTCCAGGTAAATCTATGAAAAATTAAAAAAAAATGAAAAACATGATGTTTCCATATTGTTCCTGTTGTTATTCTAAATGTTGCATTGTTGTCATAGCTGGACTTGTTGTTTTTGTGGTCGTTGTGGTAATAATATAATAAAAACAAACCCTTTGTACATTTTTTTGTGAACTCTGGTAGAAAATTTTAAAAGTTTCCATTGTTTTGGCATCACTAAAAAAATTTGTTAGATCATTTCTGTCATTGCCACGAGCCTGCATGCAAAATTTCAGATCGATTGGCTCACGGGAAAGGGGCTAAAAATCGATCCAACATTTTGTCGACAAGCAGACACTACCAGTTAATATAAAGGCAGTAAGTAAAGGGAGTAAAAGTTCACCAATAATTTAAAAAACAAATTTTTATGTATTAATTTATTTAAAGAAAAAAATAATTAAATGAAATAGTAATAATAATAAAAAAAAATAATATACAATACAAAAAAAAAAGAATATATAAATAAAATAAAATAAAGATAAATGCATTCATAGCATTATAATACATATAAAAGGTCAATGTTTTCTAACCGTAACCGTAACGAGTCAGTTGTTTTTTTTTACATGAAAATCATTTAAAACAGTTGCCGAACGTAACCGGAACGTCCCAATACTTTTCATGTGAAAAAGAAGGCTGACACGTTACGTAACAGTTACATGTCGCTAACTTGTTCTTTCCACAGGCTACTGCTTTTGCAGCCAACTTCAAGTCTATTTATATAGTTTCGTAAGCATAACTGATAAAATTGTTTCTATTATTTTTTGCTGTAAGTAATAAATTATAAATATACTGAATTTGCAAACTGAAATGGATACATATATTGGAGGTGCTTTAATACAAAAGAGTTAACGAAACAAAATAAAAAAAAAAAACAACTCTACAACATCAACAATGGCAGTCATATGTTCTTCAAATAGAAAAAAAACTGCAAGTGTGTTTTGTTGGCTACAAAACAAAAATAGTGTTGACAATATAACAAAATATGTAAAAGAAGTTAGTGCTATGAAATATTTTATTTTGTTTAAAAAAAAAATCGCAAAATGAAAGGCTATAATTTCATTAATAATCAAAAGGCGTTAAACTAATTTATTTATTTTTACGTTGTACTAATGCATTTTAAATAAGTAAAAGTAATTGTATATTTAAATAAAAATGCATTTGTATTATATGTTGCTGTCGTATTCAGAAAAATCAAGTAGCTGACTATACAACTACAAATGCTGCTGCCAGCAGTCGTCTATGTGTTTCATTCATGATGTTGCATTTTTTTGCGAGCAATACTTACATATATTCTAAATAAAGAAATAATAGTTCTTTTCATACTGCGAAATCTATACAAATATATGTACAAATACTATATGTCAAATTTCAAATTTGCAATAATTGATACATTTTTGAAAGAAAATTGTATAATATGAAATGTCTTTAATTTATTTCATAGAAAACAATTTTTTGAGGTGCGTGGATTTTCCATATTTACTGTTTTACTATTTTCGTAATGAGGTTAAATGAGTTAAAAAGAATTTAAAATATTTGAAAATATTAGGTGAGGATCCTCAAGATGTAATATACGATCGGTCTAAAACTTTTCACTTAGAGCCACAGTTAAATTCGAAACAACAAAAACCCATATATTTTGTGCATAAAGTTTAACATTAAATGTGCTTTTCTAAAATGTCTATATATTTTTTCTCATTCATTTCTGACCATCTTCAATGTAAATTTACCAAAGTTTTTTTTATTGCAATATGTATATAAAACTTAAAAATTTAATATTTTTTATTGTGTATTAACTTATTATTCTGCGATTTTCATTACATCACAAAATGTTACAAATTGGCACTACTGTTTCAAAAACAGAAAACTTCTAAATCAGTTGAAAACAGTTGATCTGTAAAACTGTGTGTGAAATTGTGTCAAATAAAATTACAAATATTAATAAATATAATAATACATATATATATTTTATTAATTTTGTTAAGAATTAGCACAAAATTGATTTTCCATTTTGCATTTCATTTATAAAGAATTCTGCCATATTTTGTTAAAGGGAAAATCCATTTTTGTTATATTAAAAAAAAACAGACTTGCATTTAATTTTTCCGTGACTGCCTCAATAATTGCGTAGATGCCACCACAATATTTTTTCTAATTAAATATTAACCAATATCTAACTAGAATTATGATTTATTCTGACTAAAAAGTTCCAATTAAAAGTTATTCATCCCAATTATGAATATTCTCAAGGAATTTCTTTCTCACGGAAAATACATTTCTCGGGGAAAAAAATTCCTCCAATTATAAATTCCGCGTGAACAAAAAATTATTAACTGGCATCATCGAATTTCGAAGCCACTTGCTTTGCTTATTGACAATTTATTTTCTATTTTTTGTGTGTGTGCAAACGACCCTACAATAAATGTCCCAATAAACATTTTTGTTTGCTATCAACTTGAGGTGCATTTGAGATCAAATACATTTTTCAAATCTCCAACGTTAATTCTCAAATGCCCTCAATAGTTCGAATATAGTCTTCTCAACTTAAAAGGCACATTTTTTATATGGCGATTTTCATAGTTATCAAATTGATAGCAAAGAAATATTTCCAATCGGTATCAAATGGAAGGTACGGAATTGCCATATTAAAAAATATTATACTAATTTTAGAAATGAAAACAATGTACTTTTTTTAATATTTCAATTTAATTTCATTATATATTTAACATTACTATGTACATATTTAACATTAAATGTACATATTATGTACATTTTTTAAAATCTAGAATTAAAAATAAATGAATTAATTAGTTGTAAATTTTTTGAAAAATTCGACAAAAAGCAGAAATAATTAAAAATATATCAATGATTTATTTGTACTTTTTTGGCATTTTTTAATTTAATTTATTATTTATGACATATTTAAATAATATCTCAGACTTAACACAAATCGTATTCAAGTTGAAAAAATGTTTGGTCTCAAGTGGAGAAAAGTGTTGGATATCCAATTGAGAGTAAAAATGTTTCTCAAAGATTGGAAAAAATGTTAAGTCTCAACTTGATGTCAAGTTGAAAGCAAACAAGGAGAAAAATTGTTCAACCCAAGTTGAGAATTACATTTGACATCAATTTAAGAACTTAACTTTTCTCCAACATTGGAGAAATAATATTTCAATGCATACTGGGGAATGACCGAAACTAACACATAAACAGTTTTTTCCTATTTGAAAAACATATGACTGTCATTGTTGCTGTTGTAGAGTTGTTATACCCTCCACTCCAGTGTGCAGAGGGTATATATAACTTTGTCATTCCGTTTGTAATAATTAGAAAAAAAATTTTGGACCCCATAAAATTTATATATTTGTGATCCTTATAACAACCGGAGTTGATATAGCGATGTCCGTCTGTCCGTCTGTGGAAATCACGATGACGGCATCAATCCGGCAGCTAGGGTACTCGTTGACATAAAAATGATTCACTAACATCCTGAGAAGTTTGCTATTTAAAATCGTCCAAATCGGTCGATTAGGGCCCGAGATTTGAATGAAGAACTAAAAAAGTCTTGAAAAAAAAAATAATTTTCTATGTTGTTCTTGTCACGATCACGCCCTCAATAGTGCAGCTACAGTGATCATTTTTAGTGAGAATGATTCACCAAATTCATGGAAAGATTTCTACTTCAAAAATCATTAAAATCGGTGGAACAGGTCCAGGGAAATCTCTGAAAAAGTAAAAAAAAAATGAAAAACATGATATTTCTATATTGTTCTTGTTGTTATTCTAAATGTTGCATTGTTTTCATAGCTGGACTTGTTGTTTTTGTGGTCGTTATGGTAATAATATAACAAAAACAAACCCTTTGTACATTTTTTTATCAACTCTGGTAGAAAAATTTAAAAGTTTCCATTGTTTTGGCATCACTAAAAAAATATGTTAGATCATTTCTGTCATTGCCGCAAGCCTGCCTGCACAATTTCAGATCGATTGGGTCACGGGAAAGTGGTTAAAATCGATCCAAAATTTTTTCGACAAGCAGACACTACGAGTTAATATAAAGGGAGTAAAAATTCACCAACATCTAAAGCAAATAATGCTAAAATACCTAGTTGTTAATAAAAAAAACAATTGGGCAATTCACAATGGGTAATGTATCGTTGTATCTCTTGTATCGTGTATCACTTTACAATAGTGTAAAATTGTTGTTGGTAATTTTCACTGAAAAATCTGATACACGATCCAACTTCATTTGCTATGTTTAGTAAATGTTGTATATTGTATCATAACATATCAGTTCCAAGTGAATGCCAGTTTTTATGAAAAAGAAAAAACAAAAACATAGAATATTATCAGCATAAATAATTATAAAATAAAATATGGCAAATAATGCAAATAACGCAAATATATCGATAAGTTTATTTATATAAAAATTAATGTTTATATTTTTAGTATGTATTTTCTCTTTCAGTACCAACCAAAACATTTAACATTTTTTTTTTTTCATTATAAATTAAAATGCAAGAGGTACGTAACTAAAACTCCAGGGTATATCTCACGACCAAAAAGCAAACACTGACAAGTGTTTTCTCTTATACAAAATAGCAGAAGCGACGAAGCGATCTTTCCTCGTTGGATCGAAAATTACTAAAGAAAGCGTTTTACAATATGAAAATACAACTGAGTGTTCACAACAAATGATTGTATTGTGTATTTCAATACAACATACAACACTGTTGTGAATTGCCCAAATGTAAATTTAGCAAAAAAATTTATGTATTAATTTATTTAAAGAGAAAAACACAAAAATAACGTTTGATGTTGTATTTTTTGTGTGTAATATTTAAATATACATACATACAGATATTAAATAATACAAATAATGTACATATATTATATATATGTATGTATGTATATTCATAGTAACTACATGTTAGAAATAAATCGGTTATTTTATTTACATAAAATTCTGCAGTATTTTGTTGTGGGGAAAATACATTTCTTTTGTATAACAGAATGTCACTTCATTTTGCTCAGCGTGACTATGCCACAGTAGATGCCGCCATAATTTTTGTTTGTTCTAATTAGCTTTGCAATAGTTATTTCTATTTTAACATGAATGTTAATATTTTCAACTAGATATCATACAGAACAATGTTAAGAGTATACACGGGTTGGTCTTTTATTTCATACGTTTTTTCATTATTCTTTTACAAATATGAACATAAGTTTGGCATATTACCCACCAATCTCACATCACACTGCAAGTTCGAAGAACTCAATACACTCACATTTTTTTTACTAATACACACACATTTTCCGCAGTGGTCACACTAATGGCACCAAATTTTTCGTGCGAATAGTGGCAGACACTAACGATGATTAATGTTACCCTGTTATAAATTTAATGCAAATTTACTGGATTCTGTAAAATTGTAATTAAAGTTTTAACTTGTTAAATCTATTATAATGATTTATTTTTTTAAATGCGCATACAAAAACGCAAGTTTGTTAATTATAGAGCATAAATATTATTAACTATTATTAAAATAATACTAATAATAATAAATGTAAACATTTTCCCTCAAACATGTGCCTGTATAATAAACTTGGTAACTCTACTTAAAATAAAATAAGAGAGAGAAGTATACAAATTTTTTCAAGTTTACGCTTCGACAACATTTTAAAAATGAGATTGCAGTCAGATGTTTGAGCATAAAATTTAATGGCGATGGATTCGACTAATTCGAACAATTTTTCGTTGATAATACGTACACAACGATTTTACAATTTCAGTGTGATGTGAGATTGGGGGGTTAACTTTTTGTTGTCTTTACAAAATAGAGTTACCGAGTTCGTCAATGAGTTTTTTGCTTACAAAACAGTTCTACATAGTTATATAGAATTATTATTCTGCTTTACCTATAAAATATCTGATTGCGATTACATCTAATTTTTAAAAATTGTTTATAATTAATAAAGCATTATTATTCACATAAGTACAAAATTGCACTTTTTAAATTTTCCATTCAAATTTAAGAAAATATCAATTATAATAAAAACTGAAAATAAAATTTCCAATTATAAATTAGAAAATATTAATTGAGTTTCAGAAAATCATATCAAAACGTCGGAAATAATAATTTTAAATTTAGAAATATCTTTACCTTTAAAAATGTTTACATTTAAAAAAAATATTGCCATTCAGGAGATATTAATAACTTTTCAGTACCGCGATTCAGTAACTTCTTTTAACGATAGTCGAATTGTAAAAAAAAAGAAAATTGCAAAATTATCAGTAAAATTTTGAAACGATATTCGCTATTGTTAAAGTCAGCTGTTGTTGTTATCTAAACGACAACCATTTTTGTGTTGTTTATCCAATCGATAAAAACTTAAATTTTTAGGTTGAAATGTCGTCATACATAAATAAAAATCATGAAATAGTGAAAATATTTTGCTTTAATTAAAAAACTTTTTTATATAAATAAAAAAATTAAATAGCATATTCAATTCATTATTTCATTTTCAAATAAATAAACAGAAATATTAGTAAAAAAAATAAAGATATTAAACATAAACATAAAATCATCCTGTCAAACACGAAGTAATTTGTTTTTTTCTATTCTTTGTGTTTTTCGCTTATTTTGACAGAGATGCCACTCCTTTACAATTTAAATAAATAGAAAAACAGATTTGTCGATATTAATTTAAATTAAATGAATTTAAGAAAACCTCAAATGATATTTAAGAATTGCTAACATAAAAATTGTTACATAAGTAAACGTAATTTTATGAGAATGTTATTTTTATATATAAATTTTCACAATTTTTTTTGGATGAAAATTTGAAGTTTTTCAGAAAATAAAGATAACATTAAATTATTTTATTTAAAATGTTTGGGACTTTTCGTTTTTTGCGTTTTTCATCCCTAATTTGATTATTTATTATTATAAATTTATTCTCTATGTTTTCAAAATATGGCAATATTTAAAAAAAAAAGTTGAGAGAGCTTTTTTTTTTGGTTATTATTTTGTTACTCCATCCGACCTATATGGCCACAATGAAGAAATATTTGGCCAGTTAAAAGAAACTATACAGACATCTCCAATTAGCACGATTTAATGCATATAGCCACTCTACACAACCATTACCTTTGCAATGGAGGTTAGGGCGAGCTATTTAATTAGCAAAAACTAAATTAAACGAGAAGTTATGTTATATAACCGGAAACGCATGCATATAGGTATATAACCAAAATGCATGCCGATCAGCAACCACGATGACCAAAAAGCAAACACCGAAATAAATCCGAAATAATAGAAAAGAAGAAAACCAACCCAAAGAATTTGCTGAAATAATTTGGTATTAAGTTTAACAAATTGTTTACTTTTTCATTTACATTTATTATCAAGACTCAAACCGAGGTGGAGGGTATCAAAGATTCGGCACAGCCGAATTTAACACTCTTACTTGTTTTGCTTAGCTTTAAGATTTAGTATTGTAACCAATTAATATAACTACAATTTGAATTTAAATAAAAGCAGTCTATGACAAGAAACCAACACGAAAACACCTTTGTTTCCTTTCTAAAGTTCGGCCATGAAGTCCGAACACAACATGGCGACCGTGACAGGACAGTGAATCAAATAAGTACAAATGTTTAAAAATTAGTGCAAGTGTTCAAAATAAGTGCAAGTGTTTAAAAAAAAAAAAATATATAACAAACATAAAACTCAGTGAAAAAAAAAACACTAAAAGAGTTTCAACAATATACAGACTTAAGATACAATGACGTGGTGGAAAAAGATTTTGCAAACAATTCCGTTACTCGTTGCGGGTTACGAGGTTGGCAAATCCACAGAAGACAAAGATAACAAAGAATTAGTCGAAATAATACGCAGCAGTGTAAAAATGAACAATGAACCAAGTATTGACAAAAATTAAAAAATTAACTTTATTGAAATCCTCACTATAATATTAGTGATTACTCTAGCAGCGATTTATACCATTAAATCAATCTGCAAAACATTAAATAACAGAAATAGATATATCGCACGCGAGCAACAGATATAAAAAAAAAAAAAACTAACTAAACTAAATTATTTAACTCGTGCATTAACAACAAACTTTTTATGTTTTAAACGAAACGAAAATATATTTGAAAATTAAAACTTAAAACAAACGTGTATGCACTGCAAATTAAAGAAAAACTGATCATTTATTTTATTTGTACAATTATCAAACAAAATATTAAACGGAAAATATAAAAAAAAAAAAAAAAAAAACAAGTTTCAAAATTGAAAAAAAAAAAAATGTCAAAATTGAAAAAAAAACAGCTATAACTACATCATCATCAAGCCTAATCATCAACAGCAGCATGGTCATCTTAAAGAAAAAGCAGCATCATCAACAGCAGCATGGTCATCTTAAAGCAGCATCATCAACATAATATTCAACATGCTGAAGTACATCTGATCCAGAATAAATTAATATATGTAAGGTTAGAGACTAAGTTTTATCTTTAATGAAAATTTTTCTATTATGACTATTATCTTAACGTAATAATTTTTGATTTAATAAAATTTATAAAAAAAAAAAATATGCAATGGGAAAACATATTACATAATTTAGAACCCTTTGAAAGTAAATTTAAACAATCTTACAAATACATTAACCAGAATAGACCTATAAAAACTGAAACACTAGACAAACACATACAAATTTTAATAGAAACTTTTAATGCTATTAGAGCAGCATTACACGGGCAATACGATAGATACTCTACACCTCACAAGGAAGAGGCCAATAAGATCTTTCACACATATAGAGATCAATTAATAAGAGTATTTCATAGACACCATATTAATATTAAAGTACCACTTTCACTAAACTGTGAAATTAACATTGAAATTACTGAGACAGACGAAAGTGATAGGGAAGACTCACAAACAGAAACCGTTCAGGAAATTAAAACAATCATCATGCCACGAACGGAGGATGATGTTATGGACAAAACAACAAAAATCGTTCCTGTATTCGATGGGAATGTAAATGAGTTGCAAAGTTTCCTTGACGCTCTTACCTTAATAGATCGGATAAAAGAGACACATGAAGGGATAGCAATAGAAGTAATAAAAACTAAACTGAAGGGACAAGCAAGGAACTTGATTACTAATGAAAACAGAATACAAGATATTAAGTCTAAGCTAGTATCTTCAATACAGGGAGAATCATCCGAATTGTTATGTTCAAAACTAATGAACATAAGACAGCAATCAAAATCAGCTACTACGTATGCGGAAGAAATACAAGAAATTGCTAAAAAACTAAGTAGTGCCTACATACGGGAAGGTTACCCACATAGCATTGCTGAGAAACTAACAAAGCAAAATGCAGCTAAAGCCATCTCACGAAACGCTACAAATGAGGAGGTAAAACTCATCATTAAAGCAGGAAATTTCACCTCACTTAATGAAGTTGTATCTAGATTCATAGAAACTAGCACTGAAGCTTCCAATTCAAATTCTGCTGTATTTCATTTTAAGAGCAGTGGTTATGCTAAGCAGCACTATAAAAATAACAGATTTAATAATCGCGGACGTGGTCAAAACCGGCATCAAAATAACAATTCAAGAAATTATAATGAGACCAATTCAAGAAATTACAATAACAATTTTAATGGGCATCGAGGTAACCAAAGGCACAACCACGGAAACCAATCCAATCTACAACAAAATAGAGGAAGAGTAAGAATAACTCAGGAAATCTCGGAAAACGAGACTTCCCCCCAAAACGCGGGGGGCTATCACCAAAATTAAATGAAAATAATATTAAATCAATATTCCACTTAAACCTCAATTTAAGTAGTTTTATTGAAATACAAATATCAAATAGTAATAATTTAAGTACATTTCTTGTGTATACTGGAGCAGATGTCTCACTAATTAAAATCTGTGCTCTGAATTCATTAAAATTCAATACGAAAAATATTATCCAAATATCTGGAATCGGAAAAGGAATTATTAGATCCTTGGGAGTAATTAATATAGATTTAAAGGTAAAAAACTTCTTGATTCCTCATAAATTCCATGTAATTTCGAATACATTTCCAATACCATTTCAAGGTATTTTAGGCTTAGATTTTTTCAAAACATATAATGCTACAATTCAATATGGTCAAGATACAAATTCAAATTTACTTTCGTTAAGACCATATAATTTAAAGGATCCTATAAATATCCCAATACTTGAAAGTCTGGGCGAGGGAGTAATGACACTTCCAGCTCGTGCTGAAGTTTTTAGGGCTATAACAATTGACGATGAACTTTCTGATTTTGTAGTTCCCCATCAGACAATACACGATGGAGTATATGTAGCAGGTTGCATAGTATCAAAGGATTTTCCATACGTTAGAATCGTTAACACAAATTCTGAAAATAAATTTTTAAACAAATTATCAATAAAATATGAAAAATTGTCGGACTATGAAATCCTAAATACATCCAATATGGATAACACAAGAGAACAAACAATTTTGGAAAGGTTAACGGAAAATTTTCCTGAAATTGTAAAATCTGAATTGATTCATTTATGTTCCAAATATATTGATATTTTTGCGTTAGAAAGTGATAAAATAAGTACGAACAATTTCTACACACAGAAATTAAGAGTCTCTGATAATAATCCGGTGTACATTAAAAATTACCGTACGCCACACTCACAAAAAGATGAGATAGCAAGGCAAGTTGAAAAACTACGGCAAGATGGTATAGTTGAACCATCAGCATCTAATTATAATAGTCCTATTCTACTCGTACCGAAAAAATCATTACCGAATGTGTTCGGACTTCATGGCCGAACTTTAGAAAGGAAACAAAGGTGTTTTCGTGTTGGTTTCTTGTCATAGACTGCTTTTATTTAAATTCAAATTGTAGTTATATTAATTGGTTACAATACTAAATCTTAAAGCTAAGCAAAAAAAAGGGTAAGAGAAAATACACAATTAGTATTAAACAATTGTTGGTAATTTGATTAGACCTTTTATATGAGGTGTTTAAACTTAAAGGTATGCCAATTTATATCACCTGATATTATGAATAATTATGTCGACTTGTACTTTAAGTAAGTCATCAAACTATTACTCATTCATTTGTTATGTTGGCAATTGATTGAACTTTAAATGAATTACAAAACTATTACTCATTCTCTTGGTATTTTACCATACCTCCCTTTTGAAATGAAAGGTCTTATAGAGATCATTGATCAAGTGATTTCGATAAGAGCTTTCTTTATAAATGTAACATGATTATATGTAACATTAATTATATGTAACATTAAATTTTGTTGTCTCTTAAGTTTAACGGAATAGTAGTAAGTGTAAAGTTTGTTCAATATTATATATTACATATTTGTATATAATTTGTTTAATTTGGTATTATATAATTTTCCAGATTATATATGTATGTATATAAAATAATCAAAATTATTTGTTAAAGATCTTTATGTTTTGTTTATTAACTTTCAGAGTTTTCCCTTTTTTCTTTATAAATACATTGTTTTTGTCGTCAATATCAGTAACAGTATATGGTCCTTTGTAAACTTGTTCTAGTTTGTGTGCTGTGTGATTTTTAATGAATATTTCTTGACCTACTGTAATTGTAGTATTATTTATGTTTTGATCATGTGAGTGTTTCTGGTTGTGTTTTGTTTTGTTAATTAAGTGTTGTGCTCTATTTAATGCTGTTTGCAAACGAAATTTTACTTCTTTTGTATAATTATCGAAATTATATACGGTATCTACTTTATCAGTTTGTTTTAGTGGAATATGATTTGGTACATTTGGAAAAATTAGTTCAAATGGACAATATCCATGCACAGTTGAGGGCGTTGTGTTAAAAGTATACGTGAAATACTTTATCCATTCGTCCCAATCGTTTCTGGATGCGTGAATGTATGAGCGTATGTATTCATTAAATGTGCGATGTGATCTTTCAACTGTTCCTACTGTTTGATGGTGGTAGGGTGCTGATGTTGCCTTTTCTATTTTTAAAAGTGTAAGAAGTTCCTCAAGAATTTGATTGTTATATTCAGTACCCATGTCACTGAGTATTTTATTCATGGGGCCATAAATTAATATGAAATGTTCCATTATTGCTTTAGCTATTGTTTTGGCGTTTTTATTAGCTACTGGAAATGCTACTAGATATTTAGTAAGATCGCATATAATAGTTACAATATATTGGTTTCCGTTTTCTGATACAGGCAGTGGTCCTACCGTATCTATTATAACAGTTTGAAAGGGTTTCTGTGGTGTTGGCGTGATAATCATATCTAGTCTTATGTGCTTTGTCGTCTTATTGGTTTGACATTGAACACAATTCTTTACGTATTGGTTTACATCTTTAGTGATATTTTTCCAATAATAAAATTGTCTAAGCTTTCTAAGTAGCCTAGTTGTTCCCGGATGTCCTCCGAAAAGGGGGTTGTCATGAAATTTCGCTAATAAATCTCTTTGTTCATCCTTGTTAGTTATTATGCATATTTTTGGTGTAAGCGCTATTTGTAACTTGTGTACGTATTGATTTGCTTTTTGTTTAAATTTTTCAATTGATACGAGGCTAAATAAATTATCATTTAAATTTATTTGTATTTTATCTAGATTTCTACTTATTGTTTCTTTTTCAAGAATTGGAAAAAATTGATTTAAGTCGATATTTCCATTAACAAAAGTATTTTGTATATTAATTCGTGGTGCTAGCACTTGTTTACCTCGTTTAAAATAGAGTGTGGGGATATTTTTGTTTATATTAACCTTAAGTTTAACCCACTTTTTTACGCAATTAAAGCCAATAGTTTCGAAGACTTTAGGCTTTTCATTAATTACGTTATTATTTTCCTTAATTTTCTCTTTAGTTATTCTTCCGGATTTTGCGCGTGTAGTTACCATGAAAGTATTGTTAATTAAAGGTATTGACTTTATATCATTGAAAGTAATTCGAGACAGCGCGTCCGCTCCTGAATTATCTTTACCTTTAATGTGTTCTATAATAAAGTCATACTCCTCCAGTTCCAGACGGATTCTCGTCAATCTGCTTGAAGGATTTTTTAAAGAATATAGATATGTCAGCGGTTTATGATCGCTGCGTACTATAAATTTTTTCCCATAAACGTATGGTCGAAAGTGATTAATTGCCCATTGGATCGCTATTAATTCCTGTTCTATTGGAGACTTGTTCGATTCTCCTTGTGTAAATGCACGTGATGCATACGCTATAGGTAACTGCATCCCATCTCTTTCTTGAGATAATATTGCACCACAAGCTATTTTACTTGCATCTGTGGTTATATAAAAAGTTTTTTCAAAATCTGGATATTGAAGAATTCGTGGAGATAATAGTGCTGTCTTGAGATGTTGATAAGCTCTCTCACAGTCAGCCGACCATATGAAAGGTTCTTTTTTTCTTGTCAGTTTAGTTAAATGGACCGAATAAAATGCAAAATTTTGTATGAAACGTCTGTAATAATTACAGAAAGCTACAAATCTACGAACCTCATCGCCATTAGTAGGCTTTGGGTAATTTTCAATTGACTCGTATTTGGTATTATCTGGTAAAATACCTTTATCAGTGCATTTATGACCCAAATATGTTACCTCGGATCTGAAAAAACTGCATTTGTCTGGATGTAATTTTAAATTACAGTCTCTGCTTCTTCGAAAAACACTTTCTAAATTTCCAAGCATGTGTTTTATTGAACATCCAGTTACAATTACATCGTCCATATATACAAAAGTTCCAGAAGGTGTTAAACCTGTAAACGCAAGATTCATCATTCTCTGAAAAGAATTTGGAGCTACTTTCAAACCGTATGGTAATCGAGTAAAACGAAACGAACCATTTTCTGTTGAAAATGAAGTAATGTCCCTTGATTTTTCATCTAATCCGATTTGATGAAATCCAGAGGTTAAATCTAAACAACAAAAAAAATTTTGCTCTTCCCAGTTGGTCTAAAATATCCTCAATTCTGGGTAATGGAAATTTGTCTGCTATTAACTTTTTATTTATTTGTCGGTAATCAATTACTAGACGCCATCGTTTGTCAGGATTATTCGGTAATGATTTTTTCGGTACGAGTAGAATAGGACTATTATAATTAGATGCTGATGGTTCAACTATACCATCTTGCCGTAGTTTTTCAACTTGCCTTGCTATCTCATCTTTTTGTGAGTGTGGCGTACGGTAATTTTTAATGTACACCGGATTATTATCAGAGACTCTTAATTTCTGTGTGTAAAAATTGTTCGTACTTATTTTATCACTTTCTAACGCAAAAATATCAATATATTTGGAACATAAATGAATCAATTCAGATTTTACAATTTCAGGAAAATTTTCCGTTAACCTTTCCAAAATTGTTTGTTCTCTTGTGTTATCCATATTGGATGTATTTAGGATTTCATAGTCCGACAATTTTTCATATTTTATTGATAATTTGTTTAAAAATTTATTTTCAGAATTTGTGTTAACGATTCTAACGTATGGAAAATCCTTTGATACTATGCAACCTGCTACATTTACTCCATCGTGTATTGTCTGATGGGGAACTACAAAATCAGAAAGTTCATCGTCAATTGTTATAGCCCTAAAAACTTCAGCACGAGCTGGAAGTGTCATTACTCCCTCGCCCAAACTTTCAAGTATTGGGATATTTATAGGATCCTTTAAATTATATGGTCTTAACGAAAGTAAATTTGAATTTGTATCTTGACCATATTGAATTGTAGCATTATATGTTTTGAAAAAATCTAAGCCTAAAATACCTTGAAATGGTATTGGAAATGTATTCGAAATTACATGGAATTTATGAGGAATCAAGAAGTTTTTTACCTTTAAATCTATATTAATTACTTCCAAGGATCTAATAATTCCTTTTCCGATTCCAGATATTTGGATAATATTTTTCGTATTGAATTTTAATGAATTCAGAGCACAGATTTTAATTAGTGAGACATCTGCTCCAGTATCCACAAGAAATGTATTTAAATTATTACTATCTGATATTTGTATTTCAATAAAACTACTTAAATTGAGGTTTAAGTGGAATATTGATTTAATATTATTTTCATTTAATTTTGGTGATAGCCCCCCGCGTAATTGATTACAGGAGCGGACGCGCTGTCTCGAATTACTTTCAATGATATAAAGTCAATACCTTTAATTAACAATACTTTCATGGTAACTACACGCGCAAAATCCGGAAGAATAACTAAAGAGAAAATTAAGGAAAATAATAACGTAATTAATGAAAAGCCTAAAGTCTTCGAAACTATTGGCTTTGATTGCGTAAAAAAGTGGGTTAAACTTAAGGTTAATATAAACAAAAATATCCCCACACTCTATTTTAAACGAGGTAAACAAGTGCTAGCACCACGAATTAATATACAAAATACTTTTGTTAATGGAAATATCGACTTAAATCAATTTTTTCCAATTCTTGAAAAAGAAACAATAAGTAGAAATCTAGATAAAATACAAATAAATTTAAATGATAATTTATTTAGCCTCGTATCAATTGAAAAATTTAAACAAAAAGCAAATCAATACGTACACAAGTTACAAATAGCGCTTACACCAAAAATATGCATAATAACTAACAAGGATGAACAAAGAGATTTATTAGCGAAATTTCATGACAACCCCCTTTTCGGAGGACATCCGGGAACAACTAGGCTACTTAGAAAGCTTAGACAATTTTATTATTGGAAAAATATCACTAAAGATGTAAACCAATACGTAAAGAATTGTGTTCAATGTCAAACCAATAAGACGACAAAGCACATAAGACCAGATATGATTATCACGCCAACACCACAGAAACCCTTTCAAACTGTTATAATAGATACGGTAGGACCACTGCCTGTATCAGAAAACGGAAACCAATATATTGTAACTATTATATGCGATCTTACTAAATATCTAGTAGCATTTCCAGTAGCTAATAAAAACGCCAAAACAATAGCTAAAGCAATAATGGAACATTTCATATTAATTTATGGCCCCATGAATAAAATACTCAGTGACATGGGTACTGAATATAACAATCAAATTCTTGAGGAACTTCTTACACTTTTAAAAATAGAAAAGGCAACATCAGCACCCTACCACCATCAAACAGTAGGAACAGTTGAAAGATCACATCGCACATTTAATGAATACATACGCTCATACATTCACGCATCCAGAAACGATTGGGACGAATGGATAAAGTATTTCACGTATACTTTTAACACAACGCCCTCAACTGTGCATGGATATTGTCCATTTGAACTGATTTTTCCAAATGTACCAAATCATATTCCACTAAAACAAACTGATAAAGTAGATACCGTATATAATTTCGATAATTATACAAAAGAAGTAAAATTTCGTTTGCAAACAGCATTAAATAGAGCACAACACTTAATTAACAAAACAAAACACAACCAGAAACACTCACATGATCAAAACATAAATAATACTACAATTACAGTAGGTCAAGAAATATTCATTAAAAATCACACAGCACACAAACTAGAACAAGTTTACAAAGGACCATATACTGTTACTGATATTGACGACAAAAACAATGTATTTATAAAGAAAAAAGGGAAAACTCTGAAAGTTAATAAACAAAACATAAAGATCTTTAACAAATAATTTTGATTATTTTATATACATACATATATAATCTGGAAAATTATATAATACCAAATTAAACAAATTATATACAAATATGTAATATATAATATTGAACAAACTTTACACTTACTACTATTCAGTTAAACTTAAGAGACAACAAAATTTAATGTTACATATAATTAATGCTACATATAATCATGTTACATTTATAAAGAAAGCTCTTATCGAAATCACTTGATCAATGATCTCTATAAGACCTTTCATTTCAAAAGGGAGGTATGGTAAAATACCAAGAGAATGAGTAATAGTTTTGTAATTCATTTAAAGTTCAATAAATTGCCAACATAACAAATGAATGAGTAATAGTTTGATGACTTACTTAAAGTACAAGTCGACATAATTATTCATAATATCAGGTGATATAAATTGGCATACCTTTAAGTTTAAACACCTCATATAAAAGGTCTAATCAAATTACCAACAATTGTTTAATACTAATTGTGTATTTTCTCTTACCCTTTTTTTGCTTAGCTTTAAGATTTAGTATTGTAACCAATTAATATAACTACAATTTGAATTTAAATAAAAGCAGTCTATGACAAGAAACCAACACGAAAACACCTTTGTTTCCTTTCTAAAGTTCGGCCATGAAGTCCGAACACAACAATACGACTAAAATTTTTGAGTTTTCTTTTGATCACACTATATTATTAAAAATAAATAAAATAAGCAGCATACAAATATTCAGGGACAAAAATTTAATTATTAATTGCAACAAACGAAAAAAATAGAAACTACCCAATTTTAAAATTTACATAAGTATACATATCCTAGTTTCAAATTGGTATCCCGTTATTAATACCGTTTGAAATACCATGCTACTTTGTTTTATTTCGTTTCTAGTGCTTGTTATACCATTTACAAAAGCAATATTTGCAAAAAAAAAAAAAAAAACAATATCATAGTTTTTCAAAATGGGAAGAGGAAAAGAAATTTCGGAACCAATTCGAAGAACTGTCATAAAATTAAAGAATGATGGGAAATCTTTTAAAGAAATTGGAGAATTATTAAATTTAAAAAAGCCCACCGTGCAAACTATTATAAAAAATTAAAAAAAAAAATGGAAACTATGTAAGTATGACACGTGCTGGTCGCCCCCGTAAGCTCAACGACAGGATGGATCGAGCAGTTATACATGCAGTCCAATCAGTAGTCCAAAAATGATCCCTATGGGACAACTCTTAGTCATAGGCCCCATATAGAGCTGCTTCCCGATCTTCACCTAAATCTATAAAAAAAACAAAAATATTGCACTGATTCTTCTCAAATTTTGTTTGTATATGCAAAATACAAGAGACCTTACCAAACCTGGTCAGGATCGGTCCATTTTTGGGCCTAGTCCCCATATAGATATATCATCCGATATGAACTTTTTCATATCTGCAGCCAAAAAAAATTAGTAAAAATCCCACTCAAATTTGATTTATGCTTATTTTCTATATCCAGTTAGTTGGGCCTGAGAGATAGCGTCTAGACCGACTATAATTTTCTTGTTTTAAAAATATTTTTTGTAAATAAAACAACAAAACAAAATTATGTATCTGTTGTTTTTTATTTCATCCATTGCTTTTGTGATTTTGCTAAACAGACAGCGAACTCAGCGGCACTGTTTACTAAAAAAAAGTTCTGTCAATATTTAAACGAAAAAAGAATTGTATGTTAAAATGTTTACTAACACACACACATATTAACATACAGTTGTTTTTTCGTTTATATACACAAACATTAGAGGCATAACTTTTTTTTTACTTATAGTTGTTTTTTATAACAACCCAGTAAAACCTTGGTAATGATTAGTTATTACCATTGCATTACATGGTAATGTTAACCCCATACCTATTGAATAATTTCAAGCTAAATGTAAGGACTTCCTGATAATGATTTATGTAAAGACTTACTGATAATGACCACTGTTTGTATTAGTAAAAACTATAAATAATGAGTTAAATTTAATAAAACAAACTATTTTGTGGCGATAGTCATCATTAGACAAAAAACGCAGCAAAAGCTGTTAAATTTTAGATTGCATTATTTACAACATATTGCTCGATACCAGTGTGTTGTTTTTACAGAAATTTACTGTACTCGCTTTATGTTAAAAGTTCTCAAAACGCTTCTTGTTATCTATAAAGTAACTAGTTATTTGTATCAGTACCTAGTAAGGTGCTGGTAAGGCCTTTCCTCCAATGACACCCCCATGTTAAAGTAATGCGTTTCGTAATGGAAAGGTAACTACTGAACACTTTTGATTTCTTATTCTAAAGCTCATTACATGTAATGGAAGGTTTTGCTGGGAACCTGATCTTGTTATATACAGTGGACAATTAGGAACTCAAAAAAAGTTATGCCTCTTATCTTTTATTATTTATAATATGATGAATAGGCATAACTTTTGGAATTTAGGATTGTGGGTTTGCTAAATATTAGGTTTTCAACTCTAAGTAAGGTGAATATGGGTGCGGTTTTTGTTATACATTGCGAAATTAAATATGAGATTTGCAAAACATAGTTTTCAACTCCAAGTAAGGTAATATGGGTGTGAGTTTTTGCTAAACGTGGTGAATATGGTGGCGCCCTCTGTGATACTAGTTGCGGTGACAAATGGAACTAAATACGCTCCACCAAATGTACTGAAAAAGTGACTTAGAACATACACAACACTACTACTGACCGCATACGTCACTACGAATAATTTGTAGAAGCTCTTTCGAACGATTGTCCGACACTTGAGGGAACGGTTTTTCAGATATTTTACCTTTTCCGCACATAAGCACATTTTTCATTTTAATACCACGCACTATATTTTTTTCATATTATATTTATATATTATATATTTATATTTATATATATATTTTTTAAATAATTGTAATTTATATGTCCAAATCTATTATGCCATTTTAACGTTTCTTCGCCCGACTGTGCTGTACTATAACACTTGTTTTCTTTTTCTGTTTTACTTTCGTATAGAAACAAACCGTTCTCACCACATGCTTTCAAAATGCACTCATTGATCTTGTTTTTTACTTCCACGAAATTGTCTTTAAAAATTACACACATTTCTGCTGGTATTGCTATTGAGATAAAATTATTTTGAATAGCAGTTACGTGCAAAACGCAACACGCCGCGACCGGCAGCTTTTACACTCATATTATTCGGTAGGAGAATTTTCTCTTCATACGTTGTAAATAATTCGCGCACACAACGCAAATGACTAGTTGCATCGCTGCCGATACACCAACCGCTGCTATCCATACATTCGAGGATTTTGTTATTGTTAATCGCTACCATGTGTGTCATAAAGCAAGAAATCTTTTCTGGTTTCTTTAGTTTCTTACATATTGCTGCGAAATGACCTAATTGACCGCAGTTAAAACATCTATTGCTTTGTTCACTGCGTTTATTATTATTTTCGAAGCATTTCTCGTTATTCTTTTTCTGGAATTTTCTATATGCTTTTTTGTCTGCATAAGCACTTCTGTATTGTTCGATGCACTAGTTGTGGGTACAGCCTTATCAATGGTACCCTAATGATTTATGGTACCTACTACATGGTGTGTGGCACAGATTAACCAGCAATCTCACATCACACTGCAAGTTCGAAAATACACTCACATTTTTTTACTAATACACACACATTTTCCGCAGTGGTCACACTAATGGCACCAAATTTTTCGTGCGAGTAGTGGCAGACACTAACGATGATTAATGTTACCCAGTTATAAATTTAATGCAAATTTACTGGATTCTGTAAAATTGTAATTAAAGTTTTAACTTGTTAAATCTATTATAATGATTTATTTTTTGAAATGCGCATACAAAAACGCAAGTTTGTTATAGAGCATAAATATTAATAACTATTATTAAAATAATACTAATAATAATAAATGTAAACATTTTCCCTCAAACATGTGCCTGTATAATAAACTTGGTAACTCTACTTAAAATAAAATAAGAGAGAGAAACAAATTTTTTCAAGTTTACGCTTCGACAACATTTTAAAAATGAGGTTGCAGTCAGATGTGTGAGCATAAAATTTAATGGCGATGGATTCGACTAATTCGAACAATTTTTCGTTGATAATACGTACACAACGATTTTACAATTTCAGTGTGATGTGAGATTGGGGGGTAAATTAAACAACTCAAGTGGACTTCCTAGTATTAATAGGTTATTGTGGTAACTATGTTTTTGCAACGCTTAGAGTTTGGCTGGTTGATTATAATTTATCGGGATAAATAAAAATACTTCTTCTTTCTGGTATTAGTAATTTTTATTTTTATAGTTTCATTTGTATTCTGACGAAGACCATAATTATACTGACTTCTTAAATTAAATTATCTGCTACTTATATACTAAATTTACCAACTAGAATTCTACAAAATATTTCTCTTAAATTCTCTCTTAAAAACTAATAGTGCTACAGCAGCATAGTGAGTGACTCTGGTAATTCACTTCATGACAAACATATGTGCAACACTTGCATTAAACGATTAATGGCTGGTCAAACACAAAATCATGTCAAGTACGGTAATTCAAATACACAAAATATACGTTTCCGTATTTACTTTGTGTTACCGGCACACTTGAGAATGAAATCCGAAACCCTTTTATTTATTGTTATTTTGGGTTTGTTTATACCACACACATTCATTGATCGTATTGCTTACAGTGAAAACATGTGCACGATCAATTGTGCTGTTCTTGGTTAACATATGTATGTCAAGTGGTTCTAAATTGAATAGTTCTTATTACCAAAGTGAAGATGCTCTAAGCTCAGCATTCATGCACTCTGTGAATGCCCTTTAATATGCATACACTACACCACCGCCCTCAAGAGTGCATATACATTTTTGTTTTCTTTTTCTTTTCATTATATTATAATTTTATGCTATTCTTCCATTTTTTTTTTTTTTTTGTAATACGATAATGTTATTAACAATTAAATAGTAATTTATAAACATTTTATTAATGAGTTCATCAACAATTTTACAACAACTTATACTTTAACTTCATTAACTTATTGGCACTACTTATTCATAGTTGTTATTGAAAAATTTTCTTATCTTGTAATATTAATTACAATATAACCACAATGTAACGTTTTGTTTATATTAATTATACTTCTTCAGTAAATTCTTATGGTAAACCTTAATGTTATTTCCTATTTCTACCGAGATGTTTAAATCATCTATTTCTACTACGCTATAAGGACCTCTATATGGCGCCTCGTTTTTCTTTCTATTCTCTATTCTAACCAATACTAAATCACCTACATTTAACATTATACTATTCGTCTTCTTGTCTGACTCTATCTGTCTGTTTTCTTTTACTCTTTCAGTCATGCGTTTGGCATTGTATAACGAATATTTCAGTCTGGTTTTCAATTCATTCGCATAATTATCAAAATTATACACCTTGGGATGATTCCGGATTTCATCACCTGGTAAATTTGGTAATTTTCCAAATATCAACTCAAACGGAGTGTATTACTTTACAATTGTTAAGTATTGATATCTTAAAATTATCATCTGTTCATACTAGAATTATTGTTATTTTATATTATATTTCTTTTACATAATTATTCTTAGAATTATGTATTGAACACAAAATTTATTTCATTCCATTGTAATTTTCACCTTAAAACTTTATCATTAATATTCAATGCAATACAAATGTAAGTTTATTTTACCAATTCATTCTATAATCGATTTATGTTAATATTTCTATCAATTCAACTTAAATATTCATTTCATCGATTTATTTTAATCTTTTTTTTCTGTTCATTTTAAATATTTATTGCATCAATTTATTTTATTTTTCGTTAATTTTAAATATTAATTTCATCAATTTATTTTAATATTTTTATCAATTCATTTGCCTGTGGTCAATGATAAGGTAGTTATCGATTTCATTAATTATATGTTGCCTGGTGTATTCCTAAGATCCTGTCTAGTTCCGAGGATTACTAATCATGTTATTTAATCTTCTTATTGTTACTTGCTTCTATTTTCTCTTCCATTATTTCTCTATTCTTGGGGCTTATTCTCATATCATATATATTCATTTCTTATACTCCATATATTCATCTCATAATAGATATCAGCTTCTTCACATCGAAATCTAGTTTCGCAGAATTATCACTGTATCTCGCTAGCCTATTTATTCAATAATTATATCAATCACGTAGTTTCTCCATAGTCGAATCTAGTTTCGATGCATTATCACCACGTCCTATGTGCGAAATATTCTTCCTTTCATTCCCCATTTTTATCTTCCAATTATCAAATTATCTCCATTTATTTATTTCCTATTCATATATTTGCTCCTAGCATCACTTACCGATGTACATGCACACATCTTGAAGTGATCAATTCCAACAGGTGCTGTTTCATCTTATCCTCATTTTATGCTATTGCATTCTGTCAGTCTTCACCAGTATTCATTCCTACTATTTCAAATACTATTCTCAATTCCACCCTTATCATTGCCTAAACGTATAATATATTGATAAGTTTTATATATTTCTTTTTTTTACTCATCAATTCCATTGGATTAATTAACATATTACAATTGTTAAAAAAATGTCATAATTATTTTTCTGAGACACAAATACAGTATTCTATTATAGTCCTAATTACCTTTCCTATGTGTAATAGAAACTTCTTACTTTATTCCCTATATATATTATTTTTCCTTTTTATAATAATAATGTATTAATCTTTTTTTTATATATCTTATATATAAAATTCTTCTGTCGCAGTGTTTGTGGTAAAATTCCGCCAAAACGGCTCGACCGATTCTCATGAAATTTTGTGCGCATATTGGGTAGGTCTGAGAATCGGACAACGTTTATTTTTTATTTTTGATATGGCCACTGGGTGGGGTACCCCCCATACAAAGTGAACTTTTAAAATCAGATATGTGGAGTACTATGATAGCCATAAGTGCCACGCCCACTTGAGATATCAAAAAAAAAAAATACCTGTTGTACGTTTCTGAGACCTACCCAATATCCACACAAAATTTCATGAGAATCGGTCAAGCCGTTTCGGAGCAGTTCAATTACAGAGACCGCGACACGAGAATTTTATATATAAGAAGTTAAACTCCTCATTTTTTGTTTTTTTTTTTATTTTTTTATTTAGTGCGATTTGACTGCAATTCAGAATGTATGTATGTTTTATCATAGGAAATTATTGTATGTATAAATGGACTCGATAGATGGCGCTAGGGTAAAGTCATTTCGAATATTCTTATTTACGGTGCGATTTTACTGAAACTAAGAATGTACATATATGTATGTTAGATGATGCCAAAAATTTTTTTGTTGGACCCGGTAGATGGCACTGGCGTTCGAAAAATAATGAGTTGTCAAATTTATTTAAATTTTATAAGTTCCAAAATTCACAAACGTTTTTATATATAAGATATTCTAACTAAAAAGGAAGGAAAAATTGCATTGGCTATTGCTTTGTCCGGAATAGCCGCAACATTATTGCATGGTGGTCGTACAGCTCATTCAGCACTCAAATCACCGTTAAAAAAACATTCCGGTATGGCAAAAGTTCTGCAAAAATGCAATATTATTATTTGGGATGAATATAACATGGCTTACAAACATTCCTTAGAAGCACTACATAGAACTTTAAAAGATTTGAAAGGCAATGAAAGACTTTTTGGTGGAGCTCTCATTTTATTATCCATGATCCAACGGCTGACCAGTTTTCAAAACAACTACTTGGTTAAGTGAAAGAACTATTTAAACCGCAAAAAAATTTCGATGTCGATAATATTAATGTTATTATTCAGGATGTTAGATGATGCCAAAAATTTTTTGTTGGACCCGGTAGATGGCGCTGGCGTTCAAAAAATAATGAGTTGTCAAATTTATTTAAATTTTATAAGTTACAAAATTCACAAAAGTTTTTATATATAAACATTCTAACCAAAAAGTAAGGAAAAATTGCATTGGCTATTGCTTAGTGCGGAATAGCCGCAACATTATTGCATGGTGGTCGTACAGCTCATTCAGCTCTCAAATCATCGTCTGTAATATCAAAAAACATTCCGGTATGGCAAAAGTTCTGTAAAAATGCAGTATTATTATTTGGGATGAATGTACCATGGTTCACAAACATTCCTTAGAAGCATTACATCGAACTTTAAAAGATTTGAAAGGCAATGAAAGACTTTTTGGTGGAGCTCTTATTTTATTATCTGGAGATCTTCTTCAAACATTGCCAGTCATACCAAAATCAACCTGCTGAAAATCATCAACATTATGGAGTAGCGTTCAAACTATAAAATTAACAACAAACATGCGAGTACGATTACAAAATGATCAAATGGCTGACCAATTTTCAAAACAACTACTCGATCTTGGTAAAGGTAAAATCAATATTAACCCAACCAGTCAAACTATTAAACTATCCACAAGATTTTTGTCAATTTATATCGTCACGCGATGAATTAATTGAAAATGTATTCCCCGGCATTCAAAATCAATATCGTAAATATGATTGCACACAGAAAAAAAAATTACAAACGGAATTGTTCTAAAGTTTAACAACTGTATTTTCGATTGTATTAATATAAATTTTATAGCCATATTTCATTTTCTATTGTGATAAAATATTTACTGTTAAGACGATAGAATTGTAATTGTCATGGACTCAAAATTCGGATATTTGCTTCATCGCAATTTGGTTGGCAATAAATTTGGTAGCCACAACGAATCAGTTTTCTGTGTGTGGTTAGGTGAAAGAGCTATTTTAGCCGCAACAATGTCGATGTCTATAACATGTTATTATTCAGGACTTGATTGATTCGGAAACGTCTTCTTTCAAATCTATGGATAGTGTTGTTAAAGAAAATGAAGCAGTCAATTCTCCAACAGAATTTTTTGAATTCACTTGATGTGCCCGGTCTACCGCCACATTTATTAAAATTAAAAGTTGGTTCTCCAATAATTTTGCTACGTAACCTCAACGCTCCGAGAATATGTAATGGAACCAAGTTAATTGTTGAGAGAATAATGCCCAATGTTATTGAGGCCACAATTCTCAAAGGAAAGTTTTAAGGAAAACATGTTTTGCTGCCAAGAATTCCTATGATTCCTACCGACACACCGATAATATTCAAAAGATTACAATTTCCGATCAGATTGGGCTTTGCCATGACCATTAATAAATCTCAAGAACAATCATTGCAAATATGTGGTTTGGACCTCGTTGTTTTCCCATGAGCAACTATATGTGGCATGTCCCTGTGTCGGAAAGCCAGCAAATGTTTTCATTTACTGCCAGAATAATGAAGCTAAAAATATTGTTCATTCTTTTTAGAATTACAATAATAGAAATATATTGGTCATTATTATATGTATGTTGCAATAAATATTTATTTTCATTTTCATAAATAAAACATGGATTTTCTTTAACAGTTTTCAATTAATATTAACAAATGCAAAAACGTTTTTTTATATAGGTATGTATATACAGATTCTATCTAAAATAAAAAATTCATTGAGGGCAAAACAACGTTTACCGGGTCCAGCTAGTATATGTATAAGATACTAATAATTAATTTTTACATCTTTCTTTCTTAATTTTTTTTTAAGATTTATTATTTAAAATATGTATTTATTCTTTTTTTTTTATATACAAATTTTTTTATATATTGTTTGTATTGTTACTACAAATTTTTTCTGTCTTATCCCCAAATTTGCTATAAATAGTGCAAGTATTTTTAGAGCCTCTTTCTTTAATCTACCAAATTTTGCTATATGCGTATTCTTATCTGATTCTTCTATTTTTGAATCTTCTAATATTTTTATTGTCTCTTGTTCTAATCTTTGGACCTCTTGTCTTTTTGCTAGTAGAGTATCTGTCACATAAACCTTGCCTACTGATTTTTTTGCGTTTGCTATTAGTGCTTCTATTTGCCTATATATGTTATCCATGAAAAGAGTTTTACCGATGAAATATATTACCTTATAAAATTTCTTTTTATTTTGAATACATATTGTAATTGATCTTAAGTATAAATTTACATTTTATACTTTTTCATAATTCTTAATAATACTTTTACCTTTACCATTGCTATTACTATCATACAAATTTTTCTTTTTTTTTATACAATGTTGTTTATATTGTTCTTTAAAATATGTCTGTTTATTTGTTTTTTCACGTAATTTCTTAAGTACTTAATTAACACGTTAAGCGTGAATAAAATGCATACCAATATTAATATTTCCACGCTGACGCTAATTGCAGGAGGTGCGCTGGCTGTCGCAGTGATGACCTCTTTAACTTTATTTTGAGTATTTCCCATTTGTCTTGTTTATTTTTCTTGCTTTTCTTCTAGCTCTTATTTCTTCTAGTACCGTTGAAAACTCTTTTTCTAACTCGATTTTCTTTACAACCAAGGATTCCCTCTCGCTATCAGGTAAAACCTTATTGTCGATTTCTTTCTGTATTGCTCTTATCCTTTCTTCTAATATTGTCAGCTTTAACTTCCTTTCTCCTTTGTAATTTTTTACTATTACCTTAGTCTGCTGTACCGGAAATATTGGGTATACCGGTTCTTTTATTATGTTGTTCCTATATAGTGGTTTGGGGCCTACAGTTAGTATCTCAGGTTTTTCTGTTAGACTCCCTGTTTCCCACTGTCGTCTAGCTAATTCAACTTTTTTGAGTATATCTTTAAGTCTTTCTTTCCTCTCCATGTAAATTATAACTCTTCCATAGATTCCCAGCAGTTTTTATTTGCGCAAAAGCACTTAAATAAAAACCGTTATTTTTTGTTTTATATTATCTTACAGTAAAAATAGGAGAAAAATGTACTGCAGATGTGACGTGGTGTTGGTCACTGAGATGATGCGGTGTTTATGATCAGGATTGTTGACAGGATATGGTGTTGGTCATTGAAGATGATTTGATGTTGGTGACTGAAGGATCAGGATTGTTGACAGGATGTGGTGTTGGTCATTAAAGATGATGTAGTGTTGGTGACTGAAGGATCAGGATTGTTGACAGGATGTCCAGGTTGTCCTAAGGATCGCCATGTGGTAACTATGTTTTTGCAACGCTTAGAGTTTGGCTGGTTGATTATAATTTATCGGGATAAATAAAAATACTTCTTATTAGTAATTTTTATTTTTATAGTTTCATTTGTATTCTGACGAAGACCAAAATTATACTGACTTCTTAAATTAAATTATCTGCTACTCATATACTAAATTTACCAACTAGAATTCTACAAAATATTTCTCTTAAATTCTCTCTTAAAAACTAATAGTGCTACAGCAGCATAGTGAGTGACTCTGGTAATTCACTTCATGACAAACATATGTGCAACACTTGCATTAAACGATTAATGGGTGGTCAAACACAAAATCATGTCAAGTACGGTAATTCAAATACACAAAATATACGTTTCCGTATTTACTTTGTGTTACCGGCACACTTGAGAATGAAATCCGAAACCCTTTTATTTATTGTTATTTTGGGTTTGTTTATACCACACATTCATTGATCGTATTGCTTACAGTGAAAACATGTGCACGATCAATTGTGCTGTTCTTGGTTAACATATGTATGTCAAGTGGTTCTAAATTGAATAGTTCTTATTACCAAAGTGAAGATGCTCTATGCTCAGCATTCATGCACTCTGTGAATGCCCTATAATATGCATACACTACATTATAAAATTAATTTATAAATGTTTATGTAAACAAAAGTATATCTTCGATACTTTTGTCACAAACCAACCTACATATGAAAACCTTTTGTTTATGCAAGCAAAAGTACCTTGTCGATACTTTTGCATTGAAAACACATATGTGACCCATAACCACTAATATTTTGTAAAACGTTTTTGTAAACAAAAGTATCTCCTCGATACTTTTGTCACCAACTAACCTACATATGTTACCAATAAAAACCTTTTGTGTGTGTAAGCAAAGTAACACATCGGTACTTTTGCATTTAACAATTAAAACACTTATGTGACCAAGCACTACTAATATTTCTTCCGCATGTAAATTAAATGTTTATGTAAACAAAAGTATTTTGTCGATACTTTTGTTACACATATGTTCTCCATAAAAAACATTCTGTGACCCATAAAAATATTAAATACTTTCTTCCGCATAACAAACTATAACTTACATTTCAGTATATACATTTTACATTTTTGTATATTTTTTTAATATTAGTCAGTTTAAAATCAGAGTCAATAAAGAAATGTTAAAAGTGTAAAACCAAAGATATTTTCACTACATAGTTTATAATCATAAACTATAACTGGCGCAGGAGAAAAACCTCGATCGGTGATGCAAAAATAAAAACTAAAATTTAAATAAAAATTGACAGTTTATTAACTAAAATTTGAAATAGAAATTAATAATGAAACTCTGAATAAAATTTAAATAAAAAGTTGACGGTTTATCAACTAAAATTTGAAATGAAACTTTGCGTAAATTTAAAACAATAAACGTTGACGGGTTATCAACTGAAATTCCAAAAAAAAAAAAAAAAAAACTGAATAAATTAAAATAAAAGTTTTCTAAATAATTTAAAATTTTTGAAAGTGATAATTTAATAACAAAACTTTGAACTGTTGTAAAAGTTGATGGAATATCAACTTAGATAACTACAAATAGAAATATCAACTTAGAAGAAAGCAATTTACGCAGCTAAAACTACAACTCCAAGAATGCAGCTCATCATACTCGTAATAGGGTAAAGAAAAATGTTAGTTCTAAATTATTAATTTATTGTTGCTTTTAATTTAAATAACATTCTTAAATTATTATATAAAAAAAATTTTTGTACAACATTTATTATTAATTTTTATTTTTGTATTATAATCAAATTATTATATCTGACTTAAAGATACTTTATTTTTATGAGAAATTCACGTAAATTCGGCCCATATCCGAAAATATTTAAAAACTAATTCCAATGCCAGAAACCGCTAAGCCAAACGACAACACACAACAACCAAATATGACACAACATAACCATATTTACGACTCTGACATTTCATCTGAATATTATTCAGAAATAGAGGACGAATTCGATACACTTATAAGGGGAAAAAGAGAGGGAGACTCTACGAAAATTTTCTAGTATGATAACAAGGAAAAAAAGTATCGCAAAGGCTAAATATCTAAGGAACAACACTAAGCGAAAACCCATTATATTATAGAATAGACCACGAACATGCAACTCATATTAATAGAAAACAAAAAAAGAAAAAACATAATTGGAATCAAGGAAAATTATTTAATAAAAAAAGAAAAAGGAAAAATATAATTTTAGGATATATACATTTAAATTATTGAAATTAAGTTGTGGAAACCCATCGTCGTAAAAGACCTTGACAGCTTATCAATGGTATATTTTTCAGGAGTACAGACGGAATATCTGTAGTGGCCGGCCCAACCAATTGTCAAAAATTAAAGAAAAATATCAGATAATATATTTAATAAAAAAAAAAAATTAGAGGAAAAGATAAAATAGAAAGAGGTCGCAATATTATGAGGGAATATCATATTCAGACCCATGTTTAAATAAGAAAAATCTTAATAAAATAATAATAAAAGAACTTCGCCCTAATATGATGGAATATCATATTTAGAGCCATGATTAGATAAAAAGATAAAGGTCATATTCAGACCATGGTTAGTTAAATAAAAAGAAAGTCATATTCAAAATATATATAAAAGGGAAAAGATCATCGTATTATGAGGGAATATCATATTATGCTATTTAACTGAATTAACTAAAAAAAGGAGAAAGGGATACGAAAATAAATATAAATTTATTTCGAATAGACTTGCTTTTAGGAAACATTGAACTAATATTTGGCCTTAGTAAGAATAGTAATAAAAGGAAAAACTTAATATAACCACAGACTCATATCATTTAACAACACAGACCAGCAAACGACAATTAGACTCACACAACAAAATAGACTATCTATTAGAGAGACACATCAATCTACTCCGAGCTACAATAACTTAAACCAGTATTCAACTAACAGAATTAATTCAAATTACCAACCTAGACAGAACATTCTCTCTAACAATGGAAATCCTCAATTAAATCCAAATCCTACCAATATAGGTAACAGAAACTACGATTATCAATCAAATTTATCGACAAATAATTTTTTTGACAAAGACAAATTTATAATAGGATACCTAACCCAAACCCTATAAACCAACATTCGGAACACCGGAAACGCCTTCTAAACCCTTGGCCATCATCCATATGGGCGTATATTGTATCAACGGTCGTAATATTCTTACGTTGATCGATAAATTTTCAAAATTCGCATCCGCATATTCTCTGGAATCCAGAAACAGGATATCGATATTAAATAATTTAAAACACTATACAAGCTTACACGGCATCCCCAAATAAATCGTACGTGACCAGGGAGCAGAATTTAATGCAAATATTTTAAAAGACTTTTTCAAAATGAAGAATATTATCATTCACTACACTTCATTCCACAGAGTACAAGCAACTCCCTAGTTGAAAGACTACACTCTAGTATGACGGAAACCTATAGAATTATTCACCAAAAATACAAAGACTCACGACTACCACTAGATCATGACGAAATTCTTTTCGAAGTAATCCTGACATATAATAATTCCATACATTCGGCCACCAAATTCACACCATTCGAACTATTTTATGGAAGAACACCCAAATTCGAAAGAAAATTAAGTTTCAACACAGAACATGACTACTTACAGAAATTAAATGACTTTCAGGACCACTTGTACGTGATAATTAGAGAAAAATTGACAAGCGACACTCAGAAACGAATTGGGAAACTTAACCAGAACAGAGAAGACCGGAAAGAATGTAGGTGAAATAAAATGACACCTCGCTTCTCAAAAAGAATTGTTAGCAAAAATAACAAAGTAACACTACTAACTAATAACAACATCTAAAATAAGACGTTAACATAAAAATTAACCCCATTACCTTCCTTTAATACTCTTCCAGACTAATTCTAACAAACGCAGACATAGACCTCATTAACATACCGAAAAACCGAGGAATCATCCCAATAAAATTAGGCCCCGTATTATGACAGCATTCAGTAAAACAAAACGAAAATTCGCACAACTAGAAACAAAATTAGAACTTTTAACACCCAAACATAGAAATAAGAGAGGTCTTTTTAATGCGTTTGGCTCAGCAATAAACTTTATAACCGGTAACATGGACTACACTGATGCAGAAAATATAAATAGAGACATACACAACTTGATAATTGAAAACACAAATACGAACACTACGTTTAAAAGCCAACTAATTCTAAACAATAACATGATCAAAAGATTTGAAAACATAACTAACCATATTAACACGGAACAAGACATCATAACAAAATCCATTAAACTAATTCAAGACCAAAATCATAATTCACTTAACCCCGCAATTAATACAATAGTACAGATCCAACAGCTTAATCAAATACACTATATCTTTGACATATTAACGCAACATTTTAATAATATAGCAGAAGCAATGAGTAGTAGTGTTATGGACCACTTTTCTAGTAACACTGCTTTTAGGCTGACAACACTATTTTTTAGCAAAGTCACACACCTAAATGCAGTTTTACCTACCCTTTTAACTTGGCACCACTTTTTTATTCCGTTAAGTTTGTATTTTCCCGTTATTTATCATTATTTTAACAGATTCATCAACATTTTTTCTTAATATTTAGCAACTTCCCGACCTTTCACCCATTATTTAGCGGATTCGTAACCCTTTTCCCGTTATTTTAGCGTTATTTTAGCATATTCGTAACCCTTTTCCCGTTATTTATTAATATATTTGGTAGAGGTGGCAACATTATGATTTACTGAAGCCTAGAAAGACATTATACAATTTTTTTATTTAAAAAAAGTTACCAGATAAGGAAACACGTGTCTTTATTTGCTATTGACAGCACTTTTTCTTAGTAAGAAGAACCTCCGAGTTTGCTGTTTGTTTATCAAAAACTCAAATCTTTTCGTTATTTTTAAATATTCAAGTATATATTTGTTATTCAAAGAACTTTTTTAGTAAGAAACCAGAACCGTCGAGTTCGCTGTCTGTTTAGCAAAACTCACACTTATATTCGTTTTACTTCGAGTTGAAAACCTAATGTGTTTCATTCTTTTTTTTATTAAATATAAATCGTGTACATATTTTTTAGTAAGCAGAACCGCTGAGTTCGCTGTATGTTTAGCAAAATGACAAGTCTTTTTATTAAAACAATTTTATGTTATAATACAATGGATTAAATAAAAACAACAGATGAATAATTTTGTTTTATTGTTATTTTATTCACAATAAATATTTTTAAAAATACTTATTAATTTCTCATTATTTAGCATATTGCCGACCTTTTACCCATTTTTTAGCAGATTCGTAACTATTTTCTCGTTATTTTAGCGTAATTTTAACAGATTTACCGACTTTTTTCGTTATTTATTAATATATGTGACATCACTTAAATTTCCATTATCATTTAGTTAAGCCCAAAAAGATATACATTTTTAATTTAAAAAAGTTACCAGATAAGGAAAGATTACAAAATAAGTACCATCTATATATCGTTAAATTTTTTTTTTTCTGTGTGAGTCAGTTTTCATACAGTTTGATTAACTTGGAATCACCCACTAAATATAATTATTATTCATGTTCAGAAACCTAAATGCAGTACGACCGTTTTTTTTCCGTTTGAATCGCCCACTAAATATAATTATTATTCATGTTCGAAACCTCAATGCGGGTTTTCATGCAGTTTACAGTTTTCATACTGTTTGAATCACTCACTAAATATAATTATTATTCATGATCAGAAACCCTAATGTAGTTTTTATACAGTTTGAAAGTTTTTTTACCCATTTTTTTAGATATATTTGAGAAAATATTCGTTTATGAGTTGTCCAATAGGGATCATTTTTGGACTACTGATTAATGGATGTAATAAACACATACAAACCCAATTTGACTAAGATTTGTATGATAATTTGGATCTAATAGCAATATATGTTGATTTCATAGGGGTATTTGTATGGGGGCTAGGTCTGAACATGGACCGATTCTCACCAATTTCAATAGCGTTCATCCCATGGCCGATCGAAGATTAAATACCCTAATTTCATCAAAATATATTCATATTTGCGACCTGCAGTTTGATTACAAGCTTTACATGGACACACAGACGGACGGACGGACGGACATCGTTAAATTGAATCAGATAGTGATTCTGATTCTATCGGTATAATTAAAGATGGGTGTAGTTCAAATATTTTTGGTTGTTACAAACAGCAGCACAAAGTAATAGTATAGTATAAAATATAGTATAAATAGTAATAGTATAGTATAAAATTTTTGGTGCCTACAATATTCCCCCTTCGAAAAAGATCAATATCTAACAAACTAAAAGTAACACGTTTTGGTTTAAGTGTTACATTATTTTTAATTCTAGTATTAGTTGTTATATTTTCTGTGATAGCGGGTTTAATTCTATCAATAGGTACCATTATAATTTCATTTTCTTTTTCTATTTTAAACCATTTTTTGTCTTTATGTACTACTTTGTAAGGTGGTTGCAATGACCTCTTATTCACTACCCGCAAAAATGCAAATTTAAAACTTCTCAAATCTCTTGGAACATGTAGCCCTGATTCAGAATCTCTAAGATGTGATATGTTTGATCTAACATTTTTAAAATGATCTTTAAATTTAAATAAAGCATCTGAAATGTCGAATTCATTTTGTGAAACAAAGATTTCTCCTGATAAGCGTAAGTTTTGCCCGTAGATCATCTCAGAAGGAGTAGCTTTTAAATATTCTTTATAAATGGAACGTAACGTAAGTAAAGCGATTGGAATTTCATCATACCACCTTTATGAATCAGCTTTAGCCATTATTGTAGCTTTATGTTGTCTATGGAATCATTCAATTATGCCATTCGCTTGCGGGTGATAGGGAGAAGTGGTTATTTTGTGACTTCCTAAAAATTTTGTTACTTCCAAAAATATTTGTGACATAAATTGACCGCCTAGGTCTGTAGTAATATCTAATGGAACACTGAACCTAGATATATAATTTCTCACAAAAGTGGTTTCTACAGTGGAAGCCGTGATATCCTTAAGTGGATATACTTCAGGCCAGCGAGTAAAACGATCAATAATTGTAAGTAAATATTTAAAACCATGCGAAGGAGGAAGGGGACCAACAATATCTAAATGAATGTATTCAAAACGACCACTAGGTATTGGAATTTTAACAACAGGAGATTTGGTATGTTTGTAAACCTTGGACTGGTGGCATTTCAAACATTCTTTTGACCATTCATTTAGCTGGCTACTCATCTTTAGCCAGAAATATTTCCGCGATATTAAACGTTTAGTCGATCGAGTGCCGGGATGAGCTATACCATGTAATTTCTTAAAAACTAGTTTTCGAAGAGCAGCAGGAACATATGGTCGGGGATTATCAAGTGACATTTCGCACCACAGTTCTAAATTTATAAATGAAACGTTAATTAATTTAAGATTATAAGATTTGCTGGGGTCTTTAATTAAAGCTTTTATCTTGGAGTCATTTTTCTGCTCTTGGCATAATATGTTTATATTTAAGTCGGTATTTTCAAGTACATCAACATCAAATGGCCTAGATAAACTATCTGCAACAATATCTGATTTCCCGCGAATGTATTGAATATCTGTAGTAAACTGAGAAATATATTCCAAATGCCTAGTTTGTCTTGGACTTCTCTTTGTCTTGGAATTCGTAACGAAAGTCCAAGGTTTATGATCCGTGTAAATTTTAAATGAGCGGCCTTCTAAAAAGTATCGAAAATGTTTAACATTCAAATAACTAACATTCAAATAACTAATTCCCGATCAAATGAACTGTATTTTGTTTCTGACGGAGTTAGAAAAATGCTAAAGGCTCATTTTCATTCCTATAAGTTTGAAGCGTCAACAGATAAAGTTAAGTATGCATCACTATTAAAATGGTTTAATAGAACAAGAGATGCGAAACTTTTCTTTACATCTTAAAATGCAGTTATGGTTTCTTCGTTCCACTCTAAATTTTTAAGTTTTCTGTTTATAGTTTTATTCATTAACGCATGTAAAATTGAAGTTTTTCAGGCTAATTTGGGTATATAACGATGGTAGTAATTTACCATACCAACACATTTTTGTAATTGTTTAAAAGTTGCAAGTCGTTCAAAATTTTTAATAGCTGATACTTTTTCATCTGAAGGTTGGATACCATGCTCCGAAATATTGTGACTAAGATCTATATTACCTACGCCAAAAATACATTTACAAGGCTTAATATTTAAACCATAGTCAACTAGACGCTGAAAAACTTTCTTTTAATGATCCAAATGTTGATCTATGGTCTCACTAGCTATTAGAACATCATTAATGTAAGTAAAAACAAAGTCTAACCCACTGAAAACTTCGTTAATAAAACGTTGAAATGTTTGTGCAGAATTTCTTAAACCATATGGCATAAGCTGAAATTCAAACATTCCAAAAGGTGTAGTTATTGCATTTTTATAAATATCTTCGCTAGCCATAGGAATTTGATGATAAGTCCGAATCAAATTAAACTTTGAATATATCTTCTTACCATGAATGTTCATATTCAAGTCGTGAATATGTGTAAAGGATATCGATCTGGAACTGTCACCGCATTAAGACATCTGAAATCTTTTGAAAAGTAAAGGCAGTATGTTTTCGTTGGAATCTCAATACGCAATGAATAAAATTTATTTTCTATAAAAATATTTACAAACAATTTTGTCAAGAAAATCTCCCCACTCAAATTTACTTTACATAATTAAGCCTAGTTTTATAGAACAAAATTTAGTTTCGGCGCAGTCGTTGCTTTTGTTAAGGAATCTGCTATCATCTCTTCTGTCTTTATGGGGTAAAATTCTACCAATTTTGCATTCTTCTTTTCTCTTATAAAATGATGTCGCACGTCAATATGCTTTGATCGTGCAATAGCTAGTGCTATTGCACTTCTCTTGTCACAAAATATTGGAGTTGGTCCATCATTTTTTACCATAAGACCATTCTGAGTCATCTTTGCAATTCTTTCACTACGTCTAGGTATTGTAATAGGATGAACTTCTACTTGCTGATCTTGAACTATTACTGGCGATTCAACCAATATTCCTTCAGCATTTTGATTTTCGATAATTTCCCCACTTCATTATTATCCTCTGTAAAAAGAGAAAAAATAATGAATCGTTACCGAAAGATATTTCTTCAATATTTACTGCTACTAAATTGTCTTCTTGATGTTTTTGAGTTGTGTTTATATCAAACCAATATTCCTCGACAGAAGTAGCTTTATTCAACGACATGAATTCATCTTCAAAAAATATCACATCTCTACTAACTGTTGTTACATTTTTGTTTGAATCAAACAACCGATACCCTTTTGATTCATGAAATTGGACATTTGTTTATTAACAAATTCTCGTCCATTGTCTGACCGCAAACATTTCAGTTTCTTGCCAGTTTGATTTTCCACATACGCTTTGAATTGGACGAACACATCACAAACTTCACTTTTAATTTTTAAAAAATACGTAAAGACTTTACGACTATAATCATCGGTGAAAGTTAATACATAAACATTACCACCATTGGACTTCACTTCCATAGGCCCGCATAAATCAGTATGAACTACTCCCAATATTTCTCTTGCTCTTGAACCCTCTTTTGGAAATTTTTGTTTTGAATGCTTTCCCTGAGCACATGCAACACAGTTAATTGTAGTAGAACGATCGTACTTCAACATGCCATCGGATTTCATCTTTTCCATCGATTGTTGATTAACATGACCTAAGCGCCGATGCCATATCTCAAAATTTTAAGTTTCCTTTGCCAAATATACATTTTATTAGTATGTGTATTCAATTTATACATACCATTAATCAGTTTAGCCTGAGCCACCATAGGTTTATCACTATTTATTATATTGCAACCATTTCGATTAAATACGACTTTCAAGTTGCGTTGAATTATCTTACTAATGGATAAAAAATTCGCTCCAAGTTCGGGTACATATAATACATCATGAATAGTGACTTCTTGGCATCTTTTAAAAATTGAAACATTTATTTTAACTGTTCCTCTACTAGCAGCTTTCAAATTGTTATTATTTGCAACCCGAATTTCATCATCACAGCTTTTCAAATTTTTAAAAACATTTCTTGAATGACACATATGTACAGATGCTCCACTGTCGATGAACCACTCATCATGTTTGGCTTCTTGAACAACATATGCAGCATACATCGTTGTATTTTTGTTATAAGCGCCGCTTCTATTTGGACATTTTGATGCATAATGACCAAACTTCTTACATGCATAACATTTAATGTTTTTCAAATTCAGCTTAATCTTACTTTGCTTTTGCGTAGCAAGAGCAGAATTTGGTACTTGGGGATCACACCTAACATCTTGCAATATTTTTAATTTAACTATATCTGCCGTTAACTGCTTACCTCTGCTCTCTAAACTCATAATCATCGGATTATATTTAGCCGGTAAACCTTTTAACAAAATGGATGCAAGCCATTCATCAGATACCACGAAACCAATACTGTTAAGCTTATGTGTTGTGGACATAACTTCAGAAACATATTGTTCAACTGAGTTGCTATCTTCCTACTGGATAGAACACAATTTTCTCAATAGTCCAATACGCCTGTCCAAACCAGAATCTTGAAATAAATTCTTTAATTTTTCAAAAATTTCTTTGGTGATGTTGCCTCCTGCACGTACACTTATAAATCCTTATGTAATGAAAGGATAAGACGGCATCTTGCTTGGTTCTCCTTTGCTGCATTAGTGCACGTACCTACAACACAGCCCCATATGCCTTCTAACTAAAACTGAGCCTTTAACGCGAAACACAATGTGGACCACTTATCAGATCCCATCAATTTCTCTATTTGAATCGTGTTGACGCCAGACATTTTTTAAAATGCGTGTAATTCCGAGATCACAATTTTTTCTGAACTTATTTTCAATTAAACGAAGGGGCCCATAACCTATTGAAAAGTAAATGCAATATGTTTTCGTTGGAATCTCAATACGCATTGAATAAAATTTATTTTCTATAAAAATATTTACAAACAATTTTGTCAAGTAAAACTAGATTGTATTTTCTATAATATTTAAGGTAGAATTTGATTAAGTAATTTTAAAAAAATCTCCACAAGGAAGCCAATCGTTTGGATCCTTTTTTAGAACAAGGTGCAAGGCAGAAGCCACGCTTGAATTTGACGGTCTACAAATTCCAGATTTAACCAAAAAATCAAATTCTGTCTTAGCTACTTTATGTTTGATTGGATCTAACCTCCTAGGTTTTGTAAATGGAAGACTACCTTCAGTAATAAGTTTACGCACAGTAGAATATTTAGAATAATCAGGTCAGACATTAACGATGGAAACTCTTTTAATAACTGAGTAAATATATTGTGAATAGAAAATATTTTGGGTAATGAAACATTACAACTGTAAGAAACTGTATTTACTGATAAATTGGTTAATGAATCTAATAAACATTTTCGTTTGACATCTACTAATAGTCCGTATTTACTTAAAAAATCAGCACCAATAATGGGTCCAGAAATATTTGCAATCAGAAATATAAATGGAAATTCCCGACGTAAATCTAAATCAATATTAAGTAATTTTTTTACCAAATGTAGAAATATCTGAACCATTAGCCGCCGTTAAAACAATATCAGAAATTCAGTTATTACCTTTGAATTTAGACGAAGTTAAAATAGAAACTTTGGCTCCACTATCTATTAAGAAATTTAATTTATTATTTTTGTCATAAATGAAAAGGCGACGGGATATTAAAGTTATATCACAATCGTTTGTCGCATCAACAATGGGATTTTTTAGTTTGACGAATTCTGAGATTCTGAAAATAAACAGGGTTGTTCACACTTAATAGCTTTATTTCCATATCTGTAATGAAATCTACAAAACCAATTTCAACTAGGTGAACGAAAACGTGATCGAGAATTGTTCGTACTATTTCCTCTAAAAGATGAGCGAGGTTGACGATCTCTTAATTCACTCTTAAGAGAATAAACTTCAATCGATAGTTTATTTATGTTCTCACATAAAGATTTCGTTAAGGTTTCAATAATTTTTTCAATATTAGAAGTGGAGCCTTCTTTAAAACTTGTAATTTCATTGTTAAACATAACCTCCCACTACTCTATCTGCTAACTGTATCATTTCATTAATATCAGTATGGTTTGAACCTGTGATTGGGGGATTCTGAATAAGATCAAGAACGGTTATAATAACCTCTTGAGGTAGAGTTCGGTCCAAAGAGATTCCTTTAGTAGTGAGGTGTACTTCTGCGTGGATGAACCACGCCTCTGGACAATTAGTCCAAAATTGAGGAAGTTTGACAGAAGCAGCATGCATCTCAAAATCAAACTCCCTTACTCTATTGGCAGAGTCCAAACTATGTTGTGATGGATGTGTATTATGTCAAGAATTGTTTTCAGATTGAGAAACATTACGTGTAGGTGAACGTACTAACGACATTTTCGAAGAAGAAATTTACAAACATATGTTAACTTAACGTAAAAGTATTAATATTTAAAATTGTCGAAATTCAGAGTAAAAATTACCAATGAAAATAAACAGACACCAATTACAGAACAAATTGCATTAATACCAATAATTTATTTTGCCATTCGCCGCACTGTGGTCAATATTTTGAGATAGCGGCCAAAACTCCTTTTGGTTTTTGTTCTCCGATTTTAAAGTTAGTAGACTCATATGAAAGTAGACAGTAGTAAACCTCAGGAGCCAAAAAATTAGAACTCTATTTCAACTATTTCACTGAGAAATGGGTGGTCAAAAATGGGCTTTTTCAGAATTTAGAAAATTTATGATATTTTTAGTTAATTTTTAAAGTTTAAATTATCATAACTTTTTTGTTTTTCAAGATTTTTGAACGAAATAAATTGTATGTTGTAACATAACTTATTTCCTATTACTGGTAAAAAAATTGAAGCTCTACTGTTTTCAGAACAATTTAAATTTTTTTTTTAAAAAAGGTCAAATTTCCCGGAAATTTCCTACTTCATAGAGCACAACTCCTGTGAGTCAAGCTGAGTCAAAACACAAATTTACTATTTTGTAGTCCTAACTCTCCCCTACATTCCTATATACACATGTCCATGCATCGGGACTGCACTTTTTGAGCTACAGCAATTTTTCTGACCCAAGGTAAGATATTCGTTACAAATGCACGTCATATTTTTTGAGAAGTTATTTGTATGTGAAAGTGGCTATTATGCATATATTTTGATGAAATTTTGTACAAGAGTTCTTATTGACCCAAAAAATAATTCTGTTGAAATTAGGAGAAGTTGGCCCATATTTGGACCTAGTCCACATAGAAGGGTGTATCAAAATTTTGACAAAAATGACAATAGAACTCTCAAATTATGTGGTATCTGGCAATTCATTTGGAAAAGGTAAAAAAAGATTTTATTGCCATCTAATATTACACAACTTAAATACGTGAAAATTGCAAATAAATTTAAAACCAATGGAAATAACTGATAAAACCAAGTACCTTTTATATTATTGCCAGTACCTGTTAACTCTCAAATTATGTGGTATCTAGCAATTCATTTGGAAAAGGTAAAATAGATTTTATTGCCATCTAATATTACACAACTTAAATACGTGAAAATTGCAAATAAATTTAAAACCAATGGAAATAACTGGTAAAACCAACTACCTGTTATATTATGTTTCAAAGAGGTAAAAAAGATCATGTTGAAACTTCGAGCAATAGTATATTAATCCATGCATTCATTTTTTTTTTCTTCATTATTGTTTAAACAATGGCTAAATTCAATTATAGTGTTCTATCTTATATATATTTTGAACGGAAAGATGAAAACGACATTATTTTACATATAATGAATAATCCATTCTTCAAAATATGCGACAAACAAGAAATTAAAATTCATAACTTAAAAATAAAAAACTTTTTAAATACTTTAAGAAAACGGTACAATCAATGTTCCAGAAACAAGAAATTGTTTTACTCACGCAACCAAGAATGGCTAAGAAATAAACTTATTTTTAAAAAGCCATCAGTAACTACCACGGAAACTGGAAAAGGTGGTCGACCAGCAAAGCCAATTGATAATTGTAGTGAAAGATCACGAAGACGCAAGCTTAAATATATCAATGAAGAAGTTTGTTGTAGCATCATAAAGGATTCATTTCTGCATCAAATTCAACCATCGAAAACTAAAAAGGGTAAAATTGCTATCATTGAAAAAATAGTGGAAGCAAGCCCCAGGCGCACAAAAAGGATTAACTCCAGAAGAAGCATTTGCACTATTTTTGGATTTGAAAATGACTAAAAAACCAATATACAGAATTGCGGAAGCGAACCAATGAAAAAAATTGTGGAATTTTTCCATCATATCGAGATATAGTTTCTGCCAAAAAAGATTGTTTACCTTCACCAACTGCTATTAGTGTAACTTCAAGTTCAGCAGAAATAAAATTGCAGGATCTTCTTGAATACACTGAAGAACGATTATTAAAGACATTTGATGCTGACTATTTAAAGAAGTTTAAAAATTGCAGCATGACTTTAATTTCTAAATGGGGATGTGATGGGTCCTCTGGCCAGAAACAATACAAACAATGTAATGCGGAAAATTCATCAGATGCCAATTTATTCATGATTTCTTTCGTTCCATTACGTTTAACAAAAACTTATATTGGTTCAGAGCCGTCAACTAGTAGAGCTGTAGAGATAGATGTATGGAAGAATGAAATTCCCTCGTCAACAAAATTTTGTAGACCAATAAAGTTTGCTTACAAAAAGGAGACTCAAGATGTCATAGATGAAGAAGTTCGAAAAATAAATGATAAAATTAAAGAACTTCAACCAGTAACATTTAAATTTGATGACCAAGACATTGAAGTAAATTCTAAAATGTGTCTCACAATGATTGATGGAAAAGTTGCACAAGCTTTAACCAAAACAAAGTCATCGTCAAGCTGCACCATATGCCAAAAAACATCAAGTCAATTGAGCCAACCACCAACACAAGACGATAGTTTTAATGAAGCATATGAATTTGGAATGTCACCTCTTCATGCTAGAATTCGTTTTATGGAGCATATTCTTAAATTGGGATACGATTTGGAATTTGGCCCGTTAGGCGAAACAGTGAGAAACAACAAAGAAAATTTGGAAAAAAAAGCAAAAAAAAAAAAAAGATATTCAAGAAAAATACCGTGAGATAGGCCTTATAATTGACCAGCCAAAGCAAGGAGAAGGAAATTCTAATGATGGAAACACAGCAAGGAGATTTTTTTCCGATCCAGAAACTGCAGCTTCTATAACTGGAGTAGATTATGATTTAATACGACGATTCCAAATCATATTACAAGTTATAGCATGTAGCAAAAAGATAGATGCAAAAAAATTTGGTCAGTATGCTAATGAGACAGCAACCCTTTATAACCAAAAATATTCTTGGAGACATATGCCAACCACAGTTCACAAAATTTTGTTCCATGGGTAACAAATAATTCAGCACAATATGCTTCCAATTGGAGATCTCTCAGAAGAAGCCCAAGAAAAAAGGAACAAAGACTACAGATTCTTTCGCGAGCACAATACAAGAAAAATTTCCAGATATTGTACTAATGAAGATCTTATTAATATTTTGTTGTGCACATCAGACCCATATATGTCCAGTATTCGACAAAAATGGAAATCAACCTCATTAGAGTTAGATGAAGAAGCTAAACAACTACTGCAAAATGAAAATCAAAGCTATTTGGAAGAAATTTTTACTAATATTGTTTAATTAATACTAGTTTAAAGATTATAATTTGTTTCTAATTTTAGTATAAATTTTTATTAATACATTTAAATAAAATATATGTGCACTTTAAATCAATAAAATTTTATCGATGTTGTGTTCTGTATATAATATATCCAAATGGTATTGATATTGTTGGGAATTTCAGTGTTATTTTTCAGTTTAATCCTCACAAGAATTAGCTTTCTTCCAAAAAAACCAACCTTTGGCCCCTGTGAATATTGAGACTAAATAAATGTCAGGGGCCAAATGTTGGCATTTTTTGACCAAAATTAAGTTTAGGAATAATAAATAAGTATTGGTTGTAAAATACGGTTGAAGAAAATAAAAAATTATAAAAAAAATACCTATTTAAAATGTCAAAATATTCAACTTTTACATGGAAACTCAACAAAAAATTAAAATGCATTTTTTACTCCAAATTACTTACGTTCCTACCAGTCGATTTTTACGTTTGAACAAGCAAATTGAAGCTTAAAGTCCCTCCTATTGAACAAAACAAATTGCGTAAAAAAATACCAATCCGGTCAAAAGTTATAGAGTTTTGACCGCTATCTCGCGAAATTGACCACTGTGCGCCGGTAGCTTGAATATCAAACTTGACGTGATGAGAGACTTATTTATTATAGAAACTCTTCCGTAAAATTCTTGAAAAATCTTGATGATATCTTGATTATCTTATAGCATGTTCAGACAGCAAAATGAACCCCTTGATGCGCTCTCTGAATCATGATTGTGAACCTAGCTGTTCAGACGAGTGTTCTTGTTTCATTTTGACGTTTATATATATTTTTTTTTGTAACATATGGCACGGCTTTTTGTTTTGTTTTTATTTACATTAACATTTTTCGTTTAAATATTTAGGGTTGTTCTGTTTTATGTGTGATTTGCTGTAAAAATGGACCAAAAAAGTAAGTAAAAATTATAAATATTACATTAATGTATTTTTCTTAATTTTTTTCTATTTAAAGTAAACAGAAAATATGCCAGCAAATGGGACCAAAGCGGAGAGCGTGAGTTAAGTCGACGGAATCCATCGATCTCCAAAACCCTCAACCTACAATAAGAATTAATTATCAACAATAGAATAAATGCCACATTAATAAACTTGTTAACTAGAACAAAGTGTAATAAACTTTTGTATCGAAGTTTGTTTATTCATCAAGTATTTCGATTCATTCATTAAAAATAATAATAATGTCAAATTAACAAAATTTCTGTTGTAAACGAAAACAAAGTGTTAATAAACTTTCGTTGAAACTTGATACCTTTGTTTTTGTCATTCACTTCCTACAAATACAATGTTGTCTTTTACGACCAACCACTTAAACGTTCTGTAGAAAACAAGTGGACTAAGCATATTTTATGTATTGAATGTATTGAGTAATTATAAGTTTTTAGATTAAGAATATTTTTGTATTAAAAAGAAACAAAGAACAATAAAGAAGGACAGTTCATATTAAAAACTCAAATAGATGTGTCATAGACTCATTTAACTGGCGCAGTCGGCAAACAAATCCAAAAGATATTCTGAAGAATATCACTATTTGGTCGCGACGCAATAAATAAAAAAAAAATAGTCCGAAGAATATTAGTTTTTTCTAAAGAATATTCTTTTTCGTGAAAAAAAAGAAGGAACATTCACCCAAAATTTTATGATATTCCAAAGAATATCAATTTGTGAAGAAAAAGAAAAGAAAAAATAAAAAAAATATATTCCGAAGAATATTAATTTTTTAAACATTTTTGTGAGAAACATTTAAGAATTAAAAATATTTTTGAAAAACATTAAAGATATTCCAAAGAATTTGATTTTGAAAAACAATTTTTGTGAAAAACATTTCGTTACGTGAACTGTGGAAAAATGCCTAAAGACACAGAAAGAATCGAAACAACACAGTACAAACCATACTTTAACATACTACAAACCGACGAAATATTCAACACAATGGCATCAACATCAGCAGCAACAGCTACAACATCAACACCAACAACAGTGCCAACTGAAACACCATCATTGGGTCCGATTCCGATTTCTATCCTTTTGAAGGAAGTGGATAGAATAAATGTCTTCACCGGGAGAGACTGAGACTACGATGTATCATCATTCATCAAGGAGGTCGAAATCTTCCTACGAATTTTTCAAGGTGGTGAGATGGAAGAATACATATATCACCGCTGCATACTAAAAAAATACAGGGAGAAACAGCCAACATAATTCGCGGATTAACTGAGAAATCATGGCAGAACGTGAAGAATGAGTTACTAAAGGCGTTTGGCATCAAAGAAAGCTACACCCAACTGTATCACAGAGCATTATCAACTAAAAACAATGATGTAAGTCAATTATACAATAACTTAAAAATAATTTTAGATAAGCTAAATACAAAATATGAACAAGATTCATGTAAACCTTTAGAATTTAACCCAAGTATAAACGAATGAATGATTTTTCGGACTTTTGTAAATAATATACCTCCGCATTTGGCAAGTATTATATAGCCGAAATATTAATTCTATTCGCGAAGCATATCACTGTCTGCAAGAATGCGACATGATCAGGGAAAATAATCGACATTTTAAAAATAATATTAAATATACCAACCAAAATCATAACCAAAGTTATTAAGAACCTGACCAAGGGCAGAATTTTAGACAACAAAATTTTGGACCGAATAGACAGAATTTTTCAGACCAACGAACACAAGGTCATCAAACACAGAATTTTCCAAATTCCAATAGACAAACACAGGGCTTTGCTAATCAGCAAAGACAACATTCTAACGTTATTCGGAATTCGCAGCAATTTCGACAATCTAATCAACCACGACAATATTCTGGTAACATCGAAATAATGTTGAACCAATGGAAATAGATCATATTGAGCAGAATGAAATTGTTCCAAATGAGGAAGCAAATTTTCGTTCAGCCGAGAGGAAAACGGTTTACCGATAGTACAATTAACTATTGGTAATTCCAAGATAAGATGTTTGATTGATACCGGATCAACCACATCAATATTGAATTGCAATGCACTTCCTAGTTATAAGCATATAAAATTGAAAGAACCATTGAGTTTCTCAACTTTGGCAAGCAAAGTTATTATAGGTGAGGAAATTGTCACGGAAATCCCAGAGGAATTTTCCGATGATAATCTTATGGCATGGAAATTATTGAAGTTAACTAATAATAGATTTGATGGGATAATTGGAAATAATATATTAAAACCTTTGGGGGCAAAAATTTGTTTGGAAGAACGGTATATCCAAATTAATGATAGGAAAATTTTTTTTATAAACACATTTCCTTACAATTGCAACGAGATTCATGCATTGGAATGTTTGGAATTCGATAGGGAGAACGTTAAAAAACTTTTCCGAGTCGAGATGAATTCCGAAGAGGAAAAGCTTCTTCGTGATCTTATAGGTAAAAATAGTTACTTGTTGTTTCATGAGGGTGATTCACTTACTCATACTCATGAGATAAGACATTCCATAATTACTACTACAGATAAACCTGTATACTCTAAGATATACAGATATCCCAAAATACATGAAGTGGAAATCAACAGGCAGATCCGAGAGATGTTGCAACAGAAAATAATTGTTGAAAGTAACTCCGCCTATAATTCTCCTATTTGGGTTGTTCCAAAGAAAATGGATCAATCGGGCAGGAAGAAGTGGCGCATTGTTGTTGATTACAGGAAATTGAACGAGATAACGGTGGATGACAAATTTCCAATACCCAATATAGAAAATATATTGGATAAATTGGGAAAATCTACTTATTTTACAACATTGGATTTAGCCAAGGGGTTTCACCAAATTCTCATGAATGCGACGATAGAAAGAAAACAGCCTTCTCGACTCCCTTGGGACATTTTGAGTACAACAGGATGTCCTTTGGATTGAAGAACGCTCCGGCAACTTTTCAACGACTTATGAACTCTGTACTTAGGGAATATATAAATAGAATTTGCGTTGTTTACTTAGATGACATTTTAATTTTTAGTACATCGTTAACGGAACATGTACAAAGCATCAACAAAATTTTTCGAAAATTACGAGAGCATAATCTGAAGATACAGCTCGACAAAAGCGTTTTTTTTGGCAAAGGAAACTGAATACCTTGGTAACATTCTGAATGAGGAAGGTCTAAGACCTAACCCGAATAAAATTGATGCTATTCAGAAGCTGAAGCTTCCTGAAACAACTAAACAGATAAAGTCTTTCTTAGGAGTTACGGGGTATTACCGGAAATTTATTAAAGATTATGCAAAGGTTGCACAAGGATTGACTAAATACCTAAAGGAGAGTATGAAAATTAATCTCAGGGATCCCAATTATCAGGATTCTTTTGAGAAATTGAAGAAGTTGATCATTAATCCACCGATACTTAGGTATCCAGACTACTCGAAAAATTTTAAATTGACTACAGATGCAAGTAATTATGCTATAAGTGCCGTATTATCTCAGGAGAATCATCCAATTGCCTATGCAAGTAGAACATTGAATGACCATGAGAGGCACTATGCGACTGTGGAAAAGAAATCGTTGGCTATTGTATGGGCAGTAAACTACTTCCGTCCATATTTATATGGCAAACGGTTTGAATTGTTTACGGACCATCAGCCATTGGTTTGGCTTCATTCCAAAACTAAGGGTAAAGATATTAACCAAAGACTCCAGCGTTGGCTGTTGAAGTTGGGAGAATATGATTTTAAGGTAAATTACATCAGGGGTAAGGAGAACGTTGTAGCGGACTTTATGAGCCGTATAAATACACCAGATGGTAATATTTTCATGGCGGATGATCAGGTGAGTGTGGTTGCGACTGTCCACTCTCAACAGGAGGAATTGAATGATCATTTTTTTATTTTAGATACGGTTGTAAATAGATTTGAGAAACAGATAATATTAACTGATAACAAGACTAGTGAAACTCAAACTGTTGACGGCAAACATAAAATTTTTTTAAACACTGACGATATCATGTCGGGTACAATGACCGATATAGTTAGAAGGAATATAACCATTAGGAGAAATTTGAAGATAAGCATTTACACCGAATTATCTGACCATTTGTACAACAAGGTACAATTAAAACTAATTGAATTATTCGGCAACTCAATAAAATTTGTCCGATGTGTATATCACGCTAAAGATATACAAAATGAGGATGAATTATATAGATACATAGCAAAATACCATAAGAATGAAACAGGTCATGCAGGAATTAACGAAAATTATTGTGGTTTGAAAACAAAAATTTATTTTGGCAATCTTAAACAATTTATTCAGAAATACATTAATAATTGTGATGTTTGCAACAAATCGAAATAAAACAAAAATTTCATGTTACAGAAACACCAAAGGATGTTAATGAAATAATACATATGGACATATATACAAATATGAAACACAGTTTTTTATTTTTCATTGACAAATTTTCAAAATACGCAGTTATGTTGCATTTAGAAGATATGAACAGCTGTACTATAGTGGAGAAAATTAGACACTACATATCAATGAGAGATAAACCGAACAAAATAGTTACGGACAACGAATTTGCATCCATCAATGTAAGGAACTTTTTAAGAGAAGAAAATATTGCAGTGCATTTAACCAAACCTAATAACCATACAGGAAATGCAGACATCGAAAGATTACATAGTAGCATATCAGACAAGTTTAGAACACAAGAAGTTCAAAGATCGGAATTATCGGTACAAGAGAGAATATATAAATGTGTCGAATGGTATAATAAATCCATACACTCAACAACGATGAGCAGACCATTTGACGTGATGCAGGGAACAATAGATAAGGCGAAATTATATGATCGATTGAAAACTTTTAAGGAAAGAATTATAACAAGGGAAAATTTGAATAGGGAACAATTTGTTTATGGAAAACCAGAAGCATATGTGAAAAATTATAAGGCTTTGAGACATAAATATGAACCTCGATATAGGAAACTGAGAATAGATAATATCCACCCAACTAACATTAAACGTCCTTTTAAATTTGCAGATTCGCTGGATATTGCGATTTACGATTCTAATTCTGCTAATGACACCGGTAATGAATAACTTATTGATTCAACCTATTAATGAAAACAACAGTGGATATACGGAAATTAAATTGGACAACATAACAATGATCGAAGCATATTCAACGATAATCCATACCATTTATCTAAGTGAAATTCAGGAAATAATCAACCACATTAAAGATAGTATATAGCAGTCTAACATAAATAAACAGGTCTTACAAGCTCAGCTTGACAAAGTTATAGTAAAATTTCATACTCTAAAATTGAATAGAGGTAAAAGAGGTTTAGCTAATGTTTTGGGATCAGGTCTCAAATGGATGGCAGGAACTATGGATGAAGAAGATAGGGAGACGATACAGAATCATTTGCGGATTATAGAAGACAATAATCATAATATAATAGAAACCGTAAACAAACGAATCAGAATAACAAATCATTTTAATGAAACACTAACTAACTTAGAACACACTATTGAATCGGATAGAGATATTATTCTGGGAAAAGTCAATTCAATAGACAAGAATAACTTGGATATTTTTTCATACATTTTTTATCTTGATTTGGTGTTAAAGATTAAAACATTGGATGAACAGATTGAACATATACAGGATAATATTATTGCAGCTAACCATAACCTTATGACTAGTAACATACTGACACCAGAGGAAATTAATGATTTAAATATTGATTTCAATAAATTACAACAAATACAGTTAACTGTTGCTAAATACCGGAACGAACAAATTATATTTTTTGTTAAGATACCACTATATATTATTACAGTCCCAAAGTCATTGATTCTACCAATTAAAAACAAAGAAGGTTTTGAATTGGATATAGGAATACAGCAGATTGTTGTTATCAATGATACAGTTTATAATTTAAGTAATGAACATAATATTTCAAATTTGAAAAAATCAAATTTATGTATTTTTAGCAATAAAAAAAAATGTTACAAAGTTATAAATAAGAAGGAAGAAATTGTGGAAATTGAACAGGGAATAGTGCTTCTGAAAAATGTAAATGATGCAAAGGTAGAAAGTAACTGCGACAGCAGAAAGTTGGTTTTGAATGGAAATCAACTTCTTACATTTAATGATTGCAAAATAAAAATTGATGGTAGTATTTATGAAAATAAACAAAAAGAATACAAAACTAGTTTTGCATTATCGCCAAATTTAAATTTGAATAATACGGAAGCAACTATCTCCTTGGATCAAATAGCTATAAGTGAGGTGGAAAACATAAGGGCCATAGAGGAATTGAAGTATCATAAAACAATGCATTTCGGTTCAATAATTGGGAATTATCTTCTCACTATTTGTATTGCAGTTGTATGTTTGGCTTTTATAATCATAATTTATAAGAAATACAAAAAATCTCTTGGGAAAATCCAGGAGAATTTTCAATCTAAGGAGGGAGGAGTTAAGTCGACGGAATCCATCGATTTCCAAAACCCTCAACCTACAATAAGAATTAATTATCAACAATATAATAAATGCCACATTAATAAACTTGTTAACTAGAACAAAGTGTAATAAACTTTTGTATCGAAGTTTGTTTATTCATCAAGTATTTCGATTCATTCATTAAAAATAATAATAATGTCAAATTAACAAAATTTCAGTTGTAAACGAAAACAAATTGTTAATAAACTTTCGTTGAAACTTGATACCTTTGTTTTCGTCATTCACTTCCTACAAATACAATGTTGTCTTTTACGACCAACCACTTAAACGTTCTGTAGAAAACAAGTGGACTAAGCATATTTTATGTATTGAATGTATTGAGTAATTATAAGTTTTTAGATTAAGAATATTTTTGTATTAAAAAGAAACACAGAACAATAAGGAAGGACAGTTCATATTAAAAACTCAAATAGATGTGTCATAGACTCATTTAACTCATGCTCTGATCGAGATTTAGGGAGAGAAAATTAACCAATTGCATGGTTGCAGGAAAAATAGCCACATAATTATGGAAATGGCTTCGGAACTGGAAGCAAGTGGGTATACATATACAACAGAGGAGTTGAAAACCAAAAAGCATAATATGACCAACCGATATAGGTAAGTTAAAAGTATGATGTGTTGTGTGCATGATGCAATGATAATTAACCATTCTGTACACATACGACCCAACTCTGTATGCTTTTAAAACATATGTGTTATTATAATTAATTAATTAACCTTTGTGTGTACCATTTCCTAATTATAGAAAGGAAAAAATCAAAATTGGGTCAACCGGTGGCTCACCCTCGGAGTGGTGCAAAATTTATTGGCTCCATATAAAAGCTACCACAGCGAAGGTCTAGTTGCTGATAGCATAAAAAGTAAGAAGTAATAATTTTCCTTAAAATAAATTGAGAGAAAAGTTGGTTTTATACATACTATAAATATTTATTTTAAACAAATTTAAAATATTCAAAATACATAAATTTTTTATTTTTTATTTAAGACATGTATTCAAATATTCCTAGATATTCATCAGCAACCGACATTTCTCCGGCGTCCTCATCACCACCAGTTTCAACAGCACAACCTCTTTCTCCATCGCCGTTAACAAATTCGCCAAAGGTGCGAACATCTGAAAAGAAAAAGAAAAGTGACAACATTGATAAACTGGTTAAATCTGTTGAGAAGACAGTCGAAAACATCAGAAACATGTCAGAAAAGGTCGTGGCGATTGAGGAAGAGATAAAAGAATTTTTGAAAAAATTTGCTGAGAAGGAAGCCAAAGTGCAAGACGCACTTCTTGAATTTTTTGGAAAAAAATTAAATTTAAAAATTTTCTTTTTTCATTTCAGGTAATTTTAGTTTTAGTTGATCTCATGAATTCGTGATATTTATTTTTTTAAATTTATTTCGAAGAAACTGTTATTTCTTTCAGTTTTTTTATATAAAGGTACAGAAATGTATTCAAAAATATGTATCTATGTATGTAGTATTTGAATTTTTGAGTTGTTGAATAATAAAACTTACATAAATATTCAGAAATTGCATTTCTCATTCTTTCTGGAATATTTCTGTTGTAAATTAGTGTTGCAATGAACTCAGGATTCGACCGGTTTACTTCGGCAGCCTCTAAAGCCTGCATCCAATTTTCATTTATTGTATCATTATTATCACTGAGGAAGTTGTGAAGACCACATGAGGCTAACACTACGGAGTTAGCATTTTTTATGGCATTATCAACTCCTTTTCCAATGCGCCTAAAACTAGCTTTCAGCTGCCCAAACGCATTTTCCACAATTCTGCGCGATTTGGATAATGAATAGTTGAAACACTTTTCTTTGTAGCTTTGCGAAACAGTGAATGGGTACGGTTTCATTAACTGTTCACTTAGCCTAAATGCTGAATCTCCAATTATGTGTACTGATACATCCACATCTAAAATAGCTTTTTTAAATCAGCCATAATATTACAATGACTTAGCTGATTCTTAAAAGAAGATTCTTGTTATATTTGAGAATCATTGCAACGGCCAGGACTACCAGAGCTTACATAAATGAAACGGCATCTAGAAAAAACAAATTAATCGACGCTTACTAACCACATATGTTTGTTCTTACCTTGCGTCTACCAATGCTAGAAGCACAATGGAATACAATCCCTTATAATTATAGTAGTCTGTGGCGTCTTCATGGGATGGGTGAATCTCAATATGGCAGCCATCTAAAAATGACTAATATAAGTTAAAACTGAACAATGTTAATATCAATACAACTTACTTACCAAGAGCTCCCATGCATTGAGGATATCCAAGTACATCGAATTCCTTCACCAAGTCCTAAATTTTTTCCCTTGTTAATGAAAAATTATTTCCGCAGAAACATAACGCATACAAGCTTATTGCTTTTCTCTTCTTCAGTACTATCGCCACTCACACATTGGTATTGTTCTTCTTTAGGACAGGTAGCAACGCACATAATTTTTGAAAAGTAATTTTGTTCATCCTGAAGTTATTTTTGAAGAAAGAATTGTCAGCATTTTGGCAATCTGTCTCCCAGAAACTTGAAGATCTATCCTAAAAAGTTTAAAAATTATTTAATATACAATGAAATCCAATATTATTCTCCACTTACTATTTTCCAGTTCATTCTTTCAGAATTTAGCGACGGTTTAACCACATTCAGAAGTTACAGCTCCTTTAAAAGCTGTGTGGCCATTTTTTAATTATTTATATGCTTTATGTAATATATGTAAATATATGGCTTTTATTTGTTTCTATTTATTTATATTTCTATTTACTTTTTTGTACACGTTAATTTCTTGTTTTTTCTTTATTTGTATTGTTTTTTCTTTGTTTATATTGTTTTTACACATAAATTTTTTGTTTTTTCTTCTTCTTTGTTTAAGTTTTTTGTACACATTAAATTTCTTGTTTTTTTCTTTGTTTATATTTTTTATTTGACAGCTAGTTTAGATAAACTAGCGATAATTTGTTATCAAACTTGGAGATGACACTGAATGTTTCTAGGTTCACAACTAGGTTGAAAATGAACCAAGTAGATTCGCTCTAAAAATTTTGTATGGCGAATCATGTAGATTCAACCATGATTGCTCGCCAACCGTGAATGAGAGAGCGAACAGCGAATATTGCTGTCCGTGTGAACATAGCATGATCTTGACTTCTTGATTATCTCGGTTATCTGTATTTATTAATTTGAATAAAATCTTGAATCTTGAATTTTGAATTATGGTTCTTGTATGTAATTTGATTTCACGATATTTATAAGGTTTAGCTTTTTGAGCTCCTGGCAGGATCGCCAATATTTAGTTGTAAAAATTAATATTTATTAAAACAATTTAAAAATTAAAAGTTTATTGATTGCAAATTTAAACCATAATGAAAATATTTTGAAAACTCAAAATTGATTAATAATAAAAACAAACGTAACTTAAAAATAGTAATAGTAAAGTATAAAATATTAGGTGCCTACAACGCATAGTCACGGAGAGATTTAAAACCCATTTCCCTTATCCGATCGATCTAAAACTTGGTCGATAGACTTGCTGTGAAAAAAGATTAACTTTGACATAGTCACGGAGAGATTAAAACCACACTGCCCCTCATCCGATGGATCTGAAACTTTGTTCATAGACTTGTTGTGGCCAAAGATTATGTTTAAGATAGTCACACACAGTCACGAACAGTCACGGAGATATTCAAAACTCATATGCATAAGGAAAAAATAGTTTTATTAAAAACTTTATTTTTATGGGTTACATTATTTTAATTTAAGTTTTCAATTTTAAATTCAAGTTTTTAGTTCTTAATTTATGTTTTTAAATTTTTAATTTTTAGTTTAATTTATTATAGATAGGTGTCTTTCAGTTAGTTCCTATAGTTTTTTTTCCAAAATATTTTTTAATCTTTCAGTTAGTTACTATAGTTCTTTTTTGTTTCCAATATATTTTCGCTTTTTCATTAACTAAAAATATATCCGTTGACTTTGAATTTAAATACATTTTATATATTCTATTGAGGTTTTTTAGAGTTGGCAACGTATTTTTCATTCACAAAACCTATTTTTTAGGTTTATTTGAGAAAATGTTCGTTTATTCAAGTCTATATGTTTCTTTCTATTGAATTACACTGTGGAACAAATTCAGGTTAGCAAAAGTTAGGTCGATTCTGAGAGTGAGGGATGCAAATAGAGGCTATATTAGAAGACCCGTATCGCGGCGTTTGTTTATGTTAGTTCGAATTTTTTTTAATCGACCTTCGAACTTTGCAGTCAAATGCCGATTTTCAGCATATTGTTTGTATGATTTTTTGGCTATAACTCGTCGACTAATTGATATTTTTTCAATCTGTAAAAGCCAAATTGCTAGAGACCTGTGCAACAAATAAAATTTTTTAAAAAATTGATTTAGAAAATTTTTGTGGTGCTTATGAAGCAAAATGTTGGAAGAATTCTTTTTTTTTCATGCTTTTTGAAAATATTTTCCACGAAACTAAGTCTTTTTTGCTTTCTGTTTGATCTATAATATGCTTCTCAGTTTCTTCAATAAATTTCATTTGAAAAGAAAACAATCATAATACAAAACTTGCGTTTTCCAGCTTAATATTAATTTACTTCTCATTTTTTATATACCAATTTTGTTCAGTGTTGGTTTTGAAGAAACATTGAAAAAAAAATTATAAAAATATGGAAAAAAATATATTTTGAAATGTTAGTTATGAAAAGTTTTAAGTAAAAAAATTAAATAAATTAAATTAATAATTTGGCCAGTTGCCGTTTAGCAGGCGGCTGTGGATTAACATCACTGCTCTTTGGTACCTTTGTTACTTTGGTACCTTTCGCCAGCAAATTATTTCCTTTCAAAAATGAAGCCAGTAGTTCTGATTTTTTCTAAGTCAAACACAAATTTGCAACAATTCCATCCAATTGGGTTTGTGTGACTAGGATTGGGTCCTTTGATGTTTCATAGGATGTACCTTCACCTGGGTCGTATTCTGAGAAGAAATCCATGGATGTAGCAGCGGCGGTTGTAGTACTGATATCTGTTTGAAGATCAATACTTCGGTATGTTGGTACTGGAACGAATTCTGAGTGCGGTAATGGTAATTGGACACTTGGCACTGCTACATAAGTTTTATTCTTTGCTTTCCTTCTAATCAAAGTTTTATGGTAGTTGATACATCCATAGCAATTTTCTTCTTGATGCGGGCTGCTGCCTAACCACATCATTGGTATGCCAAAAGGCATAGCCTTCTTCTTTTCACTTTTCCATTGCATAAGAGTTGAATAGGAATTAAAGCAAACTTTTTTAGGGGCATAGTTTACGTCAGTGATAAACTCTTGCGAAAAATATTGTTTATAGGCTTCCAAAAAAAAATCACTCGCACTGCCACATTTTTCATCGCTTGCTATGAAACGTCCACAAACATTAAAAAATGGTAAATTTTACATTTTGGTTCCGACATTTTTAATACAATATATATTATACAATGTTTTTTTTTTTGCTATTTTTATGAAACCGATACACTTAACTTAAATCACTCACAAAATGAAATAAGTTCCAAAAAATTAGTAGCGAATTTTATCACGACCGAGCGAAAATTAAAAGACATCAGCTTCGGCTGAGTTTCGAGTCTTAACTGAATCTTTATTTTTGAAATTGTTTGTACGCAATAAAAAAAAATCGCTACCTGTGCGGTGGTTGAAAACAAAAAAGTTGTTTTACTAATTCCTAATTCTTGGAACTTCCCCTTTTAATTACTCTACCTAAATCGTTATTTATTTAATGGTTTTGGGATTTTTAACGCAAATTATCGACTAAGACCATTTTCTTTTGAAATGAAATTTATTGAACAAACTGAGAAGCATATTATAGATCAAACAGAAAGCAAAAAAACTTAGTTTTGTGCAAAATATTTTCAAAAAGCCTGAAAAAAAATAATTTTTCCAACATTTTGCTTCATAAGCACCACAAAAATTTTCTAAATCAATTTTTAAAAAATTTCGATTGTTGCACAGGTCTCTATCAATAATTTGGCTTTTACAGATTGAAAAAATATCAATTAGTCGACGAGTTATAGCCAAAAAACCATATAAACAATATGCTGAAAATCGGCATTTGACTGAAAATTCGAAGGTCGATTAAAAAAAAATTCGAACTAACATAAACAAACGCCGCGATACGGGTTTTCTAATTTAGCCTCTATTTTGACCCCTCACTCTCAGAATCGACCTAACATTTGCTAACCTGAATTTGTTCCACAGTGTTATAAATAAATATACATAAATATATATTTTTGTTTCTTATTAAGTTAAATTATAACCAATTTTAATAGCACTTTTCAGACTTTAATATTTTTATTTATTAAATTTGTTATTACATCAGACCAATTTTTTATTTTTTTTTTTTCAAATATTAACAATCAAATCTTTATGTTTTTCAAATATTAACGATTTTCAAACAATTTTTTATATGCTTTTAAATTTTTAATTTCAGTTTTCAGTTTTTAATTCAAGTTTTTACATTTTTGATTTTGTATTTTTTAGTTTAATTTATTATAGATAGGTGTCTTTCAGTTAGATTCTATAATTGCTTTTCATTAATATTTTAGATTTACATTCTTTTTTATTATTGTTTTATTTTAGAGTTTTATAAATGGTTGTAATTACTAGAATCGTTTATAAATTATATAATTTTATGTAAGTTAGAACTAATTCAAAGAAAAAAATTTTAAACAGCGCACTAACATGAAGTCATTCTCTATGCTTTTTATACCCTCCACTCCAGTGTGCAGAGGGTATATATAAGTTTGTCATTCCGTCTGTCCGTCTGTGGAAATCACGATGACGGCATCAAGCAGGCAGCTAGGGTACTCGTTGGGATAAAAAATGATTCACTGATATCCTGAAAAGTTTGCTATTTAAAATCGTCCAAATCGGTCAATTAGGGCCCGAGATTTGAATGAAGAACTAAAAAAGTCTTGAAAAATATAATTTTCTATGTTGTTCTTGTCACGATCACGCCCTCAATAGGACAGCTAGGGTGAATGATTCAGTGAGAATGATTCACCAAATTCATGGGAAGATTTCTGTTTCAAAAATCATTAAAATCGGTGGAGCAGGTCCAGGGAAATCTCTGAAAAAGTAAAAAAAAAATTGAAAAACATGATATTTCTATATTGTTCTTGTTGTTATTCTAAATGTTGCATTGTTGTCATAGCTGGACTTGTTGTTTTTGTGGTCGTTGTGGTAATAATATAATAAAAACAAACCCTTTGTACATTTTTTTTATCAACTCTGGTAGAAAAATTTAAAAGTTTCCATTATTTTGGCATCACTAAAAAAATTTGTTAGATCATTTCTGTCATTGTCAAGAGCCTGCCTTTCAGATCGATTGGGTCACGGGAAAGTGGTTAAAAGCGACCCAAAATTTTTTCGACAAGCAGGCACTACGAGTTAATATAAAGGGAGTAAAAATTCACCAACATCTAAAGCAAATAATGCTAAAATACCTAGTTGTTAATAAAAAAAAAACAATTGGGCAATTCACAATGGGTAATGTATCGTTGTATCTGTATCGTGTATCACTTTACAATAGTGTTAAATTGTTGTAGGTAATTTTCACTGAAAAATCTGATACACGATCCAACTTCATTTGCTATGTTTAGTAAATGTTGTATATTGTATCATAACATATCAGTTCCAAGTGAATGCCAGTTTTTATGAAAAAGAAAAAAACAAATACATAGAATTTTATCAGCATAAATAATTATAAAATAAAATATGGCAAATAATGCAAATAACGCAAATACATCGATAAGTTTATTTATATAAAAATTAATGTTTATATTTTTAGTATGTATTTTCTCTTTCAGTACCAACCAAAACATTTAAAATTTTTTTTTTTCATTATAAATTAAAAAGCAAGAGGTACGTAACTAAAACTCCAGGGTATATCTCACGAACAAAAAGCAAACACTGAAAAGTGTTTGCTCTTATACAAAATAGCAGAAGCGACGAAGCGATCTTTCCTCGTTGGTTCGAAAATTACAAAAGAAAGCGTTTTACAATATGAAAATACAACTGAGTGTTCACAACAAATGATTGTATTGTGTATTTCAATACAACATACAATATACAACACCTGTTGTGAATTGCCCAAATGTAAATTTAGCAAAAAAATTTTATGTATTAATTTATGTGAAGAGAAAAACACAAAAATAACGTTTGATGTTTTTTTTTTTGTGTAATATTTACATATACATACATACACATATTAAATAATACAAATAATATACATATATTATATATATGTAGCTATATATATCCGTAGTAACTGCATGTAGTAATTCTGCAATATTTTGTTGTGGGGAAAATACATTTGTTTTGCATTAACAGAGTGTCACTTCATTTTGCTCAGTGTGACTATGCTACAGTAGATGGTGCCACAATTTTTGTTCTAATTAGCTTTGCAATAGTTATCTCTATTTTAACATGAATGTCAATATTTTCAACTAGATATCATACAGAACAATGTTAAGAGTATACACGGGCTGGTCTTTTATTTCATACGTTTTTTCATTATTCTTTTACAAATATGAACATAAGTTTGGCATGTTAACTTTTTGTTGTCTTTACAAAATAGAGTTACCGAGTTCATCAATGAGTTTTTTTGCTTTCAAAGCAGTTCTACACAGTTATATAGAACTATCATTCTGCTTTACCTACAAAATATCTGATTGCGATTACATCTAATTTTTAAAAATTGTTTATAATTAATAAAGCATTATTATTCACATAAATACAAAATTGCACTTTTTAAATTTTCCATTCAAATTTAAGAAAATATCAATTCTTATAAAAACTGAAATTAAAATTTCCAATTATAAATTAGAAAATATTAATTGAATTTCAGAAAATCAAATCAAAACGTCGGAAATAATAATTTTAAATTTAGAAGACATCAATTGCATCTTTAATATATAAATTTTATTCGTTAAACACAAATTGAAATTCCAAAAAAAAAAAAAAAACACCAAATATGTTTACATTTAAAAATGTTTACATTTAAAAAAAAATATTGCCATTCAGGAGATATTAATAACTTTTCAGTACCGCGATTCAGTAACTTCCTTTAACGAAAGTCGAATCGTAAAATAAAGAAAATTGCAAAATTATCAGTAAAATTTTTAAACGATATTCGCTATTGTTAAAGTCAGCTGTTGTTGTTATCTAAACGACAACCATTTTTGTGTTGTTTATTCAATCGATAAAAACTTAAATTTTTAGGTTGAAATGTCGTCATACATAAATAAAAATCATAAAATAGTAAAAATATTTTGCTTTTATTAAAAACCTTTTTTATATAAATAAAAAAATTATATAGCATATTCAATTCATTATTTCATTTTCAAATAAATAAACAGAAATATTAGTAAAAAAAAATAAAGATATTAAACATAAACATAAAATCATCCTGTCAAACACGAAGTAATTTGTTTTTTTCTATTCTTTGTGTTTTTCGCTTATTTTGACAGAGGTGCCACTAGTTTACAATAGAAAAACAGATTTGTCGACTGTCGTTAAGATGTATGTACTTAGTGAATCACTTAATCCTTAGTGCAAACAACAATAGCTGTCGATATATTTTGCGGTTGTCAGATCGTTGAATTTGAAATTTACAGAATCGCACTACAGAAAATATTAATTTAAATTCAATGAATTTAAGAAAACCTCAAATGATATTTAAGAATTGCTAACATAAAAATTGTTACATAAGTAAACGTAATTTGATGAGAATGTTATTTTTTATATATAAATTTTCAAAATTTTTTTTGGATGAAAATTTGAAGTTTTTCAGAAAATAAAGATAACATTAAATTATTTTTTTTTAAATGTTTGGGACTTTTGGTTTTTTGCGTTTGGCATCCCTAATTTGATTATTTATTATTATAAATTTATTCTCTATGTTTTCAAAATATGGCAATATTTAAAAAAAAAGTTGAGAGAGCTTTTTTTTCTTTTTGGTTTTTATTTTGTTACTCCATCCGACCTATATGGCCACAATGAAGAAATATTTGGCCAGGTAAAAGAAACTATACAGCCATCTCCAATTAGCACGATTTAATGCATACAGCCACTCGACACAACCATTACCTTTGCAATGGAGGTCAGGGCGAGCTATTTAATTAGCAAAAACTAAATTAAACGAGAAGTTATGTCATATAACCGGAAACGCATGCATATAGGAAACGCATGCATATTTTTCCAATATTATGTTTACATTTATTATCAATACTCAAACCGAGGTGGAGGGTATCAAAGATTCGGCACAGCCGAATTTAACACTCTTACTTGTTTATATTTTTAGTTTGTATATTTTTAATTTTCAATTTTCAATTATTTACTTTAGTTTTAATTTTTAAATGTTTTTGTAATATAGTTTTTTTAAATTTTAATTTTTCAATTTTCAATTATTAATTTATAGTTTTTAATTTTTCAATTTTAAATTTTAAATTTTTTAGTTTTTAGTTTTTATATTTGCTTTCCAATTTTTTTATTTAAGTTTTTAGTTTTTAGGTTTTCAATTTTTAATTTATGTTTTTAATTTTTGATTTTAATTTTTGATTTTAATATTTAGCTTTTAATTTTTAGTTTAATTTATGAAACATTTTTTAAATACTTTTATACCTTGAGTTAATTTTAATTAAATATATAAATATATATATGATTAAATATCAAAAATTCTTAAAATTATTATTCCAAATAATATTAGAGATTAGTTTAAGGAAGTTGTATATTTCTTTCAATATCATGTGTTTTCTTACTGAATACTCGTATATAAAGTATACAAATAATCTTTCTTAAATGGTTTTTCACAAGCTTCAGATCAACAAAAATTTTATATTTAGTCTAATTTAAGTTTTTGATCTCATTTTTAAGCTCTTTCTTTTAACTCATACTCTCTGTCTGTCTGTCTGTCTGCCATGGGTGGACCCCATTCCCCCTTATCCAATTGATCTGAAACTTGACTCATAGTTTTGTCGTGACTACAGATTAATTTTGGGGTAGTCACGCTCAGTCACGCGTGGTCATGCACAGTCACGGAGTGATCTATATGTCATTTCCCCTCATCCGATCGATCTCAAACTTAGTCCATACACTTGCTGTGAAAAAAGATTAACTTTGACTTAGTCACGCACTGTCACGTGTGGTCACGCACAGTCACGGAGTGATCTAAATGTCATTTCCACTCATCCGATCGATCTGAAGCTTGGTCCATAGACTTGCTGTGAAAAAAATATTTACTCTGACTTAGTCACGCACAGTCACGGAGTGATCTAAATGTCAATTAACCTCATCCGACCGATCTGAAACTTGGCCGATATACTTGCTGTAAAGAAAGATCAACTTCGACATGGTCACGCGCAGTCACGGAGTGATTTAAACCCATTTTCCCTTATCCGATCGATCTAAAACTTGGTCGATAGAATTGCTGAGAAAAAGATTAACTTTGACATAGTCACGCACAGTCACGGAGAGATTAAAACCCCACTTCCCCTCATAAGGACAGAAAGAGTTTAAATAAAAACTTTGTTTTTTTTGTGTTAGATTATTTTTTTTTCATATTAACAAATTTCATATGAAGTTCTTTTGTATAGTTTTTCTTCACACATATGAAAATAAATCCATTTAGTTGCGATTATTTCGATAATTTTTATGAAAGCATTATAAATTATTCAAAAAAATTTTACATTAAGAAAATTTTAAATACTTTCAAGTGACTAATAATATGGAAATTTTTCTATAATAATCAATTCTATAGTTTTCTTTACATCGAAAGCGTTGAAAAACTTACCTAAATTATTTAAAGTTTCTTAAAATCTTTAAGTAATTAGCTCATTTATAATTAATATCTAGTTAGTTTGAAAAAAAGTTTTTCTTTTAAAAAAAGAAACTTTGAAAATTTACTAACGAAAGGTACATTTTTAAGAAAATTTACTAAGGAAAAGGTAAATTATTTTAAGATTGTAGTTGTTCGATCCTTCAAATGTTGATAAATAAAAATTCTCAAGCTCGAGGTCGAGGTTGGAAAATAAATTAAAATATTTTTATAATTAAAACGGACCTCGAGCTCGAGAATTTTTGTTTATCGAAAAGGTAAATTTTCAGAATTTTTGAGACAATTTACTAAGGAAAGGTAAATTTTTAAGAAAATTTATTAAGGAAAAGGTAAATTTTCAGAATTTTTGAGAAAATTTGTTAAGGAAAGGTAAATTTTTAAGAAAATTTACTAAGGAAAGGAAATTTTGAAATAAAACTTACTACGAAAAAGGTAAGTTTTCAGAATTTTTAAGAAACTTTACTAAGGAAAATGTAAATTTTCAGAATTTTTGAGAAAATTTAAGGAAAGGTAAATTTTTAAGAATATTTACAAAGAAAATTAAGAAAATTTTCTAAGGAAAGGTAAATTTTTAAGTAAATTTACTAAGAAAAAGGTAAATTTGCAGAATTTTTAGGAAAATTTACTAAGGAATGGTACATTTTTAAGAGAATTTACCAAGGAAAAGGTAAATTTTAAGAATTTTTGAGAAAATTTACTAAGGAAAGGTAAATTTTTAAGAAAATTTACTAAGGAAAGGCAAATTTTTAAGGAAATTTTCTGAGGAAAGGTAAATTTTTAAGAAAATTTACTAAAGAAAAGGTAAATTTTCAGAATTTTTGAGAAAATTTACTAAGAAAAGGTAAATTTTTACGAAAATTTACTAAGGAAAGGTAATTTTTCTTAGTAAATTTTCTTAAAAATTTACCTTTCCTAAGTAATTTTTCTTAAAAATTTACCTATCCTTAGTAAATTTTCTTAAAAAATCTGAAAATTTACCTTTTCCTTAGTAAATTTTCTTAAAAATGTACCTTTCATTAGTAAATTTTCAAAGTTTCTTTTTTTTAAAGAAACTTTTTTCCTATTAACTAGATATTAATTACAAATGAGCTAATCATTTAAAGATTTTAAGAAACTTTAAGTAATTTTGGTGTTTCAACGCTTTCGGTGTAAGAAGAACTATAAAATTGATTGTTATAGAAAAATTTCCATATTATTAGTCACTTGAAAGTATTTAAAATTTTCTTAATGAAAAATTTTTTTAAATAATTTATAATGCTTTCATAAAAATTATCGAAATAATCGCAACTAAATGGATTTACTTTCATATGTGTGAAGAAAAACTATACAAAAGAACTTCATATGAAATTTGTTAAAATGAAAAAAAAAAATTAAAAATATCTAAGAATATAGTAAGTTTTCAATATTTCAATAAATTATTATAGAAATATGTTTAAATTTTAGTGAATTTAATTAATTTTTGTAGATATTTTGTAGGAAATTTTTTTATAATTTGGATAGAAAAAATGAGATTAAAAACTTAAATTAGACTAAATATAAAATTTTTGTTGATCTGAAGCTTGTGAAAAACCATTTAAGAAAGATTATTTGCATACTTTGTATATGAGTATTCATTAAGAAAAAACATGATATTGAAAGAAATATACAATTTCCTTATATTAATCTCTAATATTGTTTGGAATAGTAATTGTAAGAATTTTTGATTCACGACCTAATTTTGTATATTTAATCAAAATTAACTCAAAGTATAAAAGTGTTAAAAAAATGTTTCATAAATTAAACTAAAAATTAAAAGCTAAAAATTAAAAACAAAAAATTAAAAACTTAAATTAAAAATTGAAAACCTAAAAACTTAAATTAAAAAATTGAAAAGCAAATATAAAAACTAAAAACTAAAAAATTTTAAATTGAAAAATCAAAAATTAAAAAACTATAAACTAAAAATTGGAAATTGAAAAATCAAAAATTAAAAAAAAACTAAATTACTAAAAAATTTAAAAATTAAAACTAAAGTAAGTGAAAATTAAAAATATACAAACAAAAAATATAAAAAAGCATAGAAACATGACTTCATGTTAGTGCGCTGTTTAAAATTTTTTCTTTGAATTAGTTCTACCTTTTATAAAATTATATAATTTATAAACGATTCTAGTTATTACAACCATTTATAAAACTCTAAAATAAAACAACAATAAAAAAGAATGAAAATCTAAAATATTAATGAAAAGGAATTTGTGTTGATTTTCCAAAGGAAATTCCATGTGTTGTAAAAATTAGAACTTGTTGTGGTTTTGGGTTTTGTCTTAAGACTGCCCTTATTTTTCAAATATGTATAATATATATATTGATTATTAATATTCTGAGTAAAAATGTTTTGTACTCATGCATATCTAATTATTGAGTATGTTCTCTAATCGTCAAACAGTCAGTACGTCAATGCGTCACTGAAAACAAAGTAGCAATCATTCATACAATTCAGTGTAATGTTACACAAAATGGTGATACATAAAAATGGTCATTAAACTTTTGTTTACTAAATGTTAGCTTGCGTTTTACATTCTTCAAGAACATACAAACATACACATTGTAAACCTAACTCAATCGTCACCATAGATATACATATTACATGTGTACTTGTGAATCATTGATTTGGGTTTACAGTTGACCCTCTATTCATGCGTACACCACACCCTCACCGTTCAAGAAAATCATACAATTTTATTTATAAATTTGGATGATTTTTAATAATTTTATCGGTGCATAGTGTGAAATATGCTTAGATGTCTAATAGTATATGTATAATATGCTAATGGAATTATTTTTTACTTTATATTTTATAATTCTTAAATTACTAAAAATTTTAAATTATTATTTGTTTATAAAAAATTTCTATAATCTAACGGGTGATTTTTTTGAGGTTAGGATTTTCATGCATTAGTATTTGACAGATCACGTGGGATTTCAGACATGGTGTCAAAGAGAAAGATGCTCAGTATGCTTTGACATTTCATCATGAATAGACTTACTAACGAGCAACGCTTGCAAATCATTGAATTTTATTACCAAAATCAGTGTTCGGTTCGAAATGTGTTTCGCGCTTTACGTCCGATTTATGGTCTACATAATCGACCAAGTGAGCAAACAATTAATGCGATTGTGACCAAGTTTCGCACTCAGTTTACTTTATTGGACATTAAACCAACCACACGAATGCGTACAGTGCGTACAGAAGAGAATATTGCGTCTGTTTCTGAGAGTGTTGCTGAAGACCGTGAAATGTCGATTCGGCGCCGTTCGCAGCAATTGGGTTTGTGTTATTCGACCACATGGAAGATTTTACGCAAAGATCTTGGTGTAAAACCGTATAAAATACAGCTCGTGCAAGAACTGAAGCCGAACGATCTGCCACAACGTCTAATTTTCAGTGAATGGGCCCTAGAAAAGTTGGCAGAAAATCCGCTTTTTTATCGACAAATTTTGTTCAGCGATGAGGCTCATTTCTGGTTGAATGGCTTCGTAAATAAGCAAAATTGCCGTATTTGGAGTGAAGAGCAACCAGAAGCCGTTCAAGAACTGCCCATGCATCCCGAAAAATGCACTGTTTGGTGTGGTTTGTACGCTGGTGGAATCATTGGACCGTATTTTTTCAAAGATGCTGTTGGACGCAACGTTACGGTGAATGGCGATCGCTATCGTTCGATGCTAACAAACTTTTTGTTGCCAAAAATGGAAGAACTGAACTTGGTTGACATGTGGTTTCAACAAGATGGCGCTACATGCCACACAGCTCGCGATTCTATGGCCATTTTGAGGGAAAACTTCGGAGAACAATTCATCTCAAGAAATGGACCGGTAAGTTGGCCACCAAGATCATGCGATTTGACGCCTTTAGACTATTTTTTGTGGGGCTACGTCAAGTCTAAAGTCTACAGAAATAAGCCAGCAACTATTCCAGCTTTGGAAGACAACATTTCCGAAGAAATTCGGGCTATTCCGGCCGAAATGCTCGAAAAAGTTGCCCAAAATTGGACTTTCCGAATGGACCACCTAAGACGCAGCCGCGGTCAACATTTAAATGAAATTATCTTCAAAAAGTAAATGTCATGGACCAATCTAACGTTTCAAATAAAGAACCGATGAGATTTTGCAAATTTTATGCGTTTTTTTTTAAAAAAAAGTTATCAAGCTCTTAAAAAATCACCCGTTATATATTCTGTATTACATATGTATTTTTGTTTATACAAAAATAGTATCTCTATATTTTTGTTTAAGACTTTATTATTTTCAAAAATCAGATTTTTTAAAATTTTGTATTATACATTTATTTCATCAATTTCTTTAATTTATCCCATCTATACTAAAATCAATTTACTTTGGTCAATGGAAATTAAAAAAAAAATTGTTCTGTTTGTTCCATTACATTGTGGCATCTCTTCCACATAGTAAAATATTATTTTATGATTTGGCATTTTATGATGTGGCATCTCTTCCACATACTAAAATATTATTTTATGATTTTTGATACTATTTTTAAAATTAACGATTATTTTAGTTACTAGAAAGTACAACATTGGATACGAAAAAGTACAACTTTATTTATGTAGTTTTAAGAAGACATTGAATAAATTGAAGTCAAGAGAAAACACATTTTTTAAATTGTTTCGTCGGTTACACCATAAATGATGACCCCGACGTGATTTTTTCAAACTGATAATTGAACGCTACGAGCACAACATTCCTTTGGTCATATAAATGAGATACGTAGATAATTACTATGGCTAACAACGACGCAAATGTAAACGCCAACATACAACAACGACAACTGGGAAGCACCGAAAATTAAAACGCACATATCGCTAGAGTCGCTGTACGGATTCCCCCATTTTGGCATGCTAAACCTGCTCTATGGATAGCTCAAATCGAATCTCAATTTGTAGCCGCCGGAATAACCAATGATAAGACAAAATATCACACCGTGGTAGCAGCCATCGAAAGTAGTGTCTTATCACAAGTTAGTGACATTGTGCTTAACCCACCTGCAGACAACATGTATGACACACTGAAATCACGACTCATGGAACAGTACGCCGATTCAGAACAAAAACGTATAAAGAAACTTTTACAAGAACTAGAATTGGGTGACATGCGGCCGGCACAATTGCTTCGCGAGATGAGAGGTCTAGCTGGAAATGAAATGAACGACAACATGCTAAAGTCCATATGGTTAGCACGATTACCTCCTAATGTACGAGCAATTATTTCCATCAGCAGCGAACCCCTGGATAAATTGGCGATATTGGCCGATAAAATTTTTGAGGTTAGTGACACACCTCACGCCAATTCTGTTTCTATGACACGCAATAGAACACCGCCGCAATCGGCACTTGAGGAACAGATTAAGTCGTTAACCAAAGAAATAGCTAAATTGAAGACTAAATTCACACAACGAAGAAGTTTGCTGGTATCATCGTAAATACGGTGACAAGGCAAAAAAATGTCGTCAGCCCTGTAGAAACACAAAAAACTAAATAGTCTGTCTGATGCGATGGCCAAAGACAGACTCTTTTCGGAAAAGTGCCATCTCAGTATATACGACAAGAATTCTCAATACAATATCTTGATCGACACAGGGGCTGAGGTAAGCGTCATCCCACCGACTCAACAACAGAAGAAGTATCCAGACAAAAGCTCATATCTTTTCGCTGCAAACCATTCATCGATAAAAACATATGGTGAAAGGGTATTGACTCTGAATTTAGGACTTCATCGCGATTATAGATGGAAGTTTATAGTTGCTGAAGGCGAAGGCAGAAATAAAAACGCTAATGGAACTGGGTATATGCCGCCCGTCTCGAAGTCCATGGGCAACCCCATTACACATGGTTCGTAAGAAAAACGGGGAATGGAGACCATGTGGAGACTTTAGACGCCTCAACAGTATAACAGAACCTGATCGTTATCCCATACCCCATATCCACGATTTTGCACATTTTCTAAGCAATTGTACAGTTTTCTCAACCATAGACCTTCGTAGGGCGTACCACCAAATACCAGTGGAGCCTGCCGACATACCGAAAACTGCTATTACGACTCCTTTTGGGCTATTCGAATTTACGCACATGTGTTTTGGCTTGCGTAACGCTGGTCAAACATTTCAACGTTTTATGGACCATATTTTGCGCGATTTCGATTTTGCTTGGCCTTATTTAGATGATATTTTGGTGGCTTCAACGAGTATGGAGCAACACAAGGAGCATATACGAGCTCTTTTTAGTAAACTTTAGGAGTATGGCGTCATAATGAATCCAGCTAAATGTTTATTTCGGTAAACAGGAAGTCACATATTTGGGATTTTTGGTTAATAAAGACGGAGTTCGACCTCGTCCTGACCGGGGGAGCAAAGATGTATCATAAAGTTACTGGTCCGCCAGTGACGGTTGATACTTCGCCCATGCCTATAACCTACCTCCACGTGGTGCTCCCGGGCAACGCTAGGCAAAGCCAGTTAATTCTGGTGATTATTCCTAGCGGCTAAAGGTTAAGGTCAGGTCCACCAAGTACTATTCCTTTTGGGGAATAACTTGGTAGTGGCTAGTATGTGGCCAGGCTGGCTACGAAGCCTTACCTGAGGCTATAAATAGGTACCACGGGTAAGCTATCAAGCCCAAGGTTACCTCACGGAGTCTTCATTCTCAAAGACAGCATAAGCAAAAACACAAAACTGGAGGTGTCAAAACCTACCAGATGAAATGGTTTTCACATCCCATAATTGTGTAGGTGTCCTAAGGTGTAATGATGTAATGTAAGTAAGATGGTAAGATGGTACATGAGCGAAAGGAGACCGGGTGTGGGTGCGTCAGTTGTTCTGACAAGATACCATGACGGAGGAATGGAGCAAGAGTGTGGGTCGAAGACAAGTCGAAGGCGTTTGAGACAGGCGCGCATGTCAATACAGCGTCCAAGACAAGTCGGAGACCAGTTGAAAAGCGAATTACCGAAAGTTGACGTAAGCATCATCTAGCATGATGGCGCCGATTAGTAAGTTCGGAGCGTAGTAGACGGAGGCAGGCATGAGTCGAAAAGTTCGAATCTGTGAATGGATGAGCTAGTACCAATCCTAGCAAAGATGGCCATTGCAGTAGAATAAGTAGGCAAGAGGGTCAGATGGAAGATGAGTCCAAGAACGCTTGAGTCATTCGACAATACAGTGTTTCGCGGACGAAACGGAAGTCGGTTGAAATGTTGGTAACGAACGTTGTACATATCAGGGCCACCTGATAATAACAGCTAGTAAGAACGAGCGTAGTAGACAAATGGACGGTTATTGGAAGTATGTGTTTTTGCAAGTGCTGCCGATGACCGAGGACAATGTGTTGTACCCTTAAATAGCTTTTTTTGGGAACGGCCCCTCGGGGAGTTTCGTGGTGGCTGTGGTAGCCCAAAATCGCGGGAAGAACACAGTTCGATGTGGATTTGCATTTCAACCAACCGGGTCTACGACCCATAGGCTTTTAGATCGGGCCAATCCAATAGCAAAGGAAGGAGTTTATGCCAAAACAATTCTCCTAGTTTGCTACCATCTAAGGAAGGGGCGCCAGTGGACGCCTTGTATCTCACTCAGTGCTAAGCACACCGTGTGGTTAAGTCAACATGACAGGAACGCACGTAAAACCCAAGAGACTTCTCCTCCTGACCGGATAAAAAGTTTAAACGAATACCAACTTCCCGAACGCGTATGCAGTTTAAGAAGATTTCTCGGAATAATAAATTCTTTCCCTCGTTTTTTGCCACGTGCTGCTGTTCATCAGGAACTTCTATTAAAGGTAATCTTCTTATTAAAGGTAATCGAAAAAATGATCAACCTATAATTGAGTGGACCGACGAAACGAAACAGGCCTTCGAAAAATGCAAAGCATCATTAGGCGAGGCAACATTATTGGTTTTCCCGAAACATAACGCATCATTGGCTCTCACGGTGGACGCATCTGGTACAGCTGTCGGGGCCATCTTACAACATTAGAGCCAAGATGAACTTGAAGATGAAGACTTCACAGAAATATTAGTTTCCATAAACCAATTATGGTAATATACTCGTATTTTTTGATTATGTAAATTCTGTTATATTTGAAATGAAAAAAAAAAATCTCTCTAAAATTAAAAATATTTGAAATAAAATTAAAAAAGCTCAATTTGATATTTAAAAAAATTACAGATGAAATTCAAAATTGTTTTATTTAAAATTTAAAAATATAAATCGAAACTTATGTTTTATATTCATTTTTCCATTTAAAAACCAAAGTATTTATTAATAAGTACTTAATTTTTCAATCAAAAGGTAATGAAATTAAAAAAAAAAAAATTAGCATCTTTTATTTCGACTCCAGTACGTTTTAGCATCTTTTTTTGCAATTTGGCATCTTTTCAATTTCAAATTATGGCAACACTGTAACTTATTAAAGATGGATTATCACTATATCTCGCGCGTTACAATTTTATTTACTCTTTCACAATAGATATCAGTTTCTTCACATCGAAATCTAGTTTCGTAGAATTATCGCTGTATATCTCGCTAGCTTAATATTCATATTCATTTCATTTTAGGAACGTAGTGTCCTATACGACTACGTCCTATGTGCACAATATTAATTCCCCATATATTTATTTTCCTACATAATCCGTTGATGCAAATAGACACATCTCGAAGTGATCAATTTCAATAGGTGCTGTCATCCTTCCTTCACTCTGCACCATTTCATGTCAGTCTGTTAGTCATCACCAGCGTTTTTCACTGTTCTATACTCTATCTTTATCATGTCAATTTTTATTCTTATTATTTAACTTATAATTTTCATAATTTCAACTTTATTTCCTTTATTTAAATCTTTATTCTCATATTTACCATTATCATTGCCAAAAAAATATGACTGATATTGATGTACGATGAAGTACGTTTTTAACTAAATCTTTTCCTTTTTTTCTTATTTTTTTTTATCTTTCCAACATCGATATTTCATTTATCTTTATTAAATTTTCCATTTGGGACATTGACAATTCAATTTTAATTTTACTTATCCTTTTAACTTTATTTTATTTATTCATTAAAATAATATGTATCTGTTTCTTATATAAATTCTAATATATAATTTTTTATATTCCCATATCTTATTGACAGTTAATATTTTTATTATTAATTGACGTTATTTGTTTTAAACAATTTTCAATACAAATTTCACCCATATATTAATTCTAAGATTATCTTTTTATTAATTGAAATTTTATTTAGTTGTTTAATATTTCTCTTAAATAAGTTTCAATATAAATTCTTTCATAGTCATATCTTTATTTACCATACTTTTAAAATTTTAAAAATTTTTAAATAAAATTTTTATTTTCCGTATTTCTTTATAATTAACATTGTTTCTAACTCTGTGGTTGTGGGCCTTAATATGTCCTCTTCTGTAGGACTACTACTAATCTCTTGCCGCTTAGGGAATTATGTTGGTTTAGAAAAATAACCTTCATTTTCCAGTCTTTTTATCTCTGCATCTAATCTATCTAGCACATCTGGCTGTCCTTCAATGTTCCTTGCAGACATTTCTTTTTTATCCTTTTCCTTTCCTTCAGATATGAATTTAACTCCTTCCTGGTTTCCGTTATCCTTTCTTCTAATTTTAGTTTTTTGTCTTTATTTTCCTCAAAATCTAACTCGCTTTTTAAAATATTTATTTTCCTCTGCATACGACTCTTGAAGTCGCCTCTAGTTCTTTTAACTATATTTTATCCTTTTTCAAAATTGTAATTGGTTTAAGACCAATATTTAAAATTTCGGGCTTAACAATCTTTTCCTTATCTTCGGCTTCTTTCAATCATCTATTCCAATTTTCCTCAGCTATTTTTAAGTCCCTTAAAAGTTCTTCCTTCGTTTCCTCCATAAAAACAAAATTTTTACTCTTTTTTGTTATTAAACTATATATCTGACTTGTTGTACCCTTATCTGTTTCCTCACATATCTTCTAAGATGCCTAATTATCACCGTCAGTGTTACCAAAATACATATTAAAATGAAAACCTCTACACTAACACTAATAGCTGGCGGGTTTTTAACAGATTCGTGTACTACCTCACTTATCTTATTTTGACTGTTTCCCATTACTCGGAATTAATTAGTTATGCAACAAAGGAAAATGAAAATTATATTACAATTTTATGAAATTTTTACACCAAGGCAACTTTCAAAAAAAATTTGTATTAAAAAAATTTAAAATTTATTACAAAATACATATTCTGATTTTAGACAATTTACTTTAGATAAGAATTTACATCATTAAAATTGTTTCACGTTTATTCAGTTTTTAGGTATTTTACTTAATAATAATATTTTTGGTTTTATACTTCACATCATTTAAAATTGTTTCACATTTACTCAGATTTTAGATAATTTAATTTCTTACAACACTTGGTTTTATTTAACAAAATAATTTTTGTTTCACATAAGCAAAAATCTTTATTAACAAAATTTTAGCATTTGTATAAATTTTTATACCCTCCACTCCAGTGTGCAGAGGGTATATATAAGTTTGTCATTCCGTTTGTAATAATTAGAAAAAAAAATTTGGACCCCATAAAATATATATATTTGTGATCCTTATAACAACCGGAGTTGATATAGCGATGTCCGTCTGTCCGTCTGTGGAAATCACGATGACGGCATCAATCGGGCAGCTAGGGTGTTCGTTGGCATAAAAAATGATTCATTAGCATCCTGAAAAGTTTGCTATTTAAAATCGTGCAAATCGGACGATTAGGGCCCGAGATTTGAATGAAGAACTAAAAAAAGTCTTGAAAAAATATAATTTTCTATGTTGTTCTTGTCACGATCACGCCCTCAATAGGACAGCTAGGGTGATAGTTTTTAGTGAGAATGATTAACCAAATTCATGGAAGGATTTCTACTTTAAAAATCATTAAAATCGGTGGAACAGGTCCAGGGAAATCTCTGAAAAATTAAAAAAAAAAAAATTAAAAACATGATGTTTCCATATTGTTCTTGTTGTTATTCTAAATGTTGCATTGTTGTCATAGCTGGACTTGTTGTTTTTGTGGTCGTTGTGGTAATAATATAATAAAAACAAACCCTTTGTAAATTTTTTTTGTCAACTCTGGTAGAAAAATTTAAAAGTTTCCATTGTTTTGGCATCACTAAAAGAAATTTGTTAGATCATTTCTGTCATTGCCACGAGCCTGCCTGCAAAATTTCAGATCGATTGGGTCACGGGAAAGTTGTTAAAATCGATCGGGCAGCTAGGGTGCTCGTTTGCATAAAAAATGATTCATTAACATCCTGAGAAGTTTGCTATTTAAAATCGTCCCGAGAATTGGGTGAAGAAGTAAAAAAGTCTTGAAAACATATTAATTGTTTATGTTGTTCTTGTCACGATCACGCCCTCAGTGGGATAGCTAGGGTACTTGTTATGATTTACTAACGTCATGAGAAGGTTTCTGTTTGAAAAATCATGAAAATCGGTTTAACAGGTCCCGAGAAATTACTGAAAAGGTAAAAAAAAATTTTAAAATATATGTTTCTCTATTGTTCTTGTTGTTATTCTAAATGTTGTATTTTTCTCATAGTTGAACTTGTTGTTTTTGCGGTCGCTGTGGTAATAATATAATAAAAAAAAAAAATATCCCACAAAAAACTCTGGTAGGAAAATTTAAAAGTTTCCATTGTTTTGTCATCATTGAAAAAATATGTTATGTCATTTTTGCCGATGCCACGAGCCTGCCTATTAAGTTTCAGATCGATTGGCTCACGGGAAAGGGGCTAAAAATCGATCCAAAATTTTGTCGACAAGCAGACACTACCAGTTAATATAAAGGCAGTAAATAAAGGGAGTAAAAGTTCACCAACAATTTAAAAAACAAATTTTTATGTATTAATTTATTTAAAGAAAAAAAAAATTAAATGAAATAGTAATAATAATAAAAAAAATAATATACAATACAAAAAAAAAGAATATATAAATAAAATAAAATAAAGATAAATGCATTCATAGCATTATAACATATATAAAGGGTCAATGTTTTCTAACCGTAACCGTAACGAGTCAGTTGTTTTTTTTACATGAAAATCATTTAAAACAGTTACCGAACGTAACCGGAACGTCCCAATACTTTTCATGTGAAAAAAGGCTGACACGTTACGTAACAGTTACATGTCGCTAACTTGTTCTTTACACAGGCTACTGCTTTTGCAGCCAACTTCAGGTCTATTTATATAGTTTCATTAAAAAACTTATAAAATTGTTTCTATTATTTTTTGCTGTAAGTAATAAATTATAAATATACTGAATTGCAAACTAAAATGGATACATATATTGGAGGTGCTTTAATACAAAAGAGTTAACGAAAAAAAAAATCAAAAAAAAAAACAACTCTACAACATCAACAGTCATATGTTCTTCAAATAGAAAAAAAACTACAAGTGTGTTTTGTTGGCTACAAAACAAAAATAGTGTTGACAATATGTTAATGCCAAAAAGTGAATTCCTTTTTTTTGGCATTAAATCCGATCATAATTCCCTCAATAAGTTGCACCAATCCGGACTGTGCAAGTTGATAGAAAGTAGTATACGCTTTCTATCTCTTTCCTAAATAAGTACTAAAAATTCAACGTCAAATTTAACGAAACAGGTCGTAGATGCTGTTTCCGACGATTTATTAGCATAAATCTTTTTGTACTAGCAGCTATCAGACTGGTAAGGTCCATTTCGAGTTTTAAATAAAATACTTCGTTTTTTTTATTGAATTCCAACACTAATCCTCCGTTGTTATACCCTCCACTCCAGTGTGCAGAGGGTATATATAAGTTTGTCATTCCGTTTGTAATAATTAGAAAAAAAAATTTGGACCCCATAAAATATATATATTTGTGATCCTTATAACAACCGGAGTTGATATAGCGATGTCCGTCTGTCCGTCTGTCCGTCTGTCCGTCTGTGGAAATCACGATGACGGCATCAATCGGGCAGCTAGGGTGCTCGTTGGCATAAAAAATGATTCATTAACATTCTGAAAAGTTCGCTATTTAAAATCGTCCAAATCGGTCGATTAGGGCCCGAGATTTGAATGAAGAACTAAAAAAAGTCTTGAAAAAATATAATTTTCTATGTTGTTCTTGTCACGATCACGCCCTCAATAGGATAGCTAGGGTGATAATTTTTAGTGAGAATGATTCACCAAATTCATGGGAAGATTTCTGTTTCAAAAATCATTAAAATCGGTGGAACAGGTCCAGGGAAATCTCTGAAAAATTAAAAAAAAAATGAAAAATATGATGTTTCTATACTGTTCTTGTTGTTATTCTAAATGTTGTGTTGTTGTCATAGCTGCACTTGTTGTTTTTGTGGTCGTTGTGGTAATAATATAATAAAAACAAACCCTTTGTACATTTTTTTGTGAACTCTGGTAGAAAATTTTAAAAGTTTCCATTGTTTTGGCATCACTAAAAAAATTTGTTAGATCATTTCTGTCATTGCCACGAGCCTGCATGCAAAATTTCAGATCGATTGGCTCACGGGAAAGGGGCTAAAAATCGATCCAACATTTTGTCGACAAGCAGACACTACCAGTTAATATAAAGGCAGTAAATAAAGGGAGTAAAAGTTCACCAATAATTTAAAAAACAAATTTTTATGTATTAATTTATTTAAAGAAAAAAATAATTAAATGAAATAGTAATAATAATAAAAAAAAATAATATACAATACAAAAAAAAAGAATATATAAATAAAATAAAATAAAGATAAATGCATTAATAGCATTATAATACATATAAAAGGTCAATGTTTTCTAACCGTAACCGTAACGAGTCAGTTGTTTTTTTTTACATGAAAATCATTTAAAACAGTTACCGAACGTAACCGGAACGTCCCAATACTTTTCATGTGAAAAAAAGCTGACACGTTACGTAACAGTTACATGTCGCTAACTTGTTCTTTACACAGGCTACTGCTTTTGCAGCCAACTTCAAGTCTATTTATATAGTTTCGTAAGCATAACTTATAAAATTGTTTCTATTATTTTTTGCTGTAAGTAATAAATTATAAATATACTGAATTTGCAAACTAAAATGGATACATATATTGGAGGTGCTTTAATACAAAAGAGTTAACGAAACAAAATCAAAAAAAAAAACAACTCTACAACATCAACAATGGCAGTCATATGTTCTTCAAATAGAAAAAAAAACTGCAAGTGTGTTTTGTTGGCTACAAAACAAAAATAGTGTTGACAATATAACAAAATATGTAAAAGAAGTTAGTGCTATGAAATATTTTATTTTGTTTAAAAAAAAATCGCAAAATGAAAGGCTATAATTCCATTAATAATCAAAAGGCGTTAAACTAATTTATTTATTTTTACGTTGTACTAATGCATTTTAAATAAGTAAAAGTAATTGTATATTTAAATAAAAATGCATTTGTATTATATGTTGCTGTCGTATTCAGAAAAATCAAGTAGCTGACTATACGACTACAAATGCTGCTGCCAGCAGTCGTCTATGTGTTTCATTCATGATGTTGCATTTTTTTGCGAGCAATACTTACATATATTCTAAATAAAGAAATAATAGTTCTTTTCATACAGCGAAATCTATACAAATATATGTACAAATACTATATGTCAAATTTCAAATTTGCAATAATTGATACATTTTTGAAAGAAAATTGTATAATATGAAATGTCTTTAATTTATTTCATAGAAAACAATTTTTTGAAGTGCGTGGATTTTCCATATTTACTGTTTTACTATTTTCGTAATGAGGTTAAATGAGTTAAAAAGAATTTAAAATATTTGAAAATATTAGGTGAGGATCCTCAAGATGTAATATACGATCGGTCTAAAACTTTTCACTTAGTGCCACAGTTAAATTCGAAACAACAAAAACCCATATATTTTGTGCATAAAGTTTAACATTAAATGTGCTTTTCTAAAATGTCTATATATTTTTTCTCATTCATTTCTGACCATCTTCAATGTAAATTTACCAAAGTTTTTTTTATTGCAATATGTATATAAAACTTAAAAATTTAATATTTTTTATTGTGTATTAACTTATTATTCTGCGATTTTCATTACATCACAAAATGTTACAAATTGGCACTACTGTTTCAAAAACAGAAAACTTCTAAATCAGTTGAAAACAGTTGATCTGTAGAACTGTGTGTGAAATTGTGTCAAATAAAATTACTAATATTAATAAATATAATAATACATATATATATATTTTATTAATTTTGTTAAGAATTAGCACAAAATTGATTTTCCATTTTGCATTTCATTTATAAAGAATTCTGCCATATTTTGTTAAAGGGAAAATCCATTTTTGTTATATTAAAAAAAACAGACTTGCATTTAATTTTTCCATGACTGCCTCAATAATTGCGTAGATGCCACCACAATATTTTTTCTAATTAAAACAGTTGATCTGTAAAACTGTGTGTGAAATTGTGTCAAATAAAATTACAAATATTAATAAATATAATAATACATATATATATTTTATTAATTTTGTTAAGAATTAGCACAAAATTGATTTTCCATTTTGCATTTCATTTATAAAGAATTCTGCCATATTTTGTTAAAGGGAAAATCCATTTTTGTTATATTAAAAAAAACAGACTTGCATTTAATTTTTCCGTGACTGCCTCAATAATTGCGTAGATGCCACCACAATATTTTTTCTAATTAAATATTAACCAATATCTAACTAGAATTATAATTTATTCTGACTAAAAAGTTCCAATTAAAAGTTATTCATCCCAATTATGAATATTCTCAAGGAATTTCTTTCTCACGGAAAATACATTTCTCGAGAAAAAAATTCCTCCAATTATAAATTCCGCGTGAACAAAAAATGATTAACTGGCATCATCGAATTTCGAAGCCACTTGCTTTGCTTATTGACAATTTATTTTCTATTTTTTGTGTGTGTGCAAACGACCCTACAATAAATGTCCCAATAAACATTTTTGTTTGCTATCAACTTGAGGTGCATTTGAGATCAAATACATTTTTCAAATCTCCAACGTTAATTCTCAAATGCCCTCCATAGTTCGAATATAGTCTTCTCAACTTAAAAGGCACATTTTTTATATGGCGATTTTCATAGTTATCAAATTGAGAAATTTGTGATTCTCAACTTGATAGCAAAGAAATATTTCCAATCGGTATCAAATGGAAGGTACGGAATTGCCATATTAAAAAATATTATACTAATTTTAGAAATGAAAACAATGTACTTTTTTAATGTTTCAATTTAATTTCATTATATATTTAACATTACTATGTACATATTTAACATTAAATGTACATATTATGTACATTTTTTAAAATCTAGAATTAAAAATAAATGAATTAATTAGTTGTACATTTTTTGAAAAATTCGACAAAAAGCAGAAATAATTAAAAATATATCAATGATTTATTTGTACTTTTTTGGCATTTTTTAATTTAATTTATTATTTATGACATATTTAAATAATATCTCAGACTTAACACAAATCGTATTCAAGTTGAATAAATGTTTGGTCTCAAGTGGAGAAAAGTGTTGGATATCCAATTGAGAGTAAAAATGATTCTCAAAGATTGGAAAAAAATGTTAAGTCTCAACTTGATGTCAAGTTGAAAGCAAACAAGGAGAAAAATTGTTCAACCCAAGTTGAGAATTACATTTGACATCAATTTAAGAACTTAACTTTTCTCACAACATTGGAGAAATAATATTTCAATGCATACTGGGGAATGACCGAAACTAACACATAAACAGTTTTTTCCTATTTGAAAAACATATGACTGTCATTGTTGCTGTTGTAGAGTTGTTATACCCTCCACTCCAGTGTGCAGAGGGTATATATAAGTTTGTCATTCCGTTTGTAATAATTAGAAAAAAAATTTTGGACCCCATAAAATTTATATATTTGTGATCCTTATAACAACTGGAGTTGATATAGCGATGTCCGTCTGTCCGCCTGTGGAAATCACGATGACGGCATCAATCCGGCAGCTAGGGTACTCGTTGAAATAAAAATCATTCACTAACATCCTGAGAAGTTTGCTGTTTAAAATCGTCCAAATCGGTCAATTAGGGCCCGAGATTTGAATGAAGAACTAAAAAAAGTCTTGAAAAAATATAATTTTCTATGTTGTTCTTGTCACGATCACGCCCTCAATAGGATAGCTAGGGTGATAGTTTTTAGCGAGAATGATTCACCAAATTCATGGGAAGATTTCTACTTCAAAAATCGTTAAAATCGGTCGAACAGGTCCAGGGAAATCTCTGAAAAATTAAAAAAAAATGAAAAACATGATATTTCTATATTGTTCTTGTTGTTATTCTAAATGTTGCATTGTTTTCATAGCTGGACTTGTTGTTTTTGTGGTCGTTATGGTAATAATATAACAAAAACAAAGCCTTTGTACATTTTTTTATCAACTCTGGTAGAAAAATTTAAAAGTTTCCATTGTTTTGGCATCACTAAAAAAATATGTTAGATCATTTCTGTCATTGCCACAAGCCTGCCTGCAAAATTTCAGATCGATTGGGTCACGGGAAAGTGGTTAAAATCGATCCAAAATTTTTTCGACAAGCAGACACTACGAGTTAATATAAAGGGAGTAAAAATTCACCAACATCTAAAGCAAATAATGCTAAAATACCTAGTTGTTAATAAAAAAAAACAATTGGGAAATTCACAATGGGTAATGTATCGTTGTATCTCTTGTATCGTGTATCACTTTACAATAGTGTAAAATTGTTGTCGGTAATTTTCACTGAAAAATCTGATACACGATCCAACTTCATTTGCTATGTTTAGTAAATGTTGTATATTGTATCATAACATATCAGTTCCAAGTGAATGCCAGTTTTTATGAAAAAGAAAAAACAAATACATAGAATATTATCAGCATAAATAATTATAAAATAAAATATGGCAAATAATGCATATAACGCAAATACATCGATAAGTTTATTTATATAAAAATTAATGTTTATATTTTTAGTATGTATATATTTTCTCTTTCAGTACCAACCAAAACATTTAACATTTTTTTTTTTTTTTTTCATTATAAATTAAAATGTAAGAGGTACGTAACTAAAACTCCAGGGTATATCTCATGACCAAAAAGCAAACACTGACAAGTGTTTTCTCTTATACAAAATAGCAGAAGCGACGAAGCGATCTTTCCTCGTTGGATCGAAAATTACTAAAGAAAGCGTTTTACAATATGAAAATACAACTGAGTGTTCACAACAAATGATTGTATTGTGTATTTCAATACAACATACAATATACAACACCTGTTGTGAATTGCCCAAATGTAAATTTAGCAAAAAAATTTATGTATTAATTTATTTAAAGAGAAAAACACAAAAATAACGTTTGATGTTGTATTTTTTGTGTGTAATATTTAAATATACATACATACACATATTAAATAATACAAATAATGTACATATATTATATATATGTATGTATGTATATTCATAGTAACTGCATGTTAGAAATAAATCGGTTATTTTAGTTACATAAAATTCTGCAGTATTTTGTTGTGGGGAAAATACATTTCTTTTGTATTAACAGAGTGTCACTTCATTTTGCTCAGCGTGACTATGCCACAGTAGATGCCGCCATAATTTTTGTTTGTTCTAATTAGCTTTGCAATAGTTATTTCTATTTTAACATGAATGTTAATATTTTCAACTAGATATCATACAGAACAATGTTAAGAGTATACACGGGTTGGTCTTTTATTTTATACGTTTTTTTCATTATTCTTTTACAAATATGAACATAAGTTTGGCATATTACCCACCAATCTCACATCACACTGCAAGTTCGAAAAACTCAATACACTCACATTTTTTTTACTAATACACACACATTTTCCGCAGTGGTCACACTAATGGCACCAAATTTTTCGTGCGAATAGTGGCAGACACTAACGATGATTAATGTTACCCTGTTATAAATTTAATGCAAATTTACTGGATTCTGTAAAATTGTTATTAAAGTTTTAACTTGTTAAATCTATTATAATGATTTATTTTTTGAAATGCGCATACAAAAACGCAAGTTTGTTAATTATAGAGCATAAATATTATTAACTATTATTAAAATAATACTAATAATAATAAATGTAAACATTTTCCCTCAAACATGTGCCTGTATAATAAACTTGGTAACTCTACTTAAAATAAAATAAGAGAGAGAAGTATACAAATTTTTTCAAGTTTACGCTTCGACAACATTTTAAAAATGAGATTGCAGTCAGATGTTTGAGCATAAAAATTAATGGCGATGGATTCGACTAATTCGAACAATTTTTCGTTGATAATACGTACACAACGATTTTACAATTTCAGTGTGATGTGAGATTGGGGGGTTAACTTTTTGTTGTCTTTACAAAATAGAGTTACCGAGTTCGTCAATGAGTTTTTTGCTTACAAAACAGTTCTACATAGTTATATAGAATTATTATTCTGCTTTACCTATAAAATATCTGATTGCGATTAAATCTAATTTTTAAAAATTGTTTATAATTAATAAAGCATTATTATTCACATAAATACAAAATTTCACTTTTTAAATTTTCCATTCAAATTTAAGAATATATCAATTATAATAAAAACTGAAAATAAAATTTCCAATTATAAATTAGAAAATATTAATTGAGTTTCAGAAAATCATATCAAAACGTCGGAAATAATAATTTTAAATTTAGAAATATCTTTACATTTAAAAATGTTTACATTTAAAAAAAATATTGCCATTCAGGAGATATTAATAACTTTTCAGTACCGCGATTCAGTAACTTCTTTTAACGATAGTCGAATTGTAAAAAAAAAGAAAATTGCAAAATTATCAGTAAAATTTTGAAACGATATTCGCTATTGTTAAAGTCAGCTGTTGTTGTTATCTAAACGACAACCATTTTTGTGTTGTTTATCCAATCGATAAAAACTTCAATTTTTAGGTTGAAATGTCGTCATACATAAATAAAAATCATGAAATAGTGAAAATATTTTGCTTTAATTAAAAAACTTTATATAAATAAAAAAATTAAATAGCATATTCAATTCATTATTTCATTTTCAAATAAATAATCAGAAATATTAGTAAAAAAAATAAAGATATTAAACATAAACATAAAATCATCCTGTCAAACACGAAGTAATTTGTTTTTTTCTATTCTTTGTGTTTTTCGCTTATTTTGACAGGGATGCCACTCCTTTACAATTTAAATAAATAGAAAAAACAGATTTGTCGATATTAATTTAAATTCAATGAATTTAAAAAAACCTCAAATGATATTTAAGAATTGCTAACATAAAAATTGTTACATAAGTAAACGTAATTTTATGAGAATGTTATTTTTTATATATAAATTTTCACAATTTTTTTTGGATGAAAATTTGAAGTTTTTCAGAAAATAAAGATAACATTAAATTATTTTATTTAAAATGTTTGGGACTTTTCGTTTTTTGCGTTTTTCATCCCTAATTTGATTATTTATTATTATAAATTTATTCACTATGTTTTCAAAATATGGCAATATTTTAAAAAAAGTTGAGAGAGCTTTTTTTTTGGTTATTATTTTGTTACTCCATCCGACCTATATGGCCACAATGAAGAAATATTTGGCCAGTTAAAAGAAACTATACAGCCATCTCCAATTAGAACGATTTAATGCATATAGCCACTCTACACAACCATTACCTTTGCAATGGAGGTTAGGGCGAGCTATTTAATTAGCAAAAACTAAATTAAACGAGAAGTTATGTCATATAACCGGAAACGCATGCATATAGGTGTATAACCAAAATGCATGCCGATCAGCAACCACGATGACCAAAAAGCAAACACCGAAATAAATCCGAAATAATGAAAAGAAGAAAACCAACCCAAAGAATTTGTTGAAATAATTTGGTATTAAGTTTAACAAATTGTTTACTTTTTCATTTACATTTATTATCAAGACTCAAACCGAGGTGGAGGGTATCAAAGATTCGGCACAGCCGAATTTAACACTCTTACTTGTTTTATTTCTATCCTTTCATGTTGAAATTCATACGTTGATCTTTTCCTCCGAGTTAAAATACCAGCAGCTATTTGATCTCTTGTTCTGATTATTTACCATCTCCTACAAACCAGCTCCACAAGAAGCACATTCACACCCAGCGAATCAACATTTTCATTGGTCCAATCGAACCGGATTAGGAGAAGATAAATTATACTCATCTTCATTATTACTGTCATCTGTAACCAGCACTCGCCTACTCCAAACAACATAAATCAGGTACGTTTGTTTATTGTTTATTGCGTTTGATAGTGCTACATACTTTTTTTTTTACAAATTAAAATAAATTAAACACAGGAGTTTTTTAGAAAATATCCGTTTAGGGAGTTTAGTGAAGTTTATTGCGAAGAAAAAGTATAAAGGGAAAAATAAATGAAAAATAAAAATCCCGTCGGGAAGTGTGAAGTCCAAAGTGTAAAGTTCAAAGTTTTATTTTCTCATATTACGAAAATACACATACACATACACCGTCTCTTACAGATTTCCCCGTCGAATAAATAAACATTGCGAATTCTCCTACTTTTTTTAACTACTCGCCTTATCAACGACGATCTTACCTCTGTACTATTTTCCCCTTTCATAAGTGTCTACTCTTTCTTTAATAACTGTCCAGAGCTAGAGCTCTTAGTTGTGTGTTTCTTATTCATTTCGTTTTTTTTTTCTTTTTCTTCTACCTAGTCGATCACACTATAAGAGTCTCTTAATTCCTTTTCCCCTCCACTCTTCCTTATTGGAATAGAAATCAATCTACGTATACGCACATTAACGTACATATGTACGTATGTTAACATTTCTTCCTATTTGACCATTGCTCTGCAGCTTAAAACAAAAATCTCTTTTCTTATAATAAGTTTGAGAGTTTCTTCGTTGTACTTTTTCCATTAGAGGAGAAGTTAAAATTGCATTTTTTAATACACAAACACACACACTAACTTGTGTCAACATTCATGTAGTTGATATTTGAAAATTGTTCAGCAGCTTAAAAATTCTCTTTTCCAATAAAGAATATACATATATTAATACAAACCATATGAATATTAAGAGGGTCATTAAACTTCTTTTGATATTTGTATTCTTCCAGTATTTCAAACATATATCGTAGGCTGAAATTTTAAAGGGCAAATTTTTAACTGCTTTAATCCGTGCAAATGTTCAATAGAAAATTGTAAACACTTTTCTACTAATTTCAAAGAAGACACTTACGTTTAGCAGTTCAAAATTTTTCAAACATATTTTAAGATTTTTTTCAACATTTCATTGCAAAACTTTAAGATTTTTCCAAACAAATTTTAAAATTTTCCAACCAAAGTTTAAAATTTTATAAACAAACTATAAATAAATTTAAAAATTTTTCAAATAAATTTAAGAGTTTTGCAAACATACCAAAAGTCTTTTTTTTTATAAACAAATTTAAAAATTTTTCAAATAAATTCTGAAGTTGTTTCAAACGAATCTTAAAATTTTTCAAACGAATTTTAGAATTTTTTCACACAAGTTTTAAAGTTTTTCAACCAGATTGTAAGGTCTTTAAAATAAATTTTAAAATTTTTCCCAAACAAATTTTAAAGTTTCTTAAATTTTTCAAACAAATTTTACAGGCTGTTTTTCAAACAAATTTTTAGATTTTTTTTCAGAAAAATTTTTTGGTTTTTTCAAACAAATTTTAAAATTTTTCCCAAAAAAATTTTAAAGTTTCTTAAATTTTTCAAACAAATTTTAAAGGCTGTTTTTCAAACAAATTTTTAGATTTTCTTCAGAAAAATTTTTTGGATTTTTCAACCAAATTTTAAAATTTTTCCAAACAGATTTTAAAGATATTTCAAACAAATCTTAGGATTGTTTCAAACAAGTTATTTTCTCAAACAAATTTTAAAGTTTTTTTTTAAATTTTTCCAAACGAAAAAAACACTTTTTCAAAAGAATTTTGAGGTTTTTTTTCAAACGAATTTTAAAATTTTTCAAACAATTTTAGGCAAATTTTAAAGATTTTTCAACCGAATTTTACGATTTTTTTTTCAAACAAATCAGAAAATAAATATAAAATTGTACAACAAGTAATAAATATATCGGAAATAAAAATTGTGGATTCAATAAAGCTTTTTGTGCGTACTTTATATCACAATTTTAAGGAAAGACTGGGTAAAGAATTTTGTGTCTGATTTCATCCAATATTCAGATACAAATTTAGCTACAGCTTTTTATTTCGCTTACATCGATATTTGTTAGAAAATCTGTCCACCTGTCAAATCGATTTCGGTTATATTACAATTCAAGATTATATTGTATAAGCTTAAACTTTTATATCGTGGTTTTTTAATTTACAATTTTAATTGATCTTTGTCTGATCCGAATATATTACTTTTATTAAATTTCAAATCCATTCAAGATGTCTTTGGACCATTTTATTCGTTTAGCGGTTAGCTTAGTCGAATTCGATTCTGACTTTACAGATAATTGTTACCCTATCAACTCTCTCCATGCTATTGAAGTCCACAGGGATGAAATAAAGAATCTTTGGTCAAGAATCCAAACCGCTTACGAAAAACTTGTCTTCGAAGTAGAAAACGAAGATGATAGCAAAAGGAAAAAAGACTCAGAAAATAGAAATTTAGAATCATTAAAAGTCAAGTACAAAAGTACTTATATTACTTACTGTAATTGTCAGGCTAAGCTATCAGAGCTGTATGACTCTCGTAGATCTGAGTCTGGTCCTAAAGTAAGCCATCCAGAATCTGAAGCTAATTCTTCTCAAGCCTCTAACAATTCCCATAGTGTTCATCTTCCGCCTTGTGATATTAAGGTCTTTAATGGCGATTACTTGCTTTGGCCCACTTTCCGGGATTTGTTTACGGCAATATACATTAATAATTCGAGATTAACTCATATTGAAAGGCTTCTTCACCATATCAAAAAACTGCTGGTGAACCGAGGGACATAGTCAAAAAAAGTCCGTTGACAAATCAAGGTTTTGATATAGCCTGGGCAAGTCTTTGTACTCGATATGAGAATCGAAGAGTACTCATTAATGCGCATCTCCGAATATTGTTCAACCTACAGTCCATAACTTCAGAATCTGGAATTGCGATTAAACAGCTTCAACGCGATATATCATCCTGTATTTCTGCTCTTCAGTTATATGATATCGATGTTGCAAGTTGGGATCCAATATTTGTCTCTCTTTGCACCAGTCGTCTCCCGCATACAACTTTGAGCTTATGGGAGCAGGGTTTAAGCGATAAGACATCCATTCCAAGCTGGTCTACTTTAGACGCTTTCTTGACAAATCGGTATAGGACCTTAGAATCTATTGCTGAGAATCGTATTAATTCTAACGTCAAATCCAATGAATCGAAAACTAAAACTTTAAATCCAAACAAAATTAGTGCATTTCAAAATAATATTTCAGAACTAAAGTGTTCATTGTGCCCCAACGATTCACATATTATTCGAAAGTGTCCAAGATTTCTTAAAATGAACTATTCTTTGAGGTTTTCAGAAATTAAAAATATGCTTGAATTGTTTCTCAAAAACTCATAGCGTGAAAAGCTGTAATAGTAAGCACAATTGTTTTAAATGCAACAAGCGTCATAACACTTTACTGCATAAAGAAAGTGATATTTCTGAGCCTCCTTATTCCGAGCAGCTACCTAGTACGAGCACTAATTGCAACCTTAACCCACACTCAGCTCCATTTTCAGCTAGATCAAATTCTCAACCAATACAGTCCACAAATATTTCGGGGGCTGGGGTGGTTCAAAATTGTTTCGCTTCAAATTCTAAGGGTGTATTGCTAGGTACTGCGATAGTAAACATATGCCATTTAAATATGAAATATAAAGCACGAGCTCTTATAGATTCTGGATCGGAGGGTACTTTTATTTCTGAGCGCCTGTTTAATCTCCTTAAACTACCTTCCCAACGTACAAATGTACAAATTTCAGGATTAAACAACACTATATCTGCTAAGGTTCAACGGGAGTGTTCACTAGTACTTAGCTCTAGATTCAGCGATAATGTAGAGATATTCGTTAACGCTTTAGTCGTCCCAAACTTAGCAGGTAATCTTCCAACTCAACCTGTTGAGTCATCAATATTTTCCAATCTTCCCGAGATTCGGCTAGCTGACTCTCAATTTTATAATAGTTCCAAGATAGAGGTCCTGATTGGTGGTGATTTGATTCCATCAATCATGCTTTCGGGGGTAAAACGTGAAGTTTGTGGCTCCTTAATGGCGCAAGAAACTGTATTCGGATGGATAATTACTGGCCCCATTACACTTAGTTCATTCACATTTTGTTCCACATTAGCGTCGTATGTGTGCGAGATCTCTCTAGATAAAGAGATCTCACGTTTTTGGGAGGTGGAGAATCTTCCACGGAAGAACTTGATCTCCCCATCCGATAAATTTTGCGATGATCTGTACCAGAGGACCACAAAAAGAAATAAAGATGGCAGATATATAGTTTCGTTGCCATTTAAGGAAGGATATCCTGAGAAACTCCATCTTGGTCAATCCCGATCGAGTGCTGTTGCACAGTTCTATAGAAATGAAGCTAGATTACTTCGAACTCCATCCTTTAAAAATGAATATGATGAAGTTGTACAAGAATATGTGCACTTAAATCATATGTCCGTAGCCACTTCTCCTGATTTTCTTAAAGTTCCGTTGCATTATTACTTACCTCATCATGCGGTGATTAAACCAGAAAGTACAACCACCAAGGTCCGTGTGGTTTTCAATGCTTCAGCTCCATCCTCCAATGGGTTAAGTTTAAATGATATACTCCATATAGGTCCAGTTCTACAAAATGACTTAACTCTCTTGATACTTAAATGGCGATTTTTCCGATATGTGTTCAATGCTGACATTCAAAAGATGTACAGACAAATCTTAGTGAATCCAGAACACAGTCGCTATCAAAGAATTATATTTCGGAAAGATCCAAATCAAATCATCCAAGATTTTGAATTGAAAACCGTTACCTTTGGGGTCAACTGTGCTCCATATTTAGCTATTCGGACCATATTGCAACTCGCTGATGATGTTCAAGCAATTTATCCAATTGCTAGCAATATTCTCCGAAATTATATGTATGTTGATGATGCGCTGGCCGGTGCTCACTCTATTCCAGAGGCAAATAAATCCAAAAATGAGCTCATCCTTGCTCTTAAATCAGCTGGTTTTTCACTGAGAAAATGGACAGCAAATTCCAAAGACGTCCTTGCAGATCTCCCGCCAGAACATCTCCTTAATGAAGATTTCCTCGACTTTGAGAATAGCAGTACAGCGAAAACTTTGGGAATCCGTTGGAACGCTCGGTCGGATTCATTCTATTTTACGACAAAGCCTTTTCCTGAATCCTCCGAATATACGAAACGAGAAGTATTGTCTCAAATTGCCAGACTATGTGATCCTGCTGGATGGCTTTCTCCTTGTGTTGTGCTCGCTAAAATCCTTATGCAGAAGATATGGATTGAAGGAACAGATTGGGATGACGTCCTTTCTCCAGATTGCCTTTCTCAGTGGAAAACTTTTCAATCCAATTATTCAGCAATTAACGACATACATATTCCTAGATGGCTTAATTTTATTCCAAATGCTGAAATTCAATTCCATGGATTCTGCGATGCATCTGAGAAAGCATACGCAGCAGCATTATACATCCGAATAGCTAATGGTAACTCCATATCCACTCACTTGGTCTCTTCAAAGACCAAAATTGCTCCTGTTAAAACACTTTCCATTCCTAGATTAGAGCTCTGTGGAGCCGTTCTATTAGCAGAAATGATAGACAACCTTATTCCAAAGTTAGATATTGGCAACTACTCTACTTTCTGTTGGACTGATTCCACAATCGTGCTTTCCTGGCTAGCTAAACCCCCGTGTTCGTTGGTGACCTTTGTCGCTAATAGGATTTCAAAAATAGTTCAGATAGTTGAACCCCCAATATTGGTCTCATGTCACATCAGAAAATAATCCTGCAGATTTAGCTAGCCGTGATATTTTTCTTCAAGATATCATTCACAATGACCTTTGGTGGCATGGACCGCAGTGGCTTCAAGATTCCAATACAAATTGGAATTGCCCGAAGTCAAAAGTTTTTCCAGAAACTGATCTGGAAAGGAAGCCCATGAAAGTCCATTTTACTTACTTTCAAAATTTTGATGATATTTTAGAACGGTTTTCGTCATATTCAAGGGCAATGAGAGTCATAGCATATATGTATCGATTTTATTACCGAACACATCCAACATGTCGCACTAGATTTCACAAACAGTCGATTATTGTTACTAGTTCTGAAATTGTTGCTGTACGTGACAAACTCATTGCCACGTACCAAAAAGCGTTATATCCTAACGAATACCAAGCACTGTCTTCAAAAAAGTCAATAGCTTCTTCGAGTCCAATTATGAACTTAAATCCATTTCTCGATCAAGAAGGGTTAATTCGTTCGTGTGGTAGACTTGAAAATTCTCCCGGACTATCACACAACGAAAAACATCCTATAATTCTTCCGTACAATTGTCAATATTCGCGACTCTTAGTCAAATTCGTTCACGACATTACCCTTCATGGAGGTAATCAGTTAGTTCTTCGTATTGTCCGGAATCAGTACTGGATTCCAAAAGTCAAAAATCTGATTAAAACTACGATTAACAAATGTAAACCCTGTATCTTATACAAGAAAAGATGTCAAAAACAGATAATGGCTGCATTACCTCCTGCTAGATCTGAAATTTCCCGTCCATTTACACACACTGGCCTCGATTTCGCAGGTCCTTTCGACATTAAAAGTTATTCCGGAAGAGCATGTCGAATTACAAAAGGATATGCGTGTATATTTGTCTGTTTCTCTACAAAGGCAATACATTTAGAAGCCACTTCAGATTTGTCCACTTCTGCATTCCTAGCTGCCTTCAATCGCTTTGTTTCACGACGCGGGTGTCCGCTCCACCTACATTCTGATAATGGAACCACATTTGTTGGCGCTTCCAGGACACTTGCCAAAGAATTCCTTCAAACATCTCATGAAGCGGTGGCTGCTAACTATGCCCATCAAAACATTACGTGGCATTTTATTCCGCCCGGAGCTCCGCATATGGGTGGTTTGTGGGAAGCAGGAGTTAAAAGTTTTAAGTCCCATTTCAAAAAGGTTTCTGGCTGCTTTAAGTACACTTTCGAGGAATTCTCCACACTATTGTCTCGTATAGAAGCGTGTTTAAATTCTCGTCCATTGGCGCCTCTTTCTCAAGATCCTTCCGATTTAGCTGCGTTGACTCCCGGGCATTTTCTTATAGGTACCCCAATACTGGCTCCAATAGATCCACCGATTAATGAATCGGCAGCATCCATAACCAATCGCTGGCAACGGCTAAAGCTTGTGCACAAACGGCAACGGCTAAAGCTTTGTACCCGATGGAAAATGGAATATTTGAAAGAGTTGCAAAAGAGAGTAAAGTGGCAAAAACCAGAGGAAAATTTAAAAGAGAATTCACTTGTCGCTATTAAAGATGAAAACCTTCCTCCAAATTCCTGGCGTCTTGGCAGAGTCGAAAAGCTATATTTCGGGTCCGATAATAGTGTTCGTGTTGCCGATGTCTATACTCAAAAAGGAAAGATTACTCGGCCAATAACAAAATTAGTAGTCCTCTGGGCAGATTAGTCATTTGTATATTTTATCCTTCTTTACAGTTCAATATGCCTAAAAATTCAGCCAACCAGAAGCGCGATAAGCAACAATCTCGTCGTCGTAATCCACAATCGAAGCTTTCCTCAAAATACAAATCCTTCATATGCAAACTTTGTCGTCAGCCTCATCCCTTAAAATCTTGTAGGAAATTTTTGGCTATGAATATTACCGAACGTCTTCAAGCTGTTCGAACACATAAATATTGCGTAAACTGTCTGGCACTTGACCACTCCCAAGGGATATGTTTGTCCAACCACGGTTGCAAGAAGTGCAAGAAATTCCACCACACACTTCTGCATATTAATCCGAGATTAACCAGAGATCTTTCTGCTTCACCATCGCGCTCTCCATCCCCACGACCATCAACGTCTAGAAGCGTTCGTCCTAGAGACACCTCACCCGTGTCCAAATTGTCCACCAAATCTGCACCTAAAGCTTCTTCGCTTACTGCTATTCTGCGACAGAATAGCATTATTCTCCTTCCAACGGTGCTTGTTAAGTTGGAATCCACAACTAAACATGCGCGCTGTCTACTAGATTCTGGCTCAGCAATTAGCCGCATTTCTAGAAAATTCGTTGAAAAACTGGGTCTAACGACTTCGGCAGATTCAAAATTTTATGAGTCTGCAGGAATCGACGCAATTATAGCTGTGGACATGTATCCTAGGGTGATTTGCGAAGGTGTTATCTCTAAGACGGGCGTTCCGACTGCACAAAGCACCATATTTGGCTGGACTATTTACGGATCATGTTCAATTTAAATAACTACAATTTTATCCAGCATTATCAAACGCATCTTTAAACAAAACAAACGTACATTTATCCTTATACCTTTTATTTCCAAAAATGTAAACTACTAATATAATTAAATAATGAATTATGATAAATTGGAATATTATTTGTTACATATTTCTCTAACTTTATTTTATACTCCAGTTAAGTGAAAAAGTATCTACGACGTTTGTACATTCGAGGTTTCCTTTTATTGCATATCCTGCAAGGCGGGCGGTAATGTTAATGCCAAAAAGTGAATTCCTTTTTTTTTGGCATTAAATCCGATCATAATTCCCTCAATAAGTTGCACTAATCCGGACTGTGCAAGTAGATAGAAAGTAGTATACGCTTTCTATCTCTTTCCTAAATAAGTACTAAAAATGCAACGTCAAATTTAACTAAACAGGTCGTAGATGCTGTTTCCGACGATTTATTAGCATAAATCTTTTTGTACTAGCAGCTATCAGACTGGTAAGGTCCATTTCGAGTTTTAAATAAAATACTTAGTTTTTTATTGAATTCCAACACTAATCCTCCGTTGTTTTATTTCTATCCTTTCATGTTGAAATTCATACGTTGATCTTTTCCTCCGAGTTAAAATACCAGCAGCTATTTGATCTCTTGTTCTGATTATTTACCATCTCCTACAAACCAGCTCCACAAGAAGCACATTCACACCCAGCGAATCAACATTTTCACAATATAACAAAATATGTAAAAGAAATTAGTGCTATGAAATATTTTATTTTGTAAAAAAAAAATCCCAAAATGAAAGGCTATAATTCCATTAATAATCAAAAGGGGTTAAATTAATTTATTTATTTTTTTTTACGTTGTACTAATGCATTTTAAATAAGTAAAAGTAATTGTATAGTTAAATAAAAATGCATTCGTATTATATGTTGCTGTCGTATTCAGAAAAATCAAGTAGCTGACTATACGACTACAAATGCTGCTGCCAGCAGTCGTCTACGTGTTTTATTCATGATGTTGCATTTTTTTGCGAGCAATACTTACATATATTCTAAATAAAGAAATAATAGTTCTTTTCATACTGCGAAATCTATACAAATAAATGTACAAATACTATATATCAAATTTCAAATTTCATAGAAAAAAATTTTTTGAGGTGCGTGGATTTTCCATATTTACGGTTTTACTATTTTCGTAATGAGGTTAAATGAGTTAAAAAGAATTTAAAATTTTTGAAAATATTAGGTGAGGATCCTCAAGATGTAATATACGATCGGTCTAAAACTTTTCACTTAGAGCCACAGTTAAATTCGAAACAACAAAAACCCATATATTTTGTGCGTAAAGTTTAACATTAAATGTGCCTTTCTTTAATGTCTCATTCATTTCTGACCATCTTCAATGTAAATTTACCAAAGTTTTTTTTATTGCAATATGTATATAAAACTTAAAAATTTAATATTTTTTATTGTGTATTAACTTATTATTCTGCGATTTTCATTACATCACAAAATGTTACAAATTGGCACTACTGTTTCAAAAACAGAAAACTTCTAAATCAGTTTGAAAACAGTTGATCTGTAAAACTGTGTGTGAAATTGTGTCAAAAAAAAATTACAAATATTAATAAATATAATAATACATATACATTATTCAACTTATAAGTAAATAGGTAAGTTATTTTATTAATTTTGTTAAGAATTAGCACAAAATTGATTTTCCATTTTACATTTCATTTATAAAGAATTCTGCCATATTTTGTTAAAGGGAAAATCCATTTTTGTTATATTAAAAAAAACAGAGTTGCATTTAATTTTTCCGTGACTGCCTCAATAATTGCGTAGATGCCACCACAATATTTTTTCTAATTAAATATTAACCAATATCTAACTAGAATTATGATTTATTCTGACTAAAAAGTTCCAATTAAAAGTTATTCAGCCCAATTATGAATACTCTCAAGGAATTTCTTTCTCACGGAAAAAACATTTCTCGAGAAAAAAATTCCTCCAATTATGAATTCCGCGTGACCAAAAAATGATTAACTGGCATCATCGAATTTCGAAGCCAGTTGCTTTGCTTATTGACAATTAATTTTCTATTTTGTGTGTGTGTGTAAATGACCCTACAATAAATGACCCAATAAACATTTTTGTTTGCTATCAACTTGAGGTGCATTTCAGATCAAATACATTTCTCAAATCTCCAACGTTAATTCTCAAATGCACCTCAATGTCCGATTATAGTCTTCTCAACTTAAAAGGCACATTTCTTATATGGCGATTTTCATAGTTATCAAATTGAGAAATTTGTGATTCTCAACTTGATAGCAAAGTAATATCTCCAATCGGTATCAACTGGAAGGTACGGAATTGCCATATTAAAAAAAATTATACTAATTTTAGAAATGAAAACAATGTACTTTTTTTAATGTTTCAATTTCATTTCATTATATATTTAACATTATTATGTACATATTTAACATTAAATGTACACATTATGTACATTTTTTGAAATCTAAAATTAAAAATAAATGAATTAATTATTTGTACATTTATTGAATATTTATATTAAATATGTCAAAAATAAGAATTTAAATTGAAAAATTCGACAAAAAGCAGAAATAATTAAAAATATATCAATTAATTATTTGTACTTTTTTGGCATTTTTTAATTTAATTTATTATTTATGACACATTTAAATAATATCTCAAACTTAACACAAATAGTATTCAAGTTGAAAAAATGTTTGGTCTCAAGTGGAGAAAAGTGTTGGATATCCAATTGAGAGTAAAAATGTTTCCCAAAGATTGGAAAAAATGTTAAGTCTCAACTTGATGTCAAGTTGAAAGCAAACAAGGAGAAAAATTTTTCAACCCAAGTTGAGAATTACATTTGACATCAATTTGAGAACTTAACTTTTCTCCAACATTGGAGAAATAATATTTCAATGCATACTGGGGAATGACCGAAACTAACCCATAAACAGTTTTTTTCTATTTGAAAAACATATGACTGTCATTGTTGCTGTTGTAGAGTTGTTTTTTTTTAAATTTTTTTCGTTAAACAGCAATATTTGTGAATTACCGGTTGTCGGAAAGTGAAGTTAATTCTAAAGTGTTAACTTAAATTGTTAAAATAAACAGAAATATAGACATAAATAAAGTTAATACTTTCTACATATATATTTAAAAAAAAGCTGATTATTTAAATGATTCAAGTGATATCGCACACAGAATGTTTAGAGTTTAATATGAAAAATAACTGCGCAAACGTGTTGTCCATTGACTTTGCCTCCTTTCGGGATTCTAATAAAAGAAAGGGAGGTTCAATTGGTTTGGCGGCTACAAGTTTAGGTTTTGGAAAGGTAACTAATTAATTAAATTAAAAGTGCAAGTTAATTTTTGTTGTTTCTTTAGGACTCTTCAAAATATGTCAGTGAATTCGTTAGTCCCATTCTCAATTGTTTAAACGATCAATATTTACGTGTCCGGTATTTTGCGTGTGATCCTTGTATAACTTGGTGGCATGTTCCTCCATTATACCCTTCTCCGATTTATTTCCTGCTGGCGTCTTGTGACCTATTCCTGTTGGATTGTTTACTTAAAAATATTGTTATAGAATCTTCACAAACTTTCAGTCTAGAAGCTTTTATACCTCTTCTTAAGGAACGCATTTATGTAAAGAATTATATTGTGCGACAATATGTTATATCCTGGATTGCGATTGTGAATGCTGTACCTGAAAATAATATGGTTATCTATTTGATATTATTTATGTACTTTTTATGATGGTAGATAATACACAAGAAATACAAATGTGTGAAACTACGCTGACAGTTTCTTAAATCGATTCGTAATGATTCCAGTTCAATGCGCATGGAAGACACTACAAATATATTAATAATACATGCGCAATCACCAAACTTATTAAGGTAATGCACTGAAATTTTATTAAAAATTGTAGCTAAAAACAAAGAAAATCTTCATTGCAGAATTTTACATTAATCCTTGTATCTATCTTTCAGTCTATTGCCATAACATGGATACGGGAGTTTGTTTTATTTGGTTCGAATGTTTTAGTTTATGCCATTCTACCATGTCTGGAATATAATGTTGATAATATGAAGAATAATAAGGAATGTGCAGTATCCGTAAATACATCAATAATGAAATTAGTTTCTTCAAAAGAACAAAGATCTCAGAATATTCAACAAATTGTTTTATGGAGGTATTATAACAATATCTCACACACGGTTCTGTACAAACAAAGGCAGCAGTATTTCAATTTTCCAAATGATGTGTATCAGTTTTGGCCGAAATTCTTATTTCACAACACTCAAAACGTAAGCTGTATTATAAATTTTTTATATATAATTGTTATAATAAATTGTTTTCTTTAAGAAACTACTGATTTCCATAAGGCCCATTACCGGAAATTTCTATTGAGTTTAGTCAATTTATTCAGTGCTAAGTTGCGCACCACTTTGAGGGATGTTTCGAGTGAAGAGTCAGCAGAGTTATTTAGATGTCTGTATAAATTTAAGCCCATTGTCCTGTTTGCTTTGTCATTATTTCAATATTTAATGTTTGTTTATATTTTATTTTGAATTGCTTGATTTTTAATACAATAAATAAATAAATAAATAAATAAATAATAAATCGTGTTTCATTATAATCAAGCGTGAAATTTCGAAATTAAATTTATTTTAAAGAAAAATTAAATAAAAAAATTAATAGCATAGCTATGATGCGAGCACTTGTGGAGGAAATTGGGAATAGCCAAAGGATTGGTAGAAGTCAATTGCGGGCTGAATTTATGGAAAACACAATCAATGCCTGAATTGGCTTTCATTAAAGTTACAATCGTTTTATCCCGATTTTGACCAAACGTATATTATTTGAAAGGTATTTCTTTTTAGCCGATTTGCAGATTTACAGATTTTAAAATTTTTTCCTTTGAGTAAATTTCATTTAAAGTTGCTACTAACACATACATAAAATTATACAATACTATGTGTGTGTTTATTAAATTTGTTAATGTGTGTGTCATAAAAAGGAGTTTGTTTTTTTTATACCCTATACCACTATGTGGTTTGGGTATAATGACTTTGTGCTGCTGTTTGTAACTTCCAAAAATATTTGACCTAGACCCATCTTTTATTATACCGATCGAATCAGAATGACTATCTGATTCGATTTAACGATGTCCGTCCGTCCGTCTGTGTGTCCATGTAAACCTTGTAATCAAACTGCAGGTCGCAAATATGAATATATTTTGATGAAATTTGGTATATAAGCTTCTATCGGCCATAGTATGAACACTATTGAAATTTGTGGAAATCGGTCCTTGTCAAGACCTAGCCCCCCATAAAAATGACTCCTATGAAATCGACATAAATTGCCATAAGATCCAAACTGTCATATAGATCTTACTCAAATTGGGTTTGTATGCGTTTATTAGATCCATTAATGAGTAGTCCAAAAATGATCCCTATGGGACAACTCTTAGTCACAGGCCCCATATAGAGCTGCTTCCCGATCTTCACTTAAATCTATCAGAAACAAAAATATTGCACTGATTCTTCTCAAATTTTGTTTGTATATATTTTTGCAAAATACAAGAGACTTTACCAAACATGGTCAGGATCGGTCCATTTTTGGGCCTAGTCCCCATATATATATAGCATCTGATATGAACTTTTTCATATCTGCAGCCAAAAAAATGAATAAAAATCCCACTCAAATTTGGTTTATGCTTATTTTTTATATCCAGTTAGTTTTGTCTAAGAAATGGGGCCTCTAAACACATGGTATAGGGTATCGTATAGTCGGTCTATACCGACTATAATTTTCTTATTTGTTTTTGTGTTGATTTATGAATTGGCAATAATTGATAAGCATACCTTTAGGTCTTTATTTAATGAAAAAATAAAATTTCCTAGAATTTGCACTCGAATTACGAGGGCTGTAATCTGCTAGTATATATAAATAAAGTACTGATTTTTGTTTAAACATACTTCACATGAATTTCAAATAAATCAAAGAAATCATTGCATTCACAATGGCTTCACTGATAGGCAAATTTTCATACATATATGTATTACGAATGATTTTTTTGCAGGCTTCTAACTATTTATCATGAAATACAATTGATAATTTTTAAAAATATTCAATAATTTGTGATGCAATTTATAGTACACAAGTATCTGTAGGAAAAATTAAAGAATATTCTATGGGATAAAAACAAATTTTAATTTGTTATATCGAGTTCATAAACCATTACATTTTAGTGAGTCAGCGATGACAATAACTATTACATTGATACTGATAATTCTGAAATAAAATTATAGTTCTGAAATTAAATCAATAATTTGTCGACACTTTCTGAAATACAATGGAAATGTTATAAAAAAGTTGTTAATTCCAAGACATCTTCCTTTATCGATATATTTTTATTATACCCTCCACCCCAGTGTGCAGAGGGTATATATAAGTTTGTCATTCCGTTTGTAATAATTAGAAAAAAAATTTTGGACCCCATAAAATAAATATATTTGTGATCCTTATAACAACCGGAGTTGATATAGCGATGTCCGTCTGTCTGTCCGTCTGTGGAAATCACGATGACGGCATCAATCGGGCAGCTAGGGTACTCGTTGAGATAAAAAATAATTCACTAACATCCTGAGAAGTTTGCTGTTTAAAATCGTCCAAACCGGTCGATTAGGGCCCGAGATTGGAATGAAGAACTAAAAAAAGTCTTGAAAAAATATAATTTTCTATGTTGTTCTTGCCAAGATCACGCCCTCAATAGGACAGCTAGGGTGATCATTTTTAGTGAGAATGATTCACCAAATTCATGGGAAGATTTCCATTTCAAAAATCATTAAAACCGGTGGAGCAGGTACAGGGAAGTCTCTGAAAAAGTAAAAAAAAAAATGAAAAACATGATATTTCTATATTGTTCTTGTTGTTATTCTAAATGTTGCAGTGTTGTCATAGCTGGCCTTGTTGTTTTTGTGGTCGTTGTGGTAATAATATAATAAAAACAAACCCTTTTTACATTTTTTTATCAACTCTGGTAGAAAAATTTAGAAGTTTCCATTATTTTGGCATCACTAAAAAAATTTGTTAGATCATTTCTGTCAGATCGATTGGGTCACGGGAAAGTGGTTAAAAGCGATCCAAAATTTTTTCGACAAGCAGGCACTACGAGTTAATATAAAGGGAGTAAAAATTCACCAACATCTAAAGCAAATAATGCTAAAATACCTAGTTGTTAATAAAAAAAAAACAATTGGGCAATTCACAATGGGTAATGTATCGTTGTATCTGTTGTATCGTGTATCACTTTACAATAGTGTAAAATTGTTGTTGGTAATTTTCACTGAAAAATCTGATACACGATCCAACTTCATTTGCTATGTTTAGTAAATGTTGTATATTGTATCAAAACATATCAGTCCCAAGTGAATGCCAGTTTTTATGAAAAGAAAAAACCAATACATAGAATTTTATCAGCATAAATAATTATAAAATAAAATATGGCAAATAATGCAAATAACGCAAATACATCGATAAGTTTATTTATATAAAAATTAATGTTTATATTTTTAGTATGTATTTTCTCTTTCAGTACCAACCAAAACATTTAACATTTTTTTTTTTCATTATAAATTAAAAAGCAAGAGGTACGTAACTAAAACTCCAGGGTATATCTCACGACCAAAAAGCAAACACTGACAAGTGTTTTCTCTTATACAAAATAGCAGAAGCGACGAAGCGATCTTTCCTCGTTGGATCGAAAATTACAAAAGAAAGCGTTTTAAAATATGAAAATACAACTGAGTGTTCACAACAAATGATTGTATTGTGTATTTCAATACAACATACAATATACAACACCTGTTGTGAATTGCCCAAATGTAAATTTAGCAAAAAAAATTTATGTATTAATTTATTTAAAGAGAAAAAAAAACACAAAAATAACCTTTGATGTTGTATTTTTTGTGTGTAATATTTACATATACATACATACACATATTAAATAATACAAATAGTATACATATATTATATATATGTATGTGTGTATGTATATTCATAGTAACTGCATGTTAGAAATAAATCGGTATATTATTTTATTTGCATAAAATTCTGCAATATTTTGTTGTGGGGAAAATACATTTCTTTTGCATTAACAGAGTGTCACTTCATTTTGCTCAGCGTGACTATGCCACAGTAGATGCCGCCACAATTTTTGTTCTAATTAGCTCTGCAATAGTTAAGGTGCTATTACATGATGTGTTTTTTACATATGTACTTTCAAATTTTCCCATAACAAAAGTTGTACACATCGTGTGATACATATGAAACATTGTTTATGTACAATACAATAGGAAAGTCACATGTACATTTTTCAATTAGAACAGGTTCTATTTTTGCATGACAAACATATGAAAATACAACACTGCTTGTGGCGAAAGAAAAATAGAGCAAATTTTAAAGATTAATATTGAAAGAAAAATAAATTGTTTAGTATTATTTAACAATTAAAAAAATATATAACCTTTTTTTTAACAATAAATTTTTGTAAATTCACAAATTAAATCAGCTGTTGTTTACATTTAGAAGTTATGTCATACGGAAATGCATATGCACGTGTGATAGCAAAAATTATGAATCGTATGTAAAAGACAATTTTGACAGACATGAGGAATTTCATATGGATAAAAAAAGTGACAGTACATATGTAAAAAACACTTCGTGTGATAGCACCTTTATTTCTATTTTAACATGAATGTCAATATTTTCAACTAGATATCATACAGAACAATGTTAAGAGTATACACGGGCTGGTCTTTTATTTCATACGTTTTTTCATTATTCTTTTACAAATATGAACATAAGTTTGACATGGTTACTTTTTGTTGTCTTTACAAAATAGAGTTACCGAGTTCATCAATGAGTTTTTTGCTTTCAAAACAATTCTACATAGTTATATAGAACTATTATTCTGCTTTACCTACAAAATATGTGATTGTGATTAGATGTAATAATTTTTATAAATTGTTTAAATTACTAAAGCATTCTTATTCACATAAATACAAAATTGCACTATTTAAATTTTCCATTTAAATTTAAGAAAATATCAATTCTAAAAACTGGAATTAAAAATTTCCAATTATAAATTACAGTTAATTGAATTTCAGAAAATCATATCAAAACGTCGGAAATAATAATTTTAAATTTAGAAGACATCAATTGCATCTTTAATATATAAATTTTATACGTTAAACACAAATTGAAATTCCAAAAAAAAAACAGCAAATATGTTTACATTTAAAAATGTTTACATTTAAAAAAAAATATTGCCATTCAGGAGATATTAATAACTTTTCAGTACCGCGATTCAGTAACTTCTTTTAACGATAGTCGAATCGTAAAAAAAAGAAAATTGCAAAATTATCAGTAAAATTTTTAAACGATATTCGCTATTGTTAAAGTCAGGTGTTGTTGTTATCTAAACGACAACCATTTTTGTGTTGTTCATTCAATCGATAAAAACTTAAATTTTTAGGTTGAAATGTCGTCATACATAAATAAAAATCATAAAATATTAAAAATATTTTGCTTTTATTAAAAAACTTTTTTATATAAATAAAAAAATTATATAGCATATTCAATTCATTATTTCATTTTCAAATAAATAAACAGAAATATTAGTAAAAAAAAATAAAGATATTAAACATAAACATAAAATCAACCTGTCAAACAAGAAGTTGTTTTTTTCTATTCTTTGTGTTTTTCGCTTATTTTGACAGAGGTGCCACTAGTTTACAATTTAAATAAATAGAAAAACAGATTTGTCGACTGTCGTTAAGATGTATGTACTTAGTGAATCACTTAATCCTTAGTGCAAACAACAATAGCTGTCGATATATTTTGCGATTGTCAGATCGTTGAATTTGAAATTTGCAGAATCGCACTACAGAAAATATTAATTTAAATTCAATGAATTTAAGAAAACCTCAAATGATATTTAAGAATTGCTAACATAAAAATTGTTACATAAGTAAACGTAATTTGATGAGAATGTTATTTTTTATATATAAATTTTCACAATTTTTTTTGGATGAAAATTTGAAGTTTTTCAGAAAATAAAGATAACATTAAATTATTTTATTTAAAATGTTTGGGACTTTTGGTGTTTTTGCATTTGGCATCCCTAATTTGATTATTTATTATTATAAATTTATTCTCTATGTTTTCAAAATATGGCAATATTTTAAAAAAAAGTTGAGAGAGCTTTTTTTCTTTTTGGTTATTATTTTGTTACTCCATCCGACCTATATGGCCACAATGAAGAAATATTTGGCCAGTTAAAAGAAACTATACAGCCATCTCCAATTAGCACGATTTAATGCATATAGCCACTCTACACAACCATTACCTTTGCAATGGAGGTTAGGGCGAGCTATTTAATTAGCAAAAACTAAATTAAACGAGAAGTTATGTCATATAACCGGAAACGCATGCATATAGGTATATAACCTAAATGCATGGCGATCAGCAACCATGATGACCAAAAAGCAAACATCGAAATAAATCCGAAATAATAGAAAAGACGAAAACCAACCCAAAGAATTTTTTTAAATAATTTGGTATTAAGTTTAACAAATTGTTTACTTGTTCCAATTTTTTGTTTACATTTATTATCAATATTCAAACCGAGGTGGAGGGTATTAAAGATTCGGCACAGCCGAATTTAACACTCTTACTTGTTTTTTTTTTTTTGAAAATGACTCTAATTTTTTACCAGTCGTGGCCATGCACCTTCTGGATTTTTCTTTTGTATTTTTCTTTTTTTTTTTTATATTACCCAAATTTTTATAAATCTTGTTGATGGCCAGAATCTCCTTATTTCTAGCGCATCTTTCTGGCTTAAGCTTTCGCTCCTTGCCAATTTATGCTGTTAAAATTATTTTCTGCTGATGATGGTATGTATGTTGCAGGATTGGCAGCTGATTTTCAGGATCGGGTTGTAGTGGCTAGGATCGCCATGTGTTGATTTCCCAAAGCAAATTCCGTGTGTTGTAAAAATTAGAACTTCTTGTGGTTTTGGGTTTTGTGTTAAGACTGCCTTTATTTTTCAAATATATATAATATATATATATTAATTATTAATATTCTGAGCAAAAATGTTTTTTACTCATGCATATCTATGTTACGCTCACAAGTGTAATACATACATGACGTAGCGTACAAATAAATGTAGGCCAAATGTGAACGTCATATATGTAAACAAAGTATTTACGGATGACTCTCATTACAATAGCACGAGCTATGTAGTTACGATACATTTGGGGAATGAACTGATTGGAGTTCGACCGTTCTCTTATTCTAAGAGAATAGTTGAACATCACCAGAGATTGAACAAATGTGTATACAATCTTTTGTAACCAAGTCACACCCTTATACAAAATAATGAGTTGTAGAATTTAGAATCAACGAGAGCATGTTAAGACATCTCTCTTGGCTTAGACAATTATTAAACGAACAAACTAACTTTTATAACTAAGCCACTCCCATATTATAGTGTAAATTAAAGTTATGCTAGAACATCTCTCTTGGTATTAAGAGTTATATAAGTTCTCTTCTAGAAAAGAAGTCTAGAACTTCTGATAAGTTATTTATAAGTAAGGACTTTGGAAAAATAAAGTTAATTGTTAATATAGACTTAACAAGTAAAAGTCTTTGAGTTTTATTTTGAGAAGACGGTCTAGTACAGGATAAGCAATAGTAACATTTCCGTGACCAAATTGTAATAAATCGAGAGGATGTGCACTGCCACGTCAAAAGAAGCAGATTGCGAAAAATCTCATGAATTGACATACGAAAAGAACAATGAAAGAAAAATAAAATTATTATTAGATATAAGAAAATTAAAGAATGATATAAAATTAATAGAGAAAGCAAAAAGAAATAATAATAAAAATAAACATACAATATAAATATAAAATTTTGATAGCACAGTACGAATAATATGTGTAAATTTTTGGAAATAAATGATGTAAGAAAAACTAGAAATAAATAGGATAAAATTTTTTTTAAAGTAAAATTATAATTTTTTTATATATAATAATGTAATAATGGAACTATAGAAATAAAATTTTTACATATTTTAAATATCAATGAAGAAATAAATAATAAAAACAAAATTAAAAAAAAAATTTTTTTTTCACATTGTTTGGTAATAGATAGTGAGTAATTGATTCATATGGAGAGTATAATACAATCTTTAGAAGCGTTAATTGCAAATGCTAGAAAATCACTCAACAGACCATATTCACAGGAGACAATAAATACAAAGGAAATAGAAATTGAAAATTTACGGAAAAATCTAGAGGACACAATTGTTGATGAGGAAATACCCCTTGAGGTTGGTGAAAAATTGTTAGGAAAATTTAAAAAACTAAAAGTGGAAGCATTTGAGTTATTGGAAAAACATAGTCAGGGAAGAAATAATTTAGAACAACGACAGGGACTAACTATAGCAAATATGGATTTGAATGAATTGTCTATGGGGTCAAAGTTAATACCAACCTTTACTGGAAAGAAGGAAGATTTAACAGGGTTTGTAGCAAGTTTGAAATTGATGGCACAGACGATACCACAAGAAAAATGGAATTTTTTTCTGGAATTTATTTTTAGCACAAAATTAGACACTAAAGTACAAAATAGAGTGGAACAGACTTACGTACCGACTACAGTGGATGAGCTTATAGCAGTGTTGAAGATAGAATATAAATCATTGAAGAGTTCGAATATCATTCTGAATGAGCTGACAAGACTAAGGCAGAAAGATAACAACATTACTATTTTCGCGACCAGAATAGAGAATTTAATAGCGAAACTAAATGAGATACAAATTTCTGAACAAGGTGAGACCAACAGAAGTTCTATAGCAAACGCAAATAGTATGATAGCTTATAACATATTCGTTAATGGTTTGCAGAATCCACAAATTGTATCTACCATATATGCAAGTCAGGTAACAACATTTTCAGAAGCTCTGAAAATTACTGAGAGGTTAGAAGCTAGAGTGAAACAAAATCAGATTTTTTACCATAGTGTTGACAACGGCAATCACAGGACATATAATAATAATTCTCAATGGACAAGAAACAATTCTAGAAACAATAACAGAAACTTCAGAAATGATAATAGAGGTCGTCAGAACAATGCGAACAATAATAATAGAAGATACAACAATAACTATAATAATAATAATTACAACAATATTAGAAATCAGAGGGATAATAATAATAGCACCAGAGGTAACAATTATGTACAAAGAGGCAATAACAAAAATAATGGGAACAATAACAGAAACCGTAATATTAATCAAGTACAGAACCAGGAAAACTACCAGGTTCCGGAGATATTAACATCCCCATCTGCGGGTATAACACAATAAGAACTTCGAAAATATATAACGTATCACCCAACCTCAGAAATTATGTGAGACTAGATAATGAGGATACTGACAGAGAACTTTAATTTTTGATAGACACAGGTGCGGACATCTCATTGTGCAAATGAAAATTTTTGGAATGTTATGAGGAAAATTCGGATGATTATTGCAATTTAACAGGTATTTCGTAGGAAGTTATTAGATCAATTGGATCTACGAGTATAAATATAAACATACACGACATAGTTATTGAACATAAAATACAATTAGTTACGAATGATATACTGATAGGCACTGATGGAATCTTGGGTAGAGATTTCTTGACAAAGTATAGTTGCAACATAGATTACGACAAATATGTATTAACTTTCAACATAGGTGAAAGTAACAATGAAACAGTAACAATTCCAATTCATGATAGTGCTTTTAGAGTTAATCAGGTAATAATCCTGTAGAGCTTAATAATGGCATGTTTGAAAAAAGGCTGCTCTTTGGTTGATTATGAAGAAAGAATGCTTACCTGTTGGCTTTGTCACGGTTTATGTCACTTTAAATGTAGTGGCCTGTCTGGTTTGGTTGCTGAGTCAATATCTACACATAAAAACTTGCACTGGCGCTGTAATGGATGTCAAATAATTGGTGCTGATTTTTATCGTTTCTTTCAAAGTACGAAAGATAATTTTTTGCAAATTCAACAAAACCTTAATAATTTATCTTGTCAAATTAGTGCTTATGGAAAGCTTTTTGATGATTTCAAATCCTTAGAGGGATTGCTGTCACCATCCCCAACTCGTCGTAAGACCCCAAGGTTCTTGAATAAAGAAAATTCTAGTCAGAATCCTGGTCCTAATGGAGCACATCAGAATGGTACAACTGCTACTGCATCTGCTTTATATTTACCAAATCCTTTTCAAAATATTACAGGTATTGATCCTGCCGTTTCTCATTCAAACAACGTTCAAGTTTTAATTAATAAACCTACTCCAATATTAAATGAAACTGCAGCATTTCCGATTACATCAAATGCTAATAACCATAGTACTCAGCATGCTCTGAACATTATTGCTCCAAATATTTCTTCAATGCCTAGAACTGCTACGGCTAATAATTTACTTTATAATCCTGAGAACGCTGGTCGATTGATTAATTTTGATGCTGCATCTCCAATCCCATCTTCTTCAACATCTGGTACTTCAAATATAGTGCCTACAACTGGTATTGAATCAATACCCACTCCTAGGTTGCGAACAATTCCTCCGAAGAAAACTATATTTGCTACACGTTTCGCACATGATACGAAAGCTGATGGATGAAATTTTATGTGATCTCTAAAATTAAAAACTGTATTCCTGAGGATATTAGTGTTTACAAAATGAATTCCAGAAATAGAGCATCATTTAAAATAATTGTTCCTGAATACCTATTTGAACAAATCGTAGATGCCAGTTTTTGGCCTAAAAACGCATTAATACGTGAATTTAGAGAAGAAGATAATGCTCGGCTTCCTAAATCCGCTGATCAAAATCCAAAACTTCCGTCAATTTATTGTAATAGCTTTGGCTTCAACAATCATATTATTATATTTACGGAGACCTGGCTCAGTAAAAAAGTTAATAACTCTGAGATTTTTTGCCCTAAATATCAAATTTTCAGAAAAGATAGAGAAAGTTGTGAAAGAATTGAATCTGATAAAAATAATAATCAGTGTAATAATGTAATAAAAAAGTCTGGTGGCGGCGTATTGGTTGCTATACTAAACGAATTTTCGTCTGAAGAAATTATCTTAAACGATTTTTTACATATTGAGATTATATGTGTTTTAGCTAAAATTAATAACAGGTCCATATACATTATTTGCTCATACATTCCGCCTAACTCTCCGCTTTCTGTTTATGAGGATCATCTGAAAGCTGTTGATTTAATCCAAAATTATATAAAACCATCTGATTTATTAATGTTAATTTGAGATTTTAACATGCCGTCTACATCCTGGAAAGCTGATCCTGATACCAATTATTTAGTTCCATCTCATTATTCCGATTCTTCAGCTGCATTTATTCATGGTTTATTGGAAAATTGTCTTTTCCAAGTCAACTCCGTCACAAATGCATTTGGTAGACTGTTGGACCTTATTTTCGTTAATGAACCTAATGACTTTTCAATATTGCGGCATAGCCCTATTTTTAATCCGGAAGATATATACCATCCAACACTTGAGATATCTTGCTTTTGTTCCTATCCTCTTCATAAAAAAAAGTTAACTCACAGCAATAAAATCTTTTGCTTTAATTAAACTAATTACCAAGATTTACAACTCCATCTATTCCAAATTGACTGGATAAATGTGTTATCTCGTTGCAATGATAACTTGGACTTGTGTTTGCATACATTTTATCATCACCTCGTTGAATGTTTCTCGGCATCTGTACCTAAAATGTTACCTCCTAAATCGAATGGTCCTCCTTGGAATACAAAACATCTATCTCAACTTAAAAATAAGAAAAACAAAATGTACAAAAATTATAGAAAATATGGAACATCGTTATCAAGATCGGAATTTATTATTGCTAATCAATTGGCCTAAGTGAGGAATAATCTAAAAAATAATCCAAAATCATTTTATAAATTTATTAATTCTAAAAGACGTACTGCGGACTTTTCTTCGGTTATGAAGTACGGTGATTTAGAATCTTCAGATGATAACTCCATAAGTAATATGTTTGCAGACTTTTTTGCATCAACTTATTCTTCGACAGTATTTAATAATCTGTATCCATACATAATATCGGAATCTTCAATTATTAATATACCATCCATCAATCAACATACAGTTCTGAATGCCCTGACAAAATTAAAATTATCGTATGCTGCTGGTCCTGACGGTGTTCCTAGTTGCATTTTAAAGCGCTGCGCACATTTATTGTATATTCCTTTAACTTAAATGTTTAACATATCCCTTAAATTGGGTTACTTTCCTCCCATTTGGAAAGAATCATTTATTATTCCCTTTTTTAAGTCTGGATCTAAAGCTGGTATTTCGAATTATAGAGGTATTGCTAAATTAAGTGCTATTCCAAAACTATTTGAAAAACTTATATATGACACGTTGTCACATCATGTGTCCTCTATCATATCTCCAACGCAACATGTATTCTGCAAATCACGCTCTACAATAACAAATCTTTTGGAGCTTACAACTTTGGTAAATGATGGTTTTATTAATATGAAACAAACAGATGTTATTTATAATGATTTTAGCAAGGCATTCGATAAAGTAAATCATGATCTATTGTTGTTTAAGCTTGACCGTATGGGCTTTGGTATAATGCTAATAAAATGGATTGGATCATATTTAAAAGGCAGAACACAATGTATTAAGTTTCGTCACTCGTATTCCAACAACATAAAAGTATTATCTGGTGTACCTCAAGGTAGTCACTTGGGACCTCTTTTATTTACGCTATTTATAAATGATCTTCCTTCTGTAATTAAACACTACATTAATGTATGCAGACGATGTAAAGTTAATTTTTACCCTCAACAATCTTGATCAACAATCACTTTTACAGAATGATATTGATCGTTTAACTACTTGGTGTAATATGAATCTAATGGACCTAAATGTCAAAAAATGCAAATATATGATTTTTACAAGATCAATTCCAATTAATGGTCGGTATATCATGAATAATGCTGTGCTTGATTTAGTGGACTCATTCAACGACCTTGGCGTACTTCTGGATAAAAAATTAGACTTTAGAAGTCATATTTCGCTAACAATAAATAAAGCTACTGGTGTACTTGGATTCATTAAACGGTGGGCTAAAGAGTTTTCGGATCCGTATACGACAAAACAATTGGTAAGACCAATACTCGAATATGGGTCTGTAGTCTGGGATCCGCAATATCATATACATTCGAATAAAATTGAATCACTTCAAAAACAATTTTTGTTATTTTGTCTTCGTGGTTTGGGCTGGAATCCTAATATGAGGTTGCCATCTTATGAAAATCGTCTGGCTCTAATTAAGCTTCCTACATTGAAAAGTCGCAGACATATGCTAAATGTTACTTTCCTGTTAAAACTGTTAAATGGTAGTCTTAAATCTGAATTTCTTATCAACAAAATAAATATAAATATTCCTTTTCGAGCATCAAGAAATTATAACTTTCTAACTATCAAATATTATTGTACAAACTATGCTAATTTTAATCCACTTCGTAGAATTTGTGATGAGTTTAATATGCTGTATCAGTTTATTGATTTTAATAAAAGTTTGGATATTGTGAGAAGAGATATTATATTGCACTTAAATGCATTAAATCAACTGAATTAAATAAATGTTATATATCAATTTTGTTAAATGTTTAATTATATATATAAATTATAATATAAATGTACATATACTTTAAGTAGTCTGTAAGGATGATTCCATAGACTGAATAAATAAATAAATAAAAAAAATAAATAATAAATAAATAATCCTGGCGAGGAGTGAAATTTAGTTCCTTTTAGAATGAAACTGAAAGAGGAGTTTATATGGCTAATACGATAATACCCAGAAGTGGAAACCAACACGTTAAATTGTTGAATGTAACAGACCAACAGATAACAGTGGATAATATGAGGGTAGAAACAGTTCCATTGGGCAATTATGAGATACATTCAGTTGTGGGTGACAAATATGATAAGGAAAATACGGACAAAAGATTTGATGAGCTAATGAAAAATCTAAATTTGAAAGACTTAAACGATGAAAACAGAAATGAACTTACATCGATACTAAGAAAATATCAATCAATATTCCATTTAGAAGATGAAGGTTTAACGACAAATAATTTTTATTAACAAACTATAAACTTACATGATAAAGATCCCGTATATGTAAAGAACTATCGTTTACCGCATACGCACACGGCGGAAATAAATTCTCAAGTTCAGGGATTGTTGGAAAGCAATATAATTGAACCATCAATTAGCCCGTACAACGCGCCACTGTTACTAGTTTCAAAAAAGGGACAGAAAAATTTGAAGAAATTGAGATTGGTGGTAGATTTATAAAGCTAAATGACAAAATCGTCAATGATAAGTTTCCAATAACACGTTTGGATGACATTTTTGACAAACTGGGTAGAGCTAAGTATTTTCCAACCTTGACACATTAAAGGGCAAATTGGTAAGTCCGCCCGTTTTACAATATCCAAATTTTGAATACGCACTTGGAGCCGTACGGTCACAGGGAGAGATTGGAAATGATAGACCAATATCCTACGCAAGCCGTTCGCTAAATAAACACGAGAAAAATAAACCGGTTATAGAAAAGGAACTACTGGCATATACTGGGGAATACAATTTTTCCGCCCATACCTCTACGGAAGAAGGTTTACAGTTGTTACAGACCATAGACCATTAGTTGCATTGTTTTCCCACAAGAATCCAAATTCAAAATTAATAAGAATCCGATTGGAGTTGTCGGACAATGATATTGAAATAATATATAAAAAAGGTATAAGTAACACATATGCAGACGCATTATCGAGAATAGAAATAGACTCAGATATATTGAAAACAATGATATCTCATGATACTGATGAATCAATAAAAAAGACGCTGGTGATGACGAGAAGAATGAATAAGAACATGATACAAAATGAAGAAAACAAAAATAGAATGGAAGAAGAAGATAAAGCTATAAACGTGGAAAAGGATAAAATATCTCCTATTGAGTCTGATCAACTCAAGATGTGGATGTGTACATCCATTAAAGATATAAAACTCGCGAGAAAATTAAAATTTATATTAGACAAGTCGACAGAAGAATTCAAAATTTAAGATAATCATTCTGTGAATGAGACGCGCGTGAGATGCAGTGATAATCCCATTTACTTATGAAAATGTTGGAGAAACTTCCATCTAAGTTATGCAGATTGAGATATGTTAAAGTCGCACTAGGAAAATGAAAAAAGAAATTAATGAAAATAATGAGAATAATGACGTCAGAATTCTTTTATATAGCAATCCACAGAGAATAACTAACAACGAAGAGAAGGAAAAATTAATTAAAATGTATCACGACATACCATGCGTAGGTCATTTCGGAATAAGAAAGATTTTTATTAAGATTAAAACAAAACTATATATGGAAGAACATGAATAGAATGATTAAGAAATATGTTTTAACGTGTGATCTTTGTCAAAGGAATAAACGAGTGAGACACACAAGAGAGCCGCTGTGTATAACGGACACACCAGATGATAGTTTTAGCACGATAGTCATTGATACAGTGGGACCACTACGTCCTTCCGGATTTTATAGGTATATATTGACTATGCATTGTGAACTTACGAAATATATAATAACAGTTCCAATAAAAACGAAAGAAGCCAAGTCTGTGGTCAAGGCTTTAGTGGTTTAACACTAAAATAAGGGGCATTTAAGACTTTAAAATACGAATGAACTGTTGAGGGAGGCATGCAATTTGTTGAGGATAGAGCAGAAATTTTCAACACCGTATCATCACGAGACTTTAGGCACAGTAGAGAGAAATCGTAGAACTTTAAATGAATATTTTTTGTCTTTTGTTAGTGAGGATGACTGGAGTGAATGGATTTCACACTACGCATTTGCATATAACATAACACAACATGTTGATACAGAATACTACCCATTCGAATTGATTTTTGGAAAATTACAAAAATTTACCAAGTGAAGATTTTACAAGTAATAACAGAATATACAATCTAGATAACTACGCAAATGAATTAAAAATTAGACTCAGAAAATCATTAGATAACGCTAGAGAAATAATAGAGAATGTAATGAAAAAAACGTAGATCTGATTCATTTGATAAAGAAACAGTATAAAATTAAATATAGGAGATTTAGTATTAGTAAAAATAGAAAATAGAAAAAAATATGAAGCTCCATATAAAGGGCCATATGAAATAATTAATATTGATAATAAAATTTAACCATAAAAATTAAAGATAAAGAGAAAATATTACATAAAAATTTATTAAACAAATATAATGAAAAAATTTGACAAACAAACAAAATGTATAAAAGAAAACAATATGCACACAAATAAACAAAAAAAAAAATAAAAAAAATTGTAACACTATATAGAATAAGAATTTAGTTCAACAAGTTTAATCGTTTTTTTTTTTAATTTTATTTTTACTGTATAAATTCAAATTTCAATCGACACAATATGTACATTTCTATCAATGACTCAATTAACCAAAACTTCAAAACCATACTTAGTAATATGAAGATAAACAAAATGTATTAAAATAAATCAGATTACCAAACATTTTTCAAGAGTCCAAAATCTAAAACAATTAAACGAAATTTTGTACTGAACACTTAACTACTTCTGTAAAAAAAAATGATACATGTTGTACTTGAAAGAAATATCCATTCCATTCAAATACACCACACAATGCTTTAAAAATTGCATAGCTCATGTTACACACAGCTATACGATTTTTTTGGAGTTCGGGTGTAATACATACATGACGTAGCGTACAAATAAATGTAGGCCAAATGTGAACGCCAGGGATGACTCTCATTACAATAACACGAGCTATGTAGTTACGATACATTTGGGCAATGAACTGATTGGAGTTCGACCGCTCTCTTATTCTAAGAGAATAGTTGAACACCACCAGAGATTGAACAAATGTGTATACAATCTTTTGTAACCAAGTCACACCCTTATACAAAATAATGAGTTATAGAATTAGAATCAACGAGAGCATGTTAAGAAATCTCTCTTGGCTTAGACCATTATTAAACGAACAAACTAACTTTTATAACTAAGCCACTCCCATATTATATTGTAAATTAAAGTTATTGAGAGTATGCTAGAACATCTCTCTTAGTATTAAGAGTTATAGAAGTTCCCTTCTAGAAAAGAAGTCTAGAACATCTGATAAGTTATTTATAAGTAGGTACTTTGGAAAAATAAAGTTAATTGTTAATATAGACTCAACAAGTAAAAGTCTTTTGAGTTTTATTTTGAGAAGACGGTCTAGTACAGGATAATAAGGATCCTGCACATCCATTATATGGCAATCCTTTTTACATCCATTTGGGTTTACAGTTGACCCTCTATTCACGCGTACACCGCAAATTATAGGAACTAACTGAAAGACACCTATCTATAATAAATTAAACTTAAAATTAAAAACTAAAAATTTCAAAACTTGAATTAAAAACCGAAAACTGAAAATAAAAATTTAAAAGCATATAAAAAAAATTGTTGAAAATCGTTAATATTTGAAAAAAAATAAAGATTTGATTTTTAATATTTGAAAAAAAAAAAAATAAAAAATTGGTCTGATGTAATAACAAATTTAGTAAATAAATATATTAAAGTCTGAAAAGTGCTATTAAAATTGGTTATAATTTAACTTAATAAGAAACATTATATATATTGGAATAATTCAATAGAAAGAAACATATAAAAATGGGTTTTGTGAATGAATATATGTTGTCAGCTCTGAAAAAAAACCTTAATATAATATATAAAATATATTAAAATTCAAAGTTAACGGATATATTTTTAGTTAATAAGAAGCACACAAGAAGGACGGATATATTTTTAGTTAATAAGAAGCACTTGAATAAACGAATATTTTCTCAAATAAACCTAAAAAATGGGTTTTGTGAATGAAAAATACGTTGTCAACTCTAAAAAACCTCAATAGAATATATAAAATGTGTTTAAATTCAAAGCTAACTGAAAAAAAATCTTACTGATGTGCATTGTTAATCTTCAAGAAAAAAATGTTACACTAGAGTGCGCAAAATAGCCGTATAAAAGTAAAGACACGTCGAGAGAAGAGAACGTTGATTGGAGAAGGGGAAGCCATGCAGAGTGCAGATGAGTAATAGACTATTTAGAGAAGAACTTTTTATAAAAATTTATTTATATTTGATCTGTAAAGTAAATTTTATTTTGCTTTGTTTCGCATAGTCAAATACAATTGTTAAGCAAATATTTTAAATGAAAATTTTTTATGTAATTCTGTATTTTAATGTTTATACAACCTAAAAGTGTCAATTTGAAAATCGATTTTTGAGTATTTGATTTGTAGAATTTAACATATTCGCGGACAATACGGCATATGCCGTCAAATTGAGATCAAAACGTTATTACAGCACGGCATATACCGTCAACAGTTTTTTTAAATCATTTTGACAAGACGGTAACTCCCGCAGCAAAGTTAATGTTAAATTATGGTTTGCCAATATAAGTGTCATAATAAATTTTCCTCTGCTTCCGCTCTATGTGACATAGAACAAAAAAAAACGTTCAAACGCAATTGCAAACACAAGTTTCGTACCTAATCACATCAGCAAAAGCAAGACGGGATTTCCCCTTAGTTTTCAGTACATTTTTCGATGTGTGTCAAGTTGGATTTGTTATGAAAGCAAATAAATTTTGTGATAAAGGTGAGTAAATTTTATTGTGAAAAAGAACAAAATCGTGCAATTTTTTATAAAATAAAGTTCTAAGTAAATAAATAAAGAAATGTGGTATTTGTGTTGCGAATTTTTGTAGGAAAAATGGACGGATGCAGCAAAGCGAGAGATAGAGTTTTGAGACTGTTCGAAGAAACTGATTCTGGCGATGAAAATGTGTGCAACCCTTTCAGCGATGACGGAGAGTATGGCAGCAATCCAAATTATGACCCAGCCGGAGAAAACTCCGACGAAATCGAAAGGAGAAACCCAGGCTTCACCTGTGCGTGATTTACGGTAGAACGAAATGCTTCGGATGATATAGTTGAAAATATATTCGAGGGTGATGATGGTGACTCTGATAACAGTTCAGATTCAGAACAGCACGAGGAGCCTCCTCCGGAGACGGAATCTGGAGATGAGTGGTTGGAAACCATCACAGAAATACCTCAATTTAATTTTGATTCAGTAAACTGTGGAGTGAAAATCTATATTGGTGCGAACTGTACTCCGAGGAATATTTTTACTGATATTTTTACATCGGACATAACTACGAACTCAACGTATATACATGGGTCCACCCTTTGCTTGAATAGTCATCCACAAACTCGAGGCGCACGTTAAGCTTATTTTAAGCCTACTTGCAGTGAAGAATTGTTTAAGTTCCTGGGTCTTTGCTCGCTTCAAGGCCAAGTCAGGGCACCTAGGATTCGAGGTTTGTTTTCAAATGACCCACTTTATTATTATCCGATATTTATAAACACAATGACTGGGCGTAGATTTGAACAGCTGCTACGCTGTTTGAGTTGCTTCCCTGAAATAGGCGATAAAACAAAACTGAAGAAAATCAAGCCATTAATGGATCTTTTTATAAAAAGTTTTCAAAAAGCTTTCTATCCTGAAGAGTACCTATCTTTGGACGAATCCCTTCTACTTCACCGTGGACGAATGCATTTCCGGCAATATATAAAAGGTAAAAAGGCTGAATATGGAATTAAACTGTACGAGCTTACAGCAAGCGATGGGTACGTTTTGAATATCGAAATATACCAAGGCGCAGCAGAAAAGACACAGAAGTCAAATATTAGATATATTGCTCTTATTATGGACAACTTCTACAACAGCGTCGAGCTCTCTAAGACATTGCTGTCCTACAACACACACATTACAGGCACACTACGGTCAAACCGTAAAGGATATCCAAAACAATTATGGGTACTAAGCTTTCAAAAGGGGGATACATATGGCGGCGTCAAGGCCAAGTTTATTTATCTAAATGGCGTGATAAGCGTGAAGTAATTTGCATAACAACTGCAAGCAACCATGGACTAACTGAAACTAGAACAAAGTGGGGCCGTGATGTTTTGAAACCAAAGCAGATCATCACTTATAATATATGTCAGGAATTGACAAAATGGACCAAATGACATTTTATTATTCTTTGCCGCGAAAAACTATCAGCTGGTATAAAAAGCTAATATTTCAGTTCATGGAGGACGTAACAAGTCTTCAATAACACACACTGATAACAATGAAAATCAACATTATATCGAGAAAATACCATTAGCAACTGATAACAGAAAGAGGAAGACAATTTATCTAAGGTTTGTCCAGTGTAAAAAAGCGAAGACCCGTAAGGAAACATCATATAGGTGCAAAAATTGCCAAAGCAAACCTGCCCTTTGCCCTGGAAAATGCTTTGGGGATTACCATTCATGTTAAAATTAATTGTGTTCCTTATTTAAAGTTTATTTTTAAAAGCTTTTGATTTATTTAAATTTACTTCTTTATTTTTTGCACCGAATATATGAATTAGTGCTGTCATTTTTGTGTTATTGCTTCAGTTAATGCTAATTTTGATTTCATTTCTATCCCTTATTCCCAAAAATTATTACATTACTTTGAATTTCAATAAAAAATATAGTGTATATTATATTACCTTCAGTTACAATTCTTTTAAATCCTGACGGCATATCCCGCTCTGTCACATAAGGCAAGTTTCGAATAACTGGGTTCGGCATGACGGTAAAAGCCGACAAGACGGGATTTCCCGACGTGTCCAGTATTACCAATTTGGAATTGTTGATGGGACATGACGGCAATAACCGCAAAATTAAATTGTTAAAAACTTGACATAATTAAATTAGTTTCTTAGAATAAGTAATTTTGCTCCAGTCCCGGATTAATTATCTCCAGGAATTCCGAAGTTACAGCATGTGACCCACGAGGGGAACATAAGAAATGATCTGTCCGCAAATGTGTAAATCTATCTATATAAATAAAAATAAAATGCTGTGTGTTGCTAAGCGCAAAACTTGAGAACGGCTGGACCGATTTGGCTAATTTTTTCGTAAGTAAGGTTTTTGTGAAAGAAAAAAATATAAAAAAGGAAAAATTAAGGAAAATGGAAAAATTAAGGAAAACAAAAAGCGTTTTTCCTATGGGATTTTAGTATGATTTTTCTTTGTTGGGTAGATCGTTATGGTCCTGAAAAAGTTTTAAATTCTGCTAATATGAACAAATCATATTTTTTTGTATAAGCACTCCATCATAACTGACAAAATGAACGACATATTTGGTTTATTCTTTTTTGGTTTTTTCGTGATGCTCTCGGGATATTGTTTCGCGATTTGTCCAAAAATTCAGTTATTTTACTAATACATCAATTTATTTTTCCACTTATGCAAACATTGTTTGACTGCTTATTGCCAAGTTGTGAATTATGCTGATCGGTTACATAGTGGTGAACGATTTTCTCAGTTAACTTTTGAATATATTGTGAAAATATTAGAAAAATATTAAAGCATTTCAGAAAATGTGAATTTTTGTAATGGTGGTTAGTTTTTTGAATTGTTATTCCATTGTAAGTTCATTGCAATCGTTTCATTAAATGAAACAAATTTACAAATTTAACTACGAAGTGACAAACGGTTATAAAATAAAAACAAAGAAAATAAATGTAGTCGCATTCCAACGACACCAATAAGTGGGAGCAATTTCGGTCACATAACTCGCAATACTACAAACCAAACGTATTTTCAATATAACCGAACTGCAGAGCAACGCTAAGAGCACGAAAACAAGAAGCAAGAGTAAATGCAAACGAAGTAGATATGCATCGACAGAGACCGATTATTTGTGGACCAAATACAAAGATGGCATGTCTGATGATATTTTGCATCAGATGCGTACTAGAAAATCAAATACAGATTCGGAAATGAACGAGGAAATTCACAACGAGACATTGATATTAATTGAGGATGTGTACTTGATAATATCAATTAGGCATCATCGACCCGCGACGCATTTCAAGAGTTGCGATAGGGAAAACCATACGATTGCAATGCATTAGGAATATTAGTTCGAGCGAACGTTCCGCGGTTGAATCGGCAACAAAAATATGAATACGACACTTTACTTAATATTGTGAACGATGTAATTGGCGAGATTTTCGTTTTGGATGCTTTCTCGGTGGAACTGGTAAAAATTTTCTGATTGCACTGATCTTGGCAACGATTTGCTCCCAGAATAAAATTGCGTTTGGACTTGCTTCATCAGGAATTGTAGCGACGTTGTTGAAGGCCAATCGAACTGCTAAATCAGCACTCATGTTGCCGTTGAATATACAAATCAATGAAAGTTCAACGTGCATATAAAAAAAGTACTAAATATAATGGACTTAGTTTCTGTGCATCCATTAAAAAAATAATAAAGTGTATCGGTTGATCCTAAAATAATTCACGTTTTTCTATTGTGGAAATAAACAAATATACAATACTGTTTGTGTTTTTTGTTTTTTTATGTTTATGTTTTTTGTTTCTTAAATTGGTTGGTTTTCAGCACTTGAAGATCAGTTGTTGGTAATCTTTTGAATACTGATTTTTATTGACGTTTTGTTGAGGTAGTTATACAAAAATTTATAAATAAAAATGCTGACTTAACTAAATGTTATCGAATTAAAATTTATACTATATTGGCCAATACCAAAACAGACCAGCAAAAAAGGTACAAATGTAATTTAATGTATTAATAATAAAATTTACGGTCAATTGACCAATAACAAGAAAGATAATATTAACTACATAACATTCAACGTATTCACTAATTTTATAATTTATTAGGGGAATTCTATACTTATTGAATTTATAAATATTAAATCTTAACATTCTCCCCCGCATTGACGGATCTTCAGCAATGTTGTGGTGTTCTTATTGTGCCTAGACCTTTATCATGAAGTTCCTTGTCATTGGTGTCGGTGCATAATTTTCCATAGGTGATGTTTTGTGTGGTTTTCGTCTGGTTGTACACTTTTTACATCTAAACAGCATTATCATTATTGTCACCAAACTAATCGACAGGGCCAGGTAACCAATTGTTTGACTGTGTTGTTGGTGGGACTTCAATTTGTTGGGTAGGTCCATGATTTTTTGTTCTTGTAATGATTTTTGTAAAGTTGTTAGCTGCTTCATATATTGGGCATACTCATTCTCCAAGCTTCAATGATTATTGTATATAGAGTGTGTTGTATCCTTTTGTATAGCCAAATCAGAAATTTTGCCAAGGCTTGTGTATGATGGTCTTACTGTACTCGAGATGGTTTGTAAGCCGTTCATAGTTATTAACTCATGTTTAAGTATGTATTCTGGATCAAGCATAAGCAATCCGGATCCCATAATTAACAGATGTATATGTCTTTGTTGCAAACAGTTGTGGCACGTGATGATGACAAGGTTGCATATATCCATTGATTTCTTCTGTTAAGTGGTATCCATCGGGTAGTAGTTTTCTCCAGAGTGCAAGTTGGTGTTGGTAGTAGTTTTCTCCAGAGTGCAAGTTGGTGTTGTTTTGTTGTTGTATAGGTTTATTTCACACCCACACACCTCAGAACCAAAGAATCTTGGAACACAGGAAAGAGTCTTGTTTTATTAAGTCGCAAGAACTCAGCTCAGATCTTGTAAGATGTATATATTGTTTACGAGATGGATTTATTCCCAAGAAAGTAGTACATGGTTTTATTGCTACCATGGCGTTGTTTATTTCGTTGGGTACCGGAATCAAATGAAACATCTTAAACTGCTCCCGTTCAACTAATGGTACACTTATTTTGAATACTGCATGCTGGTGCGTGAGTCTTCCTTGAACCTTCATAATTTTGAAAAGTTGTAGTAAGTCTTCTCCTTCAGTTACAGGAAGATCCACTGAATTTGATGAATGGAGTTTTATTTCATTAACTTCATTTTGTAAATGTTCTGGAGTTAGTAATAATGGTGCGTATCTATGACAGTGTCCAAAATTGAAGATTGAATTTTTCGAACATTGTCTGCGATTAGGGATACTGCAATAACTTCGAAATTGAATAGTTGCATTTGTTCGAAGTAAATATTAATTTGCTGTTCTAAATGTTCAAATTTGCTTTAGCTGCCATTTGATTTTGTCGTATGATATTGATTGTTGAGGCAACAATTGAGGTTTGATTTTTAAGCAATTGTAATAAATATGACTATAGAGTTGCTATTAAATAAACTGTGATATTGAATTAAGTTTTGTTTATTATTATGTTCAAGTTGTTATGTTTTTTTGTTATTTATTAAATGTAAAATTTTTATATTTTAATGTAATAACGTCAACATTGTAAGTTTTTAAATGTTTTGGTGATAAATTGTTGTGTTAATAAATTGTTTTCATTTTTTTATTAATAAATAGACGAGCTCCAGAGGAAGTCGACATACAATCGACGAAACGTCGAGCAAAATTGTAATAAAATTGAATTTTATTCACATAAAACTTCAGGCCTTAATAGCCTAAGAAAATAATACACTCAATAATGACTCATTTTCTTTTCTTGTGCTATTGTGTTGGAAATCTTATTGGCGTATTCATAGTCCAATATGCCAAATAATGAGTGAGCTACATTGCCAACTATATCCAAGGCTCCCGTTTTACTTCGTAACAGTCGATTCTCTAGTAGTAATTCGTCTTCTATGTGCTCAAAGTTGTTAATGACACTAAGACATGATTCATTGAGTTTTATCATTTTACAAAGTTGCTTTAATGATTTGGCGCTATTGATCAAAATTGATGTTTCAGACGAGTAAGTGCCTAAATCATAGTATACAAAGATTCGGTTTTTGAGATTGCTGCTGTACCAATTTGTTCAAAATGGACTCCTAATTTTGTTCCAAATTTCTTATTTTCGACTGGAGTTCCAATTACTATTGGAATGCTAGACTAAGATTATTTGTTAACGTTTTCTTCTTTTTTGCCTTAGGTTAATCACTTTAGTCAATAGCGTGGTTGTTGGTAGTATTATCAAGGACCATATATAATAGAGGATGTGCAAACCGCAATTTGGTCCCATGAAAACTGAAAATGCAAGAGGGAAAAGATAGCTATAGACATGTTGCTGAAAATTTTATATATATGGGTGGACCCCATTCCCCGTTCTCCAATTGATCTGAGACTTGGCCCATAGTCTTGTCGTAACTTCAGATTAATTTTGAAGTAGTCACGCATATTCACGCGCGGTCACGTACAGTCACGGAGTGATCTAAATGTAATTTTCCCTCATCCGATCGATCTCAAACTTGGTCCATACACTTGCTGTGAAAAAAAATATTAACTTCGACTTAGTCACGCATGGTTACGCACAGTCACGGGGTGATCTGAATATCATTTCCCCTCATCCGATCGATCTGAAACTTGGTCCATACACTTACTGTGAAAAAAATTTACTTTGACTTAGTCACGCGCAGTCACACATAATCACGCACAGTCACTCAGTGATTAAAAACCCATTTTCCCTTATCCGATCGATCTGAACCTTGGTCGATAGACTTGTTGTGAAAAAAGATTAACTTTGACATAGTCACACACAGTGACGGAGATATTGAAAACTCATATGCATAAGGAAATCAAGAGTTTTAATAAAAACTTTGTTTTTATGGGATAGATTATTTTAAATTGATTACCATTTTATTTCATTATTAATCGAATGAAATCCAAGGCATTATATCAAATGCCACCAGTGGCAGATGTAAAATATTTTTTTATAATTTTTTTATTATTATTTTTTTTTTTGAGTTTATTTAAATAAAAATAATTTTCAAAAATATTCATGTGTTATGACCATTTTATTTGTATGATTTATCAAATGTAATCCAAGGTTATCATATCAAATCCCACCAGTGACATATGTAAAACTTTTTTATTATTTAATTTTTTTTATTATTTTTTATTATTTTTTTTTTTTAAATTTATTTAAATACAAAAAATGTTCATAAATATTCATGTGTTGATTAGTTGTTTGATTTTCCAAATGTAATCCAAGGGCATCTTATCAAATCCCACCAGTTGCATATGTAACAATTTTTTTGAAATAATTTTTTTTTCCAAATTATTGTATTTTGTTTTTTACACATTTACATAATATTGAAAATATTTCTATAATAAACAAAATTATTAAATTTTCTCTGTTGTCCCAAAATAATGAAATTTTATATAAAATCATCATCACCAAGGTGAGTTTGAACAACTATTGCCAGTGGGTATTTCATGACAGATAAGCTGTCTTCCTTGATTATTACCATGTCTCCAATTTTAATGCTAGCAACCCGTTTATTCCATTCAGATCGTTGCTGCAAATCTATTAGATATTCGGTGGACCATCGTTTCCAGAATTCTTGATTAAGATGTGATACGAGCTTCCAGCGACATAATCTTGACGCTTTTAATGTGTGTTGAAACTATTAGTATAATTCAAACCAAACACTTAAATTTGGTCTATACTAATTTGCTTGTTTCTTAAAAATTGTGTAGTCTTCAAGCACTTGTAACTTGCAGATCAGTGTTCAGTAATTAAAACAAAATAAATTCTTTTAACTACTGTATTTATTGAAGTTTTGTTTGAGGTATTTATATTAAAGTTACACATCAAAAATGGTGACTTAACTAAATGTTATTGAATTAAAATTTGTGCTATATTGGCCAACAACAAAGCAGACTGTACAAAAAGGTATAAAAGTAATTTGATCTATTAATAACAAAATTTACGTTAAATTGGCCATTAAAAAGAAAGACAATATTTACTACATAAAATTCAATGCATTCACTAATTATTGTAATATATTAGGGGAATTCTACATTAATTGGATTTAAATATATTGAATCTTAACATTCTCCCCGCGTTGGGCGAATGTTCAACAATGTTGTGGTGATCTTATATTACCTGGACCTTTATGACAAAATTCCTTGGAATCGGTGTTTCCAGTTCATGTGATTGAAGTTCGATGTTTTCTGCATTAGTTTCTATAGAAGATATTGTGTGTGGTTTTCGCCTGGTTGTACACTTTTTATACCTGGACAGCATTACCATTATTGTTACCAAATTAATCGACAGTGCCAGATGTCCAATTGCATGATTGTGTTGCTGGTGGGACTTCAATGTATTTGGAAGGTCCATGATGTTTTGTTCTTTCAAAGATTTTTGTTTAATTGATAGCTCTTTGAGATTGCTGGCGTATACTCCCTCCAAGTTTGTCGAGTTCGACTGATTATTACTTATAGAGTGTGTAATGTTTGTTTGTGGTGATAAAGCTGAAACTGTGCCAAGACTAGTGTATGATGATCTGATCGTACTAGAGACAGTTTGTCTTCCGTTCATGGTGACGAATTCATGCTTCAGTATGCATTCTGAATCCAGGGTCAGTAGTCCGGATCCCCGTAAAGAGAAATGAGTAATGTCTTTATTGCATACAGCCGTGGCTCTTGAAAATGATAAGGTGGCATATATCCATTAATTTCGATTGTTGAGGGGTATCCATTTTGTGTTGGATTTCCCCAGAGTGCATGTTGGTGTCGTTTTGTTTGTTGTACAACTTGATTTCACACATGCACGTTTCTGACCCATAATCGTAGCGAATCTGATCGTTGGAACACAGAAACATATCTTCTTTTATTCAATCACAATTGCTGAGTTCCGAATTTGTAAGAATGATGTATTGTTTATGGGATGCTGTGATGCCCATGAAATCAGTACATGGATTGATGGCTACCATGGTGTTGTTTAGTATATTGGGTACAGGTATCAACTGGAAAATCTTAAATTGTTCAACGCCAGCTAAAGGTATCGTTATTTTGAAAACTGCATGTTGGTGCGTAAGTCTACCTTGAACCTTCATAAGTTTGAATATCTGCAGTAATTCATCTGTTCCGGCTACAGGAAGGGTCACTGAAGTTGGTGCATGGGGTTTAATTTGATAAACTTCAGTTTGTAACTGTTGTGGAGTCAGTAACAATGGGCTAATTTTTCCGTTATGCGTGTCTATGAGAGTGTCCAGAATAGATGATTATATTTTCCGTATGTTATTTAAAATGAGGTTCAGTTCTAAGACCCCGTTATTGAATAGATGGGTAAGATGTATCTGGATTAACGCATTGTTGATGTCCTGCATTGCTGCTGAATAATTTTGAACTTCTTGTTCCAATTGCTCAAATCTTTCCTTAGCTGCCAATTGAGTTTTCTGATATATAATCAGCGTAGATCGTAGATCGTTTTCCATGTGTTTAAAATGGTAAATAATGCTGAGACATGATTCGTTTAGTTTTATCATTCTGCAAAGATTCTGTAGGGTTTTCGTGTCATTGACCAAAGTTGATGTTTCAGAACAATAGGCCTCCAGGTCGTAATATACAAAAACGTTCCATTCAGTGGCTGAAATGGATGTTGTCCCGATTTCTTCGAAATGGATACCTAATTTTGTTCCAAAACTTTTGTTTTTGACTGGATTTCCAAGTGCCATAGGTAACAGCAAAAGTTGATAGCCCATTTTCCTTTTGGCCCTAGATTCGTCAGTTGAATCTGAGATGCTGCTGTTGATGGCTGCAGTGTTGTCATCGGACAAGATGAGATCTTCTGAGTCTAGTTAAATGGGTGACAGAGCGACCCGATGTATTGGGCGTTTGAGCAGTCCATTTGCTGTTTTGACTTCCACGACTCTGATTAAATTATCATACCAGAGTGAGTTTTGATAACTCTCGCTAAGGGCCACTTCATGACTGGTAGGTTATCTTATTTTATTATTACCAGATCGCCAATCTTGATGTTGGGAAATTGTTTATTCCACTTATGACGTTGTTGCAATTGGTTTAAATATTCGGTGGATCATCTTTTCCAAAATTCTTGTTTGAGATGAGTCACGAGTTTCCAGTGAGCGAGTCCTGATACTTTTATTGGTGTTGCACTACTCTCTATTTGTGATAGCGCTTCGCCAATAAGTAAGTGACCAGGGGTCAAAGTCTCAAGATTGTTATGATCACTTGACAAAGGCGTTAGTGGGCGAGAATTGAGGATTGCCTCAATTTCCACTACGATTGTTTCCAGTTCTTCTTGAGTTAACGATGGAGTCGCAACACTGCGCAAAAATAGATGTTTGGCAGATTTCACTGCTGCTTCCCATAATCCCCAAATTGTGGTGCACGCGGTGGGATATAGTGGAAATGTTTTCCTTTTGAGCTAGCAGTTGAGATGATTGATTCCTGCCCCTTGTCGGAATAGATGTTTTCAACTAATTCCGCTAACTGGTGTCTTGCTCCTATGAAATTGGTAGATTGTCTGAATATATGTTTGACAACACCCTCGACGTCCGATAAGGCACAGATAAAAGCTTCAGTTGATAGATCAGTGACCAGTTCAAGATGAGTTGCCATTGCGGCAAGGCAACAAAAAACTAATATATATGCCTTCGTTGGTCTGTTTCCTCTGACCTTATAATGAATCCAAAATAATCTGCAATAATCTACACCAGCATTGTTAAAAGGTCGGGCTGGAGTACATAATTGTGGTTGTGCTCTAGTGCACCTTATACATTTTTGGACTGTTGATCGTGCCGTTATTTTTCCTCTTATTGGGCTGGAGTACATAATTGTGGTTGTGCTCTAGTGCACCTTATACATTTTTGGACTGTTGATCGTGCCGTTATTTTTCCTCTTATTGGCCAAAAACGCTGTCTGATTAAATTTAGTAGTGCTTGTGGTCCACAATGTTTATTTTCTTTGTGAATCATTGTGAATAAAAGTTTTATGATGGGATCATTGTATGGAATCACCATTGGATGTTTTGCATCGTATGATGGTGATGAAGACTCCAATCGTCCGCCAACTCGTAGGATGCTTGTCTCCTCGAGGAATGGGGACAAACAGACAATTTTTGATTTCCTGCGAAAATTCCGAAGCCTGTATGGTTTTTATAATTATGTGCAATGCACCATCTAGTTCGGCAGGGGTTAGTGATTGATCCTTGAATTTTTGATGAATCTAATTATATACCCTAATATTCCTTGTAGTGTTTTGAAGGAGTTTTTATGTGGGATTTTGTAAATAAGTTGTCGTCAGTTTCGGTAACTGTTGAGATTAAACTTGTCTTTTTTTTCTCGAGTTCACTGGAGATTGGAGTTCTTGTCCAAGCAGAAACAGTGGACAATATAACCATAAATTATATTGAGCAAGTTGGACTGCTGGTAAACCTCTGGATAGTATATCAGCAGGGTTGTCCTTTGATCGGATGTGGCGCCACAATTTGGTAACGTCAATGATTGAATTTCGGAAATTCTATTAGCAATGAACGTATGGTACATGATGGATTGAGCATTTATCCAGGATAGTACTGTTTGTGAATCAGTCCATAAGATTGCAGTTTGGTTTTTGATGTGAAGATCTGTTTTAATCCTGTGTGTAAGTTAGGCCGCCATAACTGCAGCACATAATTCTAGGCGAGGTAGTGTCTGTTGTTTTAATGGAGCAACCCATGTCTTGGCACAAAGCAGTTGGACAATTACTCGTTTATTCTTAAAAATTGCTGGGATGTAAGCAACTGCACCCAAAGTCTTATCTGAAGCGTCTGAAAATATATGCAGCTCTGTTTTTACTGGTAGTTCTCCTTTAAAAACTTGTCGAGGAATTTTAAAATTGTTTAAACTGTCTAAGTCATTTCTGAATTTAGCCCAGGTTGTCTGAAGGTCTGCAGGTAATGATTCATCCCAGTCTAGCTTAAATTGCCACAGCTGTTGAATAAACATCTTGCCTTGACAACTACAGGTGCTAGTAGTCCAAGGGGATGAAATTACCTTGCGAGATCTGACGTTGCCGTGCATTTTGTGACAGCATGTTGATGATTCACTTTCCCCTTGGTGCAAAAATGGTCAGTTTTAGGCAGCCACGCTAATCCCAGAGTTTTTACCGTGCTTGTGTCTCACTGTTGATATGTACATCCATCTCCTGATCACAGAGTGGAATGTTTTTTAGCAGTTGTTTGTGATTTGTATGCCATTTCTTCAAATTGGAACCATGCCGTTTTAGAATCGTGATGAGTTCCCTTTGCATCTCAATTGTAATGTTAAGGCTGTCTGACCTACTAAGTCCATCATCAACGTGGAAATTTTCCTTTAACAACTGACCTCCAAATAGATAATTTATAGCGTTTTCGTCAGTGATTTTTTGTAGACATCTTGTGGCAAGGAACGATGTTGTCCGTGTCCCATGTATAACCGTATTAAGTCTATAGTAATTGACAGGTGCTGATGCATTTCCTCTCCAAATTATTAATTGGTAGTGCCGATCGGTTGGATAAAGTAAAATTTGTCCATACATTTTTTCGATATCAGTGGTGAAGACAAACTTCGGTAATCGGAAACGCAGCAAAATTGAAAATAATTCATTTTGGACAGTAGCACCCGTAGACATTAAATCGTACGGCTCATGAAGTCTTCGCTGATGTGTCGAACACTACTCTAAGTTTTGTTGTGGAGCTGTCTGGTTTCAGAACGCAGTGGTGAGGAATAATGTATTTTGGATCTAATACGGTATCAATATCGACCTCTTCCATATGACCTAAGTCCTCATAATCCCACATGAATTTGATGTATTGAAGTCGAATGTCTTCGTTTTTAGAAGTCGATGTTCTAGACCCAAAAATCTGTTGTGTGCCATCGCGTGGGAGTCCCCTAAAGCTGCTGGGTTCTCATGAAATGGAAGACTGACAATGAAGCAGCCATCTGTATTGGTGTGAACATGTGGGTGAAATGTGATTCACATTGTTGTTCTGATGGTGACAGGCCGCTCTTGTTGGCTTCAATCTCGTCCAATTTCCAAAGATGTTCTATTGCTTCTTCCAATGATGTAGTGTCTCCAAATATTGCACATGTGGGCGCATATAATGGGTTAGGCGATGGATTTTTCCCATTGCACCTCCCACAATCCAGCCAAGTTCAGCGTTTTAGAGTATTGGAAGATCATCACCTAGATGTGTAGTTCCATTTTTAGTTAATTTGAAATAAAACTCTGCTCCAAGTAGCAAATCTATGTTTTCTTGCTGACAGAAATGCGGATCTGCTAAGTGAATGTTGTTGGGAATATCTCAAGTTGAAATGTCAAACTGTTGACTTAGTTGTGCGGGAATTTTACTTGGGAGTACATAAGCTTCCACGTTTGCCATGAACTTGAGGTCCCTGGACTTCATAGCGATATTTAGGCGATATTTAGATTTTTTCTAGGTTTCTCTAACACCGTCGAGGCACAGGGAGACTTCTGATGGTGAAATTGTCAATTTTTGGCAAAGACGTTTAGATACAGCATTCACTTGCGAACCTGAATCTAATACTGCCCTAAATTCATTGGATACACCATTTGAAGTTGTAATGATAACCTTCGTTGTTTCTAGAAAGACATAGCCCTGGCAGGCCGCTCCGATGTTTGCTGCTGCTGATGTAACTGCTACAATGTTTGATGTAGTCATTTTTACTGGTGTGTTTGGATGTGAGCTGGTTTGTCTTGAACTCGAATTTGATGATATTTTTTCTTTTTGTGTATTATCGCTTTCATTTAAATGAAGCAACGTATTGTGCTTTTTTGTACATTTTCTGCAGCTACTAAAGTTGCAGGATTTCGAAGCGTGGTCACTTCTGAAGCATTTGACACAAAGATTTTGTCGTTGTACCCATCGTAACCTGATTCTGATAATTGCAGAAATTTGCTGCAGTGGTATAATTTATGACCACTATTATTGCACAATTTGCATGTGCTAATATTGTTACCGGCGGATGTTATTATTGTTGACACCGCCTTGCTCAGTTCTCAAGCTTTGAGCATCGTCGAACTGGCGTAGTTTTGAGTCATGGGCTTCAAATTGATCCCAGGCCTCTTGTAATCGCCGTCTACGATTTTCAAAGTATCCTGCAGTTGTTTTTCTGTCTGCAGCATCTTTTTTAAAGTTTCGTATTATTGCTTGAATAGATTCAACTGTCTTCGATAGACCATCTAATAATTTCTTTGAGGTTTCCATCGCGTATGTGACTGCAAAATAGTATGTGGATTATACAATATATTTGTTTTTTTCAGCTGAATCTGACGAACAAGGATACTTGTGGACAATTGCTGAACCAGGACGCTTGTGGACAATTGATGTCCTGATGAGTTGCCTACCAGGTTTTGCTGAACCAGAACGCTCGTGGACAATTGATGTCCTGACGAATTGCGTGCCAGGATTTTCTAACCAAGTACGCTTACAGATAATTGATGTCGTGATGAATTGCGTACCAGGATTTGCTTACCAAGTACGCTGTGGACAATTGATATCCTGATGAAGCGCTGCAGGGCGTGTTTAATCCACTCGTGAGTGTTTCAAGTTCTTTACCACTGGTGGGGGAAACTTGAAGTTCAAGAGTGTTTCGGGGTCACCAAATTGTTAATGTGTGTTGAAACTATTAGTATAAGTCAAACCAAGCACTTTAATTTGGTCTGTATTAATTTGCTTGTTCCTTAAAAATAGTTTGGTCTTCAAGAACTTTTAACTTGAAGATCAGTGTTCAGTAATTAAAACAAAATAAATTCTTTTAACTACTGACTTTATCGAGGTTTTGTTTGAGGTATTTATACTAAAATTACACATCAAAAATGCTGACTTAATGTTATTGTATTAAAACTAATGCTATATTGACCAATAACAAAACAGACTGTATAAAAAGGTATAAATGTAATTTGATCTATTAATAGCAAAACTTACGTTAAATTTGCCAATAAAAAGAAAGACAAAATTAACTACATAACATTCAATACATTCACAAATTATTGTCATATAATAGAGGAATTCTTCATTAATTGAATTTAAATATATTGAATCTTAACAGACTCTTTAATTGTTGTTGGTGCATTGCAATCTATTTGTGATATGTGCGCCTCGCCAATAAGAAATTGACTTGGAGTTAATGCCTCAAGATTATTTGGATCATTTGACATAGGGGTCAGTGGTCCAGAGTTGAGTATCGCTTCGATTTCTATCACGATTTTCTCCAGTTCTTCATGAGTTGAAAATGCAGTAGCTACGCTGCGTAGTAAAAGATGTTTTGCAGATTTAACGGCTGCTTCCCAAAGTTCTCCAAAGTGTGGTGCTCTTTGTGGAATAAAATAGAAACGTATATATTTTGAGCTGGTGGTGGAAGTAATTGCTTCCTGCCTCTTATCGAAATAGATACTTTCAGTTAATTCTGATAGTTGATTTTTAGCTCCTAAGAAATTAGTAGCAGTAGCGTTTTGTATGTATTTTGTATTTTGACACCGGCGTCGACGGCTTTAATGCACCGATGAATGCTTCAGTTGATAAGTCGGTTACTAATTCAAGATGAGTGGCCTTTGTTGCAAAACAGTAGAATACAGCCAGATATGCCTTTGTTGGTCTTTTGCCTCAAACCTTATGATGAATCCAAAGTGGGCCACAGTAGGCAACTCCTGCATTGATGAATGGGCGTGCTGGTGTCACTCGGCCATGTGGAAGACTGCCCATGAATTGCTGACATAGTTCTGGTCGTGCCCTGACACATATGATGCATTTTTGAACTGCCGATCGTGCCATTATTTTTCTTTTTATGGGCGAAAATCGTTGTCGGATTATAATAAGTAGCACATTGCGGGCCATGTTTGGTTTCTTCGTGGACCATTGTGAATATGAGTTTTATGGGTGCATCATTGTAAGGAATCAGTATTTGGTGTTTTGCGTCATATGATAATGATGAAGCTTCTAGTCGACCACCAACTCTTAGGATTCGTCTTTTGTCGAGGAATGGAGCTAGACTGATGATAGGACTTTTCTTGCCAATATCGGTATTTTCCTGTATTTTTTGAATTTCTGAAGAGAATTCTGAATTGTCATCACAATCATGAATAGTGCATTATCATGTTCAACTGGACTTAATTATTTGTATGCTGAAAGTTGTTTCTTTTCCAATTTTGCGTTATTAATAAATCTAACGACGTATCCCAAAATATTTTGAAGAGTTTTGAAGGAGTTACGGTGTGCAATGTTGTATATGATGTCAACGCTTGCGATGGTTACTGCTGAGATAAGGGATATCTTCTTTTTGTCGATGTCATTCTGAAGTTGGAGTTTCCCTGAGAATATAGGTGGCCACATTTCTTCTTGTGCATGCAAAACAGTGGGCCATAAAACCATAAATTGCTTGCAGAAATTTTTAGTGCTGGTAAACCTCTGGACAAGATATTTGTCGGATTGTCTTTTGATCTGACATGGCGCCATTGACTACGCAACGTTACACAGTGGTTCAAAACCAAAAAAAATTGGTTATAAGTCTGGAACTTCTAAACTATTGGTTGGATTGGAATAGTATATTCTAGGCGATTGTAGTCAAGGATATAGGCTTTCAAAATATTTATTTTTGAGATACCCTGTTGTAACACAGGGTGAGCTACAGGGTGCCAAAGTCGACCACCTCGAGGTGGAAAATGCTTTCAAAGCTTGTAACTTTTATAAATAGGAAGTGATTTTTACGTTTTTTAAATTTTTCCAATAATCATTGAATTATTAACAAAAAACAAGCTTATACTACCTAGTTATCCTTATGGTTTAAAAAATATTTGATTTTAAAAATCAACATTTGAACTTTTCGCCAAATTCTTTCTTGGTTTTTCGCAAATAACATTTTTATTAAAATAGACAAAAAAATCTAAAAATATGTGGCAATAGCCAGTACTTTTTAAAAAAATACGCTGAAGTGTTTTTTGAATTATTTCAAACCGTTTAGTGAGCACAAAATCTTAAAGTTGACTTTTTGAATCAGGTTCTAAAAATTGCAAATTTTTGCCAAAAAATACCCTTCATTCTTTCACATTTTTCTCACAACCTTGGTAAAACATGTATATATTTTTCTACATATTTTAAAGGAATATGCTTCAAGAATGTTTTTAAGTGAAATTTTTAATACTTTTGGACATGCACCCTACGTCCAGCATTGGACGAAATTGGGCAATTTTTAAATAAAAAACTAACTTTTAAAAGTTAATACAAAAATATCCGCTCGATTTCAAATATTTCACCGCAGTATTAAAGCTCCAAATATTTTTATTTATTTGCTGCAATAAAATTCACCGCCGTTACATAAACGTGGTCAGGAGGGCTTAAATGGTGAAAAAAGTCAAATTTTCATACGAATTTTTTTGTTAACAAAAAAAACATATTAAGATTAGTTATTTTTATATTTTGTTTATTGATTCAGAACGGCATTTAAATTATTTAAGACACTTCAAAAAATCATTTTGATAACGTTAATGGTTTTTGAGATATTTATATTCAAATTTCAGAAAAAAATATAGAAAAACTATGGTTTTTCGTTTTTTTGGTTTTTTTGGTAAAGTGTTCCCAAAGTTTTTGAATTTTACTTATTATTATATATATTGTTAAAGAAGACATATTTATCTATTCAACAATATATAACGTGTCTATCAAATATAATGCAACATGCTGAAATAATGACCCCAAACCACACTCCACAGGCAAAAATTTAGCTATTTCTCTATTCCAATAGCAAGAAAGACAATGTTAACTACATAACATTCAACGTATTCACTAATTTTTATAATTTATTAGGGGAATTCTACACTTATTGATATTATAAATATTAAATCTTAACAGTGTTGAAAATGCCGTTTTCTCCCTGTCCTCTTCTTTTACCAAAATTTGGTGAAATCCCTTTGCTAGGTCAAGGGTGGAAAAATATTGGACTTTGCCCAGTTTATCTAAAATTTCCTCCATATTAGGAATAGGAAATTTATCGGTCCTAGTAAATTCATTAAGCTTTTTATAATCTACAACCAACCTCTATTTCCTAATACCAGAGTTCTCAATTTTCTTAGGTACAATCCAGAGGGGACTGTTGTATGGAGAGTTGCTCTCCTGAATTATATTCTGCTCGAGCATTTCGTCTATCTGTCTTTGTATCTCTATTTCGTGAACCCCTGTATATATACATATATATTTTTGAGTACAGCGTGTTGTGAAACAGGGTTTCACATGTATAAGATTAGTATAAGATTAGATTATTGATAATAATAATAATAACAACAATAATAATAATAATAATAGAAATAATAATAACAATAATAATAATAATAATAATAATAATAATAATAATAATAATAATAATAATAATAATAATAATAATAATAATAATAATAATAATAATAATAATAATAATAATAATAATAATAATAATAATAATAATAATAATAATAATAATAATAACAATTAGAATATAACATAACAGAAACAATAATAATAACGCAAGCAACCATAACTGAAATATAAATTCATTTAATTAATAACGATCGATTTTTCTCGAGCGTAATTATTAAATGTTTTCTTTCAAGAAACATACATACAACCCAATTTGGCATGGTAACGTACATTGGCTCATTTGCTTATGTTTGATTTTTTTGTCACTTTCAATGTGGAGCAATACGATATTGTTCCGCATTGACAGGTGTTGTGCTGTTTATTTTTTTTCGGTTACCATGCGTTGGCTTACCTATGTTTGTATTCTCTTTTTTTAGAGTTTTTTTTGTATCGCAATGTTCTGTTATTGCAATTTTTAGCAATAACATTGACTTAATTTTCTTTTGTTAATTTCCGCGTATATTAAATGTTAACGTATGTCTTTTTGTTTTTCCCATGGTATTTGCGATATTATTATTTGTTTTCTTTTTGTTATTGGTTAGTTAGCTATTTAAGTATGCCATGGCCATGAACTGCATTGAGTTATGGTTAATGTTTGTTTTCTTTTTATTATTAATTTTTTTTGCTTACATTATCAATGCAATTTTTACTTTAATGTTTGTTGTAGATATTTTTAATTAGTTTTAAGATTTAGTATAAATAAAGAATAGACAGTACATAACGACAGCAGATGTAAACTAGAGGCCGCACTGTCTGGTACGGAATCTGGTTTTGTTTGTTCTTTTCTTTTTCTCCACAGCTACATTGACGCCGTTTGGGCGTCGATTGACAGCGCTTGCCAGCGCTAAAACAGAATAGGCAAAGCCGCGTTTTTTTTTGTTTGTTTTGTTTCAGCTGTAGGAGGATAACATTAATGGCGCAGCCGGTAGGATGCGTCATTTCTTTCGTTTCAGCAGTTTAGGAGATAAAATTCGTTTCAGCTCTTTTAGGAGCATAACATTAATGGCGCAGCTGTAGGAGGATAACATTAATGGCGCAGCCAGTCTTCGGACCAAAAATCGTTCCTTGTTTTATTAATTATTTGATTTTTTTTTATGTATCAGGTGTAGGGAGTTAGTTGTGAGGATATAAAGCCAACATTATTGGTTAACATTAAAATCGTTCGTTGTTAGGATAATTAATTATTTGTTTTATTGTACTATTTACCAGGTGTAGGTAGTTAATTGTCTTAGGTTGTTTTATTTATTTTAGTTATCGGGTTGATTAATTTTTAGATTATTGGATTCGTTTGGGGAATAATAATTTTTTTTGTCTTTAGTTTGTTACTACTTTATTGTTTTTGGAAATGTGCATTTTCATTGATTGTTTTGGTTTATAGATTGTTTTAGAGGATATTGCATGCGTTTTAATTTTTGCGTGTATTTTAATTTAGTTTTGATTTCTCAGATAGTTAGTTGTAGAGTATTAAATATATATATTTTTTTTTGTTTTGTTTCTTTAACAAATTGGGGATCGTCTTTAATTTGGATTTTGTTCATTTTTTTTTTATGTTTAGTCAGGGAATGGTCTTAAAGTTGATTTTTATTTTTATTGCGTAATTTTATCAAATATATTATATTTTATTTTATCACATATATTAAATATGGGTTGCGAGTAGGGTTTGAATATTTATGAGTTTGAATATTTATGGGTTTTTATTTTTTTTGCAATATATTTAATTGAGTTTTAATTTTATTGGGATTTTGATTTTAATTATGAATATGTTTGTTCGAAAGCGCATCATTTTTATGTGAGTGGTCTGATTGTTTTTTTTTTATTGTTTGTGAAAATTAGGTTATTGATGAATTTCCATTAATTTTAAATTACAGATGAATGTTTAATTATAGGTTGGTTTGTTACTCTCAGATTTTATTGTTTTTATATAAGGAGGGATTTTTATTTTTTTCAACATATAGTTTTAGCAATCAAAGCGATATAATTTTTTCTGTTTTTGTTTTATTTAGAACTATAAAGATCATTTTTTTACGGTTTAGTAGGGACCGGGTTGGTAAGTTCGTATGGAGCAAACACTGGTCGAGTTAGAACAGACGAAACAGCTGCTAGCGGACTTCAGGGCAAAGACGGATTATTTCCTCGAAAGGCTTTGGTGTGAGGTCAGACGTCGATGCCAGACCCAGGAGAATTTTCATCTCGTAAAGGCTAAGGTTGACGGTACCTGGAAAATCACTAGATTGGAAGAGGCCGATCTAGTGCTAGAGGAGTTGTGCCGGTTGGTTGAAACTCAAGAGGAGTGTAATACCGGGAAGATCTTGGAGCTTAAGGAAGAATTGGAGGCTCTCCAAAATCAAAACAAGAGACTTAAGAACGAAATTCAGGAGAATCTAAAGGAGGCCGAGATTTTAGACAAAGAGAACGAGGCCATACGGAGGACAATATCGGGTACAGGCGCGTCCTCGGTCAGAAGATTAGAGTTCGAGGACCTCGAGGAAGCCAATAGGAGAGTTTCCGAGTTGCAGGGTCAGCTACGTTTAGCACAACAAGAGCGCAGTACACAGACGGGGGATCTGTACCATAAGGAGCCTAGGGGCAACAGCCAACACAGATGATGTCCTCCCAGGATATTCTGAAAACGGTCAAGGCGTTAGTGCCTACGTTCGGCGGCGAGCCATCGCCAAGTCTGCAAACAGAAGTGTATAAATTCATTGATGGATGTAGGTTGGCGGCGAAAGGGATACCGCCGGAAAAGGTGGAAGAATATTTGGAAATTGTGAAACAGAGGCTTTACGGGGATGCATACTAGTTGGTGAGGTTACGTACTTTTACGTCAGTAGATGAGTTGTTGGCACTTGTAAAGTCAACATATTTAAAGAGTAGGTCGCTTGACTCGGTGCTAAGGGAGCTATATGAAGCCTGCCAAAGGAGGGATGAGGATGTGAGACAGTTTGCTAGGCGTCTTCAGACATTAGCAGCAACAGCTCATGCCATACTAGATGAAAACTATAAAGGGAGAAAGGACGAGATAATGACTATCGAGATAGAAAGAAAGGTAAAATCAGCGTTCACATCCGGCCTGAGGGACCCAATGCTGCGTGGTAGGATGTTGGCATGCAGCTCATGTAAGTTGGACGATCTCTTGATTGAAGCACTGGCGGCTCAATCAACTCTTTGGCGGGGGGATGATCCTCCGTTAAGGGGTGTAAATTTTAACGAGGAGTACACCCGCGAGGATCCAGTCTCGGGTCTCGTGGCAGCCGTAGAACAGTTGTTGCGCAGGACGGAGGCAGATAAGGCTGCTCCGCTCAACAAAGCTGGGTCAAGTGGTACGGCATACAATAATGCTGGGTCAAGTGGTACGGCATACAATAATGCTGGGTCAAATGGCAATGCATACAAAGCACCGCCCTGTTCGTTCTGTCAACGGGCGGGACACACTCGTGATGTATGCTGGACGAGGAAAAATACCCCATATTGTGTTGAATGTAGAATATACGGCCATGAGCCAGGTAGGAGCTGTGGTAGGGGACCTTCGACGATGGAGAGAGGGCAACCTGGAGGTTCTAGATCAAAAGGGAAATGCTATAATTGCGGCAAGGAGGGACATTTTGGTAGGCAATGTACACAGGGGAGAAATATGTCGGGAAACGGGCAGGGCCACCGACTCGATCACGCGAAAGTCTAATACCGTTGGTAACATCGGAATCTGCAAAGGCGGCTGAGGTAGGACCCATTACGGGGCCGGATATGAATATAGGGGGGATTTCAGCTAGGTGTAGTTACTCAGATTCGGTGTTTGTAAGATTGCCATGTGCTTGGGCAAAGTCGGGGTGTCTGAATTTATTAGTGGATACAGGGGCAGACACCAGCCTGGTAAAGGACAGCAGTCTTACGGGGGATATTAGTGTGGACGGGACGGTGGTAAAGGACCTGCGAGGAGCATTCGGAGGATTCTCCAGGACTATAGGGTTAGTCAGGATTAAGCATTCGGACATCGCCGAATTGGGGTTCGATATGCATTGTGTGGATAAGCATGATAATTTGCCGGGAGATGGTATTTTAGGTCGCGATAATCTATGGGGACGCTCCGTCACTGATACGATTAATCTTTCTCTGAAACTGTACTCGAATGGAGGTGAGTGGAACTTACCTCTGGTTTCTTTGAGGGAGGCCACGGGTTCGGGGGCAGTAAATATCGTGGAGAAAACCATAGTGGCGAAGGCGAGAACAGTGTCTATTGCAACCATGGGGATCAATACTAAACATACTACAGTGGTAGTGGAGAAGCAAGAATTGTCACCAGGAGTATATCTAGGGGCCGCGCTAACCAATGTAAAGGATGGGGTGGTGAAAGCGCCCATTTTGCATTCTACTGAGGTTGACTACTGCTTAAAGGATGGGTTTATGCCAAAATTCAGTGGATTAGTAAATTTAAAAAATCCAGGTGCGGGTTTGGTGACGCACGTGCAGGAGGTAGATGTCAAGGAGAGGGTCAGTAGGATAATGGCCACAATAAAAACCGATGCCGACTTGAATAGTGAGGAAATGTCGTCCATTCAGGCGATATGCGCAACGTAGCATGATATCTTTTGGTTAGAGGGTGATAAACTATCTTGCACGAATATGGTGAAACATAAAATTCCCGTGCAGCCTGGACAGCTGCCGATTAATCAAAAGCAGTACAGGTTACCTCAGATGCATCGTGAGGAAATTAATCGGCAGGTCCAGAAGCTCCAGGACGATGGCATAATTTCACATAGCGTGTCACCGTGGAATTCGCCCTTACTATTGGTTCCAAAGAAATCATCGAAGGCAGGGACCAAGAGCTGGCGACTGGTGGTAGACTTTCGTAAACTGAATGAAGCAACTCTGAAGCAGGTATTCCCCATTCCAAGGATGGATGAAATTTTGGACCAGCTGGGCAGCAGTAGATATTTTTCCACGTTGGATTTGGCCAGTGGTTATCATCAGGTGGAAATGGATAAACAGGACAAGGAAAAAACAGCATTCAGTACGGCGTTGGGTCACTTTGAATTCAATAGGATGCCATTTGGATTAACAGGCGCACCGGCAACCTTCCAAAGATTAATGAATCATGTGCTAACAGGTCTTCAGGGCATTGAATGTTTTGTATATTTGGACGATATTATCATATATGGTAGTAGTCTGGCCGAACACGACTCAAGGCTATGTAAAGTGCTGCAGCTGTTGAAGGAAAATAATTTAAAGGTAAAAACGGAGCGGTTCTTTCCCAGGATAGTGGCGGGGGCGATCGGCCCATTGCGTTTGCAAGCCGTTCGTTGAATGGGGCGGAAACTCGATACTTCACGATAGAGAAGGAGTTTCTGGCAATCGTATGGGCGGTGAAAAATTTCCGGCCATACTTGTTGGGTCGGCACTTTAAGATTTTTACCGATCATCAACCACTGAAAGGCATTGCGAACTTGAAGGATCAAACTTCAAGGTTGGCGCGCTTTAGACATAAGCTGTCAGAATATGATTTTGAAATCTGGTACAAGCCGGGCAAGAAGAATCAGAATGCGGATGCGCTCAGCAGGATACCATATTCGACGGAGGAAATACTGATGGTTAAAACTAGGGCCATGTCGAAGGGCGAAGGAGATAATCATGCTGGGAGCTCAGGTCACGGGAAGGGCAAAGTGGTTCACAGCGGGAACAAAGAGAGTAGTGAAAAAGGACCAAGCGATGTTAACGACCCACCGGTCGAGGTGGTGGTCGATGGGGAACCAAGGTATGTGGTGTTAAAGGATCCCAAAGAGATCGTGACAGTGTTAAAAGATTTTCACGATAGTCCTTTGGGCGGTCACGTGGGTGTGCAGGCGACCGTTAAAAGGATAAGGAGACAATTTCGCTGGGTCGGCATGCACAGGGATATTAAACAATATGTGAAGAAGTGCGTTAAATGTCAGCAAAATAAGAGTGCCAAGAAAACGTTTATGCCGATGGTCCTCACGGATACTCCTAGTCGACCTTTTCAGAAGGTATATATGGATATGGTGGGACCTCTCCCTGAAAGCACTACGGGTAACAAATTGATATCGACTTTTCAAGATGATTTTTCGAAATTTATGTTGTGCGCAGCAATGCCGGATGGGGAGGCTAGTACTGTGGCGAAAATTTTCTTTAACGAAATTATAGCCAAGTATGGGGTTCCATGCATGCTGGTCACGGACAATGGGACAAATTTCATGTCAAAGGTATTTTCGGATACCTGTAGGTTGTTAGGGGTCAAGAAATTGAACATCACTCCATATCACCCGCAGGCAAACGGCTCATTGGAAAGGAGTCACCGTCCTTTGGCGGAGTACTTGAGGAGCTTCGTCAATGAGGATGGAAGCAATTGGGACCAATGGCTGGCACCGGCTATGCATGTGCACAACAACACTGTACATTCATCTACGGGGCAGACCCCATTTAAGACATTATACGGTTTCGACATCGACTTACCGACCAACCTAAGTAGAAAATGTACACCACTTTACAATACGGATGACCCAAACAAGGTCCTTAAATATCAGATACAGCGCTCGCATGAACTAGTGCGAAAGAATCAGACGAGGGCTAAGTTGTTGTCGAAAAAGGCTTATGACAGGAAGGTAAATGCTGTGTCCTTTGCAGTAGGTGATAGGGTGCTTGTTAGGAACAACACCAGGAAAAATAAGTTTTCACCCATTTGGACTGGACCTTATGAGACAATTGGGGTAAACAGTCCGGTTACGTCCACGGTGCGCATAAACGGGAAGAATCGTAAGTGGCATAATAACCATTTACGGGCGTTCCAGCAGTGATCGCATTATTTGGTCTGAAATCATTCCATTTAATACACATGTCCATGATGAAGGTTTTGTTTTGTTGTATATTTTAGTAATTTTGTATTTGAGGTGGTGAGGGGAAGGTTGGGGGTTTACGCGTAACCCGCCGACAAGTGTCTCCCACCAGGAAGCCTTAGTTTTTTTATATGGAGGGTGACGCCATGTGTAGCGGGCACACCTCAGTGGTTGAGAATGGTTCAACGGATTGAATCTGGTATGGGGAGTCAGAAGCGAGTCTCGCAAAATTCGCGGCATACACTGTGGGGAGGGTTTTTGCCGAGAATAGCCTCACAGTGGCCCGGTTCCGGTTTGCAGAATGCAACAGGAAACCGTTCTGCTCCAGAGAAGGATGACGCGTTGTGTGCGGTCATGCCTTATATGGGTGGCAGTGTCTAGAAGGGACACGTGCCTTAATTTGTTGTTATTTATTTTGAAGTGTTTTGAAAGTTTTAGGTTGGACATGTGTATACAAGGGGGCTTAGATATGATTTCGGTCGGACCACCGATGGATCGGCTTGTTGCGTCTTATTACTGTAGAAATAGGAATAGCCCTGCTGTTGGGCAAAAGTGCTTTTTCGTGCGGATCTGTATCCGAAGTAAGTCGCAATTTAGTGAAGGTAATATGTAGGTGATAGTTTATTGAATGTGGTTGGTGAAAGTTAATCGATTTTCTTTCGTAGAATCGATATCCCAAGTATGTTTCTTTCATGATCAGTTCTTCGATTTAAGGAAAAACTTGTTCATAAAGTCTGCTTACCCATTTTTTGCACTTTGTTTGTTTGGTCAAAGTGACACATATTGAGAATTCCCTTTTAGTTTAAGAATAAATTGATTTCATTTATTGGTGAAAAGTTTTTTTTTTTTTTTATTTTTTTTATGGTAAATAAATATTAGAGGAGAGCGACTAGTAGCCGCATGACAACTTCCAGGTTATTATTTTCTATGCGACGGCCGGCTCGGGCTCGCCGTGGTCACTCTTGTGGTGGCATCTCTCAGGGCTTCGAGTCGAGCACGGTAGGAACCCCGCAGGACTGGGTCCGTGGTGATGTTAAGCATTAGGTGGAGCTCACGGCGGAGAGCCCGTACTCTCTGGCGTTTACCGCCTCTCCGTTTCTTGACCACGGGCGCTGGGGTCGCCACCCGAGGCTTCTGCCTGGCCCGGTATTCCTCAATCGTCAGGCGTTTTGGTCCCGGTTCGGGGACAGGCGCCGGGGGTGTTGTCCTGGACGTGGCGTGATCTGCAATATCTGGGGTGATCGCCGTGGCGGGAGCTGTAGGTTTACTAGTATCCATTTGAAGGTATGAAAACGCAATGAAGAATTCTTCTGATCGAACAGTATTTATATCATGCGGATAGGTGGTGGCAGCGGTTCGATTACACTTGACGAAAATAGTTAGTACGAAAGGTTAGGTTGTTGCCCGGTGCTCTTCTAATCTGATAACATATCCTGTTTTAACCGCCCGGATCATTGGTTTTTCCCTTTCTTCCTTTCTTTCTCTCATGCTTCGCAGCCGGTTTTTACACCTGTTTCAATACACAAGTCTTATTGTACTCTATTTATTTTGTTTCTTTCAGTCATGGGTATTACGAACCATTGGTGAGCGTTTTGTTGTGGTCAATCGTGACCGGGGTGCCAGACGGAGTACATATCATCACTCCGGAAGAGGTGCCGCTGATTTTCGAACCGATAGCAGTGTAATGATGTAACATACGTATATGTATGAAAGTACACTCATTTGTATTTATTTAATTTTATTTTATTTCTAAATGAATGCACGTGTTATTTGTTTACGTTTATTTGTTTATGTTTATTTGTTTACATCTATTTGTTTACATTCATTTGTTTATATCCAAAATTCTCTAAGTACACATGCATTCATAGCTATACATACCATACATACCATAAAATACACTAACCCCAAGTGAAGGGTTATATTACAATAAATTAGAATGTCGCTTAGTGAAATTAAACCCCACTTGTAGCGAGGTGACAAATTTATGCCAATGAACTTCAACAAAGTTGAAGAATGGAATGTCACTCAATTTTGAAGAAAAATATGAATTGATTTTTGAACGTGCACTGATTGGTCAGTTAAGCCCCACCTTCAAAAATCAATTAGAAACAAATGTGTATGATAGTATGTATGCATAAATAAAATAGGGATAGATATAATTATTCTAAGTAAAAGATCCCTTAATTTTTATAATATATAAAGCCAAATTTTTGTAAAAATAAAATCAATCTTAATCATAGTTTTGAATTGGATTCACCAAGAAATAGAGTTGTTTTTATTGGCATAATCTGCCTACGAGCTCAAACTCTGGCATATCCTGCCTACATGTAAATTACATACAAATAAGTGCATCTAGCGTGCACACGTGCCTTGCTTTGAGGGAAGCATTTAAAAAACATTCCTCCTAAGATTGGACGGTTCTCACCAGTCTTAGCCACCCAATCTTTGTGTCCTTTCATACACCCTACCTAATAACACTATATGGCGATCCTGCCCCCTCTTACACTATATGGCGATCCTGGAAAACGAACCTGCAGAATCCTGAAAAAAAAAAAAGTTCATAAGGACAAACTCGGAATCTAACTAATACAACTCAAAACTGGTAAACCATCAACTAGTATCTAAATGTCTGTCATCAGCGTAGAAGTTCTACCGCCGCTGACGGACACCCCGTCAAAAGAAGACATCGACGCAATAATATTAAAATACGAAGCCTTAGTGAGTAAGGAACAGATTACAGAGGAGTACATCCCAGAAGGCATACCAGAAAACATACCAACATACAAGGCAACACCAAAAAACTATGGTCCGAGAGCGCTGACCATAGAAGAGTATAGAAAAAGAACATCTGCACCACAATCTCTAGCAACCAAACAACAAAAACCAAAAAGGAGATCGAGAGGGGGTAAAAAGACCCGAATCGACAAACAACGAAAGGAGTTTAGAAGGCTTATAGCAATCAGCAAGGGAGAGCAGAAACATCAATTCTACCAACAACTCAAGCTTCTGAACTAGAAAGATGACCACACCTTTAGTAATAATTTATATTTATTTTGTAATTATTTTATGCTATTAAAACGGCAACTAGGATTTGAGCCGCAAATATTAAAAAATTAGATATGTAAATTAAATAAAACAAAAATTATTTTACTCTAAATGGACAAGTTTTATATTATACAAGACTTATTGAAAAACTTGAAGAAACAGCCAAATAGGAGATATACACAAAAGACAATTAAAGCTAAATTACAACTTGTCAAGGAAATTAGTCAAGAAATAATAAGAGAAACTAAATTAGAAGAAAGGGAAAACATTTTTAGTACATTAATAAAACTAGAGAAGGAAATATCAAAACTATTAAGACCGATGGAAACAGAAGAACCCCAACCAGAGGGAGAAGAAAAAATAGAAACACATATAACAGAATTAGAACCAGAAATCGAAAACAATACAAACATGGCATCTTTCAATATAGAAACAGCTTTCAAGATAATCCCTGAATTCAAAGGTAATTTTCAAGAACTCAAAACCATTTCTGACAATAATAAAATTAATATACGACACCTTGAATGATACATCTAAACCAATTCTAATAAACTTTGTTATAAACGTAAAATGTAGTTTAACAGTTAGAACGGCAATTGGTTCCAACCCATTGTCAGATTTCAATTCTCTAAAAACATTGCTCACAAATAGGTATAAGAATAATCGAACAGTAAGTAAGATACAGAACCTACTCTCTAGATTTCAACAACGAAATGATTCAATCAGCACCTATAGTGATAAAATTTTGAAGTTAATAGATGAACTAAACGAAGTGCAGGTACAAGAATTGAAATTAGAAAATGAGACAGAAATAGCCAATGTAAAAAAGATAAATGAACTATATTCGCTAAACATATTCAAACAAGGTCTGAATGAAAAATATATAAGCACCATTTTTGCTGCACAACCAAAGACACTGAACGAAGCAGTAACTCTGGCCTTGAATGTAGAAAGTCATGTGGAAAATCAAATTATGTTCTTTAATAGAAATGGAAACAATCCGAATAGGAGAAATAATCAAAGACGTAATAATTCCAATCACAGCCTACAAAATAATAATACTGGTAGAAATTACAACAATTCCAATAGATATCCTAACAACAATTATTCGAACAATTATAACAATAGTTCAAACAGAAACAATTATAACAGAAACAACTGCAATTCAGATAGGAATAACCATTACGACAGAAATAATAACAATAATAACAATAACAATTCGAATAACCGGAATCATAATAATAATCAAAATCGTAGAAACAACAATAATAGCTCACGAAATATACACGTATTACAGGAAAACTTCCAGAGTCCGGAGGTGACTCGGGCGAACAATTAAATGCACCTTCCGGATATAATGAACACAAAGTATTTAACATTACGGATAATATTACAAATTATATAGAATTAAAATATAAATTAGATAATAAATATCTAAGTTTTTTAGTGGACACTGGCGCTGACATATCTTTATGCAAAAAGAATGTTACTAATATAAATGAAACAATTGACGAAAACAATTGTTTTACATTGTCAGGCATTTCAAATGAATCTATTACCTCGTTAGGTACACTTGATATGCATTTCAGCATATTTAACAAAAGTATTTCACACAAATTCCAAATAATAGAAGACGATTTTCCAATTAAAACAGATGGAATAATAGGTCGCGATATTTTAAACAAACTATTAGCTAAAATAGACTATGAAACTTTCACTATAACTTTTGTCGTTGGGAATGAAGAATATACCATACCTATGAAATCAAAAGTCTTAAAAGATTTTTTCATAACAATACCCAAACGTAGCGAAGTCATACATCAAGTTAACGTAAATTTAACGGAAGACAGTTTGGTTCTAAACAGACAATTAGAGGAAGGAGTATTTTTAAGTAATTGCATCATTCCAAAAGAAGGAATTGCTCATGTAAAAATACTTAACACAACTGATAAAGATGTGAAGCTTAAAAATATTGAATTCAACGTTGAGCCAATCTCTAATTATATTTGTGTAACTAGAAATAAACAGAATTTTACTAATACAGACAGAAAACGATTTGAGAAATTATTAGATACTTTAAATATTGATAGTAGAGATAATTATGCTAAAAATTCTCTAAATGAAATAATTGAAGAATATTCTGATATTTTTCATATGGAAGGAGACAAACTATCAGCTAACAATTTTTATACACAACATTTGACTGTATCAGATGAAACACCTGTGTATATAAAAAAGTATCGTTTGCCACAGACACAAATCGAGGAAATAAATCAACAGGTTAAAAAACTGTTTGACGATGATATAATAGAAAATTCGACTAGTGCCTACAACTCACCATTGCTTGTTGTACCAAAGAAGAACGATGGAGATAAGAAGAAATGGCGACTTGTAGTTGATTTTAGACAACTCAACAAAAAATTAGTAAATGACAAATTTCCATTAACAAAATTAGAAGATGTACTAGACAAACTGGGTAGAGCGAAATATTTTTCAACTTTAGATATGACTAGCTCTTTTCATCAAATAATGTTAGATGAAAATTCTAGACATCATACTGCATTTTCAACATCAGATGGACACTATTAATTTAAAAGATTACCTTTTGGATTGAAAATTTCATCGAATAGTTTCCAGCGAATGTTAACTATCGCACTTTCAGGTCTAGATAGCAAAGCTTTTCTTTACGTAGATGACATCATTATTTTTGGATGTAGTTTAAAACATCATAATGAAAACCTAATTAATGTTTTTGAAAGATTAAGAAAATATAATCTAAAACTAAACGCAAGTAAATGTGTATTTTTAAAATCTGAGGTCGTTTATTTAGGACACTTAATAACTAAAGACGGCATAAAAACTGATCCTGCAAAACATAAGACAATTGAAAATTATCCCGTTCCAAAAGATGCGGATGAAGTTCGACGATTTGTAGCATTTTGTAATTACTATAGAAGATTTATACCTCACTTTGCAGATTTAACCAAATATCTGAATAATCTGTTAAAGAAAGGTCAAATATTCAACTGGTCTGACGAATGCCAAAAATCATTTGAAACACTGAAATTGAAGTTAATTAACCCACATGTTTTGCAATATCCAGATTTTTCAAAAACATTTGTGCTTACCACTGATGCATCAAACTATGCATTAGGAGCTGTACTTTCGCAAGATAACAATGGTAACGATTTACCAATATCATACGCAAGTAAATCTCTTCAAAAACACGACTTAAACAAATCCGTAATAGAAAAAGAACTACTAGCTATTCACTGGTCCATAAATTTTTTCAGACCATACCTGTACGGTAGAAAATTTACAGTAGTAACAGATCATAGACCACTCGTTTCGCTATTTTCACATAAAAACCCATCTTCTAAACTGACGAGAATTAGATTGGATTTATGTGATTACGATTTTGATATAGTTTACAAAAAGGGCTGCATGAACACTAATGCAGATGCCTTATCGAGAATTCAAATTAATTCTGATATATTAAAAACAATGATTCCCACATGTGATGAAGAGGCAGTTAGCAAGAAATTACTACCCATCACAAGAAGTATGCAAGCAAGGCAAAATTTAATTCCTGAAAATAGAGACAGTACCAAAGATATTCATATATGGGAATGTACGTCCATTTCAGATGTCAACAATGTGCACAAAATGATGTTTTCTATGAAGTTAGAATTCGGTCAAATTAATAAAGTTCAAGATGATTTTATCATAGGTTTTAACGATAATCCTACATGTCTAGACATGATTATGGAGAAATTAATTACTTACATGAATAAAAATCGGATACGAGATCTCGCATTATCAGTAGATAATGAAATATTTGAACATGTGTCAATGAAAAGGTTTAAAGAAACCTACACGTCTATTTATAATAAAATGTTGAAAAGATTAAAGAATCTTTATTTGAATATTATTTTATATAAGCCTTTGCAGAGAATAGTAGATAAAGACATGCAATTAAATTTAATTAAAGAATATCATGATAGTCCAATTGGAGGACATCAAGGAATCAGAAGAACCATATTAAGATTAAAACAAAGATACATTTGGAAAAATATGAACAAAATGATTAAGAAATACATTAATAATTGTGATTCATGCTTAAAGAATAAGCAAAATAGAAAGATAAAAGAAAAAATGCAAATTACTGACACGCCAGACAATACTTTTGAGATAGTTACTATCGACATGATAGGTCCACTTAGGTTATCCAATAATTATAGATATATTCTCACGCTACAATGCGATTTAAGCAAATATGTTATAGCCTATCCTATGGAAACAAAGGAAGCTAGGAGCATTGCTCAAGTTTTAGTAGAACAATGCATACTCAAATATGGCACTTTTAAGATCTTGAAATCTGACAGAGGTACGGAATTTGCTAACCAATTACTAAATGAAATATGCAACATGTTGAAAATAGAACAGAAATTTTCCACTCCTTATCACCATCAAACAATAGGGTCTTTGGAAAGAAATCATAGAGTTCTAAACGAATACCTATTGAACTTCACAGAAAATGAAGAATGGGACTCTTGGATTCAATACTACACATTTGCATATAATACAACTCCACACGTAGATACAGGGTACACACCTTTTGAGCTAGTATTTGGTAAATTAGCGAGATTGCCCACAGACAAAATTACAGATAACAAGCCAATTTATAATTTAGAAAATTATGCAAATGAGTTCAAAGCTAGAATAGCATCGGCATTAGATAGAGCTAAAAAATTAATTAAAGTAGCAAAAGAGAAAAGAAAAATACAATATGATAGTTACACTAATGTTAGCAACTTTAAGATAGGAGATTTAGTGTTAGTAAAATATGAGAGTAGAAGAAAAAATACTTGTCCTACTCATGGTCCATATGAAATTATAAATACTGAAAATGAAAATTCAACCTTAGATATAAAAGGAAACCTAAAAACATATCATAACAATACCTTAAAATTATATAAAAGTAAATGTAATTTTCAAGATATTAATAAGAAGAAATAAATATTATAAATAACATAAGAACTACAAGTTTGTAATAGAATTAAGATATATAAGAATCAATTATAAAAATTGTAAAAAAAAGGAAAATTATTAATCACTAAACACATAATCACATAATAAATTAAGTATATTATTAATATAGAAATTACTCAATATATTGTATAGAATATTATTAAAACAAAAAGATTTTTTTAAATGACCATTAATTTTAAGACAAAAACAAAAATTTAAATAACCACTAATGTTAAGAAAAACAAATATAAATTATTTTATCAGATGAAATTCATAAATTTAGAAAAAAAAAAAAAAAAGAAAAACCCACAAATTTCATCTTAAGGGTATGGGTGTAATGATGTAACATACGTATATGTATGAAAGTACACTCATTTGTATTTATTTAATTTTATTTTATTTCTAAATGAATGCACGTGTTATTTGTTTACGTTTATTTGTTTATGTTTATTTGTTTACATCTATTTGTTTACATTCATTTGTTTATATCCAAAATTCTCTAAGTACACATGCATTCATAGCTATACATACCATACATACCATAAAATACACTAACCCCAAGTGAAGGGTTATATTACAATAAATTAGAATGTCGCTTAGTGAAATTAAACCCCACTTGTAGCGAGGTGACAAATTTATGCCAATGAACTTCAACAAAGTTGAAGAATGGAATGTCACTCAATTTTGAAGAAAAATATGAATTGATTTTTGAACGTGCACTGATTGGTCAGTTAAGCCCCACCTTCAAAAATCAATTAGAAACAAATGTGTATGATAGTATGTATGCATAAATAAAATAGGGATAGATATAATTATTCTAAGTAAAAGATCCCTTAATTTTTACAATATATAAAGCCAAATTTTTGTAAAAATAAAATCAATCTTAATCATAGTTTTGAATTGGATTCACCAAGAAATAGAGTTGTTTTTATTGGCATAATCTGCCTACGAGCTCAAACTCTGGCATATCCTGCCTACATGTAAATTACATACAAATAAGTGCATCTAGCGTGCACACGTGCCTTGCTTTGAGGGAAGCATTTAAAAAACATTCCTCCTAAGATTGGACGGTTCTCACCAGTCTTAGCCACCCAATCTTTGTGTCCTTTCATACACCCTACCTAATAACACTATAGCAGACATACAGCTGTTCCAGGACGAATGGACCATTGTGACAGATTTCGAACCAGCGAATGTATCAAAACTGTTGGACATGGCGAGGGAACTGTTGGAGCAGGAGGAGGAGGCGTGCCAATTTTCCAATGGTGAGATAGGTAAGCAGTGCACGGTACCGTTCGCCGAAACAAGGGCAATCATAGAGTTATTGCGGAAGGGGCAGGAAGCCGTAGGGTCTTTTACGCGTAGACGGGCCAAACGTGCGCTAGATTTCGTGGGCGAAGGTTTGCACTGGGCATTTGGGGTTATGGATGCGCGAAGTGCTCAGGCGATTACGGACAAAATAGATAGGGCTCAGGAGGGGGAGACTAAGATATACGAGGTTCTAGGTCGAGAGGTTACGGTATTAAGGAAAACTTACGACAAGTTAGCAGGTTCTCTGGAAGGTATGTCCAGAGACGTGAACGGATTCATGGATTTCCTGAACCGGACATCGCGTAGGACGGATAGGTTGTTACACGAGAATGGTGGTAGGATCGCAGCGCTCGAATTCAGAGTGGAGTTGCTGGAGCGTTTAGCCCGGGTTAATGCGAATCTATTAGAGGCACAGGGTATACAGCAAATGGAGCTCGCGATCTTAGATGACCTGGGGAGGGGCAGCCTGCATCCCTTAGTGTTGGGAGAAAATGATTTCCAAAATTTGAGAGCTAAGATTTCAGTACAGAGCCAGGATAATTGGGTGGCGATGAGTTGGGTCAGGGCCCTCCGGGTCGCCCAGGTTAGATCATTTCCTATAGCTACGGGAAGGAGAGTGGTGGTGAAGATACCACTGCCCAAAAAGGATGAGTTTGAGCTAAATGCTGTCTATGTGGTCCCAATGACGCTGAGTGCGGAATGGGACAGTGTGGCACGGGTTACATCTAGCTACGTGGCATACTCACGGGGTAGTGACAATATGGTCGGGTTGACCGAGGGGGATCTGGTGACCTGTGTGTCAGTGTTGGATGAAGAAAGTAGGGAGAAACGAATTTGTCGGAGGCCGGTCGGTAGTCCGGGCGCGAACGGGGTCTCTTGTGAGGAAGGCGTATTCCGCCACTTCGTGAATGCCACGACAACGTGTCAATTCTGGGCTACGCCACGGGTACCCGTAATGTGGATTAGGATGTATGTCGAAGGAAAATGGATTTACAGGGTGGAAGAGGAGGAACAGTTCACGGTGGGGTGTGGTTCGAACTTTTCATTAGGGAGCCTGAGCGGGTTCGGGCAACTTAGCCTAGATGCTGGCTGTGCATTGTGGGGGGAAAAGAAAAATCTGACCCACCATGCGACGCTGGTATCCAGGGCTGGGAGTAGACCTTTTCGTTTGGGAATTTCGGCGCCGTTTGAGAGGTTGGAAAAGTTCAAACCAGTATTGGAGGGTGGCACAAGCAACATGGGACCAGCTCTGCCCGTGTTGGTAACAGGGCACGAAGCTCTGCACGACAAGTTGCAGGAAGGTAGGAGAGAATTGGATGAGATTGCGTCGGTTATAGAACACCAGCACGATCTCAGCGCTTTAAAAAGGGGTCAGGATCATCTGAGGGTCTTAGGCTGTTCATTCGGTGGGGGCGTTCTGTTATTGGTGGTGGTGGTAATGCTTTGTGCAAGATATTTCTGCAAAGGCGGCGCAGGCCCTGGGGGCATCGACTAGTGTAGTAGTGCCTTTACAGATGGGTCCTCCAGTATAGACGTCCGAATGGCTACCTTGCACCTATAAAGGCCAGCGGGGTACTTTCCAGATGCGGTAGACCCACTAATGGAGGAGAAAAGATATTAAAAAAAAAATATATATGTATATATATATATAAGGAAAGATATTAAAAAGAACAGAAAAAAAAAATATAATAAGAAAAGATGGGAAATCTCCCCATGTAAAAAAAAATTATATATTAATAATGAGAAAAGATGGGAGATTCCTCACGTTTTAAAACTAAAAACGATTGAAAAAAAAAAAGAAAAAAATATATATATAATAATAATGAGAAAAGATGGGAGTTCTCCTCACCTAGAAAAAAAAAATTTAAAGAGAAGACTCCCCCACATAAAAAAAAAATATATGGTTGAAAAAAAAAAAATAAAAAAATATATATATATAAGTATGAAAAAAAAAACAAATGAGTATATATAGATACATACATATTTAAAAAAAAAAAAAAAAAAAAAAAAAAAAAAAAAAGAACTACTTATTTAAAATATATATATAAATATTAACCTACATATAGAAAAAAGGAAAATTTGAATACATATTTAGAAAAAAAGAAATAATATAGTTTGTTAAAAAAAAAGAAAATACATTAAAATATGCCCTAAGCATACACATATTGAGAGAAATATATTTCAAAAGAAAAACATATAAAGATTAAACATATATATTTAATTAGAAAAAAAAACAATTATATTTAAAACTAAGTATTTAAGCTAGGTGAACGACGGGGAATATTCCCAAATTAAATTTTGAAAATTATTAGAAAACAAAGTTATTGGAAAAAGGAAATATTGTACTGAAATGTGCGAAGAAAATATACTTATAGTTAGTTAGTCGTTCAACAGATAAAATACTCCATTTTTATTATATATTAGTAGAGTTAGGGAATTCCGACCCAAGTCCACTGAGAGCGATGCTGATCAACAATCATCAAGAAAGCAGCTAGAAGCAGTAGGCTGACAGGTCTGATGGGTGGCCACATGACTGACATAGGGGTGAATGCCTGTACGGAGCTGATGATCCAACCCCAGATGCAAGGGCGAATTGCGAACGAATCCATCGAGAATTCTATATTGGTTTGGATCCAGCGAAACAACATTCCTGTTTAGTTTGTCAGGGATGCCGTCAAGAGAAAAGTTAAGCCGAACTATATCCGTTTGGCAAAGCAGCAAGCCGATTCCTGTGGCGATGACGTAACCATTTGCATCATTGCGAATCATTTGTAAATTTTCGGTTTTCGCCTTGGATCACCGTTTGCGACAAGTTTCATCATAGAAGGTGACCAGGGGAGTGCTCAGATCTTATGTTGAATACCACAATAAGCACCAATCGACTAACGGAAAATTAACAATCCGTTGCTGAATGTACTGCCCCCAATGCCGTCATCCAAGTGACAGGCCAAAATTTGTTTTACGAAGCGGCCAGCCAAAGTAATTTTTTACGAAGAAGGTGGCCAAGAATCAGTTTATGAAGCAACAGGCCAACGAATGTCATGGTGTAGTATTGGAACCGAATCACAGGAATGGTTATATGCAACGAGGTGAAATTTAACGATCATGCACATGCTAGAGTAAAAAGACGCATTGTGGTGCCCGATCAGTAAACCAGACAGCGACTGTCGAAATTATCGTCATTAGTAGTATCTTGATCATCAGCATTGGTTCCGGATTCGTCCTTATCAGTTTGGTCATTATCAGCAGCCTTAACACCAACATTATCATCAGCAACAACATTATCATCAACACCAACATCATCTTCAGCATCAACATTATCATTATCATCAGCAACAACATTTTCACCAACATCATCTTCAGCATCAACATTATCATCATCATCAGCAGCAGCAGAATCAACAATAACGGCAGCAGAAGCAGCGTGCCAGTTCAGTGTCGCTGGTAAACGATTGGGAATCGTTTCCGTGGAAAGGGGGAGGAATGTTGTGAAACAGGGTTTCACATGTATAAGATTAGTATAAGATTAGATTATTGATAATAATAATAATAACAATAATAATAATAATAATAGGAATAATAATAACAATAATAATAATAATAATAATAATAATAATAATAATAATAATAATAATAATAATAATAATAATAATAACAATTAGAATATAACATAACAGAAACAATAATAATAACGCAAGCAACCATAACTGAAATATAAATTCATTTAATTAATAACGATCGATTTTTCTCGAGCGTAATTATTAAATGTTTTCTTTCAAGAAACATACATACAACCCAATTTGGCATGGTAACGTACATTGGCTCATTTGCTTATGTTTGATTTTTTTGTCACTTTCAATGTGGAGCAATACGATATTGTTCCGCATTGACAGGTGTTGTGCTGTTTATTTTTTTTCGGTTACCATGCGTTGGCTTACCTATGTTTGTATTCTCTTTTTTTAGAGTTTTTTTTGTATCGCAATGTTCTGTTATTGCAATTTTTAGCAATAACATTGACTTAATTTTCTTTTGTTAATTTCCGCGTATATTAAATGTTAACGTATGTCTTTTTGTTTTTCCCGCGGTATTTGCGATATTATTATTTGTTTTCTTTTTGTTATTGGTTAGTTAGCTATTTAAGTGTGCCATGGCCATGAACTGCATTGAGTTATGGTTAATGTTTGTTTTCTTTTTATTATTAATTTTTTTTGCTTACATTATCAATGCAATTTTTACTTTAATTTTTGTTGTAGATATTTTTAATTAGTTTTAAGATTTAGTATAAATAAAGAATAGACAGTACATAACGGCAGCAGATGTAAACTAGAGGCCGCACTGTCTGGTACGGAATCTGGTTTTGTTTGTTCTTTTCTTTTTCTCCACAGCTACATTGACGCCGTTTGGGCGTCGATTGACAGCGCTTGCCAGCGCTAAAACAGAATATGCAAAGCCACGTTTTTTTTTTTTTTGTTTTGTTTCAGCTGTAGGAGGATAACAAGCGTTTTATCGATAGATGTTGGAATTTCATGCTGCTTTACCTGTGTGGATGTAAGTACATCACCATCTTTATAAAACAAATCCTGAAATTCATCCAGCATTTTTCTTAGTCTAAAATCTTCATCGCGTTTTAGGTGACTTGAATTCAGTATCTTGAATATTCCGAATTGTATTAATACAATAAGGAGATTGCTCTTCGAATAAAATTTTCCTTCCGAATACATCCAAAAAACTATTTCCCAAATCTATCTTTGGCCTAAGCGGGCCCAAAGTTCTGCCCAATAATGTATCGTAGCTACGTCCCATGATATTAATTACCTTCCAAGAAAATGTTCCTAATATGTTAAATTCCTTAGGGATCGGTGTAATTAAGCTAGTTGTTGTTATATTTATGCCATTCAAAGTACGGTACCTAAAGGTATTTCTTAATACTGCCTGAGAAATTCTCCCTCAAAAAGATTAGACCTTATTATACTGCGTTGCACCCCGGTATCAAGGAGACATCTTACCACTCTACTTCCAATTAGGGATAATCTAGCTGTTAGGGCTAATCTTGATTTATAGGAACCCTGAGAAAATTTACTTCCTCATGCTCTGATTCATTCCATAAATTTCCTATATCCGTAGGAGTAGTTATGTTCCTAAACGAGTGGGGCTGGGTTTTCGGAAAAAGCCTGGTTTGAGCACTAATTGCAAACATTTTGTTTGAATTTGGCTTGTTGCCGAAATTATTTAAATTTTGTTTCCCATTAAATCTTCTATTGGTTTGTATTTTAGTTTTTTTTTGTGTTTAAAATCTATTGCTCTGTTGTCGTCTAATGGCTTCAATTGTGAAAATCTATTATACAGTGATTCAATATTAGGGTTTTATTCGGTGATACAAGCCCTAAATTGTCCGCCGATTTTTGTAATAAGTATTTCAGTAAGGCCTCTATCGACATTATATGGTGTTGGTCTTTGATGACCGCTTCCTGTTTGAGTACGAGACATTCAAGCCTTCCAATCCTCTGTAGAACTTGTTCAACATTCATCGTTTGGTTTTTCAAAATTGTTTTTATTTTACTTAAAAAATAACTTAAAGCTATGAACAGCAGCGATTCTGCAATTCAGCATAATTTTATCGTCTACATACATGAGCAGCATACTCACAGTTGTGGTATTGTGGTGGATTGCCACAATAATAAAACTATCGAGTTGCTGTGACATATAAACAAATCACAAAGTATATGATTGTGTATACAAGCATGTATAACTCGTGTGGCACGGTGCTTTGATATCAAAGGTTATTGCATTTTGGGTCGGAAATGACTTCTCTCGTGTTGTTATTTATGGGGTCTCATCTAATGAGTTTCAGCTTAATTTAGGGGTACCCCAAGGTTCCGTTCCTTCTCCTTCTCTTTTCCTTATCTTTCTGAACACCCTTCTTGGTCAGACATTTGTCATTTGTAGGTTGGGGACAAAAGGCGGACATTGAATGATACACTCAATCAAGACCTGTTAACTATCTCCGAGTGGTGTAAAGCGAACAGGGTTGATTTTAATGCGCTAAAGACTCAATGTTGCCTGTCGACCCATACGGCCATTGACTCAGCAATATCATCTGTATATATGGGTGGTATAGGTATTAAGAAATCGGATACTCTTGATGTTCTGGACATGAATATTCAATGTGATGTTCGTTGGAACGAGCATGTTTATCAAGTGTCGAAAGAAGCATTCAAATATCTTGGTTTTCTAAAACGGTGCAAAAATTCACTTCACTCCGTCTGATCTCCTTAAAATCAATACCACTAACATCCGACTGTAAATAAAATACAACTCCCATATATGGCGGGAGCTTCAAAGTCTATTTTGGAGCAACTGGACCGTGTGCAAAGGAGGGCGTTGGCGCTCATCAATGACAGTAGGGTATCCAACTCTATTGACTCATTGGAACATCGTCGGAATGTGGGTTGTGTAGCACTGTTCTATTGATAATACCATGGGAAATTTTCTGAGATTAGCGGATTTATTCCAAGTGCCCGAGTTTCAGTTCGCTCTACCCGCTTCTCTTGTAGATCACATCCGTTTATAGTATGTTGTCCAGTTGACAGCATAACGCGTTACAGAGAAAATTCGTTTATTAGTCGAACTAGCCGTATGTGGAATAAACTTCCACATAGGTCTTTCCTGACAGTTATAATTTAATAAAATTTAAGTCAAATATCCACAAACACTACTCCCTCTTTCCCCCTTCCTATAACCTATTTTCCTGAGATCAACACAATGCACTGCATCTGTGGGGGATATCCCTTGACGGTTGGTCAATAATTAAAAAAAGTACCAGTTTCTTTTTTACGAATTTAATTCAGTCCACCATTTTTCCTCTTTTTTCACATTCATAAATTTTTTAATTTATTTCAAGTTTCATTAAAAATGAAAATGTAAAAAATAATAATAAAATCGTGAATAGAAAATCGTGCTAGAAACTCTTTGGTAATAGACCAGCGCTTTTATGTGCGATAGGAGAATTCATGATAAAAATTTTTGCATATTTTTGGAATCACATGATAAGATTCTATACAAATCTACCAATATTTATTTGATCCTAAAGCTTCAAAATTAAAAGTTTTGCTTTTACGTAATTTCCGAAACTTCTCCCATTAAATTTTCAGCAATATTTAATATTTTGATTGAAATTCATTTTGTAGTAAAAACGCACCAATAAACTTCATAGAACCTCTTCAATAACTCAATTTTTTTATAAAATTTTCACTTATACTCATATCAAAATAATATTTTAAATAAAATAGAAATAAAATATTGAATGAATAAATATATTACTATTGTAAAATGAATGAATGTGGATTAAGTATAAATCGATCATAATATAAGTATACTAGAATGTATAAAAATAATTTACAGCCAACGAATCACTAATATATATGGGGCGTTTCATGTCAAATGACCAAACTTTTGAAATTAATGTCTTCCGATCGGGATGATTTGCACCAAGGTTAGCCTTATTGGATAGTAGTTTAGACACAATTTTTCAACTAGATCGGTCGAGAACTCTCTGAGTTAAAGGGGTCAAAATTTGACATTTTGGCCAAACAGGTGTTTTTGCTCATCCATGTAACTTACTACCTATTGTTCTTAGCAAAATTTGTCCCAAACAGTTTAGATAGCTATTTCTTCAATCTTTCGGAAAAAAAATTAAAAAAAAAATCTTTTTAACTTGTTTTGCAAAATCAAAAATTTTGTTGACTTTATTTCAAAAATCGCCCTTTTTTTGGTCAAAAGAAAGCTCAGTTTTTTTTCCTTTAAGAGCTTTTTGGTCGCTTAGTGGGATACGAGTGGTATATCTATCAAAAAAAATGTTTTGTAACTCAAGACAGCGATTTTTCAATTTGTATACCCTCCACATCTCAGTGGCAGAGGGTATATATATGTTTGTCATTCCGTTTGTAACGCATCGACAAAAATTCCGGAGACCCCAAAACTATATCGTTTCTTAATCATTATAAAAAGGGAAGTTGATTTAGCGATGACCGTCTGTCCGTCTGTGTGTAGAAATCACGATCACGCCGTCAATATCTAAGCTAGACCGTTCGCGTATGTACAAAATCGTTTATTAGCATCCCAAAAAGAGTTGCTTTTTAAAATCGTCAAAATCGGTCGAAGGGGTCGCGAGTTATAAACGAAACTTTGAAAAAACTCTTGAAACAATAAAATTTTTCAGTGTGTTAGTTGTTTTTCTTAAGATATGTTGTATATGTTGTTATTCTTCGAATTGTTGAAGTCATTACAGTAGTGTGTATATTAATCCTGCACGTGTCGCATTCGCCTAAGCAAGTTTTACCACATATTTTTTATCATTAAAATTAAATATTAAAAATTAAAAATTAATAAAAATAAAAAAAATAAAAATAAAAGATATATATTAAAAATTAAATATTAAAAATGGAATATGGAAAATGAAAATGAAAAATGAAAATTGAAAAATGGAAAATGAAAAATTCAAAATGAAAAATGGAAAATTGAAGATGAAAAATGGAAAATGAAAAATGGAAAATGAATAATGCACCGATGAACGCTTCAGTTGATAAGTCGCTTACTAATTCAAGATGAGTGGCCTTTGTTGCAAAACAGCAACCTTATGATGAATCCATAATGGGCCACAGTAGTCAACTCCTGCGTTGATGAATGGGCGTGGTGGTCTCACTCGGGCATGTGGAAGATTGCCCATGAATTGTGGACATAGTTGTGGTCGTGCCCTGACAAATCTGATGCATGTTTGAACTGCTGATCGTGCCACTATTTTTTCTTCTATGGGTCAAAATCGTTGTCGGATTATATTAAGTAGCGCATGTGGTCCGCAATTTTTGTTTTCTTCGTGAACCATTGTCAATAGGGTAGCCAGATTTGAAATACCGAAAAACAGTACATCTAATAAAAAAAACAGTACAATTCAGAAAAAAAAACAGTACATTTTATTTTTTAACAAAAACATAACTTTTTATTTAAATAATAACATTTTTTTAATATTAATTCAATAAGGAACAAAAAAATTGTTAAAAGTACTTAAAAATAACAAATATTATGGACGTTTTTGAACAAAGTACATAGAAAAAAACATTTTATATCTTATATATATAAAAGGCCTTTTGGATTACAATATTTTGCTTTTCTTTTAATAAAAAAATTTATATTTATTAGATTATAGAAGGCAATCTGTATATGTATATATTATTGCTTTACATTACAAAAGTAAACTTGTAACTTAATGTCAACTCAATATTACTCCCTTTTTTCAACAATTTTTTTAATTAAAACAATATTGTCCCAATTAACATAGTGCACGAATTTATTTTTTAAAAAATATAAACATATTTGAAATATGAAAACACAAAAAAGATGTAGCCTAAAAGTTTAAAAAGTATGAAGAATCAAATTTTTCTTCAAATCCGCTGAAATAAAAACGCTGCCCTCGCCAAATTAAGAACAGGCTAACTACAATTTTCGCATTTCTAATCACATGTATTTTGTTAATAAGACTTTAAAGTCCAATCGTTGATTTCGTTAAATTTCTTGAACAAAATTTTTCAAAAAGTAAAATAGGAGATTTTGAAACAGTGCTACAAAATACGTACCGTTTTGACGTTAATTCAGAACGGCATAACAATCAATGAGATGCAACATATATATTTCATAAAATCATTTTGAGATCAGGACAATGCAAAAATATTGTTCTTGTAAATTATTTCAATGTTTTTAAAAGTGTGAGCTCGATTTTCTTAATCAAGTGGTCTGTGGCGCATTTATTGCCTGGGGAACTTTATATAACTTGGCTGCTTTTCAACCGATAACAGATTTTGTTATTTTGTTAGAAACATAATTTACTCTTGATTATGTATTATTAATTAATTTAATTTAAACGCAATTATTAATTTAAAAATTTTTGTGAAAAACGATTTTTTTTGATAATTTTTATATATAAATTCATATTTGAACTTTGAACTCAATGCGCGTCCAGAAAACATTGTCCGATTTGGCTGAAATTTTGTGCACTAAAGTTTTAGATCCAGTGTCACAATAAGCCGACCGGGACACCTCAAATTTCGACCAAAAATTTTTTTCATACAAACCGCTGTCACCCTAATATATACATACATATGCACATTTATCATATTTCATATTTAGTCTATACATTTATGTGTTATCTAAATTTTTTTAAAGAAAATTCAAGTAAACGTGGGCGAAGATGGGATGTTTGAAATATTGACTAACTAAACAAATACAAAATTATTGTGTTTTCTGTGCAAATAAAGAAGAAATCTAAGAACTTGTGTACAAAAAAAAAATTGGTCCAGCCATTTTTTAAATTTAGTGACTTAATACTTAAAAATCGTATGTGGTAAATATGTTAACATTTACAACTTTTTATCTTAACCGGCGCACTGTGGTCAATATTTTGAGATAGCGGCCACAACTCCTTTTGGTTTTTGTTATCCGATTTTAAAGTTATTAGACTCATATGAAAGTAGACAGTAGTAAACCTCGGGAGCCAAAAAATTAGAACTTTATTTCAACTATTTCACTGAGAACAGGGTGGTCCAACATGGGCTTTTTCAGAATTTAGTAAATTTATGATATTTTTAGCTAATTTTGAAAGTTTAAATGATCATAACTTTTTTGTTTTTCAAGATTTTTGGACGAAATAAATTTTGTGTTGTAACATAACTTATTTCCTATTACTGGTAAAAATAGGAAAGCTCTACTGTTTTCAGAACAATTCAAATTTTTTTTTTAAAAAGGCCAAATTTCTCGGAAATTTCCTACTTCATAGAGCACAACTCCTGTGAGTCAAGCTGAGTCAAAACACAAATTTACTATTTTGTAGTCCTAGGTTAGGTTAGGTTGAAAGTGGCTGCTAAACCAAAGGCAAAGCACACTTAGACTCTGGGGTCCATTGTGATACCACGGGACGAATAGGTGTTCCCCTCAGTCCCCACCGTATAACCAGTTTGAGCTCCTGATGAAGCCCCTGATATGTGAAATGTCCACATTTGAGAGATCAGAGAGATCGTGAAGAAACGGCGATCCCAATGTTCGAAGTCTCGTTCTGGAGAGCGCCGGGCAATAGCAAAGGAAGTGCTCTATGCTCTCCACCTCCTCCACATCCATGCAGCTACGACAGAAGTCATTTGACGAGACCCTGAGGCGTTCAGCGTGTCTCCCTATGAGGCAGTGCCCAGTGATAACAGCAACTACTGTTGAAATCTCCCTACGGGGGAGTGATAGTAGCGCGCTAGTGCGCTTATGATTTAGAGCCAGCCAGATCTGTCTCGTGATCCTGCACGTTGATCCATTAGCCCATCTGTTGTCGGTTATGCCGGCGGTGTGAAGCCGAAGTTCCAGCCTACAAGATTCCAGGGGTATACCAACACATTCCAAGTACGCTGGAACCCGTAAGGTAGTGCCCTGTCTTGCCAACTCGTCAGCTTTACAGTTTCCCGGTATATTCCTGTGCCCTGGGACCCAAATGAGTCTGATGTCGAACTGCTTGGCCATCTCATTTAAAGACGTGCGGCAGTTAAGGGTGGTTCTTGTTTTCAGGGACATTGATTCCAAGGATTTTACCGCGGCCTGACTATCAGAGTAGATGTTGACTGCGGTTGTAGACAGAATATTCCGACCCAACCAGTCAGCTACTTCCTTTATTGCCAATACCTCTGCCTGATAAACACTGCAGTGGTCTGGCAACCTGCGAGCTAGATTTAGTCCAAGCTCCTTTGAATAGACTCCGAAACCAACTTGACCACGCAGTTTCGATCCGTCAGTATAGAAATTTATCGAACGCCTGCTACCTGGAACCCCCCCTGACCAGGATTCCCTGGTCGGTATCAGAGTTTGGTAGTGTCGTTCGAATACACTCCTCGGAGTGGTGTAATCCACGTTCAATGGTAAGTTCCTGTTATTCAGGATCACTCCATGGCCACAGTTATGACCACGCCATTGTATTGTGCTTCTTAGTCGAATGGCCGATGAGGCCGCCGACTGCTTTCCTAATATGTCCAACGGTATTAGGTGTAAGAGGATGTTCAAGGCATCCGCAGGTGTGGTACGAAGGGCACCAGTAATACACATGGAAGCCATTCTCTGTACCCTTGCAAGAAGGTTGGTATTAGAGGCCTTCTCTAGTGCAGGCCACCAGACGATGACCCCGTAAAGCAGTATTGGGCGAACCACCGCTGTGAAGATCCAGTAAGCAATTTTCGGGCTGAAGCCCCACCACTTACCAATGGCGTTTTTGCAGGAGTATAAAGCTATAGCCGCCTTCTTCGCCCTTTCCTCCAAGTTCCGTCTGAAGTTCAGCTTCCTGTCCAGGAATACTCCAAGGTACATGGCTCCATCAGAGAAGGCGATATCAGCACCGTAAAGAGAAATAGGGTCGGAGGTAGGTGTCTTATAATTCCTCGTGAAAAGAACAAGTTCCGTTTTGGTCGGATTTACCCCCAGACCGCAACTACTTGCCCAGCTAAATAGCATAGTGAGAGCCCTCTTTAGAATGTCTCTAAGTGTGGATAGAAACTTCCCATTTACGGCTATGGCCACGTCATCAGCATAGGCGACCACGTTGCAGCCTTGTCTCTCCAATGAAAGTAGCATTGAGTTCAGCGCTAAGTTCCATAGAAGTGGTGACAGAACGCCTCCTTATGGCGTTCCCCTGTTCACGAATCGGGATATTAGAGTCGTTCCCAATTTAGCTGTTATCCGCCTGTTGGCAAGCAGATTTCCAATCAGTGAGATGATCACGGAATTCACTCCTAGACCAGATAGTGCCGCTAATATCGAGTCCGGTGTGACATTGTTAAAAGCCCCTTCTATATCCAAAAAGGCTGTCATGGTGCATTCTCCTACCGAGAGCGATTTCTCGATGGTACTCACAAGCTCGTGAAGAGCTGTTTCGGTTGACCTTCCCTTGCTGTAAGCGTGTTGTCGCGTCGACAGCAGTTTAGGATCAATAACTCTTCGTAAGTAAGAATCTATCAAGCGCTCCATTGTCTTCAATAAGAACGATGATAGACTTATTGGTCTGAAGTCTTTTGGGACGATGTGTGAACTTTTTCCAGCTTTTGGAATGAACACCACTCTCGTCTCCCTCCACTTCAGGGGTATATAAGCTAAGTTGATACAGCGAGTGAAAAGCCTACATAGCCAAGGGGAAATGTAGTCCGACACGTGCTGCAATTCAGCTGGAATGATACCGTCAGGTCCTGGAGATTTGTAAGGTTTGAAGCTTCCAATCGCCTAGTTCAGTGTTGGTATGTTGACTATCTCCGAAGCAATATCCGTCGTACTAGCGTCTGAGTATCCTGACGCCTGAAGCGACGTAGGGGAGTTGCCCGGAAAATGGGTATCCAGTAGCAGGCTAAGTGATTCCCCACTAGAGGTAGTCCACACCCCCAATGGATCTTTCAGATAACCTAATGTGTGATGGGTAGAAGCCAGAACCTTTCGCAACCTGGATGCTTCGGAAACGTCTTCTATATTATCACAGAATTTTTTCCAAGAATCACATTTTGCCGTTCTAATCTTCTTCTTGTAGGTCTTAAGCTGCAGCTTGTAGGCCAACCAATCCTCGTCCGCTCTTAAAGAGTTTCCTGCAGGAGTCTCTGCCCTGTTGCAGCTCGCTAGACCACCATGGTGGTTTCTTCTTGCCCTTTGGCCTTGCCGCGGGGCAAGAAACATCCAAAGATTTGTTAAAAACCGTCGTAATGTGATCCACTAGACCATCTATGTCCTCGGAATTACGCGGTTCAGATAAGGGTATTGTCGCCAATAACCCGGCAAAGATTTACCTATACTTAACCCAATTTGTCCTCTTCAGATTTCTGGGGACACTTTCCACCGGGTCGTTTCCTCTAAGCAAAAATTCAATGTATCGATGGTCAGAAAAGGAGTGGTCGTCCAACACCCTCCAACTATCAATTTTATCAAATAATGTGTCCGATACAAAGGTAATGTCAAGAACCTCCCTACGATTGCTAGTTACAAAAGTCGGTTCATTTCCCTTGTTACATATATATAGGTTAGTACTAAATAAAAACTCCAAAAGTAACTCACCTCTTTCGTTCACATTGGTACTTCCCCAGATCGGATGATGTGCATTGACGTCACAGCACAGCACTAGTTGATGTGTAGTCCTTTCGGCTTCCCGGATTAGCTTTGCCACATTGACTGGCGGGATAGGCCCAGGATCACAAAAATAGGCGGAGGAGAGCCAGATTGATATCCCATCTAGCTCCAGGCTGGCCGCTATTACATCCCTGTCACTGAAATTAGATAACAAGAAAATACTAAGGCTGTTCCTCGCCAAAATGCAGGTCCTTGGTGTACCTTTATCTTTAGTGACGAACAGCTTGTAATCAGGCGTCTTCAGTCCGCAAACCCTTCCTCCACAAACCCAGGGCTCTTGGATGAAGACTATGTCTACTTCACCTGTCGTCAGGCGAAGTAGAAGTGCAGCCGTGGCGGCTTTACAGTGATGGAGATTTATCTGTAAGAGCCGCATCATCTGAAGCTGCCTGCACATCCATCTCCATCACCGTGATTTCGGCCTCGTCCTCCGTGCTATCAAGGAGGTCATCTTCGCCACCAAATAGGCCAGAAGCGTCCCCCAGCAGTTCGGAGTCGGATGTTAAGTATCCTTCCTCCATGGCTGTTTGGGAGCTCTCCTCAGCCTGGACCTCACCTGTGGTCCCCTCCCCAGCAGATTTTTCTACTGGTTTGGCAATCTTCGTGATTGGTCCTTGGTCGCCCTTGTAGACTTTTACTTGGATTTGCCCAAAGCCGTAGGAAACTATGCCGTTTGTCTCGGTTAAATGCGGGAGGGATTCGACATTGAGTAGTAGTACTACCTGTCTCCGATTCCCCTCCGCATCACCAAATCTACCAATCTTCCAATTGTGTGTTGGAAGGTTGGGATTGCAGACCTTCAGCATCCTTAACACGGATTCAGCGTCCCCGGGAGTTGCCGGAATCCAAGCATGCGCTCTAGGTCGGGACGGGATGTCATGCTTTTGCACGACATCCAGTTTTGCTCCCGGCCATCGCTCTCCAAGTTTGATCGTTGATCAGCAAAAGCTATCAACTTTGCGCGGCCTTGATACCAGCCTGCGTCGCGACAGTTTGGAGGTGGACCTGGCATGTCCTCAAGGACGGTGAAGAACACTTCGGCTAATTTAGCCTCCACATAACTCCACTTGTCCTTGGGGATAGTGCCATCTCCATCTCCCCTGTTAATGATTGCCATTACAAGGTTGTCTTTGACAACCTGGCTAAACGACTTCGGCACAGCATTGCCGGCCACCTTAGTACGTTTAGGTAATGGTTTCTCATCTGGCGAGCGCAACCTTTTAGCCGTCTTCGAAGTGTCCTGATTGCTATTACTGCCAGGAACACTTGTCTTAGCTAAGAGGTCCTGTTCTTCAGTGACCTTCTTAGCCCATGTGAGCGATTCTCTCTGTTTTTCAGACAGCGTCGCTGGATTTAATTTTCCCAACCTTTCGATGATTTTTAGGAACAACCTTCTCTGGTTGTACCTTACCTTAGACGGACGGACTTTGTTACCCCCTGTCTTGGCAGACATAGACCCCTCCTTAGCAGCTGTTCCAAGGTGACCTGATTTGATCGTAGCCACCATGGGTTTGCTGCCGGTGCTGAGGATTGAATTCGGACTGACAACGGACCCCAACCCACTTGAGATTTGACCAGAGGTCGCAGCGGTTTTTACTTGGCCAGACTCCTGGGTCTTAGCCTTTGAGCAGCTGCTAGCTGAGCTAGCGGCAGACTGTGAGGCAGAGCCTCGAATTTTGTTTTGTTTATTTTTTTTGTTGCATTTTGCTTCCATTTTTGGTCCCACGAGTGTAGGGGAAAGAATGTCAGCCGCGTCATAGCCCCCAGTAACGCAGTAAGGGCGGCCCACTGCCTCTACCTACTCGCTGAGGTGCCCAGGTATCAGCGAGGCTCCGATAAAATACAGTCGGTAACCCCTGACTGCAAACCGTCCGATGAGCACGGGTCGCGTAACACTCCGGATTAGGGGTGAGTAACCTTTGGTCGTGCACCTTCAAGATTCTAGATATGGCCCAGGTTCAGGAGAGTCCTAACTCTCCCCTACATTCCTATATATACATGTCCATGCATCGGAACTGCACTTTTTGAGCTACAGCAATTTTCCTGACCCAAGTTAAGATATTCGGTACAAATGCACGTCATATTTTTTGAGAAGTTATTTGTATGTGAAAGTGGCTATTATGCATATATTTTGATGAAATTTTGTACAAGAGTTCTTATTGACCCAAAAAATAATTCTGTTGAAATTAGGAGAAGTTGGCCCATATTTGGACCTAGTCCACATAGAAGGGTGTATCAAAATTTTGACAAAAATGACAATAGAACTCTCATATTATGTGGTATCTGGCAATTCATTTGGAAAAGGTAAAAAAGATTTTATTGGCATTGTTGTTGATACATTTTTATTAATAATTTTTAAAATACCTTGTCCTTTTTTACTTTAAATATTTTATCATATTTTATAACTTTAATTCCATTATGCTTTGATTTTTAGTTTTTAATGTTAAATAATTTTGAATATTTTTCATTGTATATTTGTCGTTTGAACTGTGAAGGTAAAATTAACGTAAGTTTCTTTTAATTTTAAAACATAATTCAATTTTGTAAATTTAATACTTATTATTTTTATAGAATAAAACGCAGTTTTAAGATTGTTATTGAGAAAAATTACTGGAGTTTTATTGAAGCTGGAGTTTTATTGAAGCGACATTATATATTTTTATTGTTAAATAATTTTGAATATTTTTCATTGTATATTTGTCGTTTGAACTGTGAAGGTAAAATTAACGTAAGTTTCTTTTAATTTTAAAACATAATTCAATTTTGTAAATTTAATACTTATTATTTTTATAGAATAAAACGCAGTTTTAAGATTGTTATTGAGAAAAATTACTGGAGTTTTATTGAAGCTGGAGTTTTATTGAAGCGACAGCCATCTAATATTACACAACTTAAATACGTGAAAATTGCAAATAAATTTAAAACCAATGGAAATAACTGGTAAAACCAAGTACCTTTTATATTATTGCCAGTACCTGTTAACTCTCAAATTATGTGGTATCTAGCAATTCATTTGGAAAAGGTAAAAAAGATTTTATTGCCATCTAATATTACACAACTTAAATACGTGAAAATTGCAAATAAATTTAAAACCAATGGAAATAACTGGTAAAACCAAGTACCTTTTATATTATTGCCAGTACCTGTTAACTCGCAAATTATGTGGTATCTAGCAATTCATTTGGAAAAGGTAAAAAAGATTTTATTGCCATCTAATATTACACAACTTAAATACGTGAAAATTGCAAATAAATTTAAAACCAATGGAAATAACTGGTAAACCCAAGTACCTTTTATATTATTGCCAGTACCTGTTAACTCTCAAATTATGTGGTATCTAGCAATTCATTTGGAAAAGGTAAAAAAGATTTTATTGCCATCTAATATTACACAACTTAAATACGTGAAAATTGCAAATAAATTTAAAACCAATGGAAATAACTGGTAAAAACCAACTACCTGTTATATTATGTTTCAAAGAGGTAAAAAAGATCATGTTGAAACTTCGAGCAATAGTATATTAATCCATGCATTAATTTTTTCTTCATTATTGTTTAAACAATGGCTAAATTCTGTTATAGTGTTCTATCTGATATATATTTTGAACGGAAAGATGAAAACGACATTATTTTACATATAATGAATAATCCATTCTTCAAAATATGCGACAAACAAGAAATTAAAATTCATAACTTAAAAATAAAAAACTTTTTAAATACTTTAAGAAAACGGTACAATCAATGTTCCAGAAACAAGAAATTGTTTTACTCACGCAACCAAGAATGGCTAAGAAATAAACTTATTTTTAAAAAGCCATCAGTAACTACCACGGAAACTGGAAAAGGTGGTCGACCAGCAAAGCCAATTGATAATTGTAGTGAAAGATCACGAAGACGCAAGCTTAAACATATCAATGAAGAAGTTTCTTGTAGCATCATAAAGGATTCATTTCTGCATCAAATTCAACCATCGAAAACTAAAAAGAGTAAAATTGCTATCATTGAAAAAATAGTGGAAGCAGGCCCCAGACGCACAAAAAGGATTTTAGAAAGTATGCCGACACCAACTGAAGAAAATAAATTTACTCCGGAAGAAGCATTTGCACTATTTTTGGATTTGAAAATGACTAAAAACCAATATACAGAATTGCGGAAGCGAACCAATGAAAAAAATTGAGGAATTTTTCCATCATATCGAGATATAGTTTCTGCCAAAAAAGTTCAGCAGAAATAAAATTGCAGGATCTTCTTGAACACACTGCAGAACGATTATTAAAGACATTTGATGCTGACTATTTAAAGAAGTTTAAAAATTGCAGCATGACTTTAATTTCTAAATGGGAATGTGATGGATCCTCTGGCCAGAAACAATACAAACAATGTAATGCGGAAAATTCATCAGATGCCAATTTATTCATGATTTCTTTCGTTCCATTACGTTTAACAAAAACTTATATTGGTTCAGAACCGTCAACTAGTAGAGCTGCAGAGATAGATGTATGGAAGAATGAAATTCCCCCGTCAACAAAATTTTGTAGACCAATAAAGTTTGCTTACAAAAAGGAGACTCAAGATGTCATAGATGAAGAAGTTCGAAAAATAAATGATCAAATTAAAGAACTTCAACCAGTAACATTTAAATTTGATGACCAAGACATTGAAGTAAATTTTAAAATGTGTCTCACAATGATTGATGGAAAAGTTGCACAAGCTTTAACCAAAACAAAGTCATCGTCAAGCTGCACCATATGCCAAAAAAACATCAAGTCAATTGAGCCAACCACCAACACAAGACGATAGTTTTAATGAAGCATATGAATTTGGAATGTCACCTCTTCATGCTAGAATTCGTTTTATGGAGCATATTCTTAAATTGGGATACGATTTGGAATTTGGCCCGTTAGGCGAAACAGTGAGAAACAACAAAGAAAATTTGGAAAAAAGAAAGCAAAAAAAAAGATATTCAAGAAAAATACCGTGAGATAGGCCTTATAATTGACCAGCCAAAGCAAGGAGAAGGAAATTCTTATGATGGAAACACAGCAAGGAGATTTTTTTCCGATCCAGAAACTGCAGCTTCTATAACTGGAGTAGATTATGATTTAATACGACGATTCCAAATCATATTACAAGTTATAGCATGTAGCAAAAAGATAGATGCAAAAAAATTTGGTCAGTATGCTAATGAGACAGCAACCTTTTATAACCAAAAATATTCTTGGAGACATATGCCAACCACAGTTCACAAAATTTTGTTCCATGGGGAACAAATAATTCAGCACAATATGCTTCCAATTGGAGATATCTCAGAAGAAGCCCAAGAAAAAAGGAACAAAGACTACAGATTCTTTCGCGAGCACAATACAAGAAAAATTTCCAGATATTGTACTAATGAAGATCTTATTAATATTTTGTTGTGCACATCAGACCCATATATGTCCAGTATTCGACAAAAATGGAAATCAACCTCATTAGTTAGATGAAGAAGCTAAACAACTACTGCAAAATGAAAATCAAAGCTATTTGGAAGAAATTTTTACTAATATCGTTTAATTAATACTAGTTTAAAGATTATAATTTGTTTCTAATTTTAGTATAAATTTTTATTAATACATTTAAATAAAATATATGTGCACTTTAAATCAATAGTAAAAGTTTACTTAAAATTTTATCGATGTTGTGTTCTGTATATAATATATCAAAATGGTATTGATATTGTTGGGAATTTCAGTGTTATTTTTCAGTTTAATCCTCACAAGAATTAGCTTTCTTCCAAAAAAACCAACCTTTGGCCCCTGTGAATATTGAGACTATATAAATGTCAGGGGCCAAATTTTGGCATTTTCTGACCAACATTAAGTTTAGGAATAATAAATAAGTATTGGTTGTAAAATACGATTGAATAAAATAAGAAATTATAAAAAAAAATACCTATTTAAAATGTCAAAATATTCAACTTTTACATGGAAACTCAACAAAAAATCGATTTTTACGTTTGAACACGCAAATTGAAGCTTAAAGTCCCTCCTATTGAACAAAACAAATTGCGTAAAAAAATACCAATCTGGTCAAAAGTTATAGAGTTTTGACCGCTATCTCGCGAAATTGACCACTGTGCGGCGCACAGTGGCGCCATTTGAGTTTTTTCGTTGCAAAAATCATATCTTTTGAACCGAATAACACAATTGAACAGTTTAAACAGCATATGATAGATAACTGTTCAGCCTATGAAATGAGCGTTTGGAAAGGGTGCTACGCTTTGTAGGGGTCTACTTATGGGTTATCAAAATTAAAATTTGTAGAAAAATCAATTTTATGGTAACTAAAAAAAATTATTTTTACGCTTTTAGATTGTTTTTATTTTTTTTCTTTAGGGTTTTATGTTTTAAATTATTACCCAACAAATTAAAAAAAAATTACTTCTTTTTTAAATTTATTTTTTCAATCTTCTGTAAAATATTCATCACAATTCGTAAGAGAAGGTATATCTAAAAGACTAATCATTTCTGAACTATAATTATTTTTTAACTCTATTCGTGACTTCACATGCCGCAGGGAAGAAAACGTTTAAATTACCAAAGTTCTTCTGACTCTTTTTGCAAATCGGGCATGACAATGTTGAGGTTGCTCCTGTCAGTTCGTTTACGACTTTTCCGTCAACCATGGTCAGGTGGAACTCGTAATTGCATTCAATATATTTTCCTTCTCGAATTTGCAGCTTTGTAGGCTAAATCTTGCTTATTTGTTCTTCAATGTCCTTCACCGTGGTCCTTATGAGTTCTGCCGATTCCCTTGCAAACTGAAACATTATTGGTCGGCAATAATGCACTGATGACGGACGTGAATTTTTCCAGTGTAGGGAAACATCAGATTTTAGCCGCAAAGGAACAACAGATGCCATAAACATATTTCCGTCCGATATTGAAGCGTCATCGGAAGATATCTTTTGCTTATAAACGCTTTGTCCGGATGATCCATCGCAGCCCCATTTGCTGATCAATGTCAGTTTCTCAGGAAGAATTTTCACCTAATTTTCAGGAAGACTCTCCAACAACCGTTTTGCTGTATGGCCCATGAGATCCTGCAGATTGGCTTTCACAGAGACTTCCGTAAACTCCGTATGCAGTGGTCGTGAATTAATTTTGGCTTGCGTAATATGCTTGTATCCTGGTAAAACGTCAGCCCCGTGTCGCATCAAGGATGCCCGTAGTATCTCATATTTTTCTTTGGAAAGTTGTAAGTCCATAAACAAGGCCAAGGCTTCTTCGGAACCATACTTTTTAATGTGTGCGTTTGTGGGCGTGGGAATGCTTTCCTTAATCCTTTTTAGTCGCAGTGGGCTTGCATCAGCAACAGATTTTGTAATCTGCGACCTAACTCTTTCACTTTCCTTTGTATATTTAATAGACAGCGCGTCCGATAAATGCTTCGTGGTCAAGTCATTGGTGGCATCGGCAAGTTTCCTTTTTCTTGTGAAAATTGAACACTCCTCAATACTTTTTTTGGCCTTCCTTTTGCTCCTCTGGTTGATGTGGTGGGTTTATCTAATGCCAATATATCCAGGATGGTGTCTTCATTAAGCCAGTCCTCGTATTTGGAGTTGAAGTTCTGAATGGTTCGATTAGATTTCACCCAGTTTGCCTTAATATTTGCATATATCAGATAAAAATTATTTTTTATAATTTCGCTTCTCTTAATATTTCCGTATAAGCTATCAAGTTCTTCTAAAGCAGCTTCCGTGAAAAACTTTGGTGTGGTTGACCTTCTAAACAGTTCAAATAATTTTAAATTGTTCAACGCCATGTTTTCAGTACTTAAATTGTTTAACGCCATGGTTTCAGTACTTGTTGCGCCAACTTTCAGTCGTAGACTAATCCAGGCATTATGCTTATTTTGCAATATAAAGGCTTATGCTACCTTGCCTAAAAATTTACCTGTTCCCTGCATACATATGGATTTAGGCTGAATTATGCAATTTTGATATTACGCTCGTGTCTAAATAAGATTTGTGCCTATCTGGAGGGACCATAAGTCATTATGCTTATTTTGCAATATATAGGCTTATGCTACCATGCCTAAAAATTTACCTGTTCCCTGCATACATATGGATTTAGGCTGAATTATGCAAATTTGATATTATGCTCGTGTCTAAATATGCAGTGGTCGTGAATTTATTTTGGCTTGCGTAATATCCTTGTATCCTGGTAAAACGTCAGCCCCGTGTCGCATCAACGATGCCCGTAGTATCTCATATTTTCCTTTGGAAAGTTGTAAGTCCATAAACAAGGCCAAGGCTTCTTCGGCTTGCATCAGCAACAGATTTTGTAATCTGCGACCTAACTCTTTCACTATCCTTTGTATATTTAATAGACAGCGCGTCCGATAAATGCTTCGTGGTCAAGGCATTGGTGGCATCGGCAAGTTTCCTCTTTCTTGTCAAAATTGAACACTCCTCAATACTTTTTTTTGGCCTTCCTTTTGCTCCTCTGGTTGATGTGGTGGTTTTTCTACTGCCAATATATCCAGGATGATGTCTTCATTAAGCTAGTCCTCGTATTTGGAGTTGAAGTTCTGAATGGTTAGATTAGATTTCACCCATTTTGCCTTAATATTTGCATATATCAGATAAAAATTATTTTTTATAATTTCGCTTCTCTCAATATTTCCGTATAAGCTTTCAAGTTCTTCTAAAGCAGCTTCCGTGAAAAACTTTGGTGTGGTTTACCTTCTAAATAGTTCAAATAATTTTAAATTGTTCAACGCCATGTTTTCATTACTTAAATTGTTTAACGCCATGGTTTCAGTACTTGTTGCGCCAACTTTCAGTCGTAGACTAATCCAGGCATTATGCTTATTTTGCAATATAGGCTTATGCTACCATGCCTAAAAATTTACCTGTTCCCTGCATACATATGGATTTAGGCTGAATTATGCAATTTTGATATTATGCTCGTGTCTAAATAAGATTTGTGCCTACCTGGAGGGACCATAAGTCATTATGCTTATTTTGCAATATAAAGTCTTATGCTACCATGCCTAAAAATTTACCTGTTCCCTGCGTACATATGGATTTAGGCTGAATTATGCAATTTTGATATTATGCTCGTGTCTAAATATGCAGTGGTCGTGAATTTATTTTGGCTTGCGTAATATGCTTGTATCCTGGTAAAACGTCAGCCCCGTGTCGCATCAAGGATGCCCGTAGTATCTCATATTTTTCTTTGGAAAGTTGTAAGTCCATAAACAAGGCCAAGGCTTCTTCGGAACCATACTTTTTAATGTGTGCGTTTGTGGGCGTGGGAATGCTTTCCTTAATCCTTTTTAGTCGCAGTGGGCTTGCATCAGCAACAGATTTTGTAATCTGAGACCTAACTCTTTCACTATCCTTTGTATATTTAATATACAGCGCGTCCGATATATGCTTCGTGGTCAAGTCATTGGTGGCATCGGTAAGTTTCCTCTTTCTTGTGAAAATTGAACACTCCTCAATACTTTTTTTGGCCTTCCTTTTGCTCCTCTGGTTGATGTGGTGGGTTTATCTACTGCCAATATATCCAGGATGGTGTCTTCATTAAGCCAGTCCTCGTATTTGGAGTTGAAGTTCTGAATGGTTCGATTAGATTTCGCCCATTTTGCCTTAATATTTGCATATATCAGATAAAAATTATTTTTTATAATTTCGCTTCTCTCAATAGTTCTCTAAAGCAGCTTCGGTGAAAAACTTTGGTGTGGTTGACCTTCTAAATAGTTAAAATAATTTTAAATTGTTCAACGCCATGTTTTCAGTACTTAAATTGTTTAACGCCATGGTTTCAGTACTTGTTGCGCAAACTTTCAGTCGTAGACTAATCCAGGCATTATGCTTATTTTGCAATATAGGATTATGCTACCATGCCTAAAAATTTACCTGTTCCCTGCATACATATGGATTTAGGCTGAATTATGCAATTTTGATATTATGCTCGTGTCTAAATAAGATTTGTGCCTACCTGGAGGGACCTTAAGTCATTATGCTTATTTTGCAATATATAGGCTTATGCTACCATGCCTAAAAATTTACCTGTTCCCTGCATACATATTGATATATGCTGAATAATGCAATTTTGATATTATGCTCGTGTCTAAATAAGATTTGTGCCTACCTGGAGGGACCATAAGTCAATATTGTTCTTGACCATTTGCACTCCAAAGTAATTTTTAAGTGAGGTGCGTACCTGCGAATTTCAGTGAGTAGTTTTTTGTGCATCCTGTGTCTGGGAGTAGACTTTGGCAGAGGCTCACAGGTAGACAACCGACTTAAAATGCAATTTTCAAACTATTAGATTAAACTACTGTCAGTCAAAACATGTAAGGGATGCACGCCATACAATTTCTGCAACCATGTCATTTTTAACTTTTTTACCTCTAGAAGCCAAACGGGCACGTACGGGCAGATAAAACCTTTTGAATTATGTAAAGAAACAATCAAAGAACACGTTTTGCAAATATGGCAAATATAGAAAAATATAGATTTTTTTTATTTTCCGTCAAAGTTGAATAAAAGTGAAAAAAAACGGATAGTTTTCAAATAGTGATTTACCAGGAGAAACACAAAGCAAACAGTTAATTTTTTTTTATCATTATACATTTAATAAATACATCAATCAACTCAAACAAAAAATAAGGCGATTCGTTACCTATTTTTCGTGATATTACACCTGAAATCGCAACAAATTGACTAAAAATTGTGTGTTTTTTTGAAAACCGAAAGTCGGTCAACTTTGAACGGTTATATCTTCTAAACTAAAAATGCGATATTATGAAGAGTAGCATATTTGAAATCGTTGAAAAGTTTCCTATAACATGGGTTTATTCAAAACTTCGTCGGCGCACACGAAAATTTTGATTTTTGCAACCTCGTTTGCTCTACGGGCGCCACTGTGCGGCGTTAACTTGACTTTACTTTAAAATTAAATGTGCCTTAAGAATCTTAAGTTAAGATTAAAAACATATGTATGTATATTAAACCAACTCACTGGAAAAAAAAATTGTAGAGCACCCCTCAAAATGTACATTGGTATGTTTTATGATGGTCCCCAAAATATTTCGTGCCTAGCATTAAGATCCCGTGAGCTGGACCGTTTTTAAAAAAGGTGTTTTTTTATTTTTTGGAGACTTTTTGTACTTTAACTAAAGACAACGTATACAATATTAGTATCATATGAAAGGTATTTTCAAGTCGTGCAACGGTATATATAACATGGCGAAACAGGTCCAGTCATATCCATTTTTCAGCGATATTCTTAAAAAAAACAGGCTTTTTAAGTTTTTATACAGAAATTTTTGTAATTTAAATGTGAGATTAACATAGTTTAATGTTTAGGCGATTTAAGTAAATACGTAATGTTCCCACCTTACTGAATTTTTGGTAAGACTCGAACTATCGCGAATTTCATAAAAAACTGAAACACGTATTTACTTAAATCGCCTAAACATTAAAATATTTTAATCTCACATTTAAATTACAAAAATCTGTGTATAAAAAACTTAAAAAGCCTGTTTTTTTAAGAATATCGCTGAAAAATGGATATGACTGGACCTGTTTTGCCATGTTATATATACCGTTGGAAGCGCCTTGAAAATAACTTTCATATGATACTAATATTGTATACGTTGTCTATAATTAAAGTACAAAATTCTCCGAAAAACTAAAAAAAATACCTTTTTTAAAAACGGTCCAGCTCACGGGATCATAATGGTAGACAAGAAATATTTTGGGGAGCATCATAAAGCATACCAGGGTACATTTTGAGGGGTGCTCTAGAAACACGTTTTTATTTTTCATACAAGGTGAGTCGGTCTAATGTATATAATTACGTTGTATAGACAACAATATATTTAAGAAATCCAGTTTCTTTTTCTTTTAAAAACTTTTCATGTTAATCTACAATGTTTAATGGAAATGCCTTTAGAGCCAATTACACTTATCTCCTAATCCACTTTAAAATAGATTAAAAACCCGGTATATAAATACATTTCCCAAATAAAGCAGTCACATATTCTGTCAAAAATACATATTCTGCGGAAATTATAAATATTACGAATTAATCAAATCCAATCTAGATAAGACCAGTGTAAATGTGGTTGCTTTTAACTTCATATTAAAAGTCACAAATTAACGCCTTTTTTAAATCAGTATTTGAAATTTAAGCTTTAAAAAAATAAATACTTAAAAAATATATATGTAAACGAATTCAATTTTGGTTTGCAAATTACTTCTCAAAATATTTATCACTTTATTGTATATGGTTTAAAATTCCATTTCTTCCGTTATCATTGAGCTGGACTGCCATTGAGGTGGACTGTCTCGCACCTTCCGTTTCTTTGCTGGAACTGTGGCTAAAAATATGACTCACAGATTTTTGCTGGTAGCTTCCAGAATTCCTCATGTGTTTGGGTGTCTTCATATGGCATTCAACCACCACCACATTACCAATTGAAAAACAACCACCACAAACGAAGCATTTGGCCTGGGTGTCGTCATTAGCTCTTCCAATCCAATTAAAGTTATTTTTCCAACTATCTTTAAAATTATTTTTACGTCTATTGGCAACTTGTTTACTTTGTTTGGAATTTGGTGTGGCCACATTTCTTCTTGTTCACGCAAAAACAGTGGCCCATAAAACCATATATTGCTTGCAGAAAGCTTTAGTGCTGGTAAACCTCTGGACAATACATCGGCCGGATTGTCTTTTAATCTGACGTGGCGCCATTGATTAGGCAACATACTCGATTAGCTACGAACGTATGGTATAAAGAGGATTGTGCATTTATCCAAGATGGCACTATTTCGGAATCAGTCCATAAAAGCAAGGGTTGATTTCTGATCTGGAGATCGGTTTTGATTCTGTGAGCAAGTTGAGCGGCTAAAACTGCAGCACATAACTCTAGACTAGGTAGAGTTTGTTGTTTTAATGGAGCAACCCGTGTCTTTGCGCAAAGTAATTGTACAATAACTCTTTTATCTTTAAGAATTACTCGGATGTAAGTAACAGCACCAAAAGCCTTTTCAGCAGCCTCTGCAAATATATGTAATTGTGTTGTTGATGGAAGTTCTCCTTTACAAACGTGTTTAGGAATATTAAAATTGTTTAAACTAAGTCATTTCAGCCCAGGTTGTATGAAGGTCCTCAGGCAATGGTTCATTCCAGTCTAGCTTGACTTGCCATATCTGCTGAATTAACATTTTGGCCTTGACCACCACAGGAGCTAGTAGTCCAAAAGGATCAAATAACCTTGCGAGATCTGACGTTGCCGTGCGTTTTGTGACAGCCTGTTGATGACTCACCTTCACCTCGATGCAAAACTGGTCAGTTTTAGGCAGCCAAGATAATCCCAGAGTTTTTACCGTGCTTGTGTCATTACTGTTGAAATTTAAATCCACCTCCTGATCGCCGAGTGGAATGTTTTTAAGCAGTTGTTGATGATTTGCACACCATTTTTTTAAATTGAAACCATGCCGTTTTAGAGTAGTGATGAGTTACTTTTGCATCTAAATCGCAATGTTAAGGCTGTCTGACCCTCCAAGTCCATCATCCACGTAGAAATTATCCTTCATCATTTGTGCTCCAAAAGGATAATTCATGGCATTTTCATCGGCGATTTTTGTAGGCATCTTGTGGCCAGATACAGTGCTGATCGTGTTCCATACGTAACCATGTTAAGTTTATAGCAACTGACGGGTAACGATGGATTTTCGCTCCAAATAATTAGTTGGTATTGTTGATCATTTGGAAGAGTTAAGATTTGTCGATACATTTTTCGCTGTCGGTAGTGAAGACAATTCTTGGCAATCGAAAATGAAATAAAATTTAAAATTATTCACTTCACAGTTGGCCCGGTGTACATTAAATCATTTAATGAATAACCCGTTGGTGTTTTTGCCGATGCGTCGAATACTACTCGCAGATTTCTTGTGGTGCTGTCCGGTTTGAATACACAGTGATGAGGAATGAAGTAGTTTTGTTTCGATATTGCATCTATATTAATCCTCTGCATGTGTCCTAGTTTTTCATACTCTTGCATGAATTGAATGTATGAGCTCGAACTTCTTAATTTTTTACCAATCTTCGTTCTAAAGCCATGAACCTATGAATCTCATAGTGCTGCTGGATTATTTCGAAACGGCAAATTAACAACAAAACGGCCATGAGTAAAATGTGACTTACAGTGTCTTTCTGATGGTGATAGAATTTTGTCGCTGTACATATGCTTCCAAGTTTGTCTATTATAGGTTGTCCCTTCAAGTGCATTTTGAGATGGTTACCTCCATCACTGAATAATTTAATGTGCTCATTGGTTAAAGCGGTAATTTTGGCATAGTAGTTCTCTGCGAAATATTCCAGTTTCATTGGAACATCACAAATGTCTCGTATTTTTGAGTCCATCCCCTGAAGTTGTCTTCACAAGTCCTGTAGCTGCCGCAAACGTTCAACAAAATAATTAGCTGTTTTCTTTCTGTCCGCTGAATCTTTTTCTGTCAGCTGAATCTTTTTCTTTGGGATGGATCCGCACGTTTCACTTTGGAGATCTAGAAGGCTTTCAATGATTTCCATTATGAAAAGCTGATGTTCTAATATATAGTTTTAATTGTGGAAAATTGATCTCCTGATAAGTGCGTCACGGTTCTGATGAGACGAATGACTGTTGTTAACTGCTAAATCGGCTACTATTATAGCGAGATCTGATGATCTTGATGATTGATTTGCAAAATGTAGTGTAATCTCCAATGTTGATTAATCTAAATGGTTGCGTTGCATATCAGGATCTGCTGAAGCAAGGCCGCTATATGCAGTTGATGTCCTTTTTTCTACAATCGCCCTTTTTTCTTCAATTGCGTGTTCAAAAGTGTTTTTAAAGCATTAAAAGTTCCTTACCACTGGTGGTGAAACTGAAATTTCTAAAAACGTCGGGGTCACCAAAATGTTTATGTGTTTGAAACTAATTAGTTTAAGTCAAACCAAATACTTAAATTTGGTCTGTACTAATTTTTTTTGTTTCTTAAATTGGTCGGTCTTCAAGCACTTTTAATTTGAAGCTCAGTTGTTGGGTAACACAGCCCAACAAAATTAAAAAAGTTGTTTGATTCTGTGAACAAGTCAACCGATTTTTAATGTATATGAAGCGCTGATTTTAAATATGTAAACAGTTTTTCTCTGCCAGCTCTATTTTTCGAGGTTCATCACCACAAATTGTTCAGCAGAATATAATATATACCGTATAACTGCACTGTATAGTTACATACAAACAGTCACCGAAAATGTTATTTTTTGTGTATCGGGAGTTAGTGGCTTGTAAATAGTGATTTATTGCAGTTGGCAAAGTTGATAAAAAAAAGTGTTGTTCTAAATAGAAATGACTTCCAATAGAAGACGATGTAATAATTGCGCTGACAAATTTTGTTATATTTGTGGAGAGTACACCCAGGGCCGTCTTAAGGCATGTCGGGGCCCTCGGGCACAAAATAATTTGGGGCCCCACTGGAAAGTAAAAAAAACGAATGATAAGAATTTTTTGTTATGATTTTAAATTTATTATGTTTAATACAAATTTAATACATGTTATTTAATGTTATAAGAAATATAACCTAGGTATTTATGTTCTGATTTAAGTTGGCTGCGCTAAAGTTTTTTTTTTCGGGATTTCTGTAATTGACAAGTTAGTTAGGCGTTCTTGTAACATAGACGTTCGTAATTCATTTTTTATTCTCTTTAGCCGAGAAAATGACCGCTCTCCACTACAATTAGTGATCATTAAAAAGAAATGTTCTTGTAGCAACTTCAACATTTGAAAAAGTTTCTTCTAACTTATCGGACTTTGTTAGGTTATGTAAAGCTGAGATACTCAAATCCGATTATTCCGTTGCTATGTTCTTGAGGTACTGCCTTAAATGAAAACATTCTGATATGAACTCCTTAGCATTAATGTCTTTGTGGTAGAATTCGACAAATTCTTTGCATTTTTTTGACAACTGGTCAGAATCAATTGTTATTAATTGAGAAAGAAAACTAAAAATTTCATCAATTTCTTGGTATGCAGCAGAACGCATTTTTAAATGAACATGTAATGTGCCAATTATGGGAATAAATGTTTCTACGCGGAATTTTTGTTTGCCATTTAACTGTACAGTCTCCTCTGATCCGTCAAAAAAGTAAGACGTGTGCTGCGAATTTTTTTTCTCTCAAACATATTTTTATAGTCACCATTGGGTTTTTTTTTCTTTAGCAGCCGATTCGTACTGATCGAAATTATCGCGTGCGTTACTGACATAATCGATTAAAGATGCGTAAAGTTTTGTTGCAACGTCCAGTGTCAAAGTGTTTTTTTGTAAACTTATGCTTGTTTTGTTTATAACTCCTAAAAGATCATTCCAAATCTCCGTTGGAAGAATAGTCTCAAATTTTCCATTTTTTTGTCTAGGCTTTGAGCTTCATTTCCTGTTTCTCCTGGTTGATTGATGACATTTACAATTGATGTTAAAGCTTCAGACATATGAAAATAACCGTTTTGCAAAGCATTAATAGCATTAGTACGTGCAGACCATCTAATATCCGGGAGAGACTTCAAAACTTTATTTGTTGCCAAATTCGCTGTCATAATTCTCTCAATAGGCCCTCCGTCTTTGACGTATCTAACGATAAAGGTGAGTTGGTCAACATGTGAAAGATCTGGTGTAGAATCCACACTAATAGAGTAGTATTTTGCAGCTTTTAGTCATTAACAATCGCATTTAGCACTTGTTGTCCCATTATATTAATAAATTCATTACAAATATTTGCAAAAAAATATGATGTATTTTCTTTTCCAATATTTCCGCAGTTTCGCATGTGATCAGCAAGAAAAGGATGAAATTCACTAATTAGTTCTAAGCATCCCAAATAATTTCCGTTATTTTGAGACCCCTAATATTTCATTATCACCACGAAAAGCAAGTCCTCTGGAAGCCAAAAATTTCACTACTGCAACAATTCTTTTAAGTACATTCTTCCAATAATTGACTTGTGTATTATATTGGGACAAAAATTCACTGTCAATTCGTCCAGTAGTTTTGCTTCTTGCGACATATTTCACCATTGATTCCCTGTGTTGTAAACTTTTCTCATGCTCCATTAATAAATTACTTATATGTTTCCATTTGCAGAACTCAAATTATGACCAGTACCAGTAGTAGTATTAAATAGATGGCAGCAATAACAGTATACAGAGTTCTTTCACTGTGAAAATAGGAGCCATTTTCTTTCTAAAGACTCTCCATTTGTCAATATGTTCACCCGTAACATATTTTTAGTCAAGTATCTAGTTTCTGTTTTACCGCTTGGATCTGGAAAAATTTTAGAAGTTTCGGAGAAGTCACACTATTTATTTTGAAAAAATTCTGGCCCTTTTTGAATCCAAATATCGCGTACTTCTTCCGTTAAAATTTCATCACAGTACGTACCAGGATCAGGAGATACACTTTCTATGCTCGTATACAATAAGTCACAGAAGCTTGAATTGGAGGATTCCGCATCTAATGTACCTGTTACTGTCTCTGCATCTGGAACTTGCATAATATTGTCATTTTTGTCAGACGTAAGTTCTTTTTCCCGTTGAAATTCGAAAGTAACCGGATCTTGAGATGATGAAGGCGAAGAATCAATCATCCTGTTTGTTTCTTCCACCGTAAAAAATGAAGTGAGTTTAGGAAGTTTTGCGGCTATTTCTTTTTGAAAAAACTTCTTTTTGAAAAAACTTGGTAAAAACTTCTTTTAAATAAGTTCAATAATTCACATTAAATACTTACACGCTTTCACTGAGTTGACCTAACATTTATTGACTGCGTTAAACTTTGACATTCATACGGGAAATCCCCTAAATATACACAATGTCAACTATTACTATCTGCACCAGTCAGTGTTGCCAGTTTTTTTTGTTTGTATCGCCAAATACAGTTGAAAAATCGCCCAAATACATTTTTTAAGTATATGTTAATATATAAGTTTCTGTTAAATTTTTTTTTCTATTCCTTTTTGTTTTTGAAATTAACAAAAAAAATTGCTGAAAATCACCAGAAAAATACAAAATATTTAACTTCTTTCTTTCGTGCAATCGAATATATCGGCCTTTCGGGGCCCCATGAGGTTGCGGAACTGGGCACGGGCCCCGTGTGCCCTTATGGCAAAGACGGAATTGAGTACACCTTTAAAGAAATAATAAGACCTATTTCGGAATGTGTTCAAAAATCGTATTTAGATTAATTTAGAGTTGATCTTGGAACACTTGCGACAGTGGACTCAAGGAAAACGAAATTGGCTTAAATTTGTTATGTCGATAGTTCGGAGAGAACCCAGAAATCATTTGGACGACTGTTACTTCTGTGTTGTGAGTACTGCTAGTATTAATAGGAAAAGTCGTAACAAATGGCAGTATCCCGATTTACCGTCAGCGCGCCGTCCACTTCCTCGTTTAGAAGATGTTCCCATTCCAAAAATATATGATTCATTAGAGCTGAGTTCTGAGTCTGAACATAATACCGCTAATGATCCAAATGACTGTGACAGTGTCTTCGAAGACACAGAAGCTATTTCTCAACGTTGTAATCAATGCGAGTTGAATAACTTAATTCGAGATTTGGCCTTATCAAAGCAAGCGTCTGAAGTGTTAGGTTCGAGGTTAAATGATAAGAATTTGTTAGAACGTGGAACAAAAATAAATTATTACCGCACTAGAGAAAAAGTTTTTTTTACATTTTTTAAAAGGAACACAATCTGGTGTTTTGTAATAATGTAGATAGGCTTATGCAGGAAATGGGGCTACCGATTGGCGCCTCTTCGTTGAAGTTCCAAGAGAAGTTTGAAGTGCGTCCTATTGCACAATGGCAAAGTGTATGGATCAATACCAATTGCGCACTCCACAATAATGCAAGAAGAATATAACAACATTGCATTAGTGATGAAAAATATAAAATACCAAGACCACCAATGAATCATTTGTGTTGATCTTAGAATGGTAAATTTTCTACTTGGACAACAGAGTAGTTATACAAAGTACCCTTGCAGCATTTGCGGCAAAAATATTGCCTACGAGGGAGGAAATGAGTGCTGGCGATAAAAAATATTATAATTGAAGCTTTAGTTGCACGACTTAAGTAAAAACACCTTTATCGTTTTGTTGGTTTTTAAAAAAATGATTTTTATTTTACTTCAAAAATAACTTAAAGCTATGAATTGCAGCTATTCTGCAATTCAGCATAATCTTATCGTCTACATACATGAGCACATACTCACAGCCATGATATTGTGGTGAATTGCCACAATAACAAAACTATCGAGTTGCTGTGACATACAAACAAATGATAAAGTATATGTATACAAGAACATAATCTGTATGTTTGATTGTATGTAACTCCTCCAACCTTAGTGAAAGAATTTTCCTGAATTGGAATACATGATAGATAGATATTTGCATGTTATTATTAATTTTCCTCATATTTCTGTATAACCTGTTCATGCCAATGAACAAAAATTGTCAACACTGGTTGTTACAACAATGCCCCCAACAGTTTTTTGGTCATCTGCATATTAAAATACAACAGCTAAGGTCACTGTGTTTTTAGAAGCCACAACGCGAACAACGAAACATTAAAGTTGAAACTAAATCTAAAACATAAACCAATAAACTATACTTTTTTTCCTAAAGTGAAATCCAACTGTGCTCTTACTCTCACCTTACAAACTAGCAATTATGACTTGTGTAAATATAACTCAATTGAATTGCCCAGAGTTATATAAAAAATTTAATTAGTAAAAAAAAGAAAACCTTAACCCTAAATACCTAACCATTAATTAAATATAAATATATATGAATATATCTCGGTATAGATGTTTTATATATTTAATAAATTTTATAACGTATTGGAAAATAACGTCTTTTATTTACTAACTCCCCCCCCCCCAAACGGTCGATTACTCCAAAACCTCTCTATCTCTAATCCGTAAAAACAATTGTCCTTCGTCGGAAAGAGAAAAACAGTGTCTAATTGGAAGTTAAAACAGTTAAAAAATAAAAAAAAAATAAAAGCAGTTATTCACAACTCGAAAAAATATTAAATAAAAATTTTATATTACATACATATCACAATTAGAAAAAATTATAGTGTAAAACTTTAATCTGTATATGCTAAAATAAATAAACAAATACAGCACAAAACAAAATAAATCAAAATAACTAAAGAACACTTGTTGAACATTAACAATATACAAGTACAGAGTGAACAATTAAAAGAACAGTGAAAGCACAAACAATTAAATGTCATTGAACTCCTTAACTAAAAAGCAAAAATTTAAAACTTGCACTATATAAATTGGACAAAAATCTAAATTAAAATCGTTAAAAATATACAGTGTAAAGAATACATACATATATATTGTGATAATTTACCCTGTTGTGAGCTCAAACCTAAAGACAGTAAAAAAAAAAAAGTATTATACTAAAATTATTTGTAAAAAAAGGTTAAAAAAGAATACACAGAGCCAACTACATAAATTAATGAGATACTGTAAACGGAAAAGAAAGTTCAGTGTAGTTAGAACAAAAATATATTATTTAATAAAATTATTAAAGTTCCATTAAAAATAAAAGAAAATAAATTTAGAAAACTAAAAGCACAATAATGTTGAAATAGTATTGTAATGATCAAGTAAATACATTGTGTGACAAACATATACTTATATAGTTACATACAAACTTTGGTACATTACGCCTAAAAACAAAATTAAACAATAACAAGTAAGAAAATTATATTCGGTCTAGACCGACTATACGATACCCTATACCATGCGTTTAGAGACCCTATCTCTTAGGCCCAACTAATTGGATATAGAAAATAACCATAAACCAAATTTGAATGGCATTTTTATAAATTTTTTTGGCGCAGATATGAAAAAGTCCATATCGGGTGCTATGTTTATATGGGGACTAGGTCCAAAAATGGACCGATCCTGACCTTGGTTGGTAAAGTCTCTTGTATTTTGCGAAAATATATACAAACAAAATTTGAGATGAATCAGTGCAATACTTTTGTTTTTTGATAGATTTAAGTGAAGATCGGGAAGCAGCTCCATATGGGGCCTATGACCAAGAGTTGTCCCATAGGGACCTTTTTTGACTATTCATTAATGGATGTAATAAACACATACAAACCCAATTTGACTAAGATCTATACTACAATTTGGATCTTATGGCAATTTATGTCGATTTTTTAGGGGTCATTTGTATGGGGGCTAGGTCTGAACATGGACCGATTCCCACCAATTTCAATAGCGTTCATCCCATGGCCCATGAAAGCTTATGTACCAAATTTATAAGTACATATGTATATTCATATATTCGACCTGCAGTTTGATTACAAGGTTTACATGGACACACAGACGGACGGACGGACGGACGGACGGACATTGTTAAATCGATTCAAAAAGTGATTCTGATTCGATCGGTATAGTTAAAGATGGGTCTAGGTCAAATAGTTTTGGTTGTTACAAACAGCAGCACAAAGTCATTATACCCAAACCACATCGTCCCCTCAATATGACAATAGCGTATAATTTTTTTGGGGTTTTGAGAAAATCGAGTTTAAAGTTTTATTCAAGTCGGATGTCTACTAAAACCTCAATATCGCCGTAAATAAAAATTCTTCATAGTGGATTTTTCGACGAATACATAATACCGTTTCTTGTCTTTCAATTGACCAAGTTTTTGTATTCTACGCATCCTTTAAGACCATAATTATGTCATTCAAAGCGCAAGTCCTCCATATAGGCTATTTTATTTTTTAAGGAATTTGTATGATGTATCTGATACACTATTTTATTTTGTATGGTATACGCTGTTTTATTCAATAATTTTACTGTATTTTTATTAAAATATTTGATCTCAAAAATATCAATTTGCAACATTATAAAACAGTGATTAATTCATAGTTTTGTTAATTCAGTGGCACATATTCATTACTTTCCAATTTGGGTTATTATAAACAAAAAATTATGACAAATTTAGGTAGACATTGCGTAAATCAAAAATAACTAGAAATTCATCGTCTTCTTTCTATTCCTCTGCTACATCTGGCTCATCTAAACAATTTCGCTTCTTTCCACCTTGTAAGTTAAAAAAAAAAAATGACTGCGAGCCACGAGGAATTACATTCTTTTTGCATAAATTTTGGAGATCATCCAGCTTTCGATTACAAATTGGCAGCTCTTTATTGTATTTGCCAGTAAACGAAATGTTGATCACCTCTTTTGTTTTTCGTGTTCCTTCAATATCAATTACTTTCAAGTCTCCATCCCATTCCTCCTTGTATAATAATTGTTTTCGTTGATTTTTATTCACTTGGAGGAACTTAAGATTAAGCCAATTAACCGAGTCATTTTTTATATTTTTCTTAAGGCTATGGTCAAACCTCGAAAACATGGCTTTGAGATCAATCATATCACTGTATTGAAGTCTATCTACAGCTTAGGGGTTTTTCCGTCTTGCCAGTCTCATTATAGTTGGCCATTCTTCCGGTGAATAGACGCATATATTCCTCTTCGCACGTTCTATTGCAGAGTGCATCGAATCTGCCTCCATTTGTGTGTGTCCGCTTTGGAGATACTTAATTGTTATCGAATTTAGCTTCAAAGTATTGTTGATATAAACCAATAGTGCAGCAATGAACCTGTTTCTGTTCTGTCCCCCATAGCAGTCTGAGTAGAGAATAACATCGGTTACCGATTCGTCTAACGAGTTCATCATTTTCCATATTGTGGTCCCAATTTCGTCCGATCCTCGTTGAACCTGATTTTCATCGCATAGAAAACAGTAACCTTCTCCACTGGCAATGTCGTAAAATGTGTTATTGTACGTTGCGAACTTTCGACTGTAATACATCGTGCTTACGTTGCTACAAGGAGTCGTAAACACTGACTGGAGGTCAAAAGTAAACACTTTTAAATTACTGTTACTTTTAGCTGATTCCTTGTCAGTTTGCTTGTTAGTTCTTGCCTTTGTCTTATTTAAGATGTGTTCATCATAGGATTTCTGAATGGGGTCTTTGTCCTCAGCGTTTTTGTACCTCTCGCATGCTAAGCAGGTGTCATTTTTTTGGACGGTGGAAAGAATAATTATAATTATTGCAAAATAATCGGCGATAAACGTTTTCTTTAATGATAGCGTCCGGGTGGAGTTCTTTGAATAAATCGTACATTTTTGATATTGTTAAGTCGGAGCCAAGATAAAGTCGTTGACTTTTTGCTCGAGTGTAATGGCTTTTGACGGCTGGAAATGACTCGATGTGCTTTTTGATAAGCGCAACTGTCTCTTCGTCTAATTTTCTCTGGTGGCCATGTTGACCCCTCCTATCAGTAATTTCATTTTGGCACATCTTCTTGTCTAACACAGATATTGCGCCGTCTGACAAGTTCAAAGTATTTAAAAAAAACTTCTTGCATACCTGTTTAGTTTTGAGAGTATAATTAAGTGTGTTCGCCCGCCGTGATCCGATTGTCAAAGTCCTTTTGCACTACTCAATTTTCACGCAATTGGCCAGGAACAGTCGCTGCTTCGAATAGTCGCCTAAATTCCGCTCTTCTTCTGAGAAGTTTTCTGGGCAATTATGGCGGCACTTACAGTCAGTGGGTTTCGGAACACGTTCTTCAACTCTTTTGCCACTCTTAGTGACATACGCGTTCCTTTGTTGCGATGATACTTCCTTTTTTTCTGCACCCATTTCTGACTTTCAATCTATTGATTGGAAATAATTCAGAGTTAGACGTGGCTAGACCCAAAAATATTTCTCAAAAGCTGTTTGCTGTACTCACCTTCCTCTTTCGCGTAAGTATATTTCTACCTTTTTCATTCTTGTTATTGATATAAGCATCACCACAGTCTGCTATTTCTTATAAAACTATATCTGCTGTCTTTATCACTGAATTATCTAATTCATCTACATCATCCGAATCGGGGACATACTCGTCCGACGATCCTGCAGAGAAGTCTGTACCATTCTCATCATATGTTTCAGGTATCTCTATGTCCGACGATCCCACAGCGAAATCAGACTCATCAGTCTTCGGAGCAATTTCCACAACTATTGGTGGTTTCGTGTCACACCTTGTTTATATTTACCTTACTCACTTCTCTTACATTATAATATAGAAGATACTCACTCAGACGTTTCAAATCCATATTTTTAATGAACAAGCTTTCTCTGCGAACTGAATTTGCAAACTGAAATTTCAAATGAATACAATATTTCCTTGGCATTCATGTAGTCAAAACAACGTAAATATCGCATAGCCTACTATCCTTGTCAATTGTTGATAAAACTTTCGAATTTGTATTGAAAATAAAACAGCTTATGTGGGGTATAGAAATGGTCAGAATAAAGCAACTTCTCAAACAATAGTGTATATTACACAAGGGAACAATGGTTCTGTTGATTAAGAACTGAATATTGTTTTTAAGGTTATTTGGGACGCTGAATCCAAATCTGCCCTTGGTTTTTTTCTATCAGCTCGACTTTTTGAGATATACCTTTATGTTCAAAATTAAGGCACTTCCGCTACATATATTGGAATAACTTGAAAACGGTTCACCATATTAAATTAAAAAAAAAATCCGAAACTCGCAAACAATATTCTCTTAAAGCCGTGCTTACTTTGTTTTTAAATTTTCCAAGTAGTTTTAGAGATATCGTTCAAGTTTTGAAAAAAAAATTAAAATTTTTTTAAAAAAAACATTTTTTTTGTTCTTTAAAAATTCCTAAAAAATAAAAATGGGACAAAAATCACAGTTTTGGTCTACAAACAGTTAGCTAAATATATTTCGAATAAAATGAGCTTTATTTCATTGCAATCGGTGCACAACTTTTGATTTTGTTCACGATTTACTGAATTGATATAAATCGCGATTTCCATACAAAAATAACATTTTCTAATGTGTAAGTCTTTGTATGTAATAAGTTAGTTTTTTATGATTTATTATGAGCTGCGGTAGCAAACTCATAACGCCTATAAATTTTATTGTCCCTTTATGACACCTAGTCAGTTCACAATCAATTAAAGAGAAAAAAGAAAAGTCCACTTATTTTTATTGATGTGTGGTTTACCGTTGGTAACGGATGATTTTTTAAGTGATGATTTCATAAGTGACTGTCAATAAAATTGTGGATATAATTTTTTTTGGTACTTCAGTAAAAAACTACTAAGTATTTATATGGGTTCATTCAACCAATTTTTCTCATTCAACAAGTGTTTACGAAAGCGAAAAGTATAACGACAAAAAATATAAATCATTTTACATTGAACATTTAATCAGTCAACACAAAAAAGTTCAATTTTGTTCCCGTGTGTTATTTATTGAAAATTGTGTTACTTTGATATATACTTCAAAATTGTGCAATGGCTACGTCAAGAAACACCTGTAAAATCAATCCCAACTATTTTTGTAACATATGTGGCGAATACACGTTTATAAAAAATAGAAAAAGTGTGTCAGATTTTATTAAAAAAATTTATTTTGACTACTTCGGATTTACCATGGAAACCCGTGACAAGTACTGGATTCCTAATACTGTATGTAAAAACTGTGTAGAGTATTTAAGGTTATGGGCAAACAAGCAACGGACCCACTTCAAGTATAAAACACCAATGATCTGGCGGGAACCTTCGAATCATTATGATGATTGTTATTTTTGCGCTGTCAACATAACAGGCATTAATAAAACAAACCGGTCTAAATGGATTTATCCTAACGTGTTGTCTATTACCCAACCAGTCCTGTACTCTAGTGAGGATTCAGAACCACAACCATCTACATCTACACACAATTTCCACGACTTACGACAAAATGTTCCTTCACCAATTTCTGAATTTGGATCAGATGACTTGCATTTAGATATTTCTTCTGAACGCGAGCAATTTAATCAGGAGGAGCTTAGTGATTTAGTGAGAGACCTTGGACTTTCTAAAAAAGCATCTGAAATTCTTGCTTCTCGATTAAAGCAAAAAAATCTGTTAACCCAAGGAACAACAATTTCATACTACCGTAACAGAGAAAAAAACTTACTTCCATTCTTTTCCGAAAACGATGAATTTGTTTATTGTTCAGATGTTCCTGGTTTAGTAACAGCGATGGGATTAGAGGAGTATGATCCAAATGACTGGCGACTATTTATAGATTCTTCTAAACGCAGCCTAAAATGTGTACTTCTGCATAACGGTAATAAATTGGGTTCGTTGCCCATTGCACATTCAACTAAAGCTAAAGAAGAATATTCTACAATTGCCTCAGTTATAAATAAAATAAAGTACAACGAACACCGCTGGCTAATTTGTGTGGATCTAAAAATGGTGAATTTTCTTCTAGGCCAACAAGGTGGCTACACAAAATATCCGTGTTTCATTTGTTTATGGGATAGCAGAGCCAGATCTGAACACTGGATTAAGAAAGACTGGCCTTCGAGGGAAGCTATGGTTCCAGGAAACCACAATATAGTTAATCAACCACTTGTGCCCAGGGATCGCATAATACTGCCACCTCTCCATATCAAGCTAGGACTTATGAAACAATTTGTCAAAGCTCTCAACAAGGACGGTGATTGTTTTAGATATATCAGTAAAAAGTTCAACAATTTGAGTTCGGAGAAACTGAAAGCTGGCATTTTTGATGGCCCTCAAATCAAAAAATTAATCAATGATGAAAATTTTAGTAATTCCATGACAGATATTGAAAGAAATGCTTGGAATGAATTTGTTTGGATAGTGCGCAATTTCCTGGGAAACAAAAAGGGTGAGCACTATTCGGACCACGTGGATAACATGTTGTCACATTTCAAGCAGCTTGGTTGTAATATGAGCATTAAGGTGCACTACCTACACAGTCATTTGGATTGTTTCCCTGAAAATCTTGGAGACTTCAGTGAAGAACAAGGTGAACGTTTCCATCAAGATATCCGCACTATAGAGGAGCGGTACCAGGGTCACTGGGATAAGCATATGATGGCGGACTATTGCTGGAGCATTAAAACAAATCCCTCTAAACAAGGTTATTTAAGAAAATCTTATAAAAGAAAATTTTTCGATGAGTTGCAATTACATTGTAATATTTGTGTATTAAATTTTTTTATTTTTCTTTAAAATTCTCTTTTTGTGTTAAATTAAAAAGTATAGCTGACCATAAAAATGAAATAATCTTTTTTTATTACTTAATTTTTTTAATTCTTAGAATCATAAAAAACTAACTTATTACATACAAACACTTACACATTAGAAAATGTTATTTTTGTATGGAAATCGCGATTTATATCAATTCAGTAAATCGTGAACAAAATCAAAAGTTGTGCACCGATTGCAATGAAATAAAGCTCGTTTTATTCGAAATATATTTAACTAACTGTTTGTAGACCAAAACTGTGATTTTTGTCCCATTTTTATTTTTTAGGAATTTTTAAAGAACAAAAAAAATGTTTTTTTTTAAAAAATTTTAATTTTTTTTTCAAAACTTGAACGATATCTCTAAAACTACTTGGAAAATTTAAAAACAAAGTAAGCACGGCTTTAAGAGAATATTGTTTGCGAGTTTCGGATTTTTTTTTTTAATTTAATATGGTGAACCGTTTTCAAGTTATTCCAATATATGTAGCGGAAGTGCCTTAATTTTGAACATAACGGTATATCTCGAAAAGTCGAGCTGATAGAAAAAAACCAAGTGCAGATTTGAAATCAGCGACCTCAAATTAGTAAAAATTTGCTATAAATTTCAAATCAACACAAAAAAAGTTCAATTTTGTTCCCTTGTGTTATTATAAGCTATTTTATGAGTTAAAGTTTTGATAACTTGTATTTATTTCTACAGGCTAAAATGGAGTATAATGCGTATACACTATTATTCTTTTAACAACTTTGGAGTGGCAATTTCAAGTAAAATAGCGCATATTAGCTTACACACTTATTGAAGGAAATTTTTGAACAAGAAATTATACACTATTTTTTCCAATGACATTTTGACCCACTTTGTGGAAGTAAGATTTGACGAAATTTTGCCCAGACATAGAACCTATTATGGAGATTCTAAAGATGCAATAAAAAAATAATGGCGTATGAGCACATACGCTATTGTTATATTAAGGGGACGACATAGTGGCATTGGGTATCGATAGCAAATATACATTCTTACATATACATACAATTCTTTACTCAAAAAAAAAAAAATTAAGAGAAATTATTTGGTAAAAGATCTATAAAACTCTTAACAACATTACTAACACATATACCACAAGACAATTACTTCCACATTAGTGGGAAGATCAACACAAAAAAAAACTAAGAAAAAACAAGTAAAGTGTACCCTACTCGGCACACAAGGTGAGTGCATCATTTTGTATCGTAAAAAAAATTCAAAACGCAGAATATGTAATTTTTACACGTTACACATAAAAATAAATCAGGGGTCTAATCGTCGCATACGTGATCGAGTGAATTTGATCGAAATTTTTCATTTTGAAATCACGGCATTCGCTATCGTGTAAGTAGTATCGAAATTTGAGATGATGGCATACGATAACGAGCGATCGATCGAGTGTCTTCTTTCTATATGTTATTCGATACGTCAAAGCCAATTGTAAACACTTGATAAATTACTTGATAAATTAAAATTTAAAAAATCTAATTAAAAATTTTCAGGGCAAATATATTTAAAATAAATGGCAAACAAAAGGAACTCATGGCTGAATTTATGATTGAGCACCCAAATTTGGCAAAAAATATTTTTCCTAATTGTGACCAGGGAAAAGCTGTTTCAAAGCGATTATGGGATCAGCTTACAATACAACTAAATAAGTTTGGCCCTCCAGTTAAAGATGAAAAATGTGGAGAAAGGTACAATTATTTTGAGGTGTTTTTTAAGTGTTCCAATTATACATACATAGATACATTTTTCTAGGTTTATGCCAACCAAAAACACAATGTCAAAAAAAAGCTGTCATTCAATAAGGCATCCAAAAAGAGAAGAACAAATTCTTCAGGCTGCCGGTATAGGAGTTTCTGGTGATGGTCTTTCATCAAACAAATCTTTTGGTTCTTCTAAAACTACGAAACAAATTTGTGCTGATGATATCGATATGAGGATGAGGAAGACGACGAAAATATAAATGAACCTGTGGCAGTAGAGAAGGAACCCATTATAACAGCAAAAAAAGTTACTGAACGTGAATTTAAATTAGACCTTACACATCGAAAAATATGAAGATTCCCAACGAAGCATAAACTGTAAGCTTGATCGGTTATTGAATATAAGAGAAATATCGTTAAAATTAAAGGAAGAAGAACATGTTGCTAATATTTCAATAAAAAAGATTGATTATGAAATAAAATCAGTTGAACTAAAAATGCTAGAGGAAAATGGTTATCTGTCGAAGTAATACAAGCTCAATTTTTTTTTTTTTATCAAAATTGATATTTTCTATACTAATATAATAAAGAGGTAATGTGTGTTTGTTTGTTTGTTTGTAGGGGGTAATCTAGCCATCTGATCTTCCTGAAATTTTCACAGAGTCTTACTGCGGATATGGGAAGTGCTATAGGCTATAATAATTTTAGTGGGCGTGGCACCTCCCACACAAAGTAAATTTTTAATATCATATACATATATTGAGTATTATGATAGGGAGCGCTTTGCAAATTTGTGTGAGGTCACCTATTGTTAATATCAGTAGCCACGCCGGAAATGGGCCGGATCGGAGAAATGGGCGTGGTACCTCCCATACAAGTCATAATTCAATGTTATATATCTCGAGTACTATGATAGAGAGAGTTTTTCAAAATTTGTCTGATGTCACCTATTATTAATGTGAGCAGTCGGACAAAAATGGGCAGTATCGGACCAATAGGCGTGGTACCTGGCATACAAATAAAATATATAATGCCATATATCTGGAGTACTGTTATAGTGAGAGTCTTGGGACTTTGTGTAAACCCATAAGTTATTCATATGATTAGTTAGACAACAAATGGGCGTGATCGGAGCAGTGGGCTTGGCACCGTCCGTACAAAGTAAATATATGATATCATATAACTGGTGCACTAAAAGAGGGAAGCTTTGGCACTTTGCAAGACACCATCAGATCTTAATATGAGTAGTCAGATAAAAAATTGGCGGGTTCACAACAATGGGCGTGGAACTCCCCATGCAAAGTAACTACAGTGGTTTCCCGATATAACGAACAATTGATTGTCAGTCTTGTTCATTAAATTGAAAAATTCGTTAAATCCAGTACTAAGCAAAAAAGTATTTATTCATAAAAAAACGAATTAAAAGTAGGTACAATTCGTATCATATCTTATTACAAAAAAAATAAATTTTATAAAACAGTTAATGAAAAAGTGATAAATTAAAAAGAAATTATTTTAAAAAACTTTTTATTGACGTTTGTTTTTGCGATTTTTTTAAACTTTTTTCAATTGATTCCCCTTGAAGTTCTCGTAAAATTAATCTCTTGGAGATATCGATATTATTTTCCTGTCCCCACTGAATACATACATTAAAGTTTTTTATCACATCGCAATGTTTAATTTTTAGCCCTTCATCTGCAGGTGTATCGTTCTCTAATTGTGCATTAATTTCTTCATCTTCGTCCAATAGTATATCATCCTCTTCGTCAAAGTGTTGGCCGTTTCTGTACAAAATTCGATTCCAGCATTTTGATAATGATGTTTCTGAAACACGTTTCAATGCCAATGCGAGTATTATAGAGGCGTCGTACAAGGTAAGTTTTTTAAAAACTTTATAATATCGACTTCTCCTGAGGTTTAATTTTAGATAAGAGACTGTTTTTATAATGCAGCTTTACAAGACGTATTGCATTTTGGTCCATTGGTTGTATTAGAGGAGTAACATTTGGCGGCATATAAAGTACCCAAATTTTTCCATCACATGTTTGTTTGACTAACTGATCTTCAGCCTTTTGATGTAAATTTTTTTCTAATGAAAATGACTCAACCTAAAAAATATAGAAATCATTGTTTTAAAATTAAGAAAAAAATAAACAAAAATAGTATTAACTTCTCATGGAACCAATTTTTAAAAAGTAAACTGGTCTTCCAGGCATTCTTGGAGTGTGCGTAATCTAATGGTATAACTTTGTTCCTAAACGAGCGAGGCTTTTGTGCTTTTCGGATAATAAGAGGACGGATTATTTTGGTCCCGGTTGCATTTGCACATAGCAGCAAAGTTATTCTTTCTTTTGCCATTTTACGACCAGGGGCAGTCTTTTCACTGCATGTACATATGTCCTGTCAGGAAGGATCTTCCAAAATAACCCGGTCTCATCTACATTAAAAATTACCTCCTCAGATAAATCATTATCATGTAAGATTTTGTGCAGTTACTTTTTAAAATGTTCTACTAACTCCTCTTTTGAAGATAATTTTCGCCGCATTGCTTAAGTAATCTTATTCCGAATCTATTTTTAAAACGAGTAAGCCACCCATTACTGGCTTTAAAATTGCCATTATAATCTTGATTATGAAACACCTTTGCCTTTGATTTCAATATTTATCCACTAACGGGAACGTGTTTTTTGCGTTGCATTTGGAACCACTGAAACAGTTTATTTCCCATTATTGGAAACCCTCCATCTTTCACTACAGTTCGGTGTTTACTACCAAAATTAGTTTTCTCCATATTATTCAATATTTTTTGCCTATTTTTTGGAATAGTGCATATTGTAGATTTGGCTAAACCGTATTTAATTACTTATCCACTTTCTCCATTTGTAGATTCATCTAAAATTTTAAGTTTTTCAACACCACAACAAGAAACGTAATGACCAAATTTGTAAACAAAAGATTAGAATGCAAAAAAATATGAAAAATAAAATCTTAGTATGCTTCGAAAAAAGTTTAAACTGTTATTTTACTTTAAAAAAATAAAATCTAAACTAGATGGCAACACATTGTAAACGAAATCAAATACATATGTATGTATGAATATGTGTGGAGGTGTGTGTCAAGACTACAACTTTTTGCCTGCTACTCCATCTATTTGTAGAAATTCAGTAATCCAGATTTTGATTTTATTTTACATATGCATTTAAATAAGTTTTACGCATGTTTTACATACATATTTTTTAATTGTTCGTTAAATTGAGTACTAAATTGGATTTTAATTCGTTATATACAGTACCTAATATAAAAATTTTGCCTGTTCGTTTAATCCCGAATTCGTTAAAACGAGAGTTCGTTAAATCGGGAAACCACTGTATTTAATTTCATATATTTGGAGTACTGTAAAAGAGAGAGCTTTGTGGCTTTGCGTGAGCCCATAGGTTCTTTGTGTGATTAGTCGAACAAAAAAATGGGCGTGATCGAAGCAGTGGGCGTAGCACCGCCCATGTAAAGTATATATCTAATATCATATAATTGGGAAAGGCTCGACATTTTGCACGAGTCCATCAGATATTAATGTGAATAGTCCAATAAAAATTGGGCGGGATGGGTTTAAGTGGGCGTGGCACCTCCTATATCAAAAATATGATGTACTACGAAAGCAACAGTCTTTTGACAAGTATATTAGTTATCAATGTGATTTGTCGTGGAAAATATATCGTCAAAATCAGAAATCGCCAAACCCAAAAATCGCGAAAAATAAAAATCGCCCAAAATCAAAAATGGGCAAAATCAAAAATCGCTAAAAAATAAAAATTGCCAAGTGATATTTTAAGTTCAAAGCCAATAGTTGAGTGGTGCCAGATCTAATTTGGAAAATCCATGTTCTTCTCATGGGCAGCTACATGTACCTCCAGGACAGGAACGCCGAAAAATCTGATAATTGTTGTACCGAATTAAAAAAACAAAAAACATTTTATATCAGCAAGTATCAAAATAAATGAATCTATATTAATGATCTATACTTAGCATAATAAAGAGGTAATGTGTTTGTTTGTTTGTAGGAGGTAATCTCCGTAACGACTTATCTGATCTTCCTGAAATTTTAACTGATTCTTACTGCGAATATCGGAAGTGCTACAGGCTGTATTTTTTTAATATTTTTAGTGGACGTGGCACCTCCCATACAAAGTAAATTTTTAATATCATATATATTAAGTACTATGATAGAGAGAGCTTTGAAAATTTATCTCAGGTTATCTATTATTAACGTGAGTAGTCAGACAAAAAAGTGGGCGGGATTGGACAAATGCACATGGCACCCTTTACAAACTTAATATTAAATGTGATATATCTGAAAAACTGTGTTAGTGAGAGCCTTGGGACTTTGCGTGAGCCTTTTCATAACAATTCAGAAGGGCGGGGGAGGGGGAGGGTGTAGCGAAGCACACCGGGTTACATCTAGTAACTTATAAATTCATATTCAATACTTGAAGTATGTTTTATTTTAGAAACATTTTATTATATTAATATTATTTAATTTAAAAACGTATATTTACGTAGTTCAAATTCCTATTTCAAATGTCTTTAAAACCACAATTTCTAAAATTTCAATTCATTTTCATTAAACATGTGTTTTTCTTTATTTACATTAAAAATAAATATTTTACAATTTTTATTAGATTTCGTTTCGATTCTAATCGTATGCCGTGATTAGGCTATTCGATACGTTTCGAAATATCATTCGATACGAAAGCTTACTCGATCACGAATGCGACGATTAGACCCCAAATTTTAATTGAAAAAGTTTTTGTTTAATAAGTTTAATGTCTGTATATGTTTGTGAAATCTCTAGGATTAAAACCATTTTATGAAAATTATATTTGATCCGAACTAATTTTCCCTTTATTGTGTTGCATTTAAATAACTCTTTTACCTTTATTGTTGTGTTTTTGGTATGCTTGGGTATAATGCCGTAACTTCTGCATGCTAGTGTGAATCTAAGCCTCTGTATTGTTGAACTCTATGAAATCCAATATATTTTTTTCCCATTTACTACAAAACAAAAATTAATTAAAAAATAAAAAAAAGTTAAAACAAACGGAACACTTTCAAACAATTTTTTAAATTAATGGTACGAAATTATTCAATATTCGCACACCAATGTTCTAAACAAGATTGATTAATTAAAGTTACAATAAACAAAAATTACATGTAAACAAGTAAGAGTGTTAAATTCGGCTATGCCGAATCTTTGATTCCCTCCACCTAGGTTTTATGTTTACATTAATATCTGGACTTCTTGCACTATTTCTAACAAATGTAAATAAAATGTTCGAAAATGTAAACAATTTGATAATCTTAATTATAATTTATTACAAAAAATACCGTGAATTTTCAGCATTTTATAGAGATGTCTACATATTTTAGTTCATATACTGGCACAATGATGCGCGATTTATCCCATTTTAAATACTGTGACGGTGATCTTTTTTTGCTCTGCACTGTAACAAAAGAATTTCTGTTACAAGCAGAATAAGAAAGAAGAAAAAAAATAATAACCTTGATCTTGAAATTATTTTCAAGTTCAAGTATGTACATATAAACAACACCTTATATGGTATTTTTTTTGGCAAACTGATTTATGTGTTTTTTTCTCTTCATTGGTTGTATGAAATCATGAACACATTCATATGCAATCATGCTGGTCAAACCACGTATTTTCTTGTATTGATCTCACTTGCTCTCATAGTCATATATGAGTGTGAGTGTTATAAATACTAGAGAATATTATGAATGCATATGAATGTTCTCATTGAATTGGTGGTGACTTTGTTTTTATTAATAAACAGGTTTTTATCTGCAGATTAATGAATGAAGATGAGAAGGTTTGATGTAATAAAGTTAAATTTAAATCAAGGGGTTGAATTTTGATTTTTGAAGACAATGGTTGAGGAAAAACCCTCTTAAGAATTTAAAAATAAAAATGTAGTTTAATTTAGAAACTTTAAGAAAAAAAAATTAGATTTTAGTGACAATTTATCTGTTTGTATTAAATCTGTTATTATTAAAAAAAAAAAAAAAAAACTAAACTAAAAATTAAATCGAGTTATCGAGTTAAGAACTAAATTGCTATAAATATAAAATATTAAAGTTCAAATTGTAAATTAAACATAAAAAAAAATACTGTGTTAAATAAAAAAACAAAATTGTGGTTTAATTGTGTGTAGTTTAAACTTTGTGAAAGAACATAAATTCAAAGAGCACAAAATGGCAGACAAACCAAAACGTCCTCTATCCGGATATATGATCTGGCTTAACTCTGTCCGTGAAGGCTTAGAGAAGGAAAACCCCGGCCTCTGGCAACAACAACAATAAGTCGGTAATTTTGATTTTACATACGAATAATTTTCTACATTTAAATTAAAAATAAAAAATTTTATAAAATATAAATAATTTGCTAAGACAAAAAAAAATTGTACTAAATTGGCTAAATATAAAATTAAACTAAAAATTTTCCTAAATAAAAATAAAATTGAGCTAAAATTAAAAAATTATAATAAGAAATATAATTTAGCTAAAAATGAAAATTTTGTAAAAAAAAAAAAAAATGGTAAAATTTTTCTAAATTTTTCCTAAAACAAAATTTTGCTAAAATTTAAAATTAACCTAAATTTAACACTATAGAAATTTAAGAGAATTTACAAAATGGTACCATATTTAAAAAGAAAAATTTTTTGTTAAAGTTAAATTTAAAACTAAATTTAATTTAAAATATTATTACTATTCTGTAGTGCTAAAATTCAAAAGGCTAAAATTAAAAATTTTTTTCTACTATTAAAAAATTTCCTAAAATTTAAAATTTTCCTAAAACAGAATTTTGCTAAAATTTAAATATTCTTCTAAAATTGAAATTGAGCTATATTTAAAAATTTTCCTAAAAATTAAAATTTCCCTAAACTTAATTTAAAATAACCTTAAAATGAAGGTTCAATAAAATTGTTATAAACCCAATGTAGAAACCTAATCAAACCAAACTTTTTATTATTTAAGTGGGTTACCTCCAAGTAAGATGGAGTCGAGGTAACATGGTTGGGAGGGCAAAAGGGGCAGAACACCTCGTCCCCAATCCCAAGGTAAGTATGGCCATCCGTCCCATTTAGCGTCCACTTAATTGACAGTTTTTTTTGTGTAAATCGCACGTGAAAATCTGTAGTGCGGTTTCCCTGGGCCTGAGCAAGACCCCACCCATCCGGCGAGCTAGGCCCCTTCGCAAGCACGTGCGACCAGCAAAGGCTCAGGGAAACGGAAGCGGATCTTCCACCAACGCCGCACCATTACAATACTAACCTGATCCAGATTATTACAAACAATATTATTCTAAATTTTACCAGGTATATGGTTTATTTTGTGATTTTAATTTTAGTAAATCTTATAAAACCTAGAAATAAGAATAAAAATTATGTAAAAAATTGTTGGATTGCTGCTATAATTTTTGATGACCGGGTTTGATTTAATTTTATATACATCACTATTTTCCTTTAATTGTTTAGATATTTATAAAATGTTCATTTAAGTGCTGAAAATGTTTAGGTGTCTGCAAATTCATCTCGCAATATAAAGATGCATTTTAGTTTTTTACAATCCCTTTTAATTTTCCAAAAGTATTATATAGGGCACATTTGTTTTTATCAAATTTAATCTATCTTTGTGTCTTCAAATTAATTCAGATAAAAAATAAATAACTAATTGTTTTTTAGGTTAATATCTGAACATTTTACAAAACTAAAACTGCCAAAAATTTTAGTCAAAACTATTTTGAATGTATTTGTTAAACATCGCAAATTTTTGTAAAATATGATATCTTTGGTCTCTTATGAAGGGATCTTAATAGTTTTTCTACTCCAGTAATAGAAAAATAATGAAATATTTCAGATAGAAGTTAATTCATTCTATGAAAAAACTTTTAAAATTTAAAGGCTAAGAATCGGCAATTGTAATAAAATGATAACCCTACTCATTATTAGTTTGAATATTGAATTTATCATACTTACCTGTTTTGCCTATGTTTGATTTTTATATTTCCACGAAAAAATAATAATCAAAAAATTTGTTTATTCCTGCTTAAAAAAATAAAAGTCATAAAACAAGGCATTGTCCGTAGTACAAAGCCTTTTTTGGTAAATTCAACATCAAATCGGGAAGTAGTTTCATTCGGTACGTTTAACAATTTTTGAGTCAATAAAAGAAAATAACCAAAATATATTTTATTGAAAATAATTTAAAAATTCCGAAAATATGAGGCGCTTACCATATATGTGCAAGTACAAAAGGTGCACTTAAAGAAGGGAATGATTATTGAATCTTGTAAAATAAAAAAAAAACAAAAATTTTGTGCAGTTATAGGCAAAGTGGACTTAAGTAAAAGGCAGTTAATCAAAACTACTGTACATAAAGAGCATTTAGAGCAGTTACCGAATTCAACTGTCACGTTACAGAAACGTCCCAATCTGTTGAAAATAGATTTTTGGTACGTTTGTACGTGACATTTGTGAACAGCCGATAAAGTTTGGTTAATTTTACACTCCAACATGCTGGTTCGTTTTTTACGTTCTATAATTACGGTACGGATACAACGTGTGGCTAACGAGGCCTTAAGAAAAGCATGAATACATGTTACCCAGGGCAAGGCTTGATCATTGCACATCGATTGAGCTGAGATCCGCGATTATTCCTAATGTGAATAACTGCTGCATAAGATTTTTGGTAGTCCAGTAATGGTGTTTGCCGCCGACGCGACATTAAATAATAAATTTTAAAAATGTTTTATAATTAAGGCGAATTTAATATTTGCCTCTGAAAACAGATGATTATCGTGGTTTATCAATTTTGTTTAGGATCCAATTGTCAAAATTTCAAAGCGAACATTTTTCGAGTTTTCGAGTTTTTTTTTTACATCAGTAACCCAAATCTGACAGAAAAAAGTAGTTTTTTTAAACACCTGTTTTTTACATTTTATGTTTCACCACTAATTTTGAATGCAAGTATGTACTTGTATTTACAACCGTTAAAATCATACTATTTTTTGCAACTCTGAAAATTGCAGAATTTTGTATAAATAAAATAATATAACGATTTATTTTTAATATGCGCTTATTATGGATATGCAAATTAAATTCCTCGAAGGATTTTAGATTAAAAAAATTAATTGTTGTGCACTGATGGCGACACAACAACCGTCTTTATTTGTAAATCAAAATCAAAAGCAAAGATATTCTTAAAACTACCCTTATTTATAACAACAGGTTTGCTGATCACGCCATTCAGGTATTTTGTTGTCATTCTGTCGCTCGTAGAATGCTGCTCACTGTTGTTGGCCTGAATTTACTACCTTTGTTTTTCTCAGTAAAATAATTTTCCCAAAAAAATATAAGAAAAAATAAAAACACAATTAGAATTTATGTTTTCTTAAACATTATAAAAATTTATTGGTAAAGAGCGGGGATAGAATGTACAACGTACCTTAAGAGGGGTATACAACAGTATGAGCCATCAGCTTAAGCAAAGCACACTCAAAGGCTACGGAGAACAGCCAACAAGTGCTTCGTTAAGCTGACAATAGGCCGGTTCGCTAATCTGCGCGTAAACATCCCGCCCCCTTGCACGGGTGCAACAAGGGGAGACAAGAAATCAATGCGTGGCCTTGGTCATACTGTTACGGGGTTTTCAAAGAATTCATTAACAATTCAAAAAAAGCTTAAAACTAATCAACAATTCATATAATCATAATTCAAATGAAAGATAAAATTTTAATTTAAAAAATTTTAACCAAAATTAAAAAATTCTAAAAAATTAATAGAAAAAATTAATAAAAAAATAAAAGGACTAAATTAAACAATTTGTCCCGAATGGACATTTATAACAATGGTCGCCTGTTGACCTTTTGATGGGCGCTGACCATTTGCCTGGTGATTGCAGTACGGGCGTCCATCGCATGGCTGCAGTTTTTGGGACTGTTGTGGTAGCCGCTGATGTCGTTGTTGACGGGTTGGTTGGTCTCGAGGCCGCTTTTGTGCTCTCTGCTTTTTCTTAAAATTGTTTCTGCCCTTTCCACCACGATGCGTACCGGGGCTTTGTTGTTGCTGTTGTCGGAATCGGTGCAGAAGTGTGTGGTGCTCCTGAAGGCATTCGATGCACCTCTCCCGACTGTCGCACTTCCGCAACAAATGGGTGGTGGCTAGGCAATTGAAGCAGTACTTAAGCCTCTTGACGGTCTGGATTCTCTCGTCCACCGACATCCGTTTAAAACGGTAGCATTTCCGGAGGGGATGGTCCTTTTTGCATAGCCGGCAAGTTGGACCTCCTTGCTGGGTCTCGGCCCTTATCTTGGCGGGGACCGAGCCATCAGCTGCTGGTCGGTGGACTTCGAGGCGGCGAGAGGCTGACGACATTGTACCTAGGAAGAAACAGAAGAAAATACGAAAAAAAAAGAAATAATATTAGTGTTGTTCGGATATAGGTAATAGAACAAGCTTCACAATAGGCCAAGTTATTGTGCCAGAAGCTGTTCTCAGTTGACACACACGAGGTTTAGAATCGATCCCCAAGAAAACCTTTTCGACGCGGCCTAATTTCCACTCGTTCGGAGGTAAGTTGTCTTGACGAATAACAACAACATCACCTACTTGAAACTCCCTTTTTGGATACTTCCACTTTACACGTCTGTGGAGCTCCTTTAAGTACTCTTCCTTCCACCGTATCGCATATTGGTGGTGAAGTACCTTTAGTTTCTGCCATCTATTCACATGGCTTATTGACAGATCGGACATATCGGGTTCAGGGGGAGCCAATAAGGGCATTGTCGTAAATTCCTCAAAAGTGAATCTTTGTGCGTTCGCCACCTTCTTTAAATGGGTCTTAAAACTTTTGACACCCGCCTCCCAGAGTCCACCCATATGCGGAGCGCTGGGAGGAATAAAATGCCATTCCACCATGTTCAGGCTATTCTGATTGGAAACCTTGCTTCTCAGCAATGAGAAAAACTGCTTCTTGTCCTCTTCGAGCAAATTTGAGGCACCTACAAAAGCAGTCCCATTATCAGAGTATAAATGGGACGGGCAACCGCGGCGGGCGAAAAAACGACTAAATGCCGCCAAAAACGTTTCGGACGACATATCGCCTGTCGCCTCCAAATGAATTGCCTTTGTCGCGAAACATACAAAAACTACAACATAACCTTTCGTAATCTTTCAACCTCTGCCTACATAAGATTTTATCTCAAAGGACCCAGCAAAATCTAACCCAGTATAGGTAAGTGGCCTTGAAAGAACAGTTCTTTCCGGGGGTAGAGAAGCCATAATTTGCTGTCCAGTTTTTTTCTGAAACAAAACGCACTTTATACAATTACGAATTGTCCCACGAACAAGATTCTTCAGATTCGGAATCCAAAATTCCATTCTTATCAAGCGCATCCTCAACGCCAGTCCGCCATGGATCGAACATTCGTGTACATGTTTTACGAACAACCTTGTGAACTGACCATCGTAAGGCAGGATCTTCGGGTACCTTTCATAATATGCCAAACCAGGGGCTTGAATTAGCCGACCATTCATTCTGATGAATCCATCGGAGTCAATGAAAGGATTCAAGGACAATAAATTACTCTTAGAGGGCAAAGGTAGTCCTTTAGCCAAAAGCTCATATTCGGTGAGATAAGTTCGCTTGCATAAAAAAATTAGTCGATCCCTCACAGACTTAATTTCCTTCTGGGTTACTTCTAAAGTCGGGTATAAACCGTTGTGCACACGGAGAAAATGCAACAACCGAAACCAATATGCAATAATTTTCATTGCTCGGGGTGAATTTGAATACTTCTGTAGTATATCAATTGGTTTCTTTAATTCCTTATCCGACTTAACACATTCCAAATGAGAATGAAGACTAATTGATTCCTTGGGCCAGGCATTCCTTGGTTTCGATAGCCAATGAGGACCATGCCACCATAACGCATTATCAAATAGTTCACGAGCAAGAGATCCACGGCTTGCCAAATCGGCGGGGTTATCTTTGGAAACCACGTGAGACCAATTCTCATTTCCAACTTTTTTAACAATCAAAGCAACTCTATTCGCAACAAAAGTTGGCAAATCGCATGACTCTTTCTTCAGCCATGCTAAGACAATGGTTGAATCAGTCCAAAGATGAATTTTCTCTTGGGAAATTTCAACTGACTATTCAACGAATCAACCATCCTTGCCATTAACGCCGCTCCACAGAGCTCTAATCGGGGTAAAGTCTCAAATTTCACTGGAGCTACTTTTGTTTTTGAAGCAAGCAAATGCGATTTTATCACAAACGGGGAAGAGACGGTGCGAACATAGAGTGCTGCTGCGTATGCTTTCTCAGAAACATCGCATAATCCATGGATCTCGATATCATTCTCGGGATGAAAATTCACCCATCTTGGAATGAATATTTTCTCAACATTCGGGTAATCATCGAGAAATGCGTGCCATTGAACCAAAGTAGAAGGGTTCAAACATTCATCCCAATCGGTCTTGTCCTTCCATATTTGTTGCATTATAATCTTAGCAACGATGATTTTCGGCGAAAGCCAACCTGCGGGATCAAACAATTTTGCTATTTCGGATAAGACCGCACGCTTAGTAATCACATTTATCCCTGGCTGCGAAACGAGTTTAAAGTAGAAGCTATCAGACTGCGCATTCCATCGCAACCCCAGGGTTTTAGTCGCGCTGGCATCTGAGAATTTCAAGAAATCGGCATCGAGCAGATTCTCTTCTGGGATAGTTTCCAAAGTCGGATGTCATTAGCTGTGAATTTTCGAAGAATGTAACCCGCTGACCCAAGGACCTCAATAAGTTCTTCACGTCTTCTCAAACCATCTTCCAGCTCATGAGAGCCAGCCAGTACATAATCGACATACATATGGTTTTCTAGAATCTCAGATGCCGCTGGACTACGAGCTTTACAATCACTAGCGAGTTGGAGTAACGTCTTTATTGCGAGATATGGAACACAATTCACTCCAAAGGTAACGGTATTCAACTCGTAGTCCCTAATGTCATCATCAGGATTACGCCGGAAAAGAATCCATTGATATGTGGTATGATTGGGATGAACCAATATTTGCCTGTACATTTTTTCAATGTCGGCATTAAATACGAAGCGATACAATCGCCAACGGAGAATTAAAACAGTGAGATCTGCCTGTAACACAGGACCGGGGAACAAAACACTGTTCAAACTAACGCCATTTGATGAAGGGCTAGACTCATTAAATACTACTCGGAGTTTCGTAGTAACGCTGTCTGGCTTGATAACAGCATGATGCGGCATATAATAACTCGAGGCCTCAGTATTTGGGGGAACAACTTCACGCATTTGTCCCAAAACAATATATTCATTAATCACACTATCGTACTGTGATTTTAATTCGGGGTTCTTCATAAGCCTTGCCTCATTTCGCACAAACTGGGAAAGAGCTATGTTACGGGAATTGCCCAATGAAAAGTACCATGGAAACTCGTGCTTAAACGGGAGTGAAACCACATAACGACCTTCGGAATTTCTATGTGTGGTAGTTCGATAAAGTCTATCACAATAATCTTCAACCTCAGTCGATCGAGCTGCCGGTGGGACCTCCTCAAGCTCCCAAAATCTGGCTAATTGAGTATTTAACTCGATGTGGTTGAAAAACGATACAACCGAAGGTAAGGGATCGGGTTGTTCCACTTTACCAGTCACTATCCAACCGAATAAGGTTCTCTGTGCAACCATATTACCATTAGGGTGTTTCATAACATCAGGGAGTATTATTCGCGGATAAATATCGCCACCAAGGAGAATATCCATTCGGGCCGAATTGATGTCAGACAATGAAATTTCGGGGAAAGATTTTAAGTCATTTGAGATCGAACACGAGCGCAAACGACCCGTAAGTTTCTCCACCACATATGCTTCAGTTCGAATTTTAAAGCTTGGGTCAATTGGGGATCCAATGGATATAGCACACATTTTCGAAGAGGTTGCAGCCACACTGCCATTAAGACCAGTAACTTCGGCCATTGGAGTAGACCACATAGGAATAGAAAGTTTCCTTTGTAATCGTTTCGAGATAAAAGTGGCTTGCGAGGCTGGGTCAATTAATGCTCGAGCAGAGCTTAACACCCCATTAGTGTCCACTTCACAAATCGTTGTACCTAACAGAACGGTAGAATGCGGGTTAGAATCTAGCTGAGTACTAAAGGTTTGAAACGAGCGGGCTGCCCCAGAAGTAGAAGGGCAGTCATCCGAGTTGAGGGGGGGTTGTGAACTTCTCGGAACAAATACAGGTGCAGTCTGAGAGGGGTTTTGTGGTAAAGACGTGCCGGATGTGTTCCGAGAAGGTTAACTGTCTCTATGTAAGAGCGAATGATGTTTCTGTTTGCAATGAAAGCAAACGTGTACACTTTTACAGATCTTAAATTCATGGGACGTGGCTAAACAGTTTGTGCAACACTTAAATCGTTTAACGATCGCCAAGCGTTCATCCACACTTTGCCTCAATGGATGTTGTTCTCGGCATAGAACACAACGACTAACGGATTGACTCGGTTTAGTCTTGGTCGCAAAACTGTTTATCTTTTTTGAATCACTCATGGGTTTTCTGAAACTATTGTTCAAATTCACACTCATATTCCGAGGTAGGCTCTGATTCACTTGTGAGCACTTTATATCATAAACAGACTCAAGAGTCTGGTAACGAGCCGTCAAAAACTTATCCATATCATGCCATTTTGGCATATTCGCATCGCGTTTCAGTGACTGTTCCCACAGACTCAACGTGTAATTTTTCGAGCAAATATATACAAAAATCACATGCCAACTTTCCGTATTAATATCGAGCAACGATAAATTTGTGATACAATCGTTTATGGTTCGCTGTAAACTCTTCAAATTAGGGCCCGTTTCACGTATAACGGGAGAAATGTTAAACAGAATTTTCAACTGGGCGTTTATGAGAACTCGCTTCTTCTCATATCTATACATTAAATTTTGCCAAGCTAAGGCGAACCCATCATTTGTCAAAGGACAAGTTCGGATTATATTGTGAGCTTCGCCCTTTGTCTTCTGCAATAGATAGTACAGTTTCACAACAGGGCTTAACCGGGGGTTATTCTTATATAAAGCTGAAAACATATCTCTGGAAGTAGGCCAATTAACGTAATCCCCATAGAAGACCTCCGTATCACACGGTGGTAAATGGATCATGGGGGAGCTATCTGAGGCACCTCATTGGCTCTCTGTTCATTAAGAGAAATTGCCTTTAAACGCTCGACATGACCAGTGACGAAGGATATACCACGAATGTAGGTGGAGTATGAGGCCATGTACCTCTGCTTAACTTCCTTTACGAGTTTCTTGTTCGCCTCCGAATCAAGCATTTTAGACTCGTAAGGTTCCCAAACCGCTTCCCATAAACGATTTAATTCCCTCTCATGAACAGCCAGTGATCCGTGGTTATGATAAAAGCTATAAAAGCTTCAAAATCTGTCAAACGATCAGACATTTTAACCAACTCGGATATATCAGACATTTTTAGAGTCTATTTACGGAACAATCGCAAGTAAATAAAATATATTCAGGAAAACTGAATAAAACCGTTCCAAAAAATATCCTCCCCGACAAATGAAAATCAAAAACCTAAACGCAACGGAAAACGGGAAAATTTCCTCAAAATTTGACCAAAACCGAGTAAATTGGACAAATTAAATTCCAAAATCAATTTAAAAAAAAAAATCTCGAGAAAACAAACTAATCGGGGATCCTTGAGATGTAAATTATGTGAAAGCGTATTTACACTGAGGTTTCTGGTAAAAAAAAAGAAATGTCGAAAAACCGGGATAAATTATCGACTTTTAATTAATTGGCAACTTTAAATAAGATTTAGACAATTTTTCTCAGTGTAAATGCACTAAATTGTAAAAAAGGGTATAAAAATTCCAATATCTCAGAGCGTATTTACACCGATTTCGATAAATCGGGTAAAAGAAAATTCAAAAAACCGGGATTAATTTCGAATTTTAGCTAATTTTCACTTTTAAATAATTTTAACTACAATCGTTTTCAGTGGAAATGCGCTCTGTTGCAAAAAAATTTACAAAAAAAATCAATTTACAAAAGTGTTGCAGCGAATCACTTCGGATAAATAACTTCGGATAAATTAATTTTCTTTAAGCAATAAAATTTTCTTCAACACGGTCTAAAAATTCGAATAATCGTGGGTTGTATTTAAAATTCACTCCAAAATGAAATATGAATCGAATATTCACGCAAATTATTCTCACGATATAAATGACTCGGGTATTTGTTTTATTCGAAACGGTGCAACACTAATGCAATATGTGTGACAACATATATATAATACACCAACAATAAAAAAAACCACTTCTTTTAATTTAACACTTTTATCTACCGCTAAAAAATTTATATTTGTTCCGCGCACAATATAAATATATTTATCCAAAAATGAATAAATTAATTATGTAATTATTCTTTACGAAAAAAAAAGAAAAAATTCACAACACTATTTGGTATTAACAATAACTATCGGGTTAAGAGATTGTTAAGCCACCCTCATAAAAAACAAAACGCACTTTTTAAGAGAATATTTAACGAATTAAAATAAACACAATATATATTAGAAAAAAAAATAGCGGGAGTGTTATTTTCGTTATGGTTTTTTATGCACTGTTTTTGTTGGTATATTCGGTATATTTTTAAATATAAATGTTTAGCGGGTATACACTATGTACTAGCTATTTTTTCACAGCTCTTTATATATCTTATATGTTGTCACAGTTTTAGTTATTATTCTTTTGCACTTATAATTTTTTTCACTTTAAATTTCACACACGTACCTTTTTATTAATTTAATTAATTTTAATTGGTGGTTAATTTATATGGTATTAAATACCTATGCAGCAGCCACAAACACCAGGAAAGCGAGGAATTCCTGAAAATAAAAATAATTTTCTGGGAAATTATTTTACTAGTACGGACGGATTGTTATAATCCGGTTCGAAGGACCAAATGTTTTTATCAGTAAAATAATTTTCCCAAAAAAATATAAGAAAAAATAAAAACACAATTAGTTTATGTTTTCTTAATTTATGTTTTCTTAAACGTTATAAAAATTTATTGGTAAAGAGCGGGGGTAGAATGTACAACGTACCTTAAGCGGGGTATACAACAGTATGAGCCATCAGCTTAAGCAAAGCACACTCAAAGGCTACGGAGAAAAGCCAACAAGTGCTTCGTTAAGCTGACAATAGGCCGGTTCGCTAATCTGCGCGTAAACAACCTTGTATTTTGGTAATCGCGCTTGATGTTGACCATTGGCGCGTGCAATGGTATTATTGTAAAATGACCTGTTTTATTCATCGGCTCGTGCAATGCCGTTCAATGTTGTTGGTTGGAAAATACTACCTTGCAGAATTTCTGTATTTTGGTAATCGCGTCGGATGGCGCATGCAACGGTATTGTTGTGAAATAACTGTTTTGTTGGTTTTACATAAGACGCAACGTCAGCTTGTGAACTAATTTTGGTAATTTTTATGTGTGTTGTTGTTGTCAGCGAAATATTTATTTTAAATGTATTTTAATTTATTTTGTGTTAACTCCTCCCGCCTTAAATGCAATCGTCCCGATTGCTTAAAATTTGTGGATGTCGAAAATGGTGGAATTCTTCTTCCTAATTTTTTCATCTGTAGATTTTACAACAATTGTATGTTTTGGTTGGGCTTCTTTCGTTTCTATTATTTCATCTTCTTGCTTTGTTTTTTTCTTCTTATCAATCCAAGCGATAATAACACAAAAAGATACAATGATGATGACGCTTGATGTTAGTAGAAAGTTATTTTTGTTGTCTAATGCTTCCAATCTTTTGATGTTTCCCATATTCAATTTTTGGAGTCTTTGCAGTGAGAGGATTTCTTCGGTTTTGCTATTCCATGCTCTTGGTTGTAGTGAAGCTGGAAGAGGTTTGTTGCCACTTATTTCTTTTGAATAGTATTCTCGACCATCAATTCTGACTGTTGTATTGAAATATTTGACCAAATAAGTTCCATTCAATGCTATTTCTTCTTCGTTCGCTTTAATTTGCCCAATGTATTGATTCAGCAGTAGTAACTCGCTTCCGATTTCTTCTATAAATATAAATAAATTAATAAACTATTATAAATAAACTATTATAAAAACTATTTATACAAAATTTATCATTTAATTCTACAAGCTTATCTCTATTACATACATACATATTGTTAAATAATTGTAGCTTTTACAGCTTTCTTTAATGGCGAATAATTTATTATTACATTCTAAAATTTTGCCATATTCAATTTTATCAATAATATTTCCGATTTCTACTGGCTTTGCTAAGAAAATTTTACAAATATCATTTTGGGCAATGGGAATACTTAAAGTATATAAAATTTATTTGTTATTTGTCACAATTTTTACGCTTCCAAATGATAACAATTCATCTACATTTAAAATGGGAATATTAGAATTTCTTAAAACTTAATTTAAGTTTTCAGTTTCGGTTTTTGACAAGATAAATGAGTTTACAATGTTTACTTTAGCCCATTTGATTACATATTCAATATTTTATAATTCTTTTAAAATTAATGTTAATTTGTGTTCTAATGTATTTGCCAGTTCATTATTCTAATCTTCCCGCTTTACTTTTAATATTTGGTTTATAATGTTTGAAATATCTTATAATCTGCTAGTTGTGAGTTCGTTTATAATCATTTGTCTGTTGTTATTTTAAAATACATTTTTAATTTTCTGATTTGAAATTTCAAAATCGTGGCTATCTGGAGTCCCAGCAACCCATTTCCATGCGCTACCAATAAAATCGATAGATCGATAGATTGAGGAGTCCATTATTATCGGAGACTTGTTGTGTTAAAAACGGACGGAGCGGATGACTATATGTAATACAAGAGTTCAATGTAGATTCAATGTCTGCGATAAAATTCTATATTGTTCTAAGTCTATAGAATGTATAATTTTGAAGGTGCCGTTCTATTTTTTTGCGAACCCATTCTGAATGGTTATTAATCTCGCATTAGAGTAGTCAAGTATATTAAAATCCGCAACGATGTTACCAATTAGTAATCTGTAAAAAGAAGATAAATGGGATGTAAATGAGAAAAAAATTTGTCAATTTCTAATGTGACTCTTGTGGATAATGCGGCCACTTTCCGTGATTATAGTTGTATTCCGCTTTTCTTTCACTATCTCCTCCTTTAACCGATTAGAAAGCTTTGTCCCTAATCTTTTATTTGTCCTAACGTAGCCTAGCTTACCAGGTACATATTCTCTAATTGGTTTTTTATTTTTATTATGGTAAGTCAAGTCATTTTCGTGTTTGCGCTTTAGTCGGTCAACGTTGGATAATCTAGTTATCTCCATATCTTGGGGGGTGAAAAGTCAATTGTTCGACCAAAATAAAGATCGTTGAATGGATGGTATGAGTATATTCATTTACAGCTCTTTCTAATAGTTCTTCGAAATTTCTAGATGTCCCGTCACTTTTAAGACATCTCATTATCTCTGCTAAGGTTGAATGGAAGCGTTCTATTTGTCCGTTCGCTTCGCTTCTATAAGATGGAGTGATGAAAACGTTTATTTTCAAATCGTCTTTCGTTATGAATAGGATTGAAGCTGAATTTAAAAAATGTTCGTTGTCCATGACAATATTTTTCGGTACCCCGTAAGAAAATAGTATTTCCCTAAGAGGTCTCCTATCTTCTTCTGTCGATCGTCCCTTTAGTAATTTTGTCTGGACATACTATGAAAATTTGTCAATCGATGTTAGTACTAATTTTTTTTCCTTAGAAAAAATGTCAATGTGGACTGTGTGGCCAGGATGAGTTGGTATAAGTGTCTCCTTTAACACAGGCACATTTGGGTGTCTTTCATACTTATTTTTCTTACAAGTTCGATGAGCCCTCGTTGCGATGAGCCCTATTATGTGTTTCCACAATTATATTTTCTTGATCGTTTTCTGACGTTATGTCATCAACTACCAATTGTGTAAATCTACATTTATAACTTGAAAAGTGGTCTGGATAAATTGTTTGAATTTTTCCCATTATTGGTTCAGGAGTTTTTATACCATTAATAACGGACGGATTTAGATACTTTTTTAGAATTTCTGTAAGTTTTTGTTCATCATCGTTAGGTTCGATTATAAGGTGTCGATGATACCCTGGGAATTTGATTCTAAATTGGTAAGTGGGTGTTTCGCCTATGGAAAGAAAAATTTGGTTCTTAAATACGTTTATTGGGGTTTCCATGTTCGGAATAAGATCTTGTGGAGAGCTGTCACTGCTGAGCACCGTGCCTGATAAAGAATTTACTCCAGTCGCTGGAGGTCTAGAAAGCGCGTCTGCTACTACATTACTTCTACCAGGATTATATTTCATTTCATAATTGTATTCTTCTAATATAGCTTTCCATCTTTTCATTTTACTATTATTATTTTTTGTGCTAAGTGCATATGTCAGCGGTTGATGATATGTAAGGATGATAACTTTAACTGACCCATACAAGTAATTCCTAAGGTCTCCTAATGCCCATATTATAGCAAGCATTTCCTTTTCATTGGCTGCGTAATTTTCTTCTACTTCTGACAGAGTTCTAGATATGAACGCTATTGGCCGGTCATCCGTCAGTTGTCAACAAAATTCTTTTTTAAAATCAGGATATGCGAGAATTACTTCTCTAGAAACTAATGCATTTTTTAATGAATCGATGGCGTTTTTGGCTACATTATCCATTTGAATTTTTCTACGATTTGATTCAGATTTGGAAATTGTATCTGCATCTCCTCGCAATAATTTAGTTAGAGGCTTTGCTAAGTCCGCGTAACCCCTTATAAACATTCTATAATATCCTGAAAGGCCTAAAAAGGACCGGAGCTCTTTAAGTTTGGTGGGATAAGCAAAATTTACTATTGCTTCGAACTTTTTTTTGATTTGCTTTTACTCCATTGTAAGAAACAATGAATCCCAAGAATTCTACCTCCTCTTTAAAGAATTCACACTTGTCCAACTGGACTTTCATATTAGTTGCATTAAGTGTTTCAAAAATGTCATTCAAGTGTTTAAAATGTGCTTTTTCGCTTTTACTAAAGATAACTATATCGTCAACATAAACGTAGCAAGTTTTGTCAATGTGTTCCCTGAGGATATCGTCCAGCGTCCTCTGAAATATGGACGGGGCATTTTTCAACCCAAATGGGAGTCTCCTGAATTCGTATTTACCATTATTAACCGAAAAAGCTGTTTTCTCAATATCCTCTTCTCTAAGAGGTATTTAATGAAATTCACTCTTTAAGTCTTTTACGGTAAAATATTTATTACCTGCTAAATGCGAGAGAACTTCATTTATGTCAGGAATGGGATATCTATCTGCTATTGTAATCGAATTTAATTTCCTGAAATCTATAACCAGTCTAAATTTTTGTCTACCTGAAGCATCTTGTTTCTTCGATACAATCCATATAGGCGAGTTATAAGGCGTGATGGTCTTATTATCCCATCTTTTAATAATTTATTAATTTCCTCTTCGACAACTCACTTCATGGCCACTGGGTAAGGGTAATTTCTGGTATAAGTTGCTGTGTCCATGGAAGTACGTTTATCACCAACAACTCTTGTTGTATAGGTGAGTCTTTCATCAGGATCTGCAAATAAGCTCCTATGATGGCTTACAGTGTTTTAGAGAGTCCCTTTTCCGTTCTCAGAAAGGTGCTCCATCCTAATTTCTATATTGTGGACATCTTGGGAAATGTATTGGAATATTGGAATATTTATTCCCCTTCTACCGTAAAATAATTCTTCGAAGTGTTAATCACGGCTGATAATTCTTTTAAACTATCGTTGCCTGATATCCCATCGAAGGTTCTTAATCCTGGTAAGATAAAAAATTTTAAGGGGACATCATTGATGCCAAACATATTTAACAGGACATGATGTATAATTTCTACATTTCCCGCAATAGATTTTGCGCTAAATTTTTTTTTGATTAGGTCTATGGTTCGTGACTAAATTAGGTTTTATATAATTCTTATTACTACCGGTATCTAAAAGGAATTTGAGAGTTTGTCCGTTCCTCGTTCTAACTTGCAAGTATGGTAACGAGGAACTATTTAACCAAAAAAATTAAGATCGTTCAGTAAATCTTCCTGCGCGTAATCTGTTATTATGGAATTATTTTTCTCGGTTTCGAGATCTTCAGGTGAATGCTCGAACATCCCAAGTCCGCTGTTGGTAAATTCCCTATAATATTCGTTCATTTCTGTTGTCCTCCCAACAGCGCCTTCTTCTTGGACATATTCACAATCTAGTGGAACCTGGTCTAATTGCCATTGAGTTGCCACATTGTCGGTTACCACATGAAAATTCCTTTGGAGTTTGTTGACTGGACCTTGAAATGAGCCCCCAGCAAGTCTCTTAAAAACTTGGTTAACTGGTGGTCTGTTCATATAATTAATGTCTCTTGATTGGATAGATCTATCCATGTCCAGAGTTTCTACTCTAGGAGTTGGTTTTTGATAATTCGGTGTTGGGATTTACTATATTGGTTCGGAAAACCGATTTGGTTTCCTTGATTAAATTATGGTCTTGGGGTAAAAGTTTGATAACCGGTTGGCCTAAAAATTGTGTTACGAGTATATTTTGGCTTATAATTTGGTATAGGACCATTACGGGGTGTCAATGGTGGTCTGAAATTTGTAATACCACCAACGTAAAAGAGCTCAGAAAATAATTTCTGTCGATTTCCAAAAAATGGATTGGTTCCTACAATTCTTTCTTTCTGGATATTACCTCTAGATATTTGTCCATGAGCGCAATTCATATGAAATGTCTGTTATCCAATTTTAAGCAAATATGTAATGCTTCGAGCAAAGAAGTTCGTTCGCGCACGCTAAGCAACCGTGGAAAATCACCATTTAAACCTCTAACAAATGTATCCAGGGCTTTATCCCTGTAAGTATTTGTCATTGAGGGAAGGCTTCTTTTGTCTAGATTTAAACATTATACTTTATCAAGTATCGACGAAAGATGTTGACAGACAGCTTGGTAACATTCGGTTATGCTCCTATCGCTCTCACACAGAACTGTCATTTGATATTCAAAAGTGCCGCTATCTCTCTTGTCGGAATAGTGCATTATCAGACATTTCTTCATTCGAGGCCAAACTAAAGGTGTTCTATACGATTCTAATGCAGTATCTGCACCTCCAGTAATTTTCGTTCTTATAGTATGTAAAATTGCATAATATCGTCCTGTTCCCTTAAGGCTGGAGTATAGGTCCAACACTCTGTCGACGGATTTTCGCCAGGAGTTGAACTCACCTGGTTCTCCAGAAAAGTCCCTACGTGATTTTATTATGTCTGGGACTTTGTCTTATTCTCCTAATTCTGTCGTAACTGCACCTACAGGTTGGTCAAAAACCTCTTCTGAGAGATAATCTGAAGGCATTTTCAAAGCTTCGTCAATTATTTCAATAATCTGGTTCCTCTGAATTTCGTTTAGTTCAGTTATGCTTTTGGCTGTTGTCCCACTTGCAGACACTGACAGTGTCCTACTAAGTCTTTCCGAGAGTTGTTCAATTGTTTCGTCCGGCATTTTGTTTCAAGAGCTGTATGCAACTTGCTAAGGAATCAAAAACTTCATATAAAAAAAACGCCTCAGAAATGCTTAAGGAATTTTTCTGTCTAAAAATTTCTGCTGTTAGTCTGCAGCTTTTTAAAAAAGTAGCATTATTTTTACTACTTCCTTTTTTGACGTAAATTAAGTTAGGCAACCCAGGCTTCGAGCAGGAATATCAAATTTTTCGTTATGTCTTAACGGAATTTTGACAGGAGAGGTAAGCATACACAAAATGAAATAAGCTCAAAAAATTATAAGTTCTTTTCGAGCTGCAAACATGGAAAAACCGAACAAAATTCGGCAAAAAAACAAGAAGTGGATGGGAAATTTCGATTCTGAGCTGAAAAAGCATATAGCAGGCCAAATAAAGCAGAACCCAAGAATTTGAGATGTTACTGAAAAATTGCATTCTCGAAAAGACGCTGTGGACCAAGCTTGGACGGCAGTAAGGGGGGCAATCCAAAGGCCTGGTAAAAATATTGTATTGACACTTAATTTTGTGTAATAGCGCAATGTTTTTCACTGAATTTACAGTCAATGAGTGTAAAGTAGCATGGGCAAGCATGGGGGAGAGTTATCGCTACCATGCAAAAGTCGCCCGGAAGGAAGAAAGTGGAGACCCTGGTGGCGAAGCACTCGACGATCATCACTTTGAGAGTATGTCTTTAGATTGGGAGTTCGCCGAGGATATGGCCTTCCTACCCAGAAAAGCGCAGAAGAGGAAGTAAGTTAATTTTAAAATTTCTAACCAAACTTTTATGGGTCTAATGAAGAGAATTTGTAATTGCAGAATCTTCCAATCGACTCAGTCCGATACTGAAATTGATGATGCGGCATCAGTGAGCGAATTCAATGCTCAGTACGATTATGAAGTATAAAAATTATTTTTTATTTGTGATTTTTTTAATATCCTTTTATTATTCTAGACACCATCAACTTCATTAAGTGCTAAAGAAAGCCAGACTGAAAGTAAAAAAGGTATGCTCCTTCAACAATTCGGAGTGCTTATTCAAAATCAAAATCAATTGCAGGAGACTAGGGAAGCAACACTCCAGAAAAGTCAGAAATATAAAGAGCCATTAGCCACTTTTAACTGATTGCTGGAAAAGCTCCCAGACGACGTGGCTGAGGAAGCATGTGAGGAAATAAACTCATACTTATTATAAAAAGTTAGCGAAGAGCCTAAGAAATCTTAATGATATTGTACCTTGATGTTTGTGGCTTATATTTACTAAGAATGTTGTTTTTGTTTTTTTTTATTACTTAATTAATCAACTATATAAATTGAATTGTTTTCGTTTTTTTATTTAATTAATATGCTTTAAAATTTCAATTGTTTTTGGTTTTTTTTTATTTAATTAATAAACTTTAAAAATTGAATTACAATTAATATAAAAAACGGTATTTTGAAGTTTTCAAAGATAAGCAGCATCGGTTTGCCATGGAATGGAACCTTCCGCAAAATTTACATAGTTCTTCAAGGCGTTTCTTACATGCTTGGCATAGTCAAAACTTCTTCCATGCCTCGAAACTAATGAGAGGTTGTCGATTGTTAATGTTGTCTGCAATTCGCCTGGCATCCACAACCCATCTATCTTGCGTCCAGTAAATACCTCAGGGCAATAGGTCTGACGACTTTTGTTCATGAGGAAATTATGCAATAGACAGCATGCAGTTGTTATCGATTGCGCATTACTGGGCGAACAAAACAACACCTTCCGCAAGCAGGTCCATCGTGCTACAAGTACTTCGAAGGCAATTTCGATGCACTTCCTAGCGCTGCTCAATCTATAATTAAATATTTTTTCTTCTTAAGTAAGCGCTTTTTTACTAAAGGGTTTCATTATTCGCTTCGATTGTGGAAAAGCGTCATCTCCTACTAAAAAATATGGCAATTTTACGTCGCCAACAAAAGCTTCTGGAGGGAAGGGGCAAGTGTCTTTCATGATGCTCATGCCAAATTTAGACTCCATAAAGATTCCGGAATAGCCCTCGCTCCCATAAGCTCCAACATCCAAGCACGTGAACCTGTAATCAGCATCGCAAACCGCTAACAAAACGATGGAATGAAAGCCTTAGGAAGTATTTTTTTAATTACACATACATCGTAATTTCAAAACATAATGCAATACTAACTTTGTAATTATAAAATATACTTCCACTTCTCTGCGGAGCTCTTATTTGGATGTGATTTCCAGCGACAGCTCCAACACAGTTGGGAAAGTTCCATTTCTGTTGAAGCCCGCATGCTTCTTCTTTTAAAGTATCTTCGTTCTATTTTGGAACTTCGTCCTTTAAGACAGTGCATATTCCATTGCACACCTTGCTGATTATTGTGGATAGATACTGTTTGCTTTTTCTGTAGCATGAACTTATATGCCGCCGTAAGTCTCCTGAAGCCATGAATCTATTGAAAAAGACTTCGTTCTTCATTGAAAAGCGATGTTGTGTTTGAAGTACTTACTCCAAAACTATGCAAACTTGGCTTTTTCCGGTATAAAATCTTTTGGCCGACTGTTCCCCTTGCGCCTGATATGCGGTTCGACTAGCTCGTAAAGTTCTTCGAACGTGTCTGGAGACATTCGAAAGTTGTCAAAAAATAGTTCCGGTGAATGTTTTAATTGCTCAAAGTCCGTTGTGAACCGCCCTAAAGTGTCAAGGAGAAAAATGCATTATGCAATGTATACAATGTTTGGAGAAAGAAATTTTTCATTTACTCCTGGTACTCCGCAATGTATGGATTGACCCTATATCTCTGGCGTTTTCGGCGTTTTTCCTCGTCCAGCTCATCCACTAAGATCATGCCTGCTAATATAACTCCGCATTCGCAGAGGAATACCATATCTTCCCTGAATGAAAACATTCCTTTATTTATGAGTAAAATCATTTTTTATAAAACAAATTATTACTTACAAATAATAGTCCATCTCAGCAAAATGAAATGATTTGTTAATTTCAATTTCACAATTCTTAACAATTGACAGAAAACACCTGATTGCTAGTGTTGCACTTAAATGTACTTTTGTGGTTTTTTTCTTTAAGATATATATAAAAATTTTCTGGTAAAATTCCTTAGCAAGCTGCACACAAAACTGGATTGTTAAATTTAAAAATCAGGTCTTAATATTTTTAACAAAAGTACAATGACGACCTTATACGCAAATTTGTAAAAGGTTAAAATTTAACTATGTTAACAAAAATACAAAAAAATTTTTTCTTAGACTAAAATTTAATTTCTTTCTTTTTCTTTTTTTCTTTCTTTATATTTTATATTTTTTATATTTTATATAAAATTATTCTTACATTAATAACAGCATCTCGTACTTCGATAACAGGAACTTAATCTGGTAGTGTTCGGCTTTATCATACTTCAATGATTACAGGACCTTTAGTAGTTGATGAATTTTTCGTAGTATTTTAATTAGTTTTTTCTAGTCTTTACTTTTGAAAAAAATTTTGTTTCAATTTGGTGACTTTACTTTTGAAAAAATTTATTTTGTTTAATATTATAATTTTTTATATTGTTCACTTAAATAAAAAATTATATTAGTGCTTAGTTAATAGTATTGTTTATTTTAAGTTTTAATTTGGTGTTCACTTTTTTATTATTTTTCTTCAGTTGTTATTAATTATCTAATTTTTTAATAATAGTTAGTTTACTCTTCTTTCACCTTTTCTACAATTTAGGATGATTACACATTATTTTTGTATTTATTTATTAAATGTTTTAAAATAATTGTTTTTTTACTTGATTTTTTAAGTTTTCTTTTTTAAACTCTTAAAAAAATTGTTAACTATTTTTATCTTTCTATTTTCTACAGTCACCGTTTTCAATAAAATTTTTATATATTTTTTCTTGTCGTTTTTATTTATTAGCGAACTTCTCAGGATGTTAACGCATAATTTTGTATGCAAGCGAGCACCCTAGCTGACCGATTGATTTCCACAGACGGACAGACGGACATCGCTATATCAACTCCGCTTGATATAAGGATCACAAATACATATTTTTTTATTACAATGACAACGAAATGACAAACTTATATAAACCCTCTGCACACTGAAGTGGAGGGTATCAAAACAATAGCTGCCTCATTAGATGTCGAATAAATAACTTTGACATCAACAATGCTTATCATGTGAAAAAGTCTTCAAGCAAAACAATATTCGAATTTACAACATTGTGGCGTTTTCTTTTCTCGAAAAATGTTACACGTTTTTCCCACTTCGCACTTTTCTTTCTCTTTTTGTGTTCATTTCTAAAAAATGTTAAACTTGCGAAAGGGTAACGTGTTCTTTTCTAAAAATGTCGCACTATAAATGTGTGAAAAAGGTGCATTTTTCGCACTCTAAAAAATCAGAAGGGGAGAATAACACGATAAAACAAATGTGTATTTGCGTGAAGAAACAAAAAAAAAATAAGGAAACGTGTAATTTTTATTGTTTTGTTTAAAATATATTATTAATATGGAAAATATCAATGTTTTTTCTTAACTTTTATTTTTCCTTTTGTGTCTAAGAATAAAGATGTCAACAAAATCAGCTGTTCAATAAAAAAGTGTTGCATAGTTGTAATTTTATCTTCTATTCTCACCATTAAAAATGCATCATCCTTAAGTGTTTGCCGTAAATGCGGGGAAATAAAAAGAAACAAGATTTTTAAGATTTGGTTAATAAAGAGAAGATTCTCTATATTTTATTTAAAAATCAATTACCTTTAAAATGGACTGTATATAAGTATATAGAGATCCGTGTAGACAATGTATTCGTCTTGGCATTCAAACGAAGATTAAAAAAAAGTTACATCTAACTAGGATAGAAAGAGGCAACAAGCAATGTTTTTAGATACCGTTAACGGTTTACTCGCTAGAATCTATGTAAATACTCCCTACAAAGATGTTTACAAAAAGGAGTAAAACTTAGATTCTGACTAGTAATTAACCCTTAAGGAGGGTGAGGGTTTGCAAAAGGGCAAACTAAATTAATAAGCAAAATAAAAGAATTTGTGCTTAAACATTGCCGGCCACCTTGCAACACTGGAGGAGGTTGCAACAAAGTCTTAGCTAGGTAAACGAGAGAGGTTACAAAGGCAAGGAAAGGTAAAAGTATAATAAATGTTTTTTCGTAATTTTAAATATTTCATGTATATATATATATATTTTTTTTTTTACATTTTTTCAAAAAACACTTAAAACTAATGGTCAAGGGACCAAACCAGTATGGACTGGGTTCTTTGATCAAGGGATCAGCTGATCAAGGGATCAGACCAGTATAAACTTGATTTTCGTAGAGCGGTCAAGGGACCGCGTTGATCCAAGGGGATCGGGTTTTATCCAAGGGGGTCGTTGATCCAAGGGGATCATAGGTCCAAGGGGACCTGTCCTCTAAAGAGGCGATTGGCCAGAAATGACCCAACCAAATATGGTATATTGTGCCATTGGAAGACCCGGGCTCGAATATATTTTTCCCTATAAAATTTGTGGGTTAACTTCTGGTCCTAAGACCAAAACTACGCGACCAGATATATTGAAACGTGGGTCCGCCAACTGGAACCCAGCAAAATGTTCCCGTATTGTATCTGGAACAAACTCGGCAGGAGTTTTAACACCACGCATCTTTGTCACTTTAGCCGTGAGCGATATCCTTTGTGTGGGATCAAACGAAGAGCCGACCGTCAGTCGACAATATCCAATGTTGTCCATTTTAGATACGGGCAGCCGAAGTTGATGGACCAAAGATTCGCAGATATAGCTAATGCTACAACATGGATCCAAAGCTGCTCGTACCGGAATGGAATTAGTCGGTAATATTAATTTGATCACCAAAGTGGGGGAAAAATTGACAATGTGGCGAACGGGTAAGGGGCAAGTCTTTGAAACGGAGGACGACGGATGGTAAGTGGTAGACTGTGGTACGAGCGGGCCAGACGGAGGCTTCTTAGAAGAAGAAGCCGGAGTGCGAGGTAATGGTTTCTTTTTCGAACCAGACTGCATAGAACGATCGGAATGTAAAAGGGTGTTATGATCGCCTTTACATTGACCGCATTTAAACGTGCTTTTGCAATCTTTTGCGGAGTGCGAATGCGCTAAGCAGCGCGAACAATAGCGGTGAAGGATCACCATTCGCAGCTTCCGCTCATGGCTCAATTTTAAAAATTTTTTGCACGCCCTTAAAGGATTTTTACCACTACATACCCTACAATGGCGATTTGCGATTTCGGGATTACCATTCGAGCTCGAGGTTCCTTTGGTTTCCGATAAAGGTTCGGAAGTCGACGGCATGACTGGTGCTGGAGTATCAGCAGACGGAGGCGGTACACCAACAGGAGCCGGTGTATCCTCCTTATCAGCAACGGCTGCAGCCAAATGGGTTGCGGCAAAAACCGGTTCCACAATTTCCATTGCTTCCTCGTAGTCGTCTAAGATGGCGTCATCAAAAAAGGTGGGTAGTGCGTCCATAGTGCTAGGAAACAACAAATATTAGTGAAAATAATAAAGTAAGATTTAATTGATTAGATTAGTCAAAATTACCAGTTTTGCGATATGTCGTCGTACAACCCCATTCACAGTGCGTATATCAACGACCCTCACGTGACTGTCACTACCCGGGTAGGTTTTAACGACGCGGCCTAATCTCCACGAAGTTGGAGGTAATTGTTCGTGCCGTATAACGACTAAATCATTAACTTGAATTTCGCGTTCCGGATTTTGCCATTTGTATCTTTTATGTAAATTAATTAAGTATTCCTCTTTCCACCGTCGGCAAAAATGTTGAGAAATAGCTTTCATTCTTCTAAATCGATTAATTAAACTTATAGGCGTTTCACTAATTTCAGGCTCAGGGGGAGCAAAAATTGGAGAGCCAATTAAAAAATGACCAGGAGTTAGAGCAACCGGGTCTTGAGGGTTTTCTGTCATAGGACAAATAGGGCGCGAATTAAGGCACGCTTCTATTCTCGAAAGCAGAGTCTTTACACCAGCTTCCCATTGGCCATCCATATGAGGAGCACCTGCGGGGATAAAACGCCAAGTGAGACCCTGAATTGCATACGTAGAACACGTAGTGGTCTGACTATCTTCAAGAAAAGTTTTAAAGTCTTTCTCCAATTCACGAGACGCGCCTACAAAGTTTGTACTGTTATCCGAAAATATTGTGATTGGACAACCTCGGCGTGAGATAAATCTCTGAAATGCTGCTAAGAAGGTAGCCGTAGACAAATCAGAAGTTGCCTCCAGATGTATAGCTTTTGTAGAAAAGCATACAAAAACACAAACATAACCTTTTGTTATCTTACAAGCCCTACCAGTGAAACTTTTAATATCGAAAGGACCTGCGAAATCAACACCAGTTGTAGTAAACGGTCTATCAAGTAAAGTCCTCTCAGGCGGTAGAGCGGCCATAATTTGACTACAAGAACGTTTTCTTTCAAGAATACAACGTTTGCAGCGGCCGATGACTCCACGAATTTTAGATTTTAAGCGAGGGACCCAATATTCAATACGAAGTATTCGCAGCATGAGCTGATTTCCACCGTGAATGGAAATCAAATGAACAAACTCCGTTAAAAGTAGCGTAAATCTACTCGAATAAGGTAAAATAATTGGATGCTGTTCACTATAAGAAAGAGATGGGGATTTAACTAAACGACCATTTAGTCTCATCACACCATCTTTGTCCAGAAATGGATTCAAAGGAATCAAAAAACTTTTCGAATTTAAAGGTTTCCTCTCCAAAAGACATTTATATTCATCTGCAAAATGACACTTTTGCGAGATCATGGCTAAACGTAATTTAGTCCTTTTCATCTCGATACTAGAAAGAATAGTGTCTTCATACAAATTACGGTTTGATTTATGGGAAGGATGACAATTATAGAAAAATCGCAAAATATAAGAAATGACGCGAAGCGCTTTATCAAGACGCGAATAATTATCAAGAATGTCGATAAAACCGTCATCTCCTTGCGTGTTCGTAAAGAACGAAGCATGAGTTTTAACTTTATGGCACTCAATATCAGTGTCAAGACGAGAAATATCAGAGATATTCCATTGCGTTTTTTTCTTGGCGTAGCCATTTTGGTCCATGCCACCATAGGTCATTATCTGCCAGCTCCGACGGAGAAATACCACGACTGCCCAAATCGGCAGGATTATCCTCAGATCTTACGTGATACCAATTATGCTGACCGACATTTTCCTGAATTCTGCACACCCTGTTTGCAACAAATGTGGTCCAAGAACAAGCATCCTTTTTTAACCAAGCAAGGACAATCGTAGAGTCAGTCCAACAATAAACTTGGTTAAGTCGTATATCGATTTCGCTCAGTATTATCTTCAAAAGTTCTGAAGCAAAAACTGCTCCGCAAAGTTCAAGTCGCGGAATCGAAATTGATTTTATAGGTGCCACTTTAGTTTTGCAAGACAACAAGTGGGTATATATATCGCCTTTGGGGGTTTCGATGCGGATATAAATTACCCCCGCGTATGCCTTTTCCGAGGCATCAGAAAAGACGTGAAGTTCGACGGACGAATCAGGGGTGTAATGAACCCAGCGTAGAATTCGTATATTGTTGACTTCATGATATGAAGTAACGAACTTTTGCCACTCGTTTTCCGTTGAAAGTGGTAGAGAATCATCCCAATTAATGTTATCTAACCAGACCTTCTGCATAATCATTTTCGCGACTACAACAACTGGACCTAGCCAACCCACAGGGTCAAACAACTTTGCAATCGTAGATAAAACTTCTCTTTTAGTGTGACTCGATTTATGTGCAATAGGATTTACACTAAAGTAAAAAGAGTCCAGTTGAGCGTTCCATTGAACACCCAAAGTTTTACAGCTACTTGATTCCACAAAGGTCAAAACCTTAGCATCAACTAAATGTTCAGAAGGAAATCTGTCCAAAATTGTTCGTTCATTAGATGTCCATTTTCGTAGTTCAAATTTAGCAGAAGACAAAGCTGCAATAAGTTGATCACGAGCGATCAAAGCAGTTGAAATGTCGTGAGTCCCTGTCAAAACGTCGTCAACGTACATACACTTCCGTAAAATGTGTGATGCTAAAGGGTACTCAGCTTCAGAATCGTCTGCTAATTGTAACAATGTCCGAATGGCAAGATAAGGAGCGCAGTTAACGCCAAAAGTCACTGTTTGCAACTCATAGTCCTTAACGTCCTCCGTCGGAGAATCTCGAAATAAGATACGTTGAAATGGAGTATGAGCTGCATCAACTCTAATTTGTCGGTACATTTGTGTAATATCACAATTAAAAACAAATTTAAAATGTCGCCACCTTAAAATTAATAGGACTAAGTCAGACTGTAAAGTAGGCCCAACATAGAGACAGTCGTTAAGACTATTCCCGTTCGAAGTTTTATTAGAGGCATTGAAAACGACTCTTAACTTTGTGGTTTTTCGTTCAGGTTTAACGACTGGATGATGTGGCAAGTAACAAGCAAAAGTTGTTGCCGATGAAGGAGAAGAAACAAGTTTCATATGGTCTAGGTCCAAATATTCACTAACGACGCTATCATACAATTTCTTAATCTCAAGTCTTCGTAAAAGAGAGGATTCTGTGCGATGATATTGTTTGAGAACACTTGGTCGAGATAAACCTAGATTTAAGTGTTGAGGAAATTTAGGTTTGAATGGAAGGGTCACAATGTATCGACCATCAGAAGCTCGACGTGTAGTCTTCCTATAATTTTCTTCACAAATTCTATCGAAAGTTGAAAAAATTTTCCTTTTTGAATTTTCCTCAAGTTCCCAAAATCTGAGAAGATTTCTATTCAGGCAATCTTCTTCAGAAAAATCAACTTTAGTTGAATAGACTTGAACTTGGGAATGACTAATTGAACCAGTAATAATCCAACCGAAAATAGTATTTTGAGCTAATAAGGAGCCCAAAATATCTCGACGAATTTCACCTAAAAGTATTTTAGGGTAAAGATCAGCGCCAAGCAAAAGATCGACAGGTCTGCTATCGAAAAAGTTTTTATCTGCTAACCGAAGGTTGGGCAAATTGTTCCTAAGATGAGAAGGAAGTACAAATGAAGGCAAATTGCCCGATATTTTAGATAAAACAAGAGCATTAGTTTCCACTACAATGGATGAATCAATAGGAGAGCCAATTTGAAGAGAACAAAGTTTTCTAGAGGTAGCAGAGACAGCTTGATTAACACCTGAAATTTGAGCATTCGTAGAATGCGTCGAAAGTTTCAAGCGATTTTGCAATCGTTCACAAATGAACGAAGCTGCAGAAGCCGGGTCAATAAGGGCCCGAGCTGGATACGTCGTACCCTGGTGAATAATATTCAGCATTGCTGTCCCCAAAAGCACAGTCCTATCTTGTGAGGTATGAAATACCTGTCGATTTAAAGGAGCTGTGGCATTGTTGCTATTTGACGAAGAGGGGAAAGAATTCATGGGTATGGAGTCGAGAGGCTATAACCGGACTCGCACCCGAATTAGAATTATGAGTTTCCCTAACTAAACTATCAGATTTCGGCAACTCCCGATGCAGCATCGTATGATGACGCTTATTGCAGATGGAAAAATTATAACTACTATTACAATTTTTAGCTTCATGTGTTCTTGAAAGACAATTGACACAACAATGATACTTTTTAATGGTAGAATATCTGTCCGCAATCGATAAACTTTTAAAACGATGACAAGATCGTAAAAAGTGGACTTGATTTTTACATAAAATGCAAGAGGCATTTGAAGAGGAAGCAGCATTAGAATGATGCGCTTTTATTTTATGTTCAGAAGCCTTTTTGGCAGGTTCTGAACTTCTTAAATCACGAAGACAATCTAAAGTTTGGGTCCTTTCCGTCAGAAAGTGGTCCAAATCTTTCCAGAGAGACAAGGCCGATTTGTCTTTTACACTCTGTTCCCAAATATTAACAGTATTTACAGGTAACCGCTGAATGCACATAAAAACTAATATTGGATCCCAGCTTTGAGTAGAAATGTCATAAGTAGACATGGCTGTAAGGCAACCGTTTATACCGCGTTGTAAAGCTTTTAAATTCGCACTAGTCTCCTTATCATAAAAGGGAAGACTGAAAAGCGTTTTGAGTTGGTTGTTAACCAACATACGAGGATTATCGTACGCTTCTCTCAAATTTCGCCAAGCTATATCAAAGCCAGCATTAGTAAGTGGACATTTTGAAACAATTTCACGCGCCTCACCACTCGTTTTTCGAACCAAATGGCACAAACGCTCAATATTGCTTAAGCGAGAATTATTTATTTATACCGCGGTAAAAATATCCCTAAAAGTGGGCCAAGAAAGATAGTCACACTCGAAAACGTCTGTATCGCACGGCGGCAGAGTCAAATTATGGCAGAAGTTATCAGAAGAATTTAAGTCTACAGGCGAAGACTGATCCTTCGATTTTGCCTTGGTTTTGAAATTGTGCAATTTCTCGTTGATCATTGCTAAACAATTAACGTACGCGTTAAATGTTGCCTCGTATTTTGACTCAGCAGCGTCAACATCTTCGGGTTCCGCGTCTTCAGAATTTTCGAGATAACTAAGACAAGTACGGTATGAAGATTTAGCTTGTTCACATAACAAGTTAATTTCCTTACCGCGTATTTCTAAATTAAAACTCGAATGAAGTTCCTCACGAATGTCGTTAAATTTAGCTTCGTATTTTATAAGAGCATCAGAATCTCTAATAAAAACATCAAGGGCTGTTTCAGGAATTTTGTCAAAATTTTATTTAAAAAAAAAAAAATTAATAAAAACGAAAATTTCCGAAAAAACACGATAAATGCACTAAAATTTTGAATTTATAAATTAATTTTATTAAAAAATGCCAATTGAGAATACAAAAAATATATCTCAATAAAAAAAACACAAGCTAAATATGTCGCGACTATACCGGACAGTAGGGTGACAATATGTTGAAAATGAAAAAAACAACAACAACACGGTACGTATGCAGGTCGATATGAAGCTAGTGTAAGTTGTAAACAAACACAGCTTGTAAAATATTCAAATATAAAAAAATCGTATACGCGAATAAAACACAAAAGAAAATAAAAACACTTCGATAATATATATGCACGTATGTATATATAGCTGTCAACAGTATTAAGGGTTAGTTTTATAAAATAATAAACCAATATATGTATGTAAAAACACAAGATCACTAATCGCAAACCCGACGGCACTTTGCAAATAAATAAAGAAACCGATTTTAAAATTTATTATTAAAAAATAATTAAACACTTTTAATTCCGTATATTATTTATTAAACGAACAAAAATTTTTTAAAGAAATTTAACACGAAAAAAAATTTAATTTGTCCGTCCACGTAAACAAAACGCACTGATGTACAAAAAGAGTACCCAAAAGCAGTGTAATGACAAAGTGTCAAAACAAAGGTACTGTTTAAAAAAATATTACGACGAAGGGTTGTAACGCGATCAATCACAATAATATAAAAAAGTATTAAGGAACAAATACTTTTTTATTATAGGTAACAATTAATCTTAATTAAAAAAAATGTATTTTCACTTTTTCTTTTAATTTTATAAACATGATTTTTTATTAGCACTTGCACTATTTAAAAAATAATGTACGCACCTTTTAAAATTGAAGATTTAAAAAAATTAAAGCTGATGTTACAGTTGTTGTTGATGCAGCAAGATGGCTGAATTTCTGCAAATTAAATTAAATATTATTTCCCAATTTAAACTCGAATAAAAGATCCGGTTCGAAGGACCAAATGTTTGCCGTAAATGCGGGGAAATAAAAAGAAACAAGATTTTTAAGATTTGGTTAATAAAGAGAAGATTCTCTATATTTTATTTAAAAATCAATTACCTTTAAAATGAACTGTATATAAGTATATAGAGATCCGTGTAGACAATGTATTCGTCTTGGCATTCAAACGAAGATTAAAAAAAAGTTACATCTAACTAGGATAGAAAGAGGCAACAAGCAATGTTTTTAGATACCGTTAACGGTTTACTCGCTAGAATCTATGTAAATACTCCCTACAAAGATGTTTACGAAAAGGAGTAAAACTTAGATTCTAACTAGTAATTAACCCTTAAGGAGGGTGAGGGTTTGCAAAAGGGCAAACTAAATTAATAAGCAAAATAAAAGAATTTGTGCTTAAACACTTAAGTGTGAGGCAAACATTATAAAAATGTAACATTAAAAAGTGTATCATTTTTTTTTGAAAAGAAAACGCCATTAAATAAGAAAAGAGAGCTTATGAGCAAAATTCAACGACCCATAATCGATGCAAGAATCATAATGAAATCAAATTTATTTACATAAATTATCAACTTACTACATATTAAAGATGTCTACTCTGGACTGCTAAAACCAAAGCCAAGGAATGTGGGTGGAAGTTCATATGGATTCGAAGTGGTGCGCAAGAAAAAATTAAACTTCTCCACTAATAATGTTTAACAATAGTGATTAAATAGAATAGAAATAAAAATTAAAAAACAATCAAAATTAAAAATGTAAACAAAATTATCTTTCACTAAATAAAATTAAATAAATATTAATATTAAAATTTAGTAAACTTTTAAGTTATTCTTTCACAGTAGTATGCATGATCATTCGTTCACTAAGAAAACATTTCCGGGCTTTTCTAACAACAATAAAGAATATTACAGAAAAAATCTAGTTAATAATAGTGCTTGCCGAAACAAATATAAAAAACGAGGAAAACAGAGAAAGCAGTATAGGCAGTGGTATAGTAGCACATGTTAGAGAAAATATTAAACTACACACAAATAAACATAAACACCATCTCGTTCGAGTTGATACATTTAGAAGTCGATAATAAACTCTTCACCCTACTACCAACTACCGTCAACCCTAACAAAATAATAATGTATTTATCACAAAACTCAAACAAATCTTACAAAAACTTTGTAGCAAAAGAAACATTGTAATCATGGGTGATATTAGTATTGATATTTGATGTGAAAATAATATAGTAACAAGATCTACCGACATGTTTATATCAAATGGTTTGCAGAGTGTAATAAACGAACATGCATTGATATAAGGAGAAACACACAAACATGTATCGATCACTCTCTTGTTAAAGGTGCTATTCCACGATGTGTTTTTACATTTGTGTGATACATATAAAACATTGTTTATGTACAATACATGAGGAAAGTCACATGTACATTTTTCAATTAGAACAGGTTTTATTTTGACATGAGAATTCATATGAAAATACAACACTGCTTGCTTGTGGCGAAAGAAAAACCGGAGTAGATTAATAAGATTAATATTAAATGAAAAATAAATTCTTTAATATTAATATTAACTACAGTTTTCTTTTTTAAAAGTTTATAGTTTTTGATATAGTTTTTTTTACTTTATTTTGCTTTCCTGAGACTTTTTGGCACCTTTTGTTTCTTTCGGGTTTATAATTTGAAACCATACTGACATGGAAAAAGACCAAGGAAAAGCAAGTATTTTTCAGTTTTTAAGAAAACAATTAATGTTTCTTATTATTGTTTTAGATTGATTGGACTAAAGAAGCCGTCGTGGCAATTATACTTATGTGGCATATACAACCCGAAAGACAAATTTTACCACCGTTAAATGAAATAGCCAACAATTTGAAGCGTTTTAATCCAGCAATAAAACCCGGCTATGTAAAGGTAAATTTTATTTCTAATTAACGTTTTTGTGCATACGGGCTGCAATTTGTTAAATTTTTATATATGCAATTGGAGAATAAATTAACGTATTTGCCAAAATCAAAGAAAGGAGAAGTGGAACAGACGCTGAAAACGTATATGTTGAATTTTCCTTTTTGGATGATTTTATAAAAATCAGAAAAGTAAGCTGTAATTTAGTAGTAAGTATTGGTAGATATTAAAGTAAAAGAAAATATTTTATTAAAAACATTGCAAACCAATTAATTCCTCTACAGAAACAGATTTAGAAATCTTGGGACACATCGCAGCTGACAGATTTTGATATTTCTCCTGCTCAACCTAGCAAAACGACTCGAGTGAACCACGATACGCCACTGTCAAGCCGTAGCCAAGATGAGTCGGCGCTTGCAACAACAACAGAGGCTATGCATAAATACAGTGCTCAAAGTGAATGAACCTATAAATGAAAAGCATGAAGCATTCTCCAATTACATCAAAACGGAGCTAAATGACTTGAAAAATGAAAGTATAAAAGACGAGCTAATGGAGGCAATAACATTAGCTCTTTTGGAAGCAAATAAATAAAATGTTGTAGCAGGCACTTTTACGAATTTTGAAAATAGCAGTTTTTTATATATTTATTATTATTATTCCTTATTGTTAAGTATTATTATTATTTTACTATTAATGAATTAAAATGAATAAAAATTAGAAAAAACGAATTTAATGAAAATAAAAAAAAAACAAAAAATAAACGTGAATTAAAAATTAAAAATTGAACTTTTTACAGCACCGTTTTGCCAAGGAACTGAGCTCACTGTATTCAAGTATTCAGGAAAATATATCCCGTACTTTCCTCCCCTCATCTCCCGAACGGTTACTTTGGCTCCTTTGAAGATTAGTCATGCTGACTTCATTTCGCCAGAATCCTTTAATTACCAGTTATAGCATTTTCTGAATCCAACAACTTTGCATTAAACCCGTCTCGTTTTCTAATGAAATTGTGCAAAGCGCATGAAACCAATGTTATTTTTTCACCTTTTTCGGTTTCAACATTCTTGATGTCAACCGGAAAGCGTCATCTCAAACAAATACGAAGGGAACATTCTTGTTTTTCTCGGGTAAATAATCATCCGAAGGACAATCGAAAAGGTTTTTCTGATATGTTCCTAATGACCAGTGATTGTAATTACTTTCTGTGATATTAAGCTTCCTATGGTCGTCCTAAGAAGGAATAATTAAAACAAATATGCTGTAGTTTTATTTTCTGTCTGCGACGTTTCGACACTATGGTTGGTGTCCTCATCAGGCGTCTAATTTTATTTAATAATAATTAAGAATATACATAAATTATCACTTTAACAAATTTATGTGAATTTTTTGTAAAATAATTGTTACTTTAATAGTATTATAAATATCACAAAAAGTGAAAAGTTTTTTCGTTATGGCTTCATAAAGTGACGACTCATTAAACACTGCTGCATCGTTTGCTCTTCCATTGGAACCAACATTAACATATACAAAGTTATAGTTGGCGTCCACAACGCCCACCAGTATTACGCTATGGAATCCTTTATAATTGTAATAGGTGATCCTTAGTCGATTTTGGTCTTGATCGCAATATGTTTTCCATCTTGAAAGAGAATAAAAATTATTAAATTAATATAAATATAAATTTTTACACGTTTATAAGATTATTACCTACGGCACCCAAACAAAATCATCGGAAATGTCCTTCCCTTCATATGCATTGCGGGGAACCTTAAAAAGTTATTTGTTTGGTAAGTTACACAGTTTAAGTTAAAATTTCCAAATTTATACATATCTTCAAAAAATCTTCATTTAAGACCGAGTAAATGGCATCAATCGTTTCCGGTATGTCTATAGAAATAGCTGATTGAGAAATGCGAAATCCATATACTAATTGCGTGTATTTTTCTCCAGTTGCTAAAAACCTTATGGTCAAAATCAACCTAAAAAACATTTATTAAATATGAACAGTAAAGTCTACAATTACTTGGTTATACATAGTATTACCTTGCAGTACCAGAAGCAGCTTCACGCATTACAGTATTTTGCTTAGAGATTAAAGGAGACACTTCTCCCAACAACTCGGAGAAAGTTGTATATGACATTCTAGCAAAATTTTTAGACGCTTTGGGTCTTCCAAGCGCAACTCATCCATAGCCAATGATGTGAACCCTAGCCCGCAATCCCTTCGAAGCAACCACTTATGACTCCACAAAGACCGATTCTTTTTTAATTTATTTCTTTGTTCCTTTCTTTTTTTTGTTTTTTATTCAAGCTATTGTTGTAATAATGCTGCACACTACAATTGTTTCATCACCGGTTGTTAAGTCCATTTCACTTTTTTTTATAACTTTATAATTTTAAAAATTTAAGTCATACGAAAACAATTTAGTGCAGCAGCAATCAGAACTTCAATATCCGACCACTGTTGTATCGAACATGATTAATCAAGTAATGTAAAAAACAACCAGAGACTCCCAACCATCTCTCGTGAATAGACATATCCCCATAAACTACGTACTTGGATTTGTTGTTGAAACTATAAAATTTATTTATTAACATATTATTTGACACACTCATCTTGGTTCACACTTTGAACATTTTTTAGGAATGCGACTTTCATTTTCACCTGAAGCTAGCTTTTTAGTAAATATAAAATCGAACCAATGCGTAGAGCTGCAATATGATGAAGCTAGCAGAACATATTTATTGGTGTACATGATTTCAAAGCTTCAGTAAATGCATTTATTTAATTTTTTTTTGCCATATCTACTTTTGTAAAAGCACTTACATTTGACTTTGTTTACCATATTTAACACATTTAGCTCAATAATAATTTAAAGAACGTATTTTGTAGATTTGAAAACCATTAATAGCCGGGAATGCGAAACATGCACTGGGACCTAGCCATGGAAGAGGCATGGTACTCCTCATGGAAACTGAGGGAGTTTTTTGAATTTTAATTGGTATGTATGGGTTATCGAAGCCATTGGAACTCTGGCAGGATTAAAGGAATGACTTGTCTGAAGAGATTCTTCGTCGAAGACAAGTAATTAATTATGATGCTACAATTGACGGTGACACCTACAACGAGGCTATCTTTATTATTGAGGACAAATTGATATCGATAGTGGAGAAAAAAAACAGACATGTTTGGTATTCCGCGGTCAGTTCTTTTTCAACATATTGATTTACAGATTTAAAATAGCTTTATAGAGGCTAATAAATTGTAGGCAACGTACTTTATACAGAAAAAAAGAAAAAAATTTTCAAAATTTATTTAGGATGCAAGAATTATTTCAACATTTCCTAATAAATATTCTTTGGGATTAGTCTTAAAAGTGGATAAAACAACTGTTTTTTAACCTGTCAAGTAATTGATTATACTCGTTTGGTCCAGAAAAAGTGACACGTTGTTTAGTTACCTCAAGTCGGCAACTTACCACCCTTAAATTCATCGCCTGTCTAGTGATTCGATGTGTGTATATGTTAAATTTTGATTAAATTGTATACTTTGGGAATCAATACTGTTACCGACAGTTAAGGTTAACACAGCTCGCCAATACTCTTTTGTACATCTACCTTTCATATTACAACTGTGTAATTAGTTAATTTTTTATCTGTCAAATTTAATCACATTTTTGTATAAAATCGGCCATTTGCATTAAGGTTGTAAGCGGTGTTGTACCTTAAAAAGATCCAATTAGAAACTAAAGTAATATGTAAATATATAATTATAATGAAATTATTGAATTAATAAAACGATTGCTTACAGAATTTTAAAGCAACGAAAAGTTAGCTCTTAAAACTTGGTTTTTTATTCAACAATTTCTTTAAAATTCTTACGGTATTAAGATTATGGCACATGCTGCAAAATTAAGTACGAATTGTACTATATGCACCGACCCGGATGATGGAAGCATGGTGACCTGCTCTAAATGCCTTAGCAGCTACCACGGTACTTGCTGCGATTTTAACGCTGATGCTGACATGTTTAAATGGACTTGCCAAAATTGCCAACAAAATTCAACACATAACCTACAACCAACGAGAGATGATTTAAGTGTTGAAGTTATAGAGCAAACGGGACTACAACATGCAGCCTCAAACAGCAGCACCATGACACAATCCACAACTGTCCAGCCAGACATAAGTGCTAAAAAGCAGCTTCAGCTACAGCAGCTAGAGGAAGAAATGCAACTAAAAGAAGAAGAAATACGATTAAAAAAGGAATTTCTAAAGCGTAAATATGAATTACTGCGGTCTTATGAAGAGTATTCCGATTTTGCTGATAATGTACGGCCAGTAGGTATAATAAATAATAATAAAAAATATTCAACGTTAAACATACCACCGAGTGTAAAAAATTGTCAACAAACCGTGAACAACTCTGGATCGCATAATAATGGTGAATACGCTGACCCTAATGTGACCCAACATATAATTGAAAATGATACACACAAAGACTGTGGATGCTTATCAAGGACACAAACCCATCTTATGAACTCTTCAAATTCACCACTATGTCAAAGTGGTATTATTAACAATGTAAATGATCGTACAGTGAACGTACCCACTGTCAATCAACAAAACAACACAAATATATCTACATATACAAATGAATACAATAATTGGAAAAATATAACCACGACACAACTGATGGCTCGACAAAATATAGCCAGGGATTTGCCATCGTTTAATGGAGACCCAAGGGAGTGGCCGATATTTATTAGTTCTTTTGAACAAAGTACTAGTGTTGCCGGCTATGGGAATGAGGAAAATCTCATTAGGTTGCAAAAGTGTTTGCACGGAAAGGCCCGGGATGCAGTACGAAATTGCTTAATGTTACCAGATATGGTTCCGGACATCATAAGGACGCTTAAAATGTATTTTGGCAGAGCCGAATGCATCTTAAAAATCCTAATCGATGAAGTGCGGAAAACAACTTTGCAAAAAGGCAAACTTGAATCATTAATTGAATTTGCATTCGCCGTAAAAAATATTTGTGCTACAATTCGTGCTTCACAACTTGATGAATATTTTACTAATCCGACTCTTTTACAGGAATTAGTGGATAAATTATCACCCGACACAATACTTCAATGGGCTATGGATTCCAAGGATATACCACGGCCAAATTTAAAGGACTTTTCGGATTGGTTGTACTGCATAGCAGAAGCAACATGCAAAGTAACCGTCCCCATATTTGAAAGTAGCCATGACAAAAGGACTCCTAAAAGGGAAGGTCACCTCAACACCCATACAACGTTTACATCACATAAGCCACAACAACAGTGTATATTATGCAACGAAATACACAAATTGACCCAGTGTGAAAAATTTACGAATTTGTCTACAGCTGAAAGATGGGATGTCGTCAAGTCGAAAAATTTATGCCGTATGTGCCTAGGTAATCACAGACGTAGATGCTGGTTTCAAAAACAGTGTGGTGTAAATGGATGCAATGTTCTACATAACACGCTTTTACACAATGAGCAGACAACTACTGGTACCCTTAATAACCACCAAAGCAACGGTGAGTCATATTTTCGTATAGTGCCAGTCACGCTTTATAGTGACACAAAATGTGTTACAATATACGCCCTTATGGACGATGGATCGACTCTTATGCTTCTAGAGGAAAAAGTAGCAGACTCATTAGGCGTTAAAGGTATCAACGACCCACTTTGCATCCGATGGACTGGTGACGTGTCCCGATATGAAGAAGACTCTAAGCGAATGAATTTAAAAATTTCTTCAACAAAATATAACGCTAAAATTTCTCCAATCAACAATGTTTACACTGTCAAAAATCTAAATTTGCCAGCTGAAACAATGATTGTACAAAATATTAAGAAAAATCATCCTTATCTTGCAGATATTCCCCTGGAGGGATACAAAAACGTAATTCCATCCATGATTATAGGTGTTAATAACCCAAATTTAATTGCATCAATTAAGACCCGTGAAGGTGGCTGGCAGCAACCAGTGGCATCAAAGACAAGATTAGGATGGACACTTTTTGGTGGTGCATCAAAGGTATGTGCTCGATTAAATTTTCATAAATGTAGTTGCGATGAACTTCAAGACCTAGTAAAGAAGCATTTTTCTGATGAAAGTGTGGGCATAACACCCCCGGCAACTGAACCCATGTCTAAGGATGACCAAAAAGCGATAGAAATTTTAGAAAAAAACTTGTAAGTTCAATGATTGTCGATATGAGGTAGGACTTTTATGGAGATGTGAACCACCAGAGTTGCCACAGAGTTTACCAACAGCAATGAAACGTTTTCACTGTATTCGCCGAAAGGTCGAACGTGACCCAAAATTAGCTGAAGTGTTGCAACAACAAATTTCGAATCTAGAAGAAGAGGGTTATGCTGAAAGGTTGCCAATGAGTGCTTTAGAAGAAAAAGGGGACAAAATTTGGTATTTACCCACATTTATTGTTAAAAATCCCCATAAGCCGAATAAAATACGACTTGTTTGGGATGCTGCAGCTAAGTCTGGTGAGTTTGCTCTAAATGATATTTTGTTGAGGGGTCCTGACCTGCTTATGCCTCTTATGAATATTTTATTCAAATTTCGAATGGGGGCCGTTGCTGTATGTGGAGATATAGCAGAAATGTTTCACCGAATAAAAGTACGCAAAGAAGATGCATGCGCTCAACGTTTTTTGTGGTGGGACAACAATTCTTTGGTGGTTTATCAACTAAATGTGCTGACCTTTGGCGCATCATGTTCTCCCTGCATTGCACATTATGTGAGAGACAAAAATGCGCAAACCTTTGGTGCTGATCAAAAAGTTATTGATGCCATTACTAAGCAACATTATGTGGACGATTTTATTAATTCTACAAACACCGTCGAGGAGGCCATTGATCTGGCTTTAAGCGTGCGCGATGTACATGCTAAAGGTGGTTTTCACATGCGAAATTGGTCTTCAAACTCTACTGAAGTTTTAAATGCACTCGGTGAAACAAAATGTATCGAAAACAAAACTTTTGAAAACGGCGAAAATTCAACCCAATTTGAAAAAATTCTTGGCTTATACTGGGACCCCAAAAACGACACATTCCAAATGAATTTAAAATTTGTACGACTCCGTAGACCCATTCTTAAGGAGGAAATAGTGCCTACAAAGCGGGAAGTCCTTCAAGTTTTGATGTCCGTTTTCGACCCTCTAGGTTTTGTAGCCTGTTTTATGTCTTACTTAAAATCTATACTCCAGGAAATTTGGCGTTGCGGCATAGATTGGGATCAGCCTCTTAATGACGATCTTTATTCTAAGTGGAAGAATTGGTTAACATTTTTGCCAACGATCGCAGCTGTTTCTATACCACGATGCTATTCGATGGCCTTACAACAACAAAAATTCACTACTGAATTGCACACATTTGTCGACGCAAGTGAAGATGCATATGCAGCCGTATCGTTTTTTCGAATTGAATTTAGTGGTAATGTTGAAATAAGACTTGTTGCAGCCAAATCAAAGGTGGCCCCGCTACGACCCCTCTCAGTGCCACGACTCGAATTGCAGGCAGCAGTGATTGGTACCAGACTTATGCAAACAGTTAGTTTTCACGAAATTAATTTGCAGCGAAGGGTAATGTGGACTGATTCAAAGACGGTTTTGAATTGGTTAACTGGTGACCCTAGAAAATATAAGCAGTTTGTAATGTTTCGTGTCGCTGAAATTTTGAAGTATACAAATGCTTCCGACTGGAGATGGGTTCCAAGTGCTATGAACGTAGCTGACTTTGCCACGAAATACGGACCTCCTACTAATGATTATAAAGTGTGGTTTGATGGTCCAACTTGGTTGCTACTCCCCGAATGTGAATGGCCTAAAAGTTCAGACGTTGTCGAATCAAATTTCGTCAATGTGGAAACATCTGAAATCCGCCCTCGATACATAAATATACACATGCGTAAGTCAATTATGATTTCAATTAATTTTGAGTATTTTTCTAGTTGGTTCAGACTTTACCGTGCTGTTGGGAACTGGCTGCTTTATATTGAACGACGACGCCAAAAGTTTAAGAAGCAAAAGCCAGTAGCGACTCTTAATGGATTCCATCTCATCAAGGAGAAGCAGATTATTTACAAGATGATCCAAATATCAAGTTTTGCTGACGAGTATGCTGCCATTCAATCTAGTAAGGCTGTTTCAAAAGGTGGTGTTTTCGATAAACTCAATGTCTATATGGATGAGGATGGTGTGGTAAGGGTTAAAAATCGTGCACAATATGCGACTCCAGCTTGTGGAACGCAATGTGACTTAATTGTACTTCCGAGTAATCATCATGCAACGAAATTAATCGTAAATAGTTTTCATCGAGCTTATCATCACCTAAACCATGAAACGGTTATAAATGAAATACGACAAATTTATTTTATAGTCAAATTGAGAGTGCTCTCCAAAATTATTCGGAGGGAGTGCCAGCAATGTAAAAACGAATGTGCTAAGCCATTCTCACCATGGATGTCCCTCTTCCGCCAGCACGGCTTGGAGCCTTTCAACGACCCTTTACATTTGTCGGTGTGGACTATTTCGGCCCAATAGCGGTAACATTTGGCAGAAAATCATTAAAGCGGTGGGGAGTAATCTTTACGTGCCTTACAATAAGAGCTGTGCATATTGAAATAGCGCATACCCTTTCAACTGACTCCTTTTTAATGACCCTCAGAACCTTTATGTCAAGGCGTGGTACTCAGCTGAAATTTATAGCGACAATGGCACAAATTTTCGTGGTCCAGATCGCTACTTAAAAGAGGAATTAAAAAATATTAAATTTGATGATATTCACTCTGAATTATCACATAAGGGAATTGTATGGAAATTCAATCCACCAGCAGCGCCCCATATGGGGGGAGCATGGGAGAGGTTATTGAGGTCTATCAAAACCATTTTATATAAAATAACTCCTTCTCAGAAATTTACGGATGAAAGCCTAAGATGTGCACTAATGGAGGTTGAACTGATTGTCAATTCACGACCCCTGACATATGTATCTCTTGAAACTGAAGACCAAGAAGCTATTACTCCAAACCATTTTTTATTGGGCAGTTCAAATGGAGAAAAACCGTTTTGTATACCTGAAAATATTGATCATAGGATGTGTCTCCGGCAAAGCGAATTGTTCGCAAATATGTTTTGGCGTCGTTTTGTAAAAGAGATGTTGCCAACATTGACTCGACGCAGCAAATGGTCTCAGCCAGTTAAACCAATTGAAGAAGGAGATATTGTGCTTGTTGTTGATGAAAATGCTTATAGAAACTCGTGGCTGAAAGGAAGGGTGGTCGAGGTCACCAAAGCTAAAGATGGTCAGGTACGAAGAGCTAAGGTAAAAACCAAAAATGGTATTATGGAACGACCTGCCGTTAAACTAGCTATTCTGGATGTCGGCCATAGATCGAAGCAAGACTCAAGATGTTGACCCTTACTGGGGGGAGAATTGTTACCGACAGTTAAGGTTAACACAGCTCGTCAATACTCTTTTGTACATCTACCTTTCATATTACAACTGTGTAATTAGTTAATTTTTTATCTGTCAAATTTAATCACATTTTTGTATAAAATCGGCCATTTGCATTAAGGTTGTAAGCGGTGTTGTACCTTAAAAAGATCCAATTAGAAACTAAAGTAATATGTAAATATATAATTATAATGAAATTATTGAATTAATAAAACGATTGGTTACAGAATTTTAAAGCAACGAAAAGTTAGCTCTTAAAACTTGGTTTTTTATTCAACAAATACCTTTAGTGCATTTAAAAACGTATTCCAATAGTTGTTGTTTATATAACCCTTTTATTGGAAGGATGTTTTTTGCAAAATATTTTAATAAATCTATTGTACTATACCTTAGCGGTAAGCTAAAAACGACTTTCAGAACTTTATTTTGTTCTGTTCTAGATGTACCAACATAAATCATTGGAAGATATGAAAAATGAGAGTGGATTAAGCAGTTGTATAGTAGCATTTTAGTATTAGTGTTTAAGCACAAATGCTTAAATTTGTACATCTTTCATATTTGTACCACGGTTATATATTAACCCCCTTTTGGGTTAAAAACTAGTTGGAATCTCTTGTACTCCCCTTTTTAACATCTTTGTTAGGAGTTTTTACACAGATTCTAACTAGTAGAACCGTTAACGGTACTTGAAAACATTGTTTGTCACCCTCTTACATCCTGAACTAATAATAATTACGCTAGTCTCTTTTTGATATCGCTACGAAACACTACGAATAGTGACTTCTATAAGAACCTTAACTTCGTAAATAACTTTTGTACTAAAGGTAACATTTAAATAAAATATTATTTGAGAATCTTTTTCTCAATTCTTAATAAATTGAAATTTTTTATTTTTATTTACATATTTTTGCATTGACGGCAAACAATTAGCATTAAGTTTATTTTTCAATTTATATAGGATACCAATTCCAAACGAAATTTTAGATTTAAATGATTCATATGATTTCCTCCATTAAATTATGATTTAGATTTATTCCAAGGTATTTCATACTTTCCGCTTCATCTACAGTATTTCCATCAATGTGCACCTTCATCACCCCATCATTTCTCAAGACATACGGGTTAAATTTTATAAATTTTGTTTTATTTGAATTTAGGATTAATTTATTCAGACTAGGAAATTCTGACAAAAATGCAGCGTCATATTCAATTTGTGTCTGAAGGACTTTTTCATGTTCGTTGTTGTATAAAAAACAAATAACATCAGCGAACATAAAAAATTTTCCGTTAAACTTTATCATTTTCAGATCATTTATATAGATTTTAAATAACAACGGTCCAAGAACGCTTAATTGGTGAGCTCCACACAACATATTATGCATATTGCTTTTTGATTCACCAACTTGAACAAATTGTTTTCTATTCATCAAATAATCCTTAAATAGTCGTAAGGCATTTCGAGAAAAACCAATAAAATCAAGCTTCTTCACTAGTATATCACGATTCAGCAAGTTGAATACTTTTGATATATCGAAGAACACTCCTGCAATCCCTTTGTATCCAATTTCAAGTCCACTACAGACATAATCCACCGCATATATTACAGCTTCATCTGTACCAGCGCCTTTTCTGAGACCATATTGACGATCAAACAACTTATTGTTATCCTTAAGGTAATTGGATAATTGTTAAAGCATAACTTTCTCAAAAATTTTGTCGACGACTGAAAGAATTGAAATTGGACGATAATTTTCTATTTTATTGACTGACATTGTTTATACCCTGCACTGTCAATGATTCACCATCTGTTTTATTTTTGTTCATTGCACTTTACACAAATTAACTGTTTCCAAACACACACACCATATTACATACATTGCATTATTTTGTCACATTTATTGTTGCCGGATATAATAATGCTTAGTCAAGCCAAGAATCTCTGAATTCTCTCCCAACACGCCTTTTTTTTCTTTTAACTGTGTCACACAGAACGATGTATATAGAAGTTGCATATCCATAAAATCCAATGCTACAGGCATTGATGGTATAAATTCAAAGTTTTTGAAGATACTTCCGTCACTTTTGCTTCAAATTACTAATATTTTTAATAACATTATTACTTCAAGCACTTTTCCTTCACGATGGAAAGAAGCTAAAATTTTGCCATACCAAAGTCACCCACTGAATATCGACCCATAGCAATCCTACCATTCCTCTCTAAGGCATTGGAAAAAATACTACATAATCAAATTACTTCATACGTTAATGATAATCGGCTACTTACTAACAGACAATCTGGTTTTCGGGCAGGGCATAGCTGCATCTCTGCTCTTACTGATGTATCCGAAGATTTAAGAAAAGAAGTTGATGATGGTTTTTTTACCATGTTAGTATTGTTGGACCATTCCAAAGCATTTGACACTGTAGACCACAACATATTAATTCAGAAATTACAGAAAATGATGAATTTTTCTTCAACATCGGTCAGCTTAATGTCATCTTATCTTAAAAACAGAATGCAGTGGGTGGAAACCCAGTCTGGAATGTCAAATTTACTTTATGTAAAACGAGGAGTTCCGCAAGGGTCAATTCTTGGACCTCTTCTTTTTTCAATTTACTCTAATGATCTTCCCAACCAGTTGTTGCATAGGAAGATTCGCTTGTATGCTGACGATGCACAATTATATATAAGCAACAGAAATGAAGGTGTTGAGGACTGTATCAGAAAATTGAATGAGGATCTTAACAGAGTTTTTCTTTGGGCCTCAGCAAATGGATTAAGTTTAAATCCACGAAAATCTAAATGTATCGTTATACGCAAAAGGACTAGCAAAATTAGAATTGGGCCAAAAATACTTATAAATAATCAGCCGATTGAAATTGTTGAAAGCGCAAAGAATTTAGGAGTTATCTTCAATAATACGCTTACTTCGTCTGATCATGTAAATGCAGCATGTGGCAGAACTTATTCTATGCTTAGAACACTCTGGCCCACACAATGCTTTACACCTATAAAAATTAGAATTTTACTCGCGAAAACATATCTGTTACCGATTCTGATGTGTGGATGTGAGGTTTTCTCCTGTTGCGACTCAGAAAGTAAACGAAGATTAAACGTTGTTTACAATATCATTACTAGATATGTATTTGGACTGCGGAGATTTGACAGCATTTCACCGTACTCGAAGAAACTATATGGTGTACAATTTGAGGACCTATTGAAAATACGTATTTTAATCTTTTTACATAAAATTATTATCGCTCGAGAGCCTGACTATCTATTTAATAGATTAAAATTCAGTAGATTTAATAGAACCAAATATATAATTCAAATCAGGCATCACAGATTAGTATCAGAATGGCAATTTTATATTAATGCTATTCGTCTTTGGAACATGCTACCAGTAAACATTAAAGATATAAGCAACGCACGTTTTTTAAAAAAAAAATTATTTGAGCTATACTCGTAAAAGTAATATATGTATGGTTTTTCTTCTTTTTTTTTTCTATTTTTTGTATTATTAAAATATTTATTATTATTATTTAAAATTTCAATACTGTTTTTGTTTATTTAACTAAACTTATTGATATAAATTTTAATTAATGCATTTTATATTATATTTTTTATTTTTAATTCTTAATTATTAATTTTTGATTTTTAATTTTTATTTTTATTTTTAATTTTTAATCTTTAACTTTTGCTTTTTAATTTTTGATTTTTAATTGTTTAATTTTTGATTTTTAGTTTTTAGTTTTTAACTCTTAATTTTTAAATTTTTAATTGTTATTTGCTATTTTTTTATTTTTTTATTTTTTAATTTTTATTATTTTAATGTATTAATTTCTTCTGAGACTTTTATTACCAGTTTTTTTTATTATTTTTATCAAAAGCAATGTCAAATTATCACATTTGTCCTTAATGTACCCCTGTGTTGTTTTAAGACTTCAGTCTTGTTACACAGGCTAACAAATAAATAAATAAAAATAAATAAATAAGAATCCAAGTCAGTCAATAATAAATTGACTGACCGACAGTCGATGAAATTACTATTAAGCATTGTTACATTTGGTAAATAAAATGACGACACAACACTATACACATTTGTACCAATTTATTATTATCAAACATTATTTATTTCCGCATACTTATTATTACCAAACATAATAATGCTTAACTAGACTAAAAAATATAGGTCAATCAGTTACTTGGCCATTTATGACTAAATCACTACTAAGCATTATTATGGTTGGATAACAACAACAACATAGGATATTTAATTTATAATTATTTTAGTATTAAGCATTTTTTGATCATTGTAAAGTATAAAAGCCCAACAAAATAAATAACTTTCTAGTAATACAGCAAAACTTGTCTTGTTATTACTATCATCATCATCACCTTTCAAGTTTCAAAAGGAATAAAGATTAATGTCAGCACGGATTAATGTGTTCGGGCTGATCAGCATTAACTTAATTCCTTCATCAACATAAAACATATATTATCAATCATTGGTAATATACATTTGGTGACCCCTAAAAAACACTCTCGACTTTAAGTTTCCCCCCATCAGTGGTAAGGAACTTAACGCATTCACGAGCGGATTGACCACGCAACAGGATAAATTTTGCAGATCCAGCAATAAGCAAGCAGATCCAGCTACAGTCTACAAGCAGATCCAGCTATAATTAACAAAGCAGATCCAGCTATAAACTTAGCAGATCCAGCTATAAGCAAACAGGACATTATCAGTCCATATCAATAATCAGGACATATAGCTTCACATCATTAGTTGTGGGACACCTCAAATACTTTATTTCATCAAATACGCAGTCAACAAAATATCCATCTAAGTTAGAAAACATTCGTGAACACATACAATGGAGACTGCAAAACAGTTGTTGGATTCCCTATTACAAACGGGTGAAATTATTCAAGCGATCGTCCGTAACTTTAAAAAGGATTCTGCGGATAAAAAAACAACCGCAGGATACTTCGAAGAACGCTTACGGCGGTTAGAAGACGGCTGGGGTAAATTTGAAGCCCAGGACACAAGCTTGCGTATGCTCGACGAGGTTCAAATGCTTAGAACAGAGCATGAATTCTTTACGAGCGAATATTACTCAAAAATTGAGGCCTTAATAACTACATATGTAGAAATATTCACCACAGAGGCTAAAAAATCCTTTCCAGGTCCAAAGGTTGTGGAATCCAAGAAATCAAGCTAAAGCACCTGTTTGGGTGTAAAACTTTTTCTATTGGGTCTTTTGTCAGCAATACGCAACAATAATAGAACATAGAATGCAAGTATTTACTTCTGCCGTTAGCCGCGACAAAATGCAAATAAAAATGTTGTTTTTGTTGGTATCAGTTTTCTTTTTCGTATAATAACTTACTTTTGCTAACAACGGTCAGTCTGTTTGTGACCATCGTACAGTAGTCTTTCAACTCTCAACTTACAATTAATAAAAAGGTCAAATTTTTCAAATGTGTTTTCGTTTTAATTAAGTAAGAGGCTGTTGGTTGGTATTAAAAAAGGGGCAAGAAAAAGCTCTTGTCCTCAACATACGGTCCTTCAAACCATATATATCGTTCATCCGCTTGTTCCTTGCCAATATTTGGTTGGCCTAAAATAACTATGTCAGCTAATGGTGATTCAGAGAATGATGCAGAGGTGCACACTCCTCCACGTGGCACTGGCCAAATTCGTGTGAAGGAATTGCAACGTGATGGTTATGTCAAACGTGTTTTAGAAGATGCGAATAACATAATAAAGTTCGGTGATCTATCCCTTCATTAACTGGAGGTCAAATTGTCATTACTAGAACGACAGTTGGAGTCGTTGAAAAGGCTCAAGGCCAATTAGAAGTGCTTGACGAGTCTCAATTTTATGAAAATCACCGCTTGTTATTTGAAGATGATTATTTTAAAATCAAATCACGGATTCTTGAGTGTATGTCGCCGTTACGACTAAACGCAACCAACCCGATGATGAGCAGCGCACGAGTTAAGTCCAATGGAACACTGAACTCAACAGATTCCATCGAACTTGAAAACCCTATATCTAGCATAAGAATAAATTACCAAGAATAAAATAAATACCATATTATTAAAATTATAATTTTTAATAACTAGAACAAAGTGTTAATAAACTTTGTATTAATAAAATTGTTTACTCAATAATTATTTCAGTTCATCATTTAAAATGAAATAAATGTCAAACTAACAGAATTATAATTTTAAACGAAAACAAAGTGTTAATAAACTTTCATATGGAAACTTACTTCATTCATTGAAACTTGATACCTTTGTTTTCGTCATTAAACTAGAACAAAGAGTTAATAAACTTTGTATTGAAATTTTGTTTATTCATTTCAATCATTTAAAATAAAATAAATGTCAAATCACCAAAATTACAGTTTCAAAACGAAAACAAAGTGTCGATAAACTTTCGTATGAAAAACTCACTTTGTTTTCGTCATTTACTTCCTACAAAATACAATATTGTTTTATGACCAACCAATTAAACGTTCTATAAAAGAAACCAATAGCATAAGCATATTTTTTTATTGAATATTTATAGTTTTAGATTAAGAATATTTTTGTATAAAAATATAGCAAACAATAAAGTAAAGAGCAGTTTCATATTAACATTCCAACCAAATGTATTCGTGGACTTTCATTTAACTGGCGCAGTCGGCAAACAAATCCAAAAGATATTCTGAAGAATATCCCTATTTGGTCGCGACGCTATCTAAAAGAAATTAATGAAGATATTCTAAAGAATATCCTTTTTTAAAACAAAGAAACATTAGTGAAAATTGTCTAAAGAATATCCTTTTTTTTAAGAAAAAAAAAAAAGTGAAACATTAGTGAAGACATTCCAAAGAATATCCTTTTTTGAAAAAAAATAACATTTGTTAAAATACTGAAGATATTCTAAAGAATATCCTTTAAAAAAAAAAAAATATATATATTTGTGAAAAATTTTAAGATATTCCGAAGAATATCATTTTGAAAACAAAGAAGAAAAAAGACTAAAGAACTTATTTTTCGTTACGGTTCGAGTTTGTGAAGGAACAGTGAATTGTGTCTAAACTCCAGGGAGATGCCTAAAGATACGGAGAAAACTGAAACACCACAGTTTAAACCATACTTCAACATATTACAAAGCAACGATATACTCAACACAATGACATCAACATCATCAACAGCAACACTAACTTCTGCTCCAACACAAACATCAGCACCCACAGCAGTGCCAACAGAAACATCATCGTTGGGTCCGATTCCAATTTCTATCCTTTTGAAGGAAGTAGATAGAATAAATGTTTTCACTGGAAAAGATCGAGACTATGACATATCATCATTCATCAAGGAAGTCGAAATCTTCCTACGAATTTTTCAAGATGGTGAAATGGAGGAATATATATACCATCGCTGCATACTTAAGAAGATACAGGGAGAAGCAGCCAATATAATTCGAGGCTTAACCGATAAATCATGGCAGAACGTGAAAAATGAGCTATTAAAGGTGTTCGGCATCAGGGAAAGCTACACCCAACTATACCATAGAGCACTATCAACAAAAAACAATGATGTAAGTCAATTATATAATAATTTAAAAATAATATTAGATAAGTTGAATACAAAATACGAACAAGATTCATGTAAACCATTAGAATTCAACCCAAATATAAACGAATCAATGATTTTTCGAACTTTTGTTAATGGTATACCTCCGCATTTGGCAAGTGTTATATATAGCCGAAATATTAATACTATTCGCGAAGCATATCATTGTTTACAGGAATGCGACATGATCAGGGAAAATAATCGACATTTTAGAAATACTAATCAAAATATTAAATACACTAACCAAAATTCTACCCATAATTATTCCGAACCTCACCAAAGGCAAAATTTTCGACAAACAAATTTTAGACCGAGTAGACAGAATTTCCCAGACCAACGGACACAAGGTTTTTCTTGTCACCAAACACAAAACTTTCCAAATTCAAATCGACAAACACAAGGTTTTGATAATCGGCAAGGGCAATATTCAAACGTAATTCGAAATTCGCAACAGTTCCGACAATCTAATCAGTCGCGACAAAATTCTGGTCAACATCGACATAATGTTGAACCGATGGAAATAGATCATATTGAACAGAGTGAAATTGTTCCGAATGAGGAAGCAAATTTTCGTTCAGCCGAAAAGAAAACGGTTTACCGATAGTACAATTAACTATTGGTAATTCCAAGATAAGATGTTTGATTGATACTGGATCAACCACATCAATATTAAATTGTAATGCACTTCCTAGTTATGAACGTATAAAATTAAGAAAACCATTAACTTTCTCAACTCTGGCGAGCAAAGTAGTTATAAGTGAGGAAATTGTCACGGAAATCCCAGAAGAGTTTTCCGATAATAATTTTATGGCTTGGAAATTGTTGAAATTGACTAATAATAGATTTGATGGAATAATTGGTAATAATATATTGAAACCTTTAGGTGCAAAAATTTGTTTAGAAGAACGGTATATTCAGATTAATGATAGAAAAATTTTTTTTACAAATTCATTTCCTTGCTATTATAACGAGATTCATGCATTGGAATTTTTAGATGTCAATAAGGAGAACATTAAAAAACTTTTTAGAGTCGACATGAATTCCGAAGAAAAAGAGTTTCTTCGTGATCTCATAAGTAAAAATAGCGACTTGTTGTTTCATGAAGGTGATTCACTTACTCATACTCATGAGATAAGACATTCCATAATTACTACTACAGATAAACCTGTATACTCTAAAATATACAGATATCCCAAAATACATGAAGACGAAATTAACAGGCAGATCCAAGAAATGTTACAACAGAAAATAATTGTGGAAAGTAACTCTGCCTATAATTCTCCTATCTGGGTTGTTCCAAAGAAAATGGACCAATCGGGCAGGAAGAAGTGGCGCATTGTTGTTGACTACAGAAAATTGAACGAGATAACGGTGGACGACAAATTTCCAATACCCAATATAGAAAATATATTGGATAAATTGGGAAAATCTACTTATTTTACAACATTGGATTTAGCCAAGGGTTTTCACCAAATTCTCATGAATACAAACGATAGAAAAAAAACAGCTTTCTCGACTCCCTTGGGACATTTTGAATACAACAGGATGCCCTTTGGATTAAAAAATGCTCCAGCAACCTTTCAACGTCTTATGAACTCGGTACTTAGAGAATATATTAATAAAATTTGCGTTGTTTATTTAGATGACATTTTAATTTTTAGTACATCATTAACAGAGCATGTACAGAGTGTCAACAAAATTTTTCAAAAATTACGAGAGCATAATCTGAAGATACAGCTCGACAAATGCGTTTTTTTGGCGAAGGAAACTGAATACCTTGGTCATGTTCTGAGCGAGGAAGGTCTAAGACCTAACCCAAATAAAATTGATGCAATTCAGAAGCTAAAGCTTCCTGAAACAACTAAACAGATAAAATCTTTCTTAGGAGTTACGGGGTACTACCGAAAATTTATTAAAGACTACGCAAAAGTTGCACAAGGATTAACTAAATATCTAAAGAAGAATACGAAAATTAATCTCAACGATCCTAATTATCATGATTCCTTTGAAAAATTGAAAAAGTTGATCATTAACCCACCGATACTTAAGTATCCAGATTATTCAAAAAAATTTAAATTAACTACTGATGCAAGTGGTTATGCTGTAGGTGCCGCATTGTCTCAGGAAAATCATCCAATTGCCTATGCAAGTAGAACATTGAATAACCACGAGAGGCATTATGCGACTGTGGAAAAAGAATTGCTGGCTATTGTTTGGGCAGTAAACTACTTCCGTCCATATCTATATGGCAGGCAATTTGAACTATTTACGGACCATCAACCATTGGTTTGGCTTCAATCCAAAACCAGGGGTAAAGATATAAACCAAAGACTCCAGCGTTGGCTGTTGAGGTTGGGAGAGTATGATTTTAAAATAAGTTACATCAAGGGTAAAGAGAACGTTGTAGCCGATTTTATGAGCCGTATAAATGCACCAAATGATATTGTTTTCATGGCAGATGATCAAATGAGTGTGGCTGCAACTATCCATTCTCAACAGGAAGAATTGAATGATCATTTTTTTATTTTGGACACAGTCGTTAATAGATTTGAGAAGCAAATAATACTAACTGATAACAAAACTAATGAAACTCAAATCATTGACGGCAAACATAAAATTTTTTTAAACACTAACGATATCATAACCGGTACAATGACCGATATAATTAGAAGGAATATAACTATCAAGAGAAATTTGAAGATAGGTATTTACACCGAATTGTCTGATCATTTGTACAATAAAGTACAATTAAAGCTAATTGAAATATTCGGTAACTCAATAAAATTTGTCCGATGTGTTTATCACGCTAAAGATATGCTGAATGAGGATGAATTGTATAGATATATAGCAAAATACCATAAAAATGAAACAGGTCATGCAGGAATTAACGAAAATTATTGTGGTTTGAAAACTAAAATTTATTTTAACAATCTTAAACATTTTATTCAGAAATACGTTAATAATTGTAATGTTTGCAACAAATCCAAATATGATAGGAAACCAATAACACCAAAATTTCATGTCACAGAAACACCAAAAGATGTTAATGAAATAGTACATATGGACGTATATACAAATAAGAAACACAGTTTTTTATCTTTCATTGACAAATTTTCAAAATACGCAGTTATGTTATATTTGGAAGACAGAAATAGCTGTACAATAGTAGAGAAAATTAGACTCTATATATCAATGAGAGGTAAACCAAACAAAGTAGTTACAGACAACGAATTCGCATCCATCAATGTAAAGAACTTTTTACGAGAGGAAAATATTACAGTTCATTTCACCAAACCTAACAACCATACAGGAAATGCAGATATCGAAAGATTACATAGTAGCATATCAGACAAGTTTAGAACATTAGAATTTCAACGATCAGAATTATCAGTACAAGAGCGAATGTATAAATGTGTTGAATGGTATAATAAATCCATTCACTCAACAACGATGAGCAGACCATTTGATGTAATACAAGGAACAATAGATAAAATAAAATTATATAATCGATTAAAAGACTTTAAGGATAAAATTATAACAAAAAGAAATTTGAATAGGGAACAATTTAATTATGACAAACCAGAAGCATATGTGAAAAATTATAAAGCTTTAAGACATAAATACGAACCTCGTTATAGAAAACTGAAAGTAGATAATATCCACCCAACTAACATCAAACGTCCCTTTAAATTTGCAGATTCACTGGATATTACGGCTTACGATTCTAATCCTACTAATATCACCGGTAATGAATAACTTATTGATTCAACCTATAAATGAAGGCAACAGTGGATATACGGAAATTAAGTTGGACAATGTAACAATGGTCGAAGCATATACAACGATAGTTCACACCATTTATCTAAGTGAAATCCAGGAAATAATTAGCCACATTGAAAATAGTATACAGCAGTCTAACATAAATAAACAAGTCTTACAAGCTCAGCTTAACAGGGTTATAATAAAGTTTCGTACTCTACAATTGAATAGAGGTAAAAGAGGTTTAGCTAATGTTTTGGGATCAGGTCTGAAATGGATGGCAGGAACTATGGACGAAGAAGATAGGGAAACAATACAGAATCATTTACAAATTATAGATAACAATAATCATAATATAATAGAAACCGCAAACAAACAAATAAAAATTACAAATCATTTCAATGAAACACTAACTAACTTAAAACACACTATTGAATCGGATAGAGATATTATTCTGGCAAAAATCAATTCAATAGACAAAAATAACTTAGATATTTTTTCACACATTTTTTATCTTGATTTGGTGCTAAAGATTAAAACATTGGACGAACAGATTGAGCATATACAAGATAATATTATTGCAGCTAACCACAATCTTATGACTAACAATATACTAACACCAGAGGAAATTAATGATTTAAATATTGATTTCAATAAATTACAACAAATACAATTAACAGTTGCTAAATACCGGAATGAACAAATTGTATTTTTTATAAAGATACCACTAAATATTATTACAGTCCCAAAATCATTGATTATGCCAATTAAAAACAAGGAAGGTTTTGAATTAGATATAAGAATACAAGAAATTGTTATTATCAATAATACTGTTTACAATTACAATAACGAACAAAATATTTCCAATCTAAAAAAATCAAACCTATGTATTTTTAGTAATAAGCAAAAGTGTTACAAAATTCTCAATAATAAAGAAGAAATTTTAGAGGTTGAACAGGGAATGGTGCTTCTAAAGAATGTAAATGGTGCAAAGGTAGAAAGTAACTGCGACAGCAGGAAATTAGTTTTAAGTGGAAATCAACTTCTTACATTTAATGATTGCAAAATAAAAATTGATGGCAATATTTATGAAAATAAACAAAAAGAATATAAAACCAGTTTTGCATTATCACCAAATTTAAATTTAAATAATATGGAAACAACCATTTCTTTGGATCAAATAGCTATAAATGAAGTGGAACATATAAAAACCATAGAAGAATTGAAATATCATAAAGCAATACATTTTAATTCAATAATTGGTAATTATTTTCTAACTATCTGTATTGCAATTATATGTTTAACTTTTATAATCATAATTTATAAGAAATACAAAAAATCTCTTAAGAAAATCCAGGAGAATTTTCAATCTAAGGAGGGAGGAGTTAAGTCCAATGGAACACTGAACTCAACAGATTCCATCGAACTTGAAAACCCTATATCTAGCATAAGAATAAATTACCAAGAATAAAATAAATACCATATTATTAAAATTATAATTTTTAATAACTAGAACAAAGTGTTAATAAACTTTGTATTAATAAAATTGTTTACTCAATAATTATTTCAGTTCATCATTTAAAATGAAATAAATGTCAAACTAACAGAATTATAATTTTAAACGAAAACAAAGTGTTAATAAACTTTCATATGGAAACTTACTTCATTCATTGAAACTTGATACCTTTGTTTTCGTCATTAAACTAGAACAAAGAGTTAATAAACTTTGTATTGAAATTTTGTTTATTCATTTCAATCATTTAAAATAAAATAAATGTCAAATCACCAAAATTACAGTTTCAAAACGAAAACAAAGTGTCGATAAACTTTCGTATGAAAAACTCACTTTGTTTTCGTCATTTACTTCCTACAAAATACAATATTGTTTTATGACCAACCAATTAAACGTTCTATAAAAGAAACCAATAGCATAAGCATATTTTTTTATTGAATATTTATAGGTTTAGATTAAGAATATTTTTGTATAAAAATATAGCAAACAATAAAGTAAAGAGCAGTTTCATATTAACATTCCAACCAAATGTATTCGTGGACTTTCATTTAACTCACGTGTTATGACGTCATCAATACAACAACCATTACGTTCACACCTTCCAACTTTACAATTGTCAAAATTTAGTGGTGACTATATTGAGTGGACTGAATTTTACAACATATTTTGCGTTTTAGTTCACGATAATGCAGATCTTTCTGCAATATCCAAATTCCAATATTTGCGGTCATGTCTTACTGATTATGCTGCCAGGTTAATTCAGTCATTGGAAATCACACCAGAAAATTATATTCAGGCGTTGGAGATTTTAAAGTCGCGATATGACAATAAAAGGTTAATTTTTCAGTCTCACATAGAAAAAATCTTTACGATCAAAAATTATACCAACCCAACTGTAACACAGGTAAGAGATTTCATTGATTCTGTTAATGCAAATCTTCGGGCTTTACAATCTATAGCCTCAAAGGAACAAATTTCAGATGAAACCCGGGCAAACTGGAAAGAAGAGATATTTTTAAAGTGGGATAAAGGGTGCTCATCGCAATCTCTTTCCTTACCACAATGGAACGACCTTTCATTATTTTTGGAAAGAAGATATAAAACCCTCGACATTATAGCCAAACCCGAAAATCCGAAACAACCTGCCTTTCCGCATGGGCGGTCAAGCAAGCACAATCAAGCGTTCTCATCCAACAAACACCCAATGTCATCATTCGTAACGTCAAATCAAACAACAAAGTGTCGCTTCTGCAACACCATTCCCACACATAATGCTTTCCATTGTAGTAAGTTTATTGAACTGAATGTAGCCGACAGATTTCGCACCGTTAAGAGATTAAACCTATGCTTAAACTGCTTGGGTTCGAACCATATAGCCACCACATGCCCATCAACCAACAGATGCCAACAATGCAATTCATCACATCACACACTCTTACACAAGGATATAGTTCCACCGCCATCACCATCGCAATCTCAACCGCCATCACACACCAAAAACGTCAATCACCTTTCGTTATCAGCAACTGCAAAACCAGAATCACCAGTAGGACTACAAGTATCAAAAGACCACAGCGAAGTCATTCTGGGAACGGCCAGGGTAGAGTTACAAGCTCAAAACGGAAGATCTATAATTGTACGTGCACTATTAGACTCTGGGTCACAATTACATTTCGTCACCGAAAAAATTGCACAATACTTACGAGTGGGCCGCGATAAGGTAAATATAGAAATAAGTGGTATCGGCTCCAGAACAACCAGTGCATTTAATAGCTGTTCCCTGCTTATAAAATCAGCTATAACAGAATTTGTGTCACCAATCACTGCCGTTGCTATTCCATCCATAACATCGTACCAGCCGCAAAAGTCAATAAACATCAACAATTGGAACATACCAGGTAATATTAGATTGGCAGATAATAACTTTAATGCGCCCGGACCAATAGATCTTCTTATTGGAGTTGGTATGTTTTATGAATTGTTATTAGTTGGCCAGATAAGGATGGAAAATACACCAATTTTACAAAAAACTAAGTTAGGATGGGTGGTGTCTGGTGCAATTGTCAAAAATCATGTGTTTGCAACAAACAAATCAAAAACCAATACACCACACCCATCATTGCATATGACAGCAATAAATTCAATTTCACCAAGATCTCACCATGGTCACCTAAACCCACCGTTCATCAAAAACGTAGTTAAACAAACATCAGCTGCTGTGTTTTCATTTAATTGTTTTCACACTTCATCAAAACAATCATATAAATCGTTATTTGCAACAACCGAGCCTCTTTTGGAAACAATGTTGAAACGTTTCTGGAAGGTAGAGGACTGCCCAACTGTCACAACAAACCACCTAACAGCTGAAGAAGATGAATGCGAATGCTTTTTCGATGAAACAACTACCAGGTGTCCAACTACGAATAAATTTATAGTTAGATTGCCGTTCAAACACGACCCAACCAAATTGGGGTCATCAATAGAAATTGCTACTAGACGGTTTCATGGTTTGGAGAAAAGGCTGCGTCGTGACGAGAGTGTTTATAAAGAATATTGCAGTTTTATTCGTGAGTATACGGACTTGCACCATATGGTTAAAGCTGAATTCAACATGAACTCTAGCTATAACTACATACCGCACCATTGTATTGTCAAACCAGATAGGTCAACAACAAAACTAAGAGTAGTCTTTGATGCGTCATGCCGTACCACCAGCGGTCTATCTCTTAACAATACTTTGCGGGTAGGACCCACACTTCAAGAAGACATATTTTCTATTCTGACAAGGTTTCGCTTTCATAAATATGTGCTGGTTGCTGACATCGCCAAGATGTACAGGCAAGTTCTGGTAGACGAGCGTGACATACATTGGCAATGCATTTTATGGAGGGAGAGTCCCAGTGAGCCACTTCAAACGTATATGCTTAAAACAGTAACCTACGGCACCAGCAGTGCACCTTATTTAGCTGTTAAATGTCTTCAAGCACTAGCTAAAGAAGAAGAATTAAATTTTCCTGTTGGTTCTACTATAACTCTACGAGACTTTTATGTTGACAATTTAATGAATTGTGGCAATACCGTCGCAGAAGTTGTGGAAATCAAGCGACAAGTTTTAGAATTGCTAAGACGGGGTGGGTGTCCGCTCCGCAAGTTTGCAGCCAATTGTGAAACCATCATTGCCGATGTGCCAAGCTCAGAGAGGGAGGAGACTGTTAAAGTGGATGATTCCGAATACATAAAGACACTGGGTCTTAAGTGGTCTCCAATTGAAGACAGTTTCAGCTATTCCTACAACCAAGATCGACTTTCTACGAACAAAATCACCAAAAGAACAATTCTTTCGCACACCGCAAAACTAAACTGGTTAATCCGATAGTTGTGAGATGTAAAATTTTACTTCAAGTTATTTGGTCATTAAAACTCCATTGGGATGAATCGGTCCCCCAAGATGTAATGACACAATGGGAAGAGATTCGAAACCAGTTGATGATGATCGTCCAAATTAAATTGCCCAGGTTTGTTAATTTTAATAATTATACTAATATTCATGCCTTTGCAGATGCCAGCACAAAGGCATTTATGCCATCACCAATTGCTCACGAAGAACAGAATGTTCACTTTTATGCTCCAAGTCCCGAGTCGCCGCCTGAAAAGTGTAACCCTTCCCAGGTTGGAACTGTGTGCAGCCTTGCTGTTGTCTCAACTTTTTAAAGCAGTATTGTCGCCTCGTGGCACGACAGTATCTCATCTGCTGAATAACAAACTGTGGTTTCAGGGACCGGAATTTCTTCATGAAGATGAAAAATTTTGGCCCACATCATCATTTCCATACCCTGAGATGGCAAATTGTGAAATGCGAAAATTAAATGCTGTATTAATCACCACAAGATACACAGCAACAGCAATTGACTTTCTAAGTATGCACAAATATATTAACAGCTATGAAAAGCTGCTACGAATATTTGTTTACGCTTCTCGTTATGCTCTTTCCATTGTTCGTAAACGAATGCCCAAAACTGGACCCATAGATGCAGAAGAAATGAAATATTCATTAGAATTAATTTGCCGTCTCGTTCAAAATCACTCGTTCAAAAAGGATCTGCATTGTCTCCAGTTAAGTCAGCAAATTTGTCGCTACTCAAAATTGTCGCAGGTGTCACCATTTTTGCATAATGCATTAATACGAGTGGGTGGTCGCCTCACTAATGCAAGTTTACCATTTTGTGTAAAACATCCAATAATCCTGCCCTCATCACATGCATTTGTTCACACCATAATTTGGTACTATCATCATCGAAATCTTCATGCTGGGGCACAAACTCTACACAATATACTTCGTGAAAGCTTTTGGATAATCAACCCCAAGCAAGTGATAAGACAGGTAATACATAAGTGCGTTCTTTGTTACAGATATCGACCCGTCACAGAGAAGCACATAATGGGTGCGCTACCCTCAGACAGATTAAACCAGTCGTACCCGTTCGCTGTGACGGGGGTTGACTACTGCGGTCCCTTATACATCACACAACAGATACGTGGCAGATCCCCAATTAAGGTTTATATTGCAGTTTTTATCTGTTTTTCTGTTAAGGCAGTTCACCTTGAACTTGTGCCAGATTTGACAACGAATGCGTTCATCGTAGCTCTAAAGAGATTTATAGCAAGACGAGGGCGATGCTCCATTATATATTCGGACAATGCCACAAATTTTATAGGAGCTAATAGGGAGCTTAAGGATCTTTTACAATTATTTTTATCAGAACAACATAAGAAATTGGTGCATGAAAGCATGTGCCAGGAGGGTATTCAGTGGAAGTTTATACCACCTCGATCACCTCATTTCGGGGGATTGTGGGAAAGTGCAGTAAAGCAGGCTAAACACTACCTCAGAAGAGACATAGGTTCACATATATTAACATTCGATGAACTACATACGGTGTGCTGTCAAGCTGAGGCTATCATTAATAGTAGACCACTTACACCAATTTCGTGCGATCCAACTGACTTGCGCCCACTTACACCTGCACACTTTTTAATTGGTCGGCCATTAACAACCCTTCTAGAACCTTCAACAATCAACGTTAATCCAGCCTCATTGAAGAGATATCACGTGTTGAAATGGATTCATCAACAATTTTGGGACCGATGGCGTAATGAGTACCTAAAAACTCTTCAACAGAGGAAAAAATGGACCAATGTACACACAAATCTTAAATCGGATGATCTCGTGTTGATCAAAGAAGATTCAACTCCACCATTTAAATGGCCACTTGGACGAATAGTTGACACAAATCCGGGTGAGGATGGTCAAGTTCGAGTAGTGACCGTCAAAACTGGCGAAGGTGTCTTTAAACGAGCTGCAGCACGGCTTTGCAAACTGCATATAGAGCCATCATCACAATTAACTGTTGAAAGCTAGGCTTTCAAGGGGGGGGTATGTTTGGGTGTAAAACTTTTTCTATTGGGTCTTTTGTCAGCAATACGCAACAATAATAGAACATAGAATGCAAGTTTTTACTTCTGCCGTTAGCCGCGACAAAATGCAAATAAAATGTTGTTTTTGTTGGTATCAGTTTTCTTTTTCGTATAATAACTTACTTTTGCTAACAACGGTCAGTCTGTTTGTGACCATCGTACAGTAGTCTTTCAACTCTCAACATACAATTAATAAAAAGGTCAAATTTTTCAAATGTGTTTTCGTTTTAACTAAGTAAGAGGCTGTTGGTTGGTATTAAAAAAGGGGCAAGAAAAAGCTCTTGTCCTCAACAGCACCAAAAGATTAACAAAATAAAACACCAAGTTTTAAAGTTTTTTCCAACAATAGCGTACAATAAATTCAAGGTCTTATCTTTATTGCTCACAAAGATGGCGAGGTATATAAAATTTACACTTCAAAAATCACAAGTAAAAAATGATCTTCGTCCTTCCAAAGTTCGACAACGAATAAGGAAAAACGATTACAAGTACGCGGTTGGAAAACTAAAGCTTTATAACAAATATACAAGAAAATGTCAAAGAAAATGAAAAGCTTAAATAATAACAGCGCACTCTGTACGTGACCATTGATTTACAAAAGACATCATCTAAGTACAGTGGAACCTCTTTAGGCCTCACGTAAACATCTCGAACCAAATCAAGCCTAGAGAACCAAAAAGAAAGAATGGAAGAAGAGGAATAAAAAAGAAAAAGAAAAAAAAACTGCATTCCTTCAAAAAAGAAAATTAAATCCATTATGATCCATTTATTTAAAAAATTATATTATTAAAACTAATAAACGAATTTCAAACACCAGCAGCAAAGCGAATCCATAAATCAGCTACCAGTCGCTCAAAGAATAAAATATTAAGTAACATCTACAGGTTTAACTCATCATGGAAGACATGGTCCCGAAATGGTGTACCCAAAAATAGAGAACTGAGCCAATGGTTTTCCGAAACTACCGCCAGCCACGCCATTCCGAATTATCTTTGCGTATACGTCACCGCCAAGGACTAAGTTGACAGATGCGGCTACGTGAAAATGCGGATCAGCCAATTGTAGACCCGGAAACTCGTACAAAATTTTCCCATTGACAGACTGAGAAGGTGTCACAACCCGGTGTTTTCACCTTACTTCGGCATACGTCTTCACACTTTCGCTGCTTCCATAGTTGCCACGGATGGTAAGTAAACACCTTTCTGAGTTCCCAACTCGAACCATTCTGGCACCAATCCGTTTGACAACCTCCTCCGAAATAATCGAGCATTCGGCGCTCGCATCAATAAGAGCTCGCTCCGAAACGTACCGCTCCCTCGAAACAATTTTAACCACAGCCGTCGTCCTCAACATTATTGTCTGGCTGACTGGTGGACTGGCAAAGAAACGACCCCATGGGTTCTACGGCTGTCCTTCCGAGACTGTGCGTGCTGGTTGAAGTTCCACAATTGACTCGGAACTACAGCTCGAGACAAATCGCGCCTCTCGCATCACATATCACTGGACGAAAGAGTTTCTCCTGGTGAGCTTTGGGACAAATTGCGTCCTCTGCTCCTCGGGCGGGTAGACGAAGATTGTCCCCTCTTGCAACGCTTTATTTTCACCTTCTTGTTCTTCTTATTTTTAGAACTAGAACTTGGTCTCGTCCCCGGCTTGTGGAGGAGCGTGTGATGCAGATCACCGCAGAGTTTGCATTTCCCCGTACTCTCGCAAGTACGCCAGGTGTGATCATGGCTCAAGCAGCCCGCACAGTATTTATAAATTGAGACCAACTGCATCCTCTCACTATAATCCACCTGAAGAAATTTTCCGCACAGACGCAACGGATGATTGTCCAGACAGACGCGGCAAACCATTTGGCCTTGGGTACTGCGGGATTCCGAAGACTTCTTTGTAGGGCCCATGATACTATGTAAAAAAATAAAATATTGTAACGAAAAAACAAAGGAAACTAATAAGTTGGAAGACCCACTAGCTTCACAACTGGTCTAGTAATTAAGCCACGCTCCGTCTTCAACTCTACAACCCGAACATGACCATCTCTACCCATGTGGACTTTTACCACTCGACCTAATCGCCATTCATTTGCCGGCAAGTTGTCCTCACGTACGACAACCAAATCGCCAACTTCAAGGTCTTTTTTCAGAACCTTCCACTTGTTTCGTTTTTGCAAGTCCTTTAAATAATCATCCTTCCACCTTGCACATTATCGCTGATTTAACGCTTTTACCCTTTGCCAGCGATTTGTGATAGAAAGCGGTGCTTCTAAAATTTCAATCTCGGGTGGTGCCAACAGAGGGCCGCCAATCAGAAAATGACCTGGAGTCGATGCATCTGAACACTCAACATTCTCTGTCAAAGGGCATAAAGGTCTAGAATTTAAACATGCCTCAATGTGAGCCAACAACGTCGAAAACTCTTCAAATGTGTATTTTAAATTACCGGCTATTCTCCTAAAATGATGCTTGAAACTTTTGACCCCAGCCTCCCATAACCCTCCCATATGAGGCACACCGGCGGGGTTAAAATGCCAATTAAATCCTTGAGGCCCATATTGCACATTCAAAGCAGACCTAGACGCTCGCACAAATTCACGAATCTCCACCTTCAAAACCTTCGATGCACCTACGAAATTTATGCCATTGTCAGAATACATATCCTTCGGATAACCGCGACGCGCGGCAAACCTTGAAAAAGCTGCCAAAAAGGCTGGCGTCGCTAGACTACTGACAGTCTCGAGATGAATCGCTTTCGTGGCAAAACACACAAACAGGCATTCATAACCCTTAGTTACCAAGCACGCTCGCCCAGTATAGTTACGAATATCAAACGGGCCAGCAAAATCCACCCCAGTAGCTGAAAAAGGACGAGAAATTACCGTTCTAGGCGTGGGGAGAGCAGCCATAATCTGACTCTGGGTTGCCTTTTTCTGGATTGTACATATTTTACAGCGGCCGATGACCGTCCTTATCAGATTTTTAGCATGCCGCATATAAAACTCAGTTGGTTCCCCCCATGCAACGTAATGTTATGGATAAATGAGACAAAAAGCAAAGAAAACTTACAACCTGAGTGTAAAACGATCGGAAACCTCTCATTATATGTCAAGTTCGGGGCATTGGCCAAACGCCCTTTTTGTCCAAAAAGGGATTCAAATTCAACAACTTACCATCCAAAATAGTCTCCTTATTCGACAGCTTGTAATATTCATTAGGGAAAAACGCTTTTTGTGCAACTATTATTAATTTGTCTCTTACAGACTGAACCTCGTCAACAGTGACTTCAGGAGGGAAACTCACTTCCTGCTTTAATAACAATTTCCAACCTCTAACAACCAAGGCCATCACACGTAAAGCTCTAGGGTAAGAGGAGAAGTTTTCCAACAAGTCACAAAAGGATTCATAGTATGAGAAAAACACCTGATGCCCACGTTCTTCCTCCCTCGTACCAAATTTCTCCATATGGGACGCAGCCCAGTGATTATCAGTAGAATAAAGCCAAGTAGGATCATGCCACCAAAGACGATTTTCTGCCAAATCTTGTGGACGAACACAACGACTTATCAAATCAGCAGGGTTGTGTTTAGAACTAACGTGCCTCCAACACTCTGTACCCGTCTTCTTGACTATTTTCGACACCCTGTTTGCGACAAAAGTCGTCCAAGTATTCGAAGGCTTCTGAAGCCAAGCCAGAACTATTGTCGAATCACTCCAAGTAAAAAATTTTGTGCTTTTGCCATCAAATTTCAAGTCTGCTTTGACAGTGCCGATCAAATCTGCTAAAAGAGAAGCACCACAGAGTTCAAGTCTAGGTAAAGAGATTTTCTTAAGAGGGGCGACTCTGGACTTCGCCAACAACAAATGCGACTGAACAGAGCCCTCTTCATACTGACGCGTCAGAGAATCCGTGAACCTCTAAAACGGCCGTCGGTTTAAACCCGACCCAGCGAGAAATGGTAATTCTGTCTATAGAATCATAGTCACCAAGAAACTGCCTCCATTTAAGCTCTCCTGCACCAATATTTTCGCAAGAATGACTATAGGCCCTAACCAGCCAGCTGGATCAAAAAGTTTAGCGATAATAGACAGAACCTATCGCTTCGTAAAATTCTCTTTTATAGGAATTGGAGACGTTGCGAAGTAAAATCTATCCTGTTTAGCATTCCACCTAATGCTAATTTCCAAAAAATTCTCGTTCAACAGGTGATCCGATGGTAAACCCTGCAGAATTCTATCATTCGAAGTCCATTTCTTCATAGAGAATCCTGCCGACGAAAGAGCAGCCAACAATTCATCACGTGCCCTTATTGCCAATGAAACCTCATGCGTCCCTGCTAAAGCGTCATTTATTTATTTATTTATTTATTTTTTATTTATTTATTTATTTATTTATTTATTTATTTATTTATTTATTTATTTATTTCATTTTGGTAACATCTACGTTAAATGTAAGTTATTTTGAAGTATAAAAATAAAAACATAGAGAAAAATAAAAATAAAATAATGCTATAAGATAATTTTAAACATATGTTATAAATATCATGATAGATAGAGTCATACAATGTAACAGTTATTAAACATTGGAAAGTTATTAAATAACAATTAATAAAAACAAAAAATAAAAAATTTATTAATGTGTGATTTAATTTTGAAGTAAAAATATTAAGAGTAATACTCAAAAACTCTTTTCTTAAAGTGTAACGCGTTGCTGGTTGCCCTAATAATTGGTTGGATAATATTCCAAAGACGAATTGCGTTAATGTAAAATTGCTAATTTGATATTAGCGTATGATGTCTTATTTGAATTATGGTATTATTTCTACTGTGTCGGCTGAAAGTGATTCGATTATACAGATGATGAGGCTCACGAGTGTTTATAATTTTGTGTAAAAAAATTAGAGTTCTAATCTTCATCAGGTCATCAAGCTGGACACCAAAAATTTTCTTTGCATAGGGGGTAATATGTTCATAGTTACCATAAAACTTAAGGCCAAAAACGTACCTTGTAATATTATTATACGTTATGTTTAGTCTCGATTTGCTATTTGCATCACAACTTGAAAAAATTTCACAGGCGTACATTAGAATAGGTATTAAATACGTTTTCGCGAGCAGCAATCTGATTTTAAAAGGGGTGCAATGTTGAGTTGGCCATAGAGTTCGTAGCATCGAGAAGGTTTTTCCACACGCGTTTGTAACATGACCCGACCAGGTTAATGTATTATTAAAAATTACTCCTAGATTTTTGGCTTTATTGACTATTTCTATTTTTTGGTTATTAATATAAATGTTGCGTATTTCGACAACTTTCTGCGTTCGCTTACGTAGTAAAATGCATTTTGTTTTTTTTGGATTTAGACTTAGGCCATTTACAGATGCCCAAAAAGAAACACGTTCTAAATCATCATTTAATTTTCGCGTACATTCTTCAAATTGCTCCTTTATACTGCTTATGTACAATTGAACATCGTCAGCATACATTCTAATATTGCAGTGCATCAGCTGGTCTGGCAAATCAGTTGCATAAATGGAAAAGAGAAGAGGTCCAAGAATGGAACCTTGCGGTACACCTCTAGAGATGGGAAGGAAATTTGAAGTTATTGATGAGTTGATTTCTACATACTGTACTCGACCATGAAGATATGAATAAATCAATTTGGAAGACGTTGGGGAAAAGTGCATGATCTTCTCCAGTTTTTGAATCAGAATAGTGTGATCAACTGTGTCAAAAGCCTTTGAGTGGTCTAATAAGACTAGCATTGCCATACAGCCATCATCTAGTTCTTTTCTAAGATCTTCAGCTACATCAGTAAGAGCTGTAATACAACTATGCTTGGCACGAAAACCGGATTGTTTACAAGTAAGAAGATTATTATCATTGATATAATTAGTTATTTGCTTATGTAGCAGTTTTTCAAATACCTTTGACAGGTACGGTAATATGGCAATTGGTCGATACTCGGAGGACGATTTTGGTATTGGAAGAACTTTTGCCTGTTTCCATCTGTAGGGGTAGGTGCTCGTCATGATTATTTTATTGAAAATGTGGGTTATCACCGGTAAGATATATGGAAGGAGCATTTTTAAAAAAGTGGGATGAATACCGTCAAAACCTGTTGCGTTAGATTTGGTGGATGAGCAGCTCATGAGTACATCATACTGACTAACACAATCGAAACTGAATTGATTTTCTGGTAGGAGTTCATCCTACAAGTTACTGTAGTAAGAGTGATTCGCCTGTTGCTCCGGTATATTAATAAAATTTTCATTGATGGCATTTGGATCTGAAATTGAGGTTTCTTCATTGGTTTTTGGTTTCCCTATTCCAATTTCTCTTATTGTTCTCCAAGTTTTACGTGTGTTGACTGAATTCGCAAACTTATCGGCGTAATATGTTGACTTAGCTTGTCTAATGGCTTTAGTTGCGGTCTTTCTGGCTGCTCGATAGCTGTTATTCAAGTCAACTGTTTTGTAGCGCTTCCAACGAGAGTATGCATAATCGCGATCTTCTATAAGACGTTTAGTCTGTGTAGCAAACCAAGGTTTTTGTTTGCTGCTTATTGTCTTTGTTTGTCATTCGGTGTTTAGCAGTTGAAGTGATCGGACGTGTATACGCATTGTGGTAAACATTAAATTGTGAAAAGTAAAGTAATAAAGACAGTGACTTAATATTTTGATTTGTTATTGTAAAGATAGTGACTTTGAATACAGTGAAGTGTTGTTGTTTGGGGTGCTCCGCTGAACAAAGTAAATTTGGTGTCTCACTTTCTCCGGCCAGAAGTGAGGTTAGACACGAACTACGAATATACGCTCTTGTGATTAATAGACGAACTATTAGTGTGTTTTGCCAGTCGGTTCGGTCAGTGTCTCGGCTACTACCGCTGTAGTTGGCTAGTAGGTGGCGCTTACTATCGTCGGTTTGATTTGTGTCGCGGCTACAACCGCTGTAGTACATTGGCCAATAGGTGGCGTTGTAGATACTGTTAAGTATACGCAAAAGTGCGAGTGTCCGTCCTTCTGTTTTCGGTTCGCAAAAGTCCGTCCTTCCGTCGGTTTGTCCGTTCTTCCGTCGGTTTGTCCGTCCTTCCGTTCGACGTTTTAATTCCACTGCACTGCTGGTACTAAGGTAAGGTAGCAAATTTTAAATTAAGTTGTCCGATGCCGCCTGCGCCCAGGAAGAGGGCCGTAAAGCCTAAAGGCGACGCCTCAGATATGGCGACGACCGATGGGTGCGGCACTTGTTTGCCCCCGGTGGGTGGTAGTTTGCTTCGCCACACTGAGAGAGAACTGTCCAGTACGGAGATGGATGAGGAGATTAAGAGGTTCAAGGCTGGGTCTCCGAAGAAGCCGGTGTCGCCGAGGTTCAAGCGTCCTGCTGGGGTTACTGCTGGTATCGCTGCTGGTGTTGCTGCTACTGTTGCTGCTGTTTCGGCCGAGGAGTCGGTGGACCTTGCTGCGGAAGTTGTAGGCAGCAATAAGGTGTCCGGAGCTGTCGCGAGGAAGGCGCGTGATCGGACCAGGGCCCGGCCAGTAGTACGTGGTGTGGTAGACAAGATGAAGGATGTTAGCTCGGCCATGATGGAGCTGGTTATGGTTGACGGTGTTGACGCGCAGTTGGCCAAGGCGGTGATGGAGCAGGTTGCAGGCTTCGAGGTGCTTCTTTTCGGCTTAATAGCTGAAAATGAGCGGCTGAAGGGGCGGTTGGAGGTCTACGAGGGCGGTAAGATGGTTGGAGTGCAGCCAGCGGCTCCGAGGGCTCCCATTAGGCCTCAGACGTTGGCTAGGCGAGGTGCAGCTGCTTTAGGTGTTGCTGACGGTGCTATGTCCGGTGTTGTGTCTGGTGGTGCTGCAGTGGTGCCCAAACCTGTGGAGACGTGGTCTGTGGTAGTGAAGGGGAAAAAGGGCGTCACTTCAAAGGAGGTTGTGGAAAAGGTTCAGAAGGAGGTCGGCCCCACCCTTGGGGTTCGTGTTCACGCATTACGGCCTATGCGCGATGGCGGAGCGGTCATTCGGACCCCGTCGGTAGCAGAAAGGGAGAGAGTGATGAAGAACGCTAAGTTCGGTGAGGTTGGGTTGGAGGTGTCGGTGAGAGACAAGCTCGGACCGAAGGTCGTCGTGCAGCGGGTTCATCCGGAAATCACTCCGGATGAATTTATGAACGAGCTGTACGAGAAGAACCTGAAGGAGAAGATGTCCGAGGAAGTCTTTAAAAGGAGCGTTCGCTTGGTGTCTAGCCCGTGGAAGGCAAATGGCGGCCCGGTTAACGTTGTCCTGGAGGGCAACGCTCGCGCTATGGAGCTGCTGACCGATGTCGGAAGATGCTACATCAACTGGTTTTCGTTTGCGGTGCGACATCACGATGCTGTTCCGTGCTGCTACAGGTGCCTAGGGTTCGACCATATGATTAGGGACTGTCGAATGCCTTACGAAGTTTGTCGCCTATGCGGTACCGCCGGCCATAAAGCCTCACGGTGCGAAAACGAGATTAGATGTCGGAATTGCGCGTTCAAGGGACTTCCGGCAGGGCATCTCATGATGTCCGCAGCCTGTCCCGTTTACAGCGCCATAGTCGCCAGAGCGAACGCACGCCATTAAAATGGAGGGAACAGATTTAAAAATCTTGCAGCTTAACTGTCAGCGGTCATACTCCGTGATCTGCGAGCTAGGTCAGGCGATGTGTAACCTGGGCGCGAGTTTTGCCCTAGTGCAGGAGCCGTATATTACGGATGGCTGCATTAGGGGTTTACCTGGGGGTATGCGCGCGTTTACAGACGACGGTGGTAGCGCCGCTATTGTTGTTAGGGATAGGGACGTGGACTGTACCGTCATTAGTAGGAGTGTTTGGGGAATCTGCGTTAGTGTAGAAGGGGGTTTTGGTAGAATGTTACTGACGAGCATCTACTGTAGGTTCGGAACGCCTCTTGAACCCTATTTGGGGTACATGGATTCGGTACTACTACTGGATAGTAGCTCACCTATAATCCTAGCTTTAGACGCAAACGCATGCTCTCCCATGTGGTTCTCCAAGATGGGCAGAAATGCTTCTGCTCATCCGAACTACATGCGAGGTGTTATGCTTAGTGAATGGCTGGTCACGAAGCGGCTCATTGTTCTCAATGAGCCTAGTGAGATGTACACCTTTGATGGTCCAGGAGGTTGTAGTGACATTGACGTGACGTTAGGTAATGGGAGGGTAGCTTCAGAGTTTGACATTAGTTGGAAGATTAGGGATGACTTTGGGGTGAGTGACCATAGCCTCATTGAGGTTGTGGTCTCTCATCATCGGGCTACGAACGGGACGGACATGCCACGAAGGTGGCGACTACATGACGTCAATTGGGACATCTACGCTGATGCCTTTAGGGGCACAGCGCTGGATGTGCCAATTGCAGAATTTAGGGCTTGGACAATAGACAGTCAAGTCGACCAGATAGATCAATGGATGTCCACAGTGAACGACACTCTTCTGGGTCGTTGTCGCCAGACTCGACACAGAGGACTTAAATGGTGGTCTCGTGAGCTGGATATGATGCGGAGGAATGTTCGACGCCTAAGGAAGCGATTCCAAAGGGGAAGGCGTTCCAATGCTGAAGATCTTGCTCAGCGTAAAATTGATTATCTGGCCGCCTTGAGGACGTACAAAGACGAGATTGTTCGTGTCAAGGAGGAGGATTGGAGGACTTTTGTGCAGGACAGCAGAAACGACCCTTGGGGTCAGGCCTATCGTATAGTCCGGGGTAGACGGAAACAGACGGACTTGACCGGTCTTTGTATAAGTGGAGTGACTTTACTGACGTGGAGACAGTGCACTAGCGCTTTACTTGAGGCACTTTTTCCAGGGGCTGAACCGGCTGTCCATCCTCTCTATGAGGCGGTGGATGGCCCTCCGCCACTGGAAAGACTAGAAGTGGATGCAAGCATGTGCCGAGTCAAGTGTAGAAAGTCTCCGGGTTTGGATGGTATGACTGGAGAGATGTGTAAAAGCATCTGGAAGGCCATACCGGAATACCTGGAGGCAATCTACAGGAGGTGCATTAGTGAGGGGTACTTCCCTGGGGCTTGGAAGCAAGCCAAAGTTGTGGTGCTCCTGAAGTCTCCTGATAGAGTGAGGAGCGATCCTCGCTCCTATCGGGGCATAAGCCTTCTCCCAGTACTTGGAAAAGTGCTGGAGAGGATTATGGTCAACAGACTGAAGGAATCCTACAATGAGGTTGCTTCTGAGTTTCAGTTCGGTTTTAAAGAAGGGAAATCCGTGGAGGATGCTTGGCATCATGTCCGTAATTGTGTGACTGACTGTCCGAACAAATATGTCCTTGGCATATTTGTTGACTTTAAAGGTGCGTTTGATTACCTCTCGTGGGATAGGGTACTGGACAGACTGCGGACAGTAGGTTGTAGAGAGCCTTCCTTGTGGAGAAGCTACTTTAGTGGTAGGAAAGTTTTTGCGGTAGGAGCCAACGATACTGTTTGCAGGGAGGTTGTTAGGGGCTGCCCGCAAGGGTCCATCTGCGGTCCATTTATATGGAACCTAATGATGGATCCCTTGTTAAGGTCTCTAAGGACAACCCACCAACTTTGTGCTTACGCGGATGACTTGCTCATCTTAATCGAAGGTCAGTCTCGAGCTGAACTGGAGAGAAAGGGTGAGGGGGCCATGCGTGTAATCAATGAGTGGGGGAACAGTGTTTGTGTCGAAGTATCTAGAGAAAAGACCGTTACCATGCTGCTTAAAGGCAGTTTATCGCAGGCTCGCCCACCTGTAGTTCGATCTGGCAATGCCAGCATTCGATACGTGACTCAGGTTAGGTATTTGGGCATAACCATGGGTGAAAGAATGAACTTTCTAGTTCATCTTTCCACACTAAAGGACAAATTGACGACAGTTGTAGGAGGAGTCAGACGCATCCTTAGGAATGACTGGGGTCTTAGCAGGAGAGATGTCCGTACCATATATAGTGATATGTTTGTTGCTTGTGCAACATTCGGCTCGTCTGTATGGTACGGCACCGCTCTGTCTGCTATGGGCAAGAAACGAATCTTGTCTTGTCAGAGAGTGGCAATGCTGGCTTGCATGCCAGTTTGTCACACAGTTTCGACAGATGCTCTTCAAGTTTTGTTAGGTGCACCTCCCCTTGACTTGGAGGTGGTACGTCGTGGTATTACTTTCAAGGTCAAGAAGGGACTGCCACTATCAGGGCATGATTGGATAACTTCGACTGAAATCGCTGATTTAGACTTGAGGCAGGTGAAACTCCTGCTGGACGAGCATCTTCTTGCAAGGTGGCGTTCACGTTGGACTGAGACGGATAAAGGCCGAACAACGTACGAGTTTATTAAGGACGTGACCTTCGTTAGAGACCGCCCGGACTTTGGCTTCGGCCTTAGCCTGGGCTTTTTACTGACTGGGCATGGCTCCTTGAATGCTTTTCTGCATAAGAGGGGCCTGTCCGATACGCCGGACTGTAGGTGTGGGGAAGGGCCGGAGGACGTCGTACATGTTTTGACCGGGTGTTCACTTTATAGTGATATTAGGAATTTGGATAGGATGGGGATTTTACGGACGTCGACAGGATGGGATTTGAGTAGGGCATTAGAGGACGGGCGGACTGTTAGAAATTTAGGTGAATACGCAAGGGGCGTATTCAATCGTAGGAGAACTGGACGTTTAGTATAGGTGGCCTCTGATGCGGGCATACGTGGTGGTGCTTAACTGCCAATGGGTGGTCGCTCCAGTAGTGCACATCGTCGTGCCTGGATCTCAGATATGTGTATGACTGTTGACGGGGGCTGATACATCGGTATCTGTCCCTCCACAACGGTGCACCGTCTTCAGCTCTCTCCCTGGTGTTTGCTGTTGTTGCTGCTACATGTTTCCTGCGCGTCGTTCTTGTTGTTTTATGTGTTACGTTCATTGTAGTCCTTTTGTGTGCTGCTGCTGAGGGGGCATATGCCGACTCAGAATGTGGCTGTTCATTGTTGTGTCCTTTGTGTTTTATGTCTTTTGTTTGTCGTCTAGGGCCACCAGTCCCGAACTGTTTGGAGTTCAACTGGTAGTAGTCTCGGCTACGAAGCCTGACCGGAGGCTTTATTCTGGTACCACGGGTGTCAGGAGCCCCTGGAATTTATTCCAGCCTGGCAGTGGTGCGGCCCCGTTTGGGAGCATCGTGGTGGCTGTGGTTTAGACCCAAATCGCGGGTAGAGCGCAAGCTCGATGTGGAGTTGCATTGCGACCGGGTGCCGTGACCCATAGATCGGTAGGAGTTTTAGATAGTACTCCGCTCCTCATCCAAGGGGGAGGTCATGCCCAAATGCATGCCTCAAATTGGTACTCGTACTGCGAGGGCGCCGGTGGACGCATAGTTTCCACCCGGTGTTAAGTGCACCGTGAGGTCAGGCCACCGCGGCAGGTACTCACGGAAATCTTGAGCACATCTGTCTTTGTTTGTATTGGCACAATTATGTTGTATAGATCTGAAACGTTATATTCCAAAAATGCTAATTGATCATGAACCGATAACATATTATATATACAGCTCCAGTCTATTTTGTTATATTCTTTCCTTAAAATATATTGGTTAGCGCGTTTGAAATTACGAAAATGTATTTCGTTAGTAGGAATTTGGAGTGGAAAGTTGTATGCCAAGAAAATAAGATCGTGTCTGGAAAAACACGATGCTGATAATTGATCATATAGTAGAATGTTTGATTCATTGGACACAAAAAACAGATCAATTAGTGTGCTAGTGGTTGATGAGAAATGAGTAGGAGTATTTATATTCGTTGGGTTAAGACCAAAAGATTTCATATTTATGATTAAACTTGTGTCAGCTAGTAAATTTTAATTAAAATCTCCTGCAATTACTACATCATTATAAAGTGGAGTTATATCTTCGAATATTTTGTAAAAGTTAGTAAGATCAATTCTATTATTGGGCTGATACACACTACCAATCAGTAACTTTCTTCCGTCACTACATGCTTCAAGAAAAATGTATTCAACTTTATCGTTGGAGTTTTCACCACTTCTGGTTCTAACTTTACAAGCCAGTCCACGTTTGACATAGATCGCCACGCCGCCATATCCATCTTCTCTGTCATTTCTATATAATTTATAGCCTTTCATAGAGACCACAGCATCTGTTATCGAATCACAAAACCATGTTTCGAAACACATATGATATTTAAGTCAGAATTTTCAAAGATATATCTGAATTCTTCAATTTTACTAAAAAGACTTTGAGCATTTATATGGCATATTTTAAGTTCTTTACTCTGTTTTCCAAGAATTTTAACCATGGAGGCAGTAACGTCCTTGGAATGTAATCTATTAACACCTATTGAGGTCATATATTAGATAAAAGAAAATAAATACCCTAACGGCAACGACAGCATTAACAGTAAAAATTATTGGTTTTATTACATATAAGAAAATAATTGTGATAAATTTATTTATATTGACATTTAAGAAGGTACTAATAAAAAGTTCATTAATATAAATAATTAAGACTTAAGCCAGAAGATGAGCGACTGGAGGCATTAAAAACCACCCTCACCTTAGTGGACGAACTTTCTGGCTTGACAACTGCATGATGTGGCAAATAAAAAGTTTTTGACAAGTCCGAATCATCATGCTCAACCTGAACCATATGACCTAAAACCTCATATTCAGAAAGAACGCCATCATACACCGCCTTCAGCTCCGGCCTCTTTAGTAGCGATACCTCATTCCGTAAAAACTGCCGCTGAGATTTTTCGCGAGAAACCCCTAAACCCCTATCAACCAAATACTGAGGCTTAAAAGGCAAAGAAACGATATAACGCCCATCCGAAGTTCGCTTGGTCGTCTTCATATAATGGTCCTCGCGGTAATCCTCTTCCGGAGTCGATTTTGAAGCCACTGGCGGTTCCTCCAGTACCCAGAACTTCTCCAACTGTTTACCTAAACTTATTTCAGTAAAAAACGAAACACATGTGGAAAAAGCTCCCTGTCTTGCCTCTACGAGTGGACCGGTCAAAATCCATCCAAAAACGGTTTCTTGAGCCATTAAATTGCCCAGGACGTTTCTTTTGACCTCATCCAACATGATCTTGGGACAAACGTCCCCACCGATCAAAAGGTCAACCTGACTGCTCTTCGAAAAATCAGGGTCAGCCAGATGCATCCCTAACAACGATGACGTACGAGAAACATCAACTGACTCGCTAGGCAAGTTTCCAGTCAATTTAGGCAGCACCAAACAGTCCACCTCGAGACTGAATCGGTTATCGTAGGACGAACCCATCACGAGAGAACATTGCCGTTGCACAGATCCAGCCAACGCGTTATTAAGACCCGAAATTTGAGCACTAATTTTTCTATAGGGTAAATTTATTTTTCTCTGTAACTTTTCCGAAATGAAAGCTGCTTGCGAACCCGAATCAATTAACGCCCTAGCTGAAAAACATCACCTCGATATACTATATTTACAATAGCCGTGCCCAGAAGAATGTGCCTAGAGGTGACAGCAAAAAACAATTTTGAACGGTTGTGTTATGCACCGCTGCTTGACTAGTACCCGGCCGATCAGAAATATTATCATTGGGAGAAGATCCAATAACGTCCCTATGCAACAACGAATGATGTTTAAGCTTGCAAGTTGAACAGCTATAATTGCTTTGACATGAACTCAATTTGTGGCCATCGGTCAAGCAATTTACACAAAGGTTGCGTCTTTTAACCACCAGAAATCTCTCATTCGGTGTCAATGCTAAAAAATTAGGGCAAGTACGTAGTAAATGGTCCCTTGAGCAGGATGGGCATGATTTCCTCACAATGTTTGCCTGATAAGCTCTGACCTTTTTCTTCAAAAATGAATTATTCCCCGAATGGGAATTATTCCCTGGTAGAGAATTGTCACCCAAATGAGATTCATTACCAAAATCAGACTTCCCCATACAATTAATTTGTTTGGAACGAATATCTGAAACAGTTTCCAATGATTGAAAACGAGAAGTCAGGAAAGCATCCAAATTTTTCCATTTAGGAACCTCAGTTTTGATGCTGACTGTCTGTTCCCACAAAGACAAAGTAAGTTCAGGCAACTTGGTAGAGCAAAGGTAAACTAAAATTGGATCCCAATTGAGATGTCAATCTCATGTAAATGAAATGTTGAAATGCAATTATTAATATCCCGTTGCAACCGTTTTATTCCATCCGCAGACTCTGATTTGACAGCCACCAGGTTAAATAGGACTCTGAGTTGGCTATTGACCAAAATGCGCTTATTCTCGTACCTATCCTTTAAATTGGCCCAAGCACATTCAAAACTCTGATTAGTGAGGGGAGATTTCTTTACAATCTCCAAAGCTTCATCTCGCGTATTTTGGCGAAGGTAAAATAACTTTTCAACTGAAGTTAAAGCGGTACCGTTTATATAAACCGCAGTGAACATGTCACGAAATGAAGGCCACGACTGGTAATCACCATGGAATACCTCAGTAGTACAAGGCGGAAGCTTCATATGATGGCTAGGCATCTGACTTTCGACATAAGTTGGAGCCCCTGCTGAATTTGTCCCACCATGAGTAGAGGAAAGTATTGGCCTAGTTTCAAAACTTTGCGAAAGCTCACCCATTTGCGCAGCGCACGATATGTAGGCTAATCTACATTCTTTAAATAATTGTCTCGCTGAATCACTATCTTCCTCAGAGTCTTTTGTATTACCAGCGGTAACAAAATCTTCATAAGAGAGTCTTACTTTCTACCAAAGAGTTTTAAATTCTTCTTTCTGAAGGTCGATAGTAAACGACGTGAGGCTCTGCTGTGGCATATCATTATACTCATTCTCAAATTCGAGAAACAGAGTAGCCATTTTTTCAAAATTAGTTAATTTATCGGACTTTGCCATCCTTTCAACGACAAATTGATTTAAAAAGTTTAAAAATAATCCGAAAAAACTGAAATCTATGAAATACAGCAAATTTTATAAAACTGAATTTTTTTTAATTATAAAAACCTTTTCGCTAATAAAGTTGACCGAAAATTAACTTAAATCACGATGAAATAAAAACTGATTCTCAAAATATTTTCCCAACAACAAAAAAATATCTCAATCACTTTAGCTTCATTAAGTTTAAAAGAGAAACACAAATCATCCGATAAAAATAATCGAATTTATTTTACATTATTTACTTTCAAATTGACTTTGGGGATAAAGAAAAAAATATCTTGTTAGCTCTTGTTTTATTTTCAAAAAATTTTTGGAAGATTTAATACCTTTAAGTGCCTGAGCTGTAAACGCACAAAGTTTAGTTTATCGAACGAAAAAAGTCGTTTAAAGAATTGGAATTGTTGGTAATTTATTAGAAAGATTAAACACAAATACTAAATTGAAATAATTACTTTGATGCTCTGAATTACCAATTACTGTTTAATTCCGCTGCAAGAACACTGAACTAAAAATTTTAATAATTAAAAAATTTACTACTCAAAAATATGAAACCACACCTTTACAGCTCTGCACTATTTATTTTAAATTTTAAAATAATCCTTTCAAAACACAAGCTCAATGCATAGACCATAAGCAAATAAAATTTTCATTTATTAACAAATCATATACTATCATGCATATCACCACGTACCTAGTTATATTGCCACCTGCTGCAACCAGAAAAACGCACACATTCGTTGGCCACTGCAAAAAATTCTCTTGTGGTGGTTGTTGGGAGAATGCACACAGTGTATGTTTGTTTTTTTTTTTTTCTTTAACACAGAACGTACGTTCCTGTTTTCGTATATATATATACCTATATTTTTTTTAATCGTTCGCACAAACACAAATTGTATTAAAAAAAACACAGCATTAAAATTAAATTGAACTAATGCACTTAAGAAAAACAAAATCAAGCGGCGAATTCACTTGACAGATGGTTGTATGTACACAATACCGTGTTGATAAGAGCAAACATAGAGTGTGTTTAAGCACAAATTCTTTTATTTTGCTTATTAATTTAGTTTGCCCTTTTGCAAACCCCCACCCTCCTTAAGGGTTAATTACTAGTTAGAATCTAAGTTTTACTCCTTTTTGTAAACATCTTTGTAGGGAGTATTTACATAGATTCTAGCGAGTAAACCGTTAACGGTATCTAAAAACATTGCTTGTTGCCTCTTTCTATCCTAGTTAGATGTAACTATTTTTTTAATCTTCGTTTGAACGTTTTAACGAACACATTGTTCACACGGATCCCCAACGTACATAATACAGTCCATTTATCTCTACAGGTAATTTATTTTTTTAAATAAAATATTGAGAATTTTCTCATTAATAATAAAACATTAAAAAATCTTGTTTATTTTTTATTTGCATCGGACCCCGCATTTACGGCGAACATTTGGTCATCCGAACCGGATCTTTTTTTCGAGCTTTAAAATTGGAATTAAAGATTTCATTTAATTTGCAGAAATTCAGCCATCTTGCTGCATCACAACACACTCCTCACACACACATCAGCTTTAATTTTTTTAAATCTTCAATTTTAAAAGGTGCGTACATTATTTTTTAAATAGTGCAAGTGCTAATAAAAAATCGTGTATATAAAATTAAAAGAAAAAGTGAAAATACATTTTTTTTTATTAAGATTAATTGTTGCCTATAATAAAAAAGTATTTGTTCCTTAATACTTTTTTATATTATTGTGATTGATCGCGTTACAACCCTTCGTCGTAATATTTTTTTAAACAGTACCTTTGTTTTGACACTTTGTCATTACACTTCTTTTGGGTACTCTTTTTTTACAACAGTGCGTTTTGTTTACGTGGACGGACAAATTAAATTTTTTTTCGTGTTAAATTTCTTTAAAAAATTTTTGTTCGTTTAATAAATAATATACGGACTTAAAAGTGTTTAATTATTTTTTAATAATAAATTTTAAAATCGGTTCCTTTATTTATTTGCAAAGTGCCGTCGGGTTTGCGATTATTGATCTTGTGTTTTTACATACATATATTGGTTTATTTTATAAAACTAACCCTTAATACAGTTGACAGCTATATATACATACGTGCATATATATTATCGAAGTGTTTTTTATTTTCTTTTGTGTTTTATTCGCGTATACGATTTTTTTATATTTGAATATTTTACAAGCTGTGTTTGTTTACAACTTACACTAGCTTCATATCGACCTGCATACGTACCGTGTTGTTGTTGTTTTTTTCATTTACATCATATTGTCACCCTACTGTCCGGTATAGTCGCGACATATTTAGCTTGTGTTTTTTTTATTGAGATTTATTTTTTGTATTCTCAATTGGCATTTTTTAATAAAATTAATTTATAAATTCAAAATTTTAGTGCATTTATCGTGTTTTTTCGGAAATTTTCGTTTTTATTAATTTTTTTTGAATAAAATTTTGACAAAATGCCTGAAACAGCCCTTGATGTTTTTATTAGAGATTCTGATGCTCTTATAAAATACGAAGCTAAATTTAACGACATTCGTGAGGAACTTCATTCGAGGTTTAATTTAGAAATACGCGGTAAGGAAATTAACTTGTTATGGGAACAAGCTAAATCTTCATACCGTACTTGTCTTAGTTATCTCGAAAATTCTGAAGACGCGGAACCCGAAGATGTTGACGCTGCTGAGTCAAAATACGAGACAACATTTAACGCGTACGTTAATTGTTTAGCAATGATCAACGAGAAATTACACAATTTCGAAACCAAGGCAAAATCGAAGGATCAGTCTTCGCCTGTAGACTTAAATTCTTCTGATAACTTCTGCCATAATTTGACTCTGCCGCCGTGCGATACAGACGTTTTCGAGGGTGACTATCTTTCTTGGCCCACTTTTAGGGATATTTTTACCGCGGTATACATAAATAATTCTCGCTTAAGCAATATTGAGCGTTTGTGCCATTTGGTTCGAAAAACGAGTGGTGAGGCGCGTGAAATTGTTTCAAAATGTCCACTTACTAATGCTGGCTTTGATATAGCTTGGCGAAATTTGAGAGAAGCGTACGATAATCCTCGTATGTTGGTTAACAACCAACTCAAAACGCTTTTCAGTCTTCCCTTTTATGATAAGGAGACTAGTGCGAATTTAAAAGCTTTACAACGCGGTATAAACGGTTGCCTTACAGCCATGTCTACTTATGACATTTCTACTCAAAGCTGGGATCCAATATTAGTTTTTATGTGCATTCAGCGGTTACCTGTAAATACTGTAAATATTTGGGAACAGAGTGTAAAAGACAAATCGGCCTTGTCTCTCTGGAAAGATTTGGACCACTTTCTGACGGAAAGGACCCAAACTTTAGATTGTCTTCGTGATTTAAGAAGTTCAGAACCTGCCAAAAAGGCTTCTGAACATAAAATAAAAGCGCATCATTCTAATGCTGCTTCCTCTTCAAATGCCTCTTGCATTTTATGTAAAAATCAAGTCCACTTTTTACGATCTTGTCATCGTTTTAAAAGTTTATCGATTGCGGACAGATATTCTACCCTTAAAAAGTTTCATTGTTGTGTCAATTGTCTTTCAAGAACACATGAAGCTAAAAATTGTAATAGCAGTTATAATTGTTCCATCTGCAATAAGCGTCATCATACGATGCTGCATCGGGAGTTGCCGAAATCTGATAGTTTAGTTAGGGAAACTCATAATTCTAATTCGGGTGCGAGTCCGGTTATAGCCTCTCGACTTACCAACTCCATACCCATGAATTCTTTCCCCTCTTCGTCAAATAGCAACAATGCCACAGCTCCTTTAAATCGACAGGTATTTCATACCTCACAAGATAGGACTGTGCTTTTGGGGACAGCAATGGTGAATATTATTCACCAGGGTACGACGTATCCAGCCCGGGCCCTTATTGACCCGGCTTCTGAAGCTTCGTTCATTTGTGAACGATTGCAAAATCGCTTGAAACTTTCGACGCATTCTACGAATGCTCAAATTTCAGGTGTTAATCAAGCTGTCTCTGCTACCTCTAGAAAACTTTGTTCTCTTCAAATTGGCTCTCCTATTGATTCATCCATTGTAGTGGAAACTAATGCTCTTGTTTTATCTAAAATATCGGGCAATTTGCCTTCATTTGTACTTCCTTCTCATCTTAGGAACAATTTGCCCAACCTTCGGTTAGCAGATAAAAACTTTTTCGATAGCAGACCTGTCGATCTTTTGCTTGGCGCTGATCTTTACCCTAAAATACTTTTAGGTGAAATTCGTCGAGATATTTTGGGCTCCTTATTAGCTCAAAATACTATTTTCGGTTGGATTATTACTGGTCCAATTTGTCATTCCCAAGTTCAAGTCTATTCAACTAAAGTTGATTTTTCTGAAGAAGATTGCCTGAATAGAAATCTTCTCAGATTTTGGGAACTTGAGGAAAATCCGAAAAGGAAAATTTTTTCAACTTTCGATAAAATTTGTGAAGAAAATTATAGGAAGACTACACGTCGAGCTTCTGATGGTCGATACATTGTGACCCTTCCATTCAAACCTGAATTTCCTCAACACTTAAATCTAGGTTTATCTCGACCAAGTGTTCTCAAACAATATCATCGCACAGAATCCACTCTTTTACGAAGACCTGAGATTAAGAAATTGTATGATAGCGTCGTTAGTGAATATTTGGAGCTAGACCATATGAAACTTGTTTCTTCTCCTTCATCGGCAACAACTTTTGCTTGTTACTTGCCACATCATCCAGTCGTTAAACCTGAACGAAAGACCACAAAGTTAAGAGTCGTTTTCAATGCCTCTAATAAAACTTCGAACGGGAATAGTCTTAACGACTGTCTCTATGTTGGGCCTACTTTACAGTCTGACTTAGTCCTATTAATTTTAAGGTGGCGACTTTTTAAATTTGTTTTTAATTGTGACATTACACAAATGTACCGACAAATTAGAGTTGATGCAGCTCATACTCCATTTCAACGTATCTTATTTCGAGATTCTCCGACGGAGGACGTTAAGGACTATGAGTTGCAAACAGTGACTTTTGGCGTTAACTGCGCTCCTTATCTTGCCATTCGGACATTGTTACAATTAGCAGACGATTCTGAAGCTGAGTACCCTTTAGCATCACACATTTTACGGAAGTGTATGTACGTTGACGACGTTTTGACAGGGACTCACGACATTTCAACTGCTTTGATCGCTCGTGGTCAACTTATTGCAGCTTTGTCTTCTGCTAAATTTGAACTACGAAAATGGACATCTAACGAACGAACAATTTTGGACAGATTTCCTTCTGAACATTTAGTTGATGCTAAGGTTTTGACCTTTGTGGAATCAAGTAGCTCTAAAACTTTGGGTATTCAATGGAACGCTCAACTGGACTCTTTTTACTTTAGTGTAAATCCTATTGCACATAAATCGAGTCACACTAAAAGAGAAGTTTTATCTACGATTGCAAAGTTATTTGACCCTGTGGGTTGGCTAGGTCCAGTTGTTGTAATCGCGAAAATGATTATGCAGAAGGTCTGGTTAGATAACATTAATTGGGATGATTCTCTACCACTTTCAACGGAAAACGAGTGGCAAAAGTTCGTTACTTCATATCATGAAGTCAACAATATACGAATTCCACGCTGGGTTCATTACACCCCTGATTCGTCCGTCGAACTTCACGTCTTTTCTGATGCCTCGGAAAAGGCATACGCGGGGGTAATTTATATCCGCATCGAAACCCCCAAAGGCGATATATATACCCACTTGTTGTCTTGCAAAACTAAAGTGGCACCTGTAAAATCAATTTCGATTCCGCGACTTGAACTTTGCGGAGCAGTTTTGGCTTCAGAACTTTTGAAGACAATACTGAGCGAAATCGATATACGACTTAACCAAGTTTATTGTTGGACTGACTCTACGATCGTCCTTGCTTGGTTAAAAAAGGATGCTTGTTCTTGGACCACATTTGTTGCAAACAGGGTGTGCAGAATTCAGGAAAATGTCGGTCAGCATAATTGGTATCACGTAAGATCTGAGGATAATCCTGCCGATTTGGGCAGTCGTGGTATTTCTCCGTCGGAGCTGGCAGATAATGAACTATGGTGGCATGGACCAAAATGGCTACGCCAAGAAAAAACGCAATGTAATATCTCTGATATTTCTCGTCTTGACACTGATATTGAGTGCCATAAAGTTAAAACTCATGCCTCGTTCTTTACGAACACGCAAGGAGATGACGGTTTTATCGACATTCTTGATAATTATTCGCACCTTGGTAAAGCGCTTCGCGTCATTTCTTATATTTTGATATTTTTCTATAATTGTCATCCTTCCCATAAATCAAACCGTGAGTTGTATGAAGACACTATTCTTTCTAGTATCGAGATGAAAAGGACTAAATTACGTTTAGCCATGATCTCTCAAAAGTGTCATTTTGCAGATGAATATAAATGTCTTTTGGAGAGGAAACCTTTAAATTCAAAAAGTTTTTTGATTCCTTTGAATCCATTTCTGGACAAAGATGGTGTGATGAGACTAAATGGTCGTTTAGTTAAATCCCCATCTCTTTCTTATAGTGAACAGCATCCAATTATTTTACCTTATTCGAGTAGATTTACGCTACTTTTAACGGAGTTTGTTCATTTGATTTCCATTCACGGTGGAAATCAGCTCATGTTGCGAATACTTCGTATTGAATATTGGGTCCCTCGCTTAAAATCTAAAATTCGTGGAGTCATCGGTCGCTGCAAACGTTGTATTCTTGAAAGAAAACGTTCTTGTAGTCAAATTATGGCCGCTCTACCGCCTGAGAGGACTTTACTTGATAGACCGTTTACTACAACTGGTGTTGATTTCGCAGGTCCTTTCGATATTAAAAGTTTCACTGGTAGGGCTTGTAAGATAACAAAAGGTTATGTTTGTGTTTTTGTATGCTTTTCTACAAAAGCTATACATCTGGAGGCCACTTCTGATTTGTCTACGGCTACCTTCTTAGCAGCATTTCAGAGATTTATCTCACGCCGAGGTTGTCCAATCACAATATTTTCGGATAACGGTACAAACTTTGTAGGCGCGTCTCGTGAATTGGAGAAAGACTTTAAAACTTTTCTTAAAGATAGTCAGACCGCTACGTGTTCTACGTATGCAATTCAGGGTCTCACTTGGCGTTTTATCCCCGCAGGTGCTCCTCATATGGGTGGCCTATGGGAAGCCGGTGTAAAGAGCTTCAAACTTCATTTTCGAAAAGAAGCTCAATCTTTTAAATTTACATTTGAGGAATTCGCGACTCTGCTTGCGAGAATAGAAGCGTGCCTTAATTCGCGCCCTATTTGTCCTATGACAGAAAACCCTCAAGACCCGGTTGCTCTAACACCTGGTCATTTTTTAATTGGCACTCCAATTCTTGCTCCTCCTGAGCCTGAAATTAGTGAAATGCCTATAAGTTTAGTTAATCGATTTAGAAGAATGAAAGCTATTTCTCAACATTTTTGCCGACGGTGGAAAGAGGAATACTTAATTAATTTACATAAAAGATACAAATGGCAAAATCCGGCACGTGAAATTCAGGTTAATGATTTAGTTGTTATACGGCACGAACAATTACCTCCAACTTCGTGGAGATTAGGTCGCGTCGTTAAAACCTACCCGGGTAGTGACGGTCATGTGAGGGTCGTTGATATACGCACTGTGAATGGGGTTGTACGACGACATATCGCAAAACTGGTCATTTTGACTAATCTAATCAATTAAATCTTACTTTATTATTTTCACTAATATATGTTGTTTCCTAGCACTATGGACGCATTACCCACCTTCTTTGATGATGCTCTCTTAGATGACTACGAGGAAGCAATGTAAATTGTGGAACCGGTTTCTGCCGCAACCCCTTTGGCTGCACCCGTTGCTGATAAGGAGGATACACCGGCTCCTGTTGGTGTACCGCCTCCGTCTGCTGATACTCCAGCACCAGTAATGCCGTCGACTTCCGAACCTTTATCGGAAACCAAAGGAACCTCGAGCTCGAATGGTAATCCCGAAATCGCAAATCGCCATTGTAGGGTATGTAGTGGTAAACATCCATTAAGGGCGTGCAATAAATTTTTAAAATTGAGCCATGAGCGGAAGCTGCGAATGGTGATCCTTCACCGCTATTGTTCGCGCTGCTTAGCGCATTCGCACTCCGCAAAATATTGCAAAAGCACGTTTAAATGCGGTCAATGTAAAGGCGATCATAACACCCTTTTACATTCCGATCGTTCTATGCAGTCTGGTTCGAAAAAGAAACCATTACCTCGCACTCCAGCTTCTTCTTCTAAGAAGCCTCCGTCTGGCCCGCTCGTACCACAGTCTACCACTTACCGTCCGTCGTCCTCCGTTTCAAAGACTTGCCCCTTACCCGTTCGCCACATTGTCAATTTTTCCCCCACTTTGGTGATCAAATTAATATTACCGACTAATTCCATTCCGGTACGAGCAGCTTTAGATCCATGTTGTAGCATTAGCTATATTTGCGAATCTTTGGTCCATCAACTTCGGCTGCCCGTATCTAAAATGGACAACATTGGATATTGTCGACTGACGGTCGGCTCTTCGTTTGATCCCACACAAAGGATATCGCTCACGGCTAAAGTTACAAAGATGCGTGGTGTTAAAACTCCTGCCGAGTCTGTTCCAGATGCAATACGGGAACATTTTGCTGGGTTCCAGTTGGCGGACCCACGTTTCAATATATCTGGTCGCGTAGTTTTGGTCTTAGGACCAGAAGTTAAACCACAAATCTTAAAGGGAAAAATATATTCGAGCCCGGGTCTTCCAATGGCACAATATACCATATTTGGTTGGGTCATTTCTGGCCAATCGCCTCTTTAGAGGACAGGTCCCCTTGGACCTATGATCCCCTTGGATCAACGACCCCCTTGGGTCAACGCGGTCCCTTGACCGCTTGACGAAAATCCAGTTTATACTGGTCTGATCCCTTGATCAGCTGATCCCTTGATCAAAGAACCCAGTCCACACTGGTTTGGTCCCTTGACCATTAGTTTTAAGTGTTTTTTGAAAAAATTTAAAAAAAAAAAAAAAATATATATATATATACATGAAATATTTAAAATTATGAAAAAATATTTATTATACTTTTACCTTTCCTTGTTTTTGTAACCTCTCTCTTTTACCTAGCTAAGACTTTGTTGCAACCTCCTCTAGTGTTGCAAGGTGGCCGGCAATGTTTAAGCACAAATTCTTTTATTTTGCTTATTAATTTAGTTTGCCCTTTTGCAAACCCCCACCCTCCTTAAGGGTTAATTACTAGTTAGAATCTAAGTTTTACTCCTTTTTGTAAACATCTTTGTAGGGAGTATTTACATAGATTCTAGCGAGTAAACCGTTAACGGTATCTAAAAACATTGCTTGTTGCCTCTTTCTATCCTAGTTAGATGTAACTATTTTTTTAATCTTCGTTTGAACGTTTTAACGAACACATTGTTCACACGGATCCCCAACGTACATAATACAGTCCATTTATCTCTACAGGTAATTTATTTTTTTAAATAAAATATTGAGAATTTTCTCATTAATAATAAAACATTAAAAAATCTTGTTTATTTTTTATTTGCATCGGACCCCGCATTTACGGCGAACAGAGTGGCTTATATTAATTACTACTTTCGTTTATATTAAGTAGTATATTTTAACTACTTTTTTGACCTCTTAATTATCCAATAAATTTTAAAGTGTTTTCTTTAAAAATCTAATTGGAAATTATTTGAGATGTTATGAAAAAATTAAAAGGCACTTTACCTTAAATTCCTTTATGTATATTTAAATAGCTTGATGTTCCACTCACTAAGATCCGGTTCGAAGGACCAATAAAAAATCCTTTCCAGGTCCAAAGGTTGTGGAATCCAAGAAATCAAGCTAAAGCACCAAAAGATTAACAAAATAAAACACCAAGTTTTTAAGGTTTTTTCCAACAATAGCGTACAATAAATTCAAGTACTTATCTTTATTGTTCACAAAGATGGCGGGGTATATAAAATTTACACTTCAAAAATCACAAGTAAAAAAATGATCTTCGTCCTTCCAAAGTTCGACAACGAATAAGGAAAAACGATTACAAGTACGCGGTTGGAAAACTAAAGCTTTATAACAAATATACAAGAAAATGTCAAAGAAAATGAAAAGCTTAAATATTAACAGCGCACTCTGTACGTGACCATTGATTTACAAAAGACATCATCTAAGTACAGTGGAACCTCTTTAGCTCTCACGTAAACAGAGGCCAATCGGCTACAAACAGCTACCCAAACTAAACAAAGGCCATCAGAAACTAAAAATAATGGCGCTCAATCAATGTCTCTGCAACATGCGGCCGATGATCATCAAGGCCTGATTCGGAAGGCAAAAATTCGAATGACAGCATTAGAACGATTATTAAGTGGCTTAAATTTTACTGAAGAAGATCAACCCCATCAATATTATGAACTAAGAACTAATACTATTCACAAGCTGTGGGACCAAATTCAAATTTTTTGCAATGATATTTGTGAAAAAATTTAAGATCCAGCAAAGGCCGGTTTTAATATGGATGAATTCTATCCACTGAATGAGACAGTTCAGAATGGGTTAGCCAATCTGTCAGTAGCAGCTGCCACAATAAAGAACAAAAATACTGCCCTCAGTGTAACCCAGCTAACATAATTGGCACAAAACTCGTTACCATTACCAAAGGTAACAATTCCAAAATTTTATGGAAATTACTTGAAATGGAGCCAATTCCATGACTTGTTTTCTGAGATGATAGAAAAACAACAGATTCCAGCAGTAAAAAAATGTGGTACTTAAAAACCAATTTAACGGGAGAAGCAGAACAACTAATCAGCCAATTCACGTTGTCAGATCAGAACTATAATGCTGCCTGGAGAACGCTACAGGAACGTTACAACAACAAAAGACCCCTGGTAGCTAATTTGGCGGACAGAATAATCAGCCAACCAGCAGTGACTTCATCTGCACCATCCATAAAATCTCTACATGACACCACTAAGGAGTGCTTGCTGGCATTGAATAATTTTGGAATTGTAACACCGTCTTGGGATGCAATTATAATACAAATATTGATCAAAAAACTCGTGAGACAGACTCATGTCAGGTACATGCAGTCGTTAACTAACCCAAAGGATGTACCAGTCATACCTGAATTATTATCGTTCCTGGAATTGCAATTTCAATCTATGGAAGCAATGGCTTCGAAAGAAAAGCCAACATATAAGGCTGTCTTAATAGTAATAACGTCCCATGAAAACAATATTAACGCATGCAAGTTGTGCAAGAACAGTGGCCATAAGTTATATAACTGCAACAAATTTCTACAACTGTCAGCAGCAGAGCGACTACGCTGGATACAACAACAGAACCTATGTGTCAACTGCTTCTGAAGTAATCACGCTGCGAAAACCTGCAATGCAAGTAGCTGCAGAAAATGTACGAAAAAACACAACACATTACTTCACTTAGAAAAAGTTGACAATAATCAAAGAAGAAACATATCATCAAATACAAATTCAAGATCAAGAATGTCACATACAACTACAGAAGTAAAGGCGGCTGTCCCAAACATTGTAGCAGTCACATCAGCAGCAAGAAACGTCGGTGCGGCCCGCCAGGGCTATGTACTATTAGCAACAGCAAAAGTCATAATTACAGCTCCAGTTGGTGCCTCAGGGGAATCCAGAGCAGTATTAGATTCTGGATCTCAAGTGAATCTTGTCTCCAATCGACTTTGCCAAAAATTGTCCACTTTCCCTTCAAGAGCTTCATTATGCATAGACGGTGTTGGCAACATCCAAAAAAGGTCAAATTATCGCATTAATGTCGAAATGAAATCCAGAGATCACAGTTTCTCCACAACGTTGGAAGCACATATACTCCCAAATATCATTCCGCCTCAGCCGCATCAACACATCGATATATCTACATGGGAAATTCCGAAACACATCCAGTTAGCAAATCCCCATTTCAATCACCAGGGAAAAATAGATATTTTACTCGGTGCAGAATTTTATTACAAATTAACTGAAGCGGGAACAATAAAACTTTGCGAATGTCTTCCAACACTTCAGAACACTTCACTTGGCTGTATTTTAGGTGGTGCAATCGGACAAAACTCAACTCCCAATCAGCTATCTGCTCTCACATGTGCAGTATTTGACAACAAACCATCGTTAGAAGAAACTATCGAAAACTCTGGAAACTGGACGAAATCGAACCCAGCATCAAAAATCTTTCGCCACCAGAAAAGCAATGTGAGTCGCATTTTGCTCAAAATGTACATACCAACGATTATGGCCGTTTGCTAGTTAGCCTGCCGTTTCGGGATAATCCAGCAGCATTAGGAGACTCACACGAAACTGCTTATAATAGATTCGTGGCGTTAGAACGACGATTATTAAAAAATGAAGAGGTACGAAGTCAATATATTCAATTTATGCAAGAATATGAGAAATTGGGACACTTGCAGAAGATTAACATTGATACAGTATTGAGTCCTAAATATTATATCACTGTGTCCTCAAACCTGACAGCACCACGACGAAACTGAGAGTAGTATTCGACACATCGGCAAAAATATCGACAGGTCACTCCTTGAACGACTTAATGTTCACCGGCCCAATCGTCCAAAGTGAACTGTATTCAGTTCTGCTCCGTTTTCGTTTGCCCAAATTTGTATTCACCACAGATATTGAAAAGATGTATCGACAAATACTAATTCATCCAGAAGATCAGCAGTATCAACTAATCATATTGAGAGAAGACCCAAAGTCGCCTATAAAATACTATAAGCTCAAAACAGTTACATACGGGACACGATCAGCACCTTATCTGGCCACAAAATGCTTACAAAAAATCGCTGATGAAAATAGTGAACGGTACCCACTCGGCTCTCAGATGCTAAAAGACAACTTTTATGTGGATGATGGGCTAGGAGATTCGGATAATCTTAATATAGCAGTTCAAACTCAAAAGGAACTCATAGAAATCCTAAAGAAACATGGCTTCAATTTCAAAAAATGGTGTGCCAATCATCCGAAATTACTTGGCAATATCCCAGTCGGAAATCAAGAAGTAAATTTAGACTTTGACGACCAGAATGTCAATACCATAAAAACATTGGGATTATATTGGCAACCGGAAACTGATCACGTGTGCGTCAGGGCAAACTTAAAACCAATGCAACTCATGTCAAAGCGTACAGCCACCTACGATCTAGCGAGGTTATTCGACCCTATTGGTTTACTAGCACCTGTGGTTGTCAAGGCAAAGATATTCATTCAAAAATTATGGGAATTAAAATTGGATTGGGATGAGACACTTCCTGCGGATCTTTATTCCACTTGGAACACCTTTAGGAATGACTTGGACAGTCTGAATAATATGAAAATTCCACGACACATCTTCAAAGGGGAAATTCCAGCTAACACTCAACTTCACATATTTGCAGATGCATATGAAAAGGCCTTTGGTGCAGTTGCATACATCCGTTCCAGGCTTAGAGATGGACGAATCATCGTACAATTATTGTGCGCAAAAACTCGGGTCGCTCCATTAAAACGACAGACGTTGCCTCGTCTAGAATTATGTGCCGGAGTACTAGCCGCTCAACTTGCACATAAAATAAAAACTGATATTCAAGTAAAAAATCAACCAACGTTTTTATGGACTGATTCTGAAATTGTGCTATCTTGGATAAATACACAATCAAGTCTGTATCAAACCTTTGTAGCCAATCGAGTTAACACAATCCAGTCACTAACATTAACTGACCAATGGTGTCATGTTGGATCAAAACACAATCCAGCTGACGTACTATCTAGAGGGCTATCAGCATCCAAACTTTTCGAATGTAATCTATGGTTTTATGGACCACTTTTTCTCCATGGAAGAGAAGAATTATGGCCTCCTAAATTCTCACAACCAATTTCCAATGACATCGAAAAAAGGAAGGTAACTCCTATCGTAGCGATTACAGTGTTCAATAATGATTTTATCTACAAAATCCCTCATCAAAACTCCTTCAACAAATTGCAAAGGATAATGGGATATTTCATCAAATTTACCAATAATGCAAGGTTTGCGAAACATCAACGTCCATCACACAAGGCGCTCTTAGCAAACGAGTTGAATCATGCTCTTTTCGCAATCATGAGAGCGATTCAGTTATCCGACTTCTCACCTGAACTCAAACAATTGAAGAAATATAATCATGTCGACAAAAATAGCGCCATCAGCAGCTTATCCCCATTCATCGATGATAAGGGTATTCTACGAGTTGGAGGCCGATTGGAATCATCAACATTACCGAATGATGCAAAACATCCAATGTTACTGCCATGTAATGATCCAATCGCAAAACTATTATTCATAAAAAATCATACTGAAAATAAACATTGTGGTCCTCAGGCATTATTGAGCATAATGAGACAACGATTTTGGCCAATTAAGGGGAAAATCACAGCAAGAGCAACTGTATAATAATGCATAACCTGTACTGAAGCTCGACCACAATTATGCCAACAACTCATGGGTAACCTACCGCAAACCAGAGTAACACCTTCACGACCTTTTATCAATGCAGGTGTGGACTACTGCGGGACGTTCTGGATCCACTACAAGATCAGGGGTAAAAGACCAACTAAAGCTTATATAGCTGTTTTTTGTTGCTTCGCCACAAAGGCTGTGCACCTCGAGCTAGTAACTGACCTATCAACAGAGGCATTCATCAGTGCCTTAAAAAGATTCATTGGTAGACGAGGTCGCTGTCAAAACATATACTCTGATAACGCCACAAATTATGTTGGTGCCAAAAATCAATTGTCGGAACTAACGCAGACCATATATTCAGAGAAGGGACAAGATGAGATCATTTCCGCTTCCAGCTCCAAGGGAATAAACTTTCATTTCATTCCTCCAAGAGCACCACACTTCGAAGGGTTATGGGAAGCTGCTGTAAAATCAGCAAAACATCTGCTACTTCGGAGCATTGCTACAGCATCTGTAACGTATGAAGAGCTTGAAACAGTCATCGTGGAGATTGAGGCAATACTGAATTCACGTCCGTTAACCCCAATGTCGAGTGATCCTTCTGACCTAACAGTATTAACGCCAGGACATTTCCTAATAGGAGAAGCACTGACTCCCAAATAGACAGCCAAGCAGACTCATCAAGACTTACACTATCATCGCGCTGGGGCCAAGTCTCCAATTTAAGACACAAATTTTGGAAACAATGGTCAAATGAATATCTGAATGAGCTCCAACAACGAGACAAATGGAAAACTCAGTGCGTCAATCTCAAGGCAGGAGACATGGTTATCGTAAAGGAAGATAACGTTCCAGTGATGCAGTGGCCATTAGGCCGAATCATTAACGTGCACCAAGGATCAGATGAATCCACTCGCGTTGTTGATGTAAAAACCTCCAAGGGAATCTTTAAACGTGCAATACACCGACTCGCACGCTTACCCATTGACACCAGTTCAGCATTACCTACGGCTCCAGATGATGACGGACAGAAGGCTAACAGTCCTGACTCAATTAATGAACCCAAGGTTAAGAGAAAGAAATTGGCAACGATTCATCCCTGCCTAACATTGCTCGCATTAATATTTCTACTGCCGATAATTTGTGGAAGTTCAGTCAAAAACAAAGAATTTGGATCAAAACTCGGAATTCATTTCGAGGAAGTGGGTACAGTCTCTATTTCAACTACTGAATGGAATCTACTGGTGTACTACGATTTGGCTACCTACTGGTCAGAAACATCTATTCTTGCCAATGGGACAAATTCGTTAAGAACTCTTTGCACCATGATGACCACTGATGACCATCGTCGCAGCGTAATCGATCATTTTGAACACATGGAACGTGATATGCAACTGGACAACCGATTGCTGCGAGCTAAAAGAGGAGCATTAGACATATTCGGCAACGTTGCGCATTCACTATTTGGCATATTGGATTCTGATTATGCTAACCACATGTCCAATAAAATAAGTGAAGTCAAGGAAAACGAGTCATTTTTATTGAGATTACTTAAAAACCAAATTACAATTGTTGATTCAACAATTAATATCATGCGACAGTCTCAAACCGCATCTAGGACCAGGTTTGAAAAATTAGAGCAGGAAATCAAACTCTATTCAGCAGAAATGGACAACTTCGACAAAATGTTATTTCAAGTAGATCTTAGTCAACTATTTACCGCTGGAGTCTTACAGCTAACTCTAATTGCAAACAATCTACAGAAAATACAAATGCCAATCCTTGATACTCTTACGGATACACACCATGGAAAATTTAGCCCACTATTACTTACTCCAGAGCAATTGCAAAACGAAGTTAATCAAATCAACCTACACTCACCTCCTTCAGTCTATCTTCCTTCACAAGATTTGCTGCAACTCTTTAAACTTATGAAGGTTAAAGCGGGACTTACACGTCAACACGCCATCTCTAAAATTACTATACCATTGAAATTTAGTTCACACGATGTCTGTACTTCAGGGAAGGTCATCATATGCCTCTTACCGGTCACGCCTACTTTTACGCCCACTTTTTGTATAAAATTCATTTCCTGCTTTTTTGGAATATTTGTTCGCTATACAAATTTGTATTTGTCAACGGATTTCTCTGAAATTTGGTACACGGGATATCTGTACTCCAGATAAGGTCACCACATTTTTCCTACCAGCCGCGCCTACTTTTACGCCCACTTTTAAAATTTTTTTTACGGGTTTCGCTCAAATTTACTGCACATTATTCTTATATCCCATGCATGGTTGTCATATATTTTTATCGGCCACGCCCACTTTTTTTAATTTTCCATATACGCTTTTAGTACTTGTTAACATATTTAAATTTTTCAATGGACTTCCCTAAAACTTTGTGCATAAATCTCTTAACTTGCTACTCTTGAGTTTACACCATTATGAAATAAATATTGTAAATCAACTTATTACAAATATTCCCGTCTTGCCTTTTTTAATATATGAGTTGTAACACCACAAAATTAGAGCAGATTTATTTTATGGTTGAACAGATAAAGGTTGACAACCACTGTAGTGTCACTCCGATGAGGTTAATTCATGCAGATATATCCATCTGAAACTCCTGAAACGACCCAACAACGTCTTCAGGCCCAACGGATAAGACATGCTGACTGCATAGAAAGTTAAACGACTGTAAGTTGGTTCCTTCATTGCAAGAGATGGTACAAAAAGTGTTTCCTAACATAACGTACATAAGAGGATAATTATATGTCGCCTGCTCCAGAGTTGGGAGCCAGCGCAATCTTTTCGTATATGAACCAGAAGGAAAAACCAGAAATGTTGTATATCTGAAAGCTCTAGAATAACTGAAATTCGCAACTTTTACACACCATACACTCAAAACAATCCATGCATAAACTTAGTTAGTCGCAATGGTAAGCAGGCGCTAAGTACTTAGTCCCCAATGAACAAATCCCCAAAAAATGAACTTATTCCCCAAAAAATTGCGGAATAACTTTACGATGAACAAACTCCCCATATTTTTAAAAAAATGTCCCCAAAAGAAATGAACAAATTCTCCATACTGCTCTTAATATCTGTCCTGCAATAAACGTATTTAAAATCTGCATCCTTTTCAATAGCATCATTTCGGTGCGCGGATGCGACGCAACGCGCTCGCGAACTCAGCTCAGCTAAAATATCGCAATGATGTGAAAAAATATTTTGGCGATTAAAATAAGTTGGGAAGAGGCGCGCGGACGCGGACGCGACGCGCTCTCGGATCACAGGTCTGCTTAAATATCGGAGTGATCTGAAAATATATTTTGGCGATTAAAATAAGTTGACGACAACTGCGCGGCAGCACGGTGTAGCTGCCAAACGCGCGGACGCTGACGCGACTCGCTCGCGAAACACAGCTCAGTGAAAAGTTTCATGATAAATTTTATCTACGTATGTGCAGTTTCTTAAAACAACCTTGCGGCACAATTTTATACGTCGCATTCGTTTTTCTTTGACGTCTCTGCTCAATGATGATCACTTATTGAATGAAGTAATTCAAGTTTTAAAAGTTCTGATTTCTATAATTTGCAAACGGTTCCGTTATGTTTACAAAGTAAATAAAATTCAACAAAAAAAATTAAGCCGATTTCGCAGCTTATTTTTGAAGCATTTTTGCTGTAGCGTCTCATAAAAAAAATTCTAAATTAGAAAATCACAAAATTTTAAATTGAAATAAAATATGCATTTGTTCCTCCAAAAAACGTAAACATGTTTTTGGGGGTTTAAATCAACAATAGCCTTTTCGACCTCTCGAATCCCAAACGAAGGGACACTGCTCTATGCTGTGAAGTAACAGGTGGCAACTCATCAATGGAGTAAAAACTTTTTGTTAGATGTTCCACAAGCAGATCTCCGTTCTCTTTGTCATTCATAGCCCATCGTCCACTTTCCTTTCCGCCGCATAGAGTAATCAGTTTTTCAAGATAACTATTCAATTTAGCGTTTCTTTGTGTTTCAAGCAGTTTCCGTAGATTTTCCATGCATTCTTTCAATTGTTGCTTAATTTGAGGAGATCTGTGCAGTTGCCACTCTCTTCGAATTCTTCTTTTTTCACCTAATAGCCTTTCAACAGCTACAGAAGTAGTTCTATGTGGCCTGGTGTGACGAGGAGGCTTAGTAGCAAGTTGAGCAGCAAGTTGGTGTTCTTAGCGGAAAGTACTAAGAAACTTTTTGTATTTTAGCCAATCAATATTAATTAAAAGTGTTAAATCACCAGATGAGACACAATATTTTGGGGGTTCAAAATAGTAACAATAACGGGTGTGTTTTCAGACGAGAGTTCCAATGACGATTCTATATGCACAAGTTCTTTTGCGATGTTCTTCGTTAATCCGAAAACGATCAAATCGGATATTTTTTGCCCATCTGTTGGCCAGTACGTTGGTTCTCCGCTTGAGACCACATCCATACCCATTTTAGAAATTGTGTTGAACAAAATACGACCATTCGGGGAAATAAGCCGTGACCCCCAGAATGTATGCTTGGCATTAAAATCGCTAGCAACTATGAAACGAGGGCCTAGTGATTTAAAAAAATTTTTATTTGGTTTTCTGATATAGAAAACTTTGGGGGAGAATATATTGATGAAATCACTGGGCTGTTTCCAAGTTCTTCAAAACAAATAGTAGTAGCTTGAAGGTAGTTTTGACAATGGTCACACATTATATAATGTTTTAATCTGGATTAAATTAATATAGCTGAGCCACCACATGCTCTACCTCTTGGATCCTTAACTAGTATCATAAAAGGTGTATTCGCGCAGTGAAAAGAGACTCCTACTGGGCAGCCCCTGTAATTTGCAGTGTGGTTTTTACCACAGTTGCTACACTTTTTTACCTTATCTGTTATTGGTTTGTCACACTGACTCGTAATATGCAGCACACCGCAAACGACACATACTGGTGGTAGCTTGATGTATGCCCTAGTATGCCCGAACTCCTGGCAGTTTAAGCACTGAACCGGCACCGTTCTTTTATGGGGCTCTTCCACGGTAATTTTTCCATGCAGGATATATCTCAAATTGTAGACTGGGTGCACTTCATTTATATTTAATATTATATCCCCGGGTTCTAACTCTACGCGGAAAAGAGGTTGTGGGATGTGTTTGCGGTTTCTGATATTTACTACAACTTTAACCTTGAATAATTTTTTTCGATTTCACTTTTCAATTCGAGCGGGTCGACACACGAATCAATACCCTTTATAACGACTTGAAGGCCCTTGCCGCTCTTCAATTGATAGGTATAAAAATTTTTGTCTCATATATGGGGATAACGTAAAATGAGTTTTCCCCAGTTAATTCCACCAAATTTTCACTAAATTATTGGAATTTTGTTCCCGTAAGTATGTTGGGGGTGGCTGAGAGGGCTTATCTTTTGTCGGTTCGTCACCACTTACCTCGTCCAAAAGGGAAAAACGATTTTGGGTTTCAATAGCATCATCGTCCTTTATATGATTCGATGATGAGGCAATTTTAGCAGATTTGGGGCTGCGTTGCGTTTTCATCACGGTGATCTATCTGTCCAATCCGGTTTGTATAGATGCTTTCGGGGTACTTATCTTGTTCTGAGTTTGTTGTGAAGAAATTCCCTTCGACGACCGGGTACAATCACCATTCATGGTGACAGAAGGGTTAATATCAACATTGCACGAACCAAAACAATGTTTACCACACAAACTACAAACACTTGCTGTATCAAGTGCTGTTGTTGTTTTCTTCACTGACAGTCTTAGATTTAACGTGATCATAAACAGACGTGTTGTGCAAATTTTTCTGTAAACTTCTTACACCAATAAAATAAAAAAAAAAAAAAACAAAAACTAAAAATCTGTTTTGTTAAAAACAAACAGATTAGTGATCCATAAAGGGATTAGTTAATCCCAATAACAACTAAACAAAAACAACATTAAACGTAACCGCGATGATGATGTTAATGCTAATAATAGGCATAACATAATGAACAAAAAATATAAAAAACAAAGTAATGCTGCTTCTAGCAGCAATTATTATCAACCACTTCAAACAGTTGATGATGATGATAATGATGATTCGGAAATAATTATTACCAAACCCAAAAAAATACACATTCCACCAATAACTATATTGAAATGTAAAATTATACAAATAAATGATCTTTGTAACAAACTAAAAATAACTAATTTTGCTATTCGAAAAATTGCAATCGGACTCAAAATATTCTGTGATTCTAAAGAAGACTTTGACTTATTATGCCTTAATTTAAATTCTCAATTTGAATATTTTACATATGGCTCTAAAAACGAAAAGCCATATAAAGCAGTTTTACTCGGGCTTGATAAACACGACCCAATGATAATAAAAAAAAAATTGAATGATTTAAAACTATCATGTTTAGATGTGAAGTTAGTAATCAAATCAAATGGTCCCCACAATGAAAGTCAATTACCATCAAAGAGCTACGACTAAACTACTCAGTAATCGACCATATAAAAGTCAAATGGGAATACCAAAGAAATAGGACTTCCAAAATCACTCAGTGCCATAACTGTCAAATGTTTGGCCATGGTGAGAGCCGATGCAAGGTTAAAACATTCTGTGCAAATTGTGCAGGCAACCACAAAACCGCTGAATGCACTTCCGAAGTTACTAAATGTGCGAACTGTAATAAAGATCATAAATCGGTTTCTACTGAATGCGAAAGCAGATTGAAATATCAACATATGCGACAACGTTCTCAGCCAAAAAGCTACAGGCCAAGACAACATCAGCCTAACAATAATTTCCGTTTTAATAGCAATGTAAATTATAACACAGAATTCCCAAATTATCTTCGTCAAGAATCCACTACTCCAAATCGTGAATGGAGACAAGAACATAACATAAACCCTAATAATACCAACAATCTATTTTCTTATGAGGAAATTAAAAATCTTACTTTTGAGTTAATCACTAAATTAAAGGGATGCAAATGTAAAGCGGACCAATTCGAGGTCATAACATCACTTGCTTGTAAATTTTTGTATGAGTAGTGATCTAAATATAGTATCATGGAATGCCAGAGGTATTCGTAATAAAAAAGACGAACTTTTCAATTTTCTGCTATGTAATAATATCCACATATGTCTAATTTCGGAAACATGGCTAAAAACCCCAATTTCAATCAAACACCCAAGCTTTTATATTTACAGAAATGATCGGGAACACAATAGAGGAGGAGGTGTAGCAATTTTATTAAAGAAAAATATTGAACACACGTTATTACCACCTATAAATACTTTTCTAATCGAAAATATTGGTGTCAAAATAAAAACGTCAAACGGAAACTTCTTAAACATCTACTCATGCTACTTTACGGGCGGTTCAGCAGGCAGCAATAACGTCAAAAAAATGCAATTTAAAACTGATTTGCGCAAATTTTACTTTAATAACGAACAATTTATTCTCGGCGGAGATTTTAACAGCCGTCACAGATATTGGGGATGTGCGCGGTCAAATTGTTGGGGAAACCTTCTTTATGAATGTCTAGATTCAGGTTATTTTGAAATACTGTACCCTAGTGATCATACTTATATCCCTTCAGATCCAAGAAGGCAGTCATCTACCCTAGATTTCTTCTTAACAAACACGGTTCATGGTATTTCATCAGCTCGAGTGCTTAATAATCTCGGATCAGACCATCTTCCGGTAAAATCAACCATAAGTAATGGGTTCATTCCTACTGAGAAATTGTTTTATAATTTTAAAAATGCAAACTGGCACCGTTTTGCTTCACACATTAAAAGAAATTTAATTGTGCCAGATGAAAATACAGTCAATAACACCGAAGAAATTGAGAACATGATCCTATATTTTAATGATACAATATCTGCTGCAATTACTCACAGTGTCCCACGTAAAATCCATGAAGCCAAAACCCCAAGCTTACCGCAGCTCATTAAACATTTGATTCAAATCAGAAATGTTTACAGAAGAAACTGGAAACGATTCCGAGACGTATCGGATCATATTCAAACTAGAGAATATAATTACCGCATATCAGTCGAAATCAAAAAATTTTAAAATAACTACTGGAACAATAAGCTTTCAACTTTAGAAAAAGCTCTTCTCCTTTTTGGAATATCACAAAAATTTTAAGAAAGAAGTCTACAAACATTCCAACACTGAAACTCAACAACAACACCTTCCACACCCAAGACGAAAAAAGCGAAGTCCTAGCGCAAGTATTCGGATCAAATCACTCAATTTCAGCTAGCCTTAGTGATACAGCCACCAAAATAGATGTATATAATGCTGTTAGTAATCTTAGCACCAGCATATCTACCTCCCATAATGTCTTGTCAACTTCAACAGATAAAGTAGCCGATATTATTAAAAAGTTAAAGCCAAGAAAATCCCCTGGTACTGATGGAATAAACAACAAATGTTTAAAAGCATTACCAAAAAAAGGAATCAAATACATCTCTGCAGTCATAAACTGTTGCTTGCGGTTGCTTTACTTCCCAAAAATATGGAAAAGTTCTAAAATCATACCAATAAAAAAAACCAAATAAACCTGATAATTGTCCCCTTTCTTACAGACCGATAAGTCTTCTATCATCCTTAAGCAAGATTCTAGAAAAAGTTATTAAGGAAAAGCTTACTGAGTTTATTGATGCAGAAAACATTTTACCATCACAACAATTTGGTTTCCGCAAGGAACACAATACAGTCCAGCCACTTACTAGAATACGTAAATTAGTAAATTCAAATTTTAACAGTGGAAAATCAACTGGTATATACTCTTATTATACTCTTAGACATCAAATCTGCATTTGATTCGGTCTGGCATGATGGCCTGATCTATAAGATGATAAGGTTTAATTTCCCAATCGAATTAATCAAAATAATCCAAAGTTTCCTTTCAGAACGTTCTTTCAAAGTATATATTGGCTCCAAAAACTCATCTCAGATTGAAGTACCAGCCGGGTGTCGTCAGGGATCGTGTCTCTCCCCAATATTATATAATATTTTCACTGCAGATTTCCCAGCCCTAGATGATTGCTTTACTTCCATTTTTGCTGATGATACCGCTATTCTTAGCTCGAAAATATTGGCGATTGATGTATTATCCAGTTTACAGACTGCACTCACTGTAGTTCATTCATATTTTATGAAATGGAAAATACTAATAAACACACAAAAGACACAAGCTATTTATTTTTCAAGAAGAAGGAAAAACTGTTTCTTACCTCAACAGTCCATCACTTTCAATAACAGCGAAATCCACTGGACAGACAAAGTCAAATATCTGGGAGTGATATTAGATCCAAAATTTAAATTTAAAGATCATATCTCATATATTATAAAAAAATTAAATAATACCACCAGATTATTGTACCCTCTTATAAATAGAAACTCTAAACTTAACATCGAAAACAAAAGATTAATATTTAAATCAATATTCCACGCCATAATGTATAATGCTGTACCAGTTTGGTCTACTGCTGCACAGTGCCATATCAAAAAATTGCAGATCGCCCAAAACAAACTACTTAAATTGATATATAATTTACCTTGGCATTATTCTACTCAACGATTGCACTCCTTAGCCAACGTTGAACTCATAAATAACAAAATAAATAGACTCACATTAAACTTCTACTCGAGATGTCTTAACTCGGAAATTCCTCACATCAATGAGATAATCTCATCATAATATATTTGTAAGAACGTTTTTATATAAAATCAAAAACCCAAAAAAAAAAAAAAAAAAAAATCAAAAAGAAAAAAGAAAAAAAAAATATAAAAATAAATAAAAAAATTGTAACAAGGTTTTTTGAAAATTTTCCCCTTACTTGTAAATATTATTTTGTTAAAAAATATGTACATGATAAAGAAATTGTTATTTATATTTTTAAGTAGAAAAGGAACAAGCTATCCTAAACTCTTTAAGAAAATTGTTAATTTGTTGTAATCAAAATGTTATTTAAATAAATAAAATTGAATTGAACTATACCATTGGTTGAGCGTGATCAATTCCGAATGTTTTATCTAATTCCTATACCGAATCCAGTAAATAACACCATGATAGTCATCAAGCCATGCACCACATTTCTTAGCACATCAGCATCCCGTCAACAATACATTCGTCTCACAAGATCTGAGCTGAATTCCTGTTACACCATAAAACAAGATGAATTTCTGTGTTCTAACATCCAAATCAAATATGAGTACGGCTCCGAAGTATGCGCATGTGAAATAAATTTATTCAACAATAAAACATCACCGACTTGTATTTTGGAAAAAACAACACCCAATGTTAGATGGATACCTTTAAATAAAAACAATCAATGGTTATATACCACGTCATCGTCTTCCCGGGCCACAGCAGTATGCAACAAAGAAAGAATCCCTCTTCTTCTGAAGGGCTCCGGTTTACTCACGCTTGCCCCAGAATGCATGCTAAAACACCATCTCATCATGATGAATGGACGACAAACCATGCCTAGCACATTGAAATCCTCCTACTCCAGTCTATGCAAGATGTCGGACCTTTCGTTAAAAGAAAACATTCAACATCCCACAGACTACCATCATTCAACTTCAAAAGATCTAGAATATGCATATGATAAAAATATAAAAGATCTCACACTTCCACAAAAATCACTGGAAGACCACAAAATCATTGAACTTCCCAACAAATTGAAGTCTCATCAGGAGCACAGCTACGCAATCGGATATCTTGCACTATCGTTGAGTCTTGTCACATTAATCGTTATTTGTCTCAACTACAAGGCCCAACGGACCAAACAAAAACACACAACAATGCCCACCAGAGAAACCAACAGAGATAACTCAGTTGGTTCTGAAACTCTAAACATAACACCCCAACCGATGCCCCGCCAGCAACTTCATCAGCTCACAATAGATGTCACAGATGTCTAGTCACATTTTCCCATGACAACAATCAACTACACTACATCGTTCTTGTTGAACAGCCGTTTAACGCGGGGGAGAATGTTTATACCCAGCACTGTCAATGATTCACCATCTGTTTTATTTTTGTTCATTGCACTTTACACAAATTAACTGTTTAAAACACACACACCATATTACATATATTGCATTATTTTGTCACATTTATTGTTGCCGGATATAATACTGCTTAGTCAAGCCAAGAATCCAAGTCAGTCAATAATAAATTGACTGACCGACAGTCGATGAAATTACTATTAAGCATTGTTACATTTGGTAAATAAAATGACGACACAACACTATAACATTTGTACCAATTTATTATTACCAAACATAATTTATTTCCGCATACTTATTATTACCAAATATAATAATGCTTAACTAGACTAACAAATATATGTCAATCAATTACTTGACCATTTATGACTAAATCACTAATAAGCATTATTATGGTTGGACAACAAAAATAACATAGAATATTTAATTTATAATTATTTTAGTATTAAGCATTTTTTGATCATTGTACAGTATAAAAAGCCCAACAAAATAAATAACTTTCTAGTAATACAGCAAAACTTGTCTTGTTATTACTATCATCATCATCACCTTTCAAGTTTCAAGTGCTTGAAGGGATCAAAAGGAATAAAGATTAATGTCAGCACGGATTAATGTGTTCGGGCTGATCAACATTACCTTAATTCCTTCATCAACATAAAACATATATTATCAATCATTGGTAATATACAGAATATACAGAATATACAGGAATTGGAGCAATTTTGTGTATCATCAGTATATTTGGATACTTAGCTTCCTCAACCATATTATTATATATTTTTGCAATTATTTCGGACACAGCTGCTTTACGAACGAACAACATCCTCGGTGTAATGTTGTCATGTCCAGAAACTTTATTCATTTTCAAATTATCAAAAATGTGTTCAATTTTTAACTTTTCTGTGGCTTCTGATACAAAACTTGTAGTAACATAATTAGGTGTACAAAACATATTTACATCATCATCAGAATTTTTAAGTATATTCGCTCGCATATTTCGAACCTACTCATAGAAAAAACTATTCAATTTTGACGATTTTTCGGTATCAAGCGTTAAAACAGTGTTATCTGTGTTATTAATACATTTGATGACTTTACCTTTTTCACACCCTCCATCCCAGTGTGCGGAGGGTATATATAAGTTTGTCATTCCGTTTGCAATAATTAGAAAAAAATTCTGGACCCCATAAAATATATATATTTATAATAATTATAACAAGCGGAGTTGATAAAGCGATGTCCGTCTGTTCGTCTGCGGAGAGCTGGGGTGCTCATAAAAAATGATTCGTTAACATCTTGAGAAGTTTGCTATTTAAAATCGTCCAAATCGGTTGATTAGGTCCCGAGTATTGAATGAAGAAGTAAAAACAGTCTTGAAAAATAAGATTTGTCTATGTTGTTCTTGTCACGATCACACCCTAAATAGAATAGCTAGGGTGTTAATTTTTAGTGAGAATAATTCACTAATACCATGAGAAGGTTTCTGTTGGAAAAATCATGAAAATCGGTCTAATAGGTCCCGAGAAATTGAAAAATTATTTCTGTATTGTTCTTGCTGTTATTTTAAATGTTGTATTTTTGTTTGTGGTCGTTGTGATGATAATATAACAAAAACTAACTCAAAAAAACCAAGATAGAAAAATTTTAAAGTTTCCATTGTTTTGGCATCACTGAAAAAATTTGTCAGATCATTTTTGTCATTGCTACGAGTCTGCCTGCAAAGCTTCAGATCGATTGGGTCACGCAAAAAGGGTTAAAAATCGATCCAAAATTTTGTCGACAAACAGACAAGCAGACAAATAATGCTAAACTACCTAGTTATTAATAAAAAAAATTGTGTAAATTTACCAAAACAATTTATTATGTGTTAATTTATTTACAGAAAACCACATTATATAACTTTTGATGTTGAATTTTTGCGTGTAATATTTGCATATACATACATACATATATTAAATAAAAAAGTATATATATAATCAATATCAATATTCTGCCATTTTTATAACATCGCAAAATGTTACAGATGCACAATACTGTTACAAATATCAAAATACTCTAAATAATATACGTATATCCTATAGTTGTATATCCATAATAACCGCATTTTAGAATTAAATCGGTATATTATTTTATTTGACTATTATTTAACAATGTTTTCATAGCATTCTAATTAATATAAAAAATATAAATACTTTCATAACGGTATCTATATATATAAAATTTATTTTCTGTTTGTTTATTTGTTTGTTTGTTTGTTTGTTTGACCGCCATACAAATTTTTATTTTTAAACGGATTTCACTGAAATATGGTACACACGATCAATGTACCCAGGGAAGGTCGCCATATGCTTTTTACCGGCCACGCCTTTTTACGCCCACTTTTTATATACAATTCATTTTATGTATTTTGGTATATTTGGTCGCTATACAAAAATTTATTTGTTAACGGATTTCTCTGAAATTTGGTATACACGATCTTTGTACTCCAGAGAAGGTCGCCATATGCTTCTTATTGGCCACGCCCACTTTTTGTATACAATTCCTTTTTTGTTTTTTGGTTTATTTGTTCGCTATACAAATTTATATTTTTCAACGGACCTTTCTGAAATTTAGTTCACACGATGTCTGTACTTCAGGGAAGGTCATCATATGCCTCTTACCGGTCACGCCTACTTTTACGCCCACTTTTTGTATAAAATTCATTTCTTGCTTTTTTGGAATATTTGTACGCTATACAAATTTGTATTTGTCAACGGATTTCTCTGAAATTTGGTACATGGGATCTCTGTACTCCAGATAAGGTCACCACATTTTTCCTACCAGCCGCGCCTACTTTTACGCCCACTTTTAAAAATTTTTTTACGGGTTTCGCTCAAATTTACTGCACATTATTCTTATATCCCATGCATGGTTGTCATATATTTTTATCGGCCACGCCCACTTTTTTTAATTTTCCATATACGCTTTTAGTACTTGTTAACATATTTAAATTTTTCAATGGACTTCCCTAAAACTTTGTGCATAAATCTCTTAACTTGCTACTCTTGAGTTTACACCATTATGAAATAAATATTGTAAATCAACTTATTACAAATATTCCCGTCTTGCCTTTTTTAATATATGAGTTGTAACACCACAAAATTAGAGCAGATTTATTTTACGGTTGAACAGATAAAGGTTGACAACCACTGTAGTGTCACTCCGATGAGGTTAATTCATGCAGATATATCCATCTGAAACTCCTGAAACGACCCAACAACGTCTTCAGGCCCAACGGATAAGACAAGCTGACTGCATAGAAAGTTAAACGACTGTAAGTTGGTTCCTTCATTGCAAGAGATGGTACAAAAAGTGTTTCCTAACATAACGTACATAAGAGGATAATTATATGTCGCCTGCTCCAGAGTTGGGAGCCAGCACAATCTTTTCGTATATGAACCAGAAGGAAAAACCAGAAATGTTGTATATCTGAAAGCTCTAGAATAACTGAAATTCGCAACTTTTACACACCATACACTCAAAACAATCCATGCATAAACTTAGTTAGTTGCAATGGTAAGCAGGCGCTAAGTACTTAGTCCCCAATGAACAAATCCCCAAAAAATGAACTTATTCCCCAAAAAATTGCGGAATAACTTTACGGTGAACAAACTCCCCATATTTTTAAAAAAATGTCCCCAAAAGAAATGAACAAATTCTCCATACTGCTCTTAATATCTGTCCTGCAATAAACGTATTTAAAATCTGCATCCTTTTCAATAGCATCATTTCGGTGCGCGGATGCGACGCAACGCGCTCGCGAACTCAGCTCAGCTAAAATATCGCAATGATGTGAAAAAATATTTTGGCGATTAAAATAAGTTGGGAAGAGGCGCGCGGACGCGGACGCGACGCGCTCTCGGATCACAGGTCTGCTTAAATATCGGAGTGATCTGAAAATATATTTTGGCGATTAAAATAAGTTGACGACAACTGCGCGGCAGCACGGTGTAGCTGCCAAACGCGCGGACGCTGACGCGACTCGCTCGCGAAACACAGCTCAGTGAAAAGTTTCATGATAAATTTTATCTACGTATGTGCAGTTTCTTAAAACAACCTTGCGGCACAATTTTATACGTCGCATTCGTTTTTCTTTGACGTCTCTGCTCAATGATGATCACTTATTGAATGAAGTAATTCAAGTTTTAAAAGTTCTGATTTCTATAATTTGCAAACGGTTCCGTTATGTTTACAAAGTAAATAAAATTCAACAAAAAAAATTAAGCCGATTTCGCAGCTTATTTTTGAAGCATTTTTGCTGTAGCGTCTCATAAAAAAAATTCTAAATTAGAAAATCACAAAATTTTAAATTGAAATAAAATATGCATTTGTTCCTCCAAAAAACGTAAACATGTTTTTGGGGGTTTAAATCAACAATAGCCTTTTCGACCTCTCGAATCCCAAACGAAGGGACACTGCTCTATGCTGTGAAGTAACAGGTGGCAACTCATCAATGGAGTAAAAACTTTTTGTTAGATGTTCCACAAGCAGATCTCCGTTCTCTTTGTCATTCATAGCCCATCGTCCACTTTCCTTTCCGCCGCATAGAGTAATCAGTTTTTCAAGATAACTATTCAATTTAGCGTTTCTTTGTGTTTCAAGCAGTTTCCGTAGATTTTCCATGCATTCTTTCAATTGTTGCTTAATTTGAGGAGATCTGTGCAGTTGCCACTCTCTTCGAATTCTTCTTTTTTCACCTAATAGCCTTTCAACAGCTACAGAAGTAGTTCTATGTGGCCTGGTGTGACGAGGAGGCTTAGTAGCAAGTTGAGCAGCAAGTTGGTGTTCTTAGCGGAAAGTACTAAGAAACTTTTTGTATTTTAGCCAATCAATATTAATTAAAAGTGTTAAATCATCAGATGAGACACAATATTTTGGGGGTTCAAAATAGTAACAATAACGGGTGTGTTTTCAGACGAGAGTTCCAATGACGATTCTATATGCACAAGTTCTTTTGCGATGTTCTTCGTTAATCCGAAAACGATCAAATCGGATATTTTTTGCCCATCTGTTGGCCAGTACGTTGGTTCTCCGCTTGAGACCACATCCATACCCATTTTAGAAATTGTGTTGAACAAAATACGACCCTTCGGGGAAATAAGCCGTGACCCCCAGAATGTATGCTTGGCATTAAAATCGCTAGCAACTATGAAACGAGGGCCTAGTGATTTAAAAAAATTTTTATTTGGTTTTCTGATATAGAAAACTTTGGGGGAGAATATATTGATGAAATCACTGGGCTGTTTCCAAGTTCTTCAAAACAAATAGTAGTAGCTTGAAGGTAGTTTTGACAATGGTCACACATTATATAATGTTTTAATCTGGATTAAATTAATATAGCTGAGCCACCACATGCTCTACCTCTTGGATCCTTAACTAGTATCATAAAAGGTGTATTCGCGCAGTGAAAAGAGACTCCTACTGGGCAGCCCCTGTAATTTGCAGTGTGGTTTTTACCACAGTTGCTACACTTTTTTACCTTATCATCTGTTTTTGGTTTGTCACACTGACTCGTAATATGCAGCACACCGCAAACGACACATACTGGTGGTAGCTTGATGTATGCCCTTGTATGCCCGAACTCCTGGCAGTTTAAGCACTGAACCGGCACCGTTCTTTTATGGGGCTCTTCCACGGTAATTTTTCCATGCAGGATATATCTCAAATTGTAGACTGGGTGCACTTCATTTATATTTAATATTATATCCCCGGGTTCTAACTCTACGCGGAAAAGAGGTTGTGGGATGTGTTTGCGGTTTCTGATATTTACTACAACTTTAACCTTGAATAATTTTTTTCGATTTCACTTTTCAATTCGAGCGGGTCGACACACGAATCAATACCCTTTATAACGACTTGAAGGCCCTTGCCGCTCTTCAATTGATAGGTATAAAAATTTTTGTCTCATATATGGGGATAACGTAAAATGAGTTTTCCCCAGTTAATTCCACCAAATTTTCACTAAATTATTGGAATTTTGTTCCCGTAAGTATGTTGGGGGTGGCTGAGAGGGCTTATCTTTTGTCGGTTCGTCACCACTTACCTCGTCCAAAAGGGAAAAACGATTTTGGGTTTCAATAGCATCATCGTCCTTTATATGATTCGATGATGAGGCAATTTTAGCAGATTTGGGGCTGCGTTGCGTTTTCATCACGGTGATCTATCTGTCCAATCCGGTTTGTATAGATGCTTTCGGGGTACTTATCTTGTTCTGAGTTTGTTGTGAAGAAATTCCCTTCGACGACCGGGTACAATCACCATTCATGGTGACAGAAGGGTTAATATCAACATTGCACGAACCAAAACAATGTTTACCACACAAACTACAAACACTTGCTGTATCAAGTGCTGTTGTTGTTTTCTTCACTGACTCTTGTTAATTTTCTCCATCGAGAGATTATTAGAACATGAGCGCGCTCTAGTATTGGTGTTAGATTTCGAGGTTAAATAATGTTTTTTATATTCGGGGTCATGTGAATTAAAAACATTTGAGTTACTCTCAGAGCTTACAATAATGTAAGCATTGTTACCACTAACACTACTAAGCCTTCTCTCACTTGATTGCGAGTTAGTTGCACTTATTTACTTTTCCTTCTCTTTTTAAACACCAGAGGTGCAAGCAAGAAACAAAAAGAAATTATGTTTATTGTTTTGCGTTTTTCTGTTGTATCGAGAAATTAAATAAAAAACAATTTAAAACAAAACTATGTTTGTTTATATATTTTAAGCGTCCAAGCGCGGGGTTTTATTCCTTTAAATTTGTTTTCTTTTGTTTTTTTTAACACTTGCTAAACCGAGAAAAGATTAACTTTATTAACTTTATTGTCGGAGTGAAAAAAAAACACGTGTAACTCTCGCGACGACGAACGCAATTGAGAAATTTAAGAAATTAATTATAAATCCGCCAATACTTAGGTGACTACTGATACAAGTGATTATCCTATAGGTACCATATTGTCTCATGAGAGGCACTATGCGACTGTAGAAATATAATTTGTGGCTATTGTATGGGTAGTAAACTACTTCCATCCATATTTATATTGAAGACAATTTGAATTATTTACGGACCATCAACCATTCCAAAACGAAGGGTAAATATATTGAACAAAAGTGGCGCATCCATTTCTTAATTCATATAAGCCTAAGTTCCTAAAATCAAATACATCATATCCTCTATGCGTTAAAATATCTTCCAAAAATTTAAAAAAATTTCGAACTCCTGACCCAGAATCTGAATATGGTATCAGAATTACTTCTAACCTTAAAAATGCAAAAACAATTTTGTCATGTCTATTTTTTTGAATTAGGTTAGAATTTAAAAATAAACTGATGTGAGTGAACTCTCACTCCCACCTTTCGAGGTAAGATTCGATTTCAGTGCACGTAAGAACTCAAGAAAAGCAAAATCTGATCTGAGGCAACAATAATTATTATTAATATTATTGAAACGAAAATATCGAATAGCAAAATAAAGTATCCGAAAAAGTCCAGCAAATGTAAGGGGAAGAGCGGTAGCTTCAGATAATTTTGTGCAAACAGATGAGTTTGCGATTCATTACTGTTCCAAATATAGAAAAAACTCATGCTTTGTTACATTTTTATCATATTTTGTGGGCCTTTGTTTAATAATTGTAATTTTCAGATATTTTTTTTAAATTCCAAACCTTGGATCACCATAAGAGTTTTTCAGGGGAACGAATTTATACTTACTAAATATGTGTACAAAACTGTTTCGATGTGCCTTCAAAACAAAAGCGTTTTCTTTTGGATCATCAAAAATTAAAAATAATGAGAAAACTCATATTTATATATTAATTCCAATACTAACGCATGTAATTAATAAATACATACATAGTTGGTTGGAAGTTTGAGTTATTAAAAATATTGTTATAAGATTAGATCTATCTCGCTAACTCTGCCGATTTCATTTCCAAAATCAACTCCACTACCTCCGACAGCTATGTATATAGCACCTACTGATGCGTTATTTGTTATTTTGTCATTATGATAATCATATTGTCATTGTTGTTGCATAACTTCGTGAATATTATTTTTATTATTATTTCCAATATCTGCGCGAATAATATCTGAAGAAATGACGGCAGGGGCACTAGTTGCAGCACCGCTACCACCCACTACTACTCCATCTGTTACAACTGTATTAAAGTTGTTTTTAAGAACTTCACCGAAACTAAGTTTTGTCAATTCAGTAGGAAATACGTAAAATATTATCAACATTATGGCATAAATGAATATATGAAATATGACGCAAGACCATATTAAGTTAACCTGAAAATAAACCATTTATTGCATTAGTTCTTGTTACATATTGAACGAAGGACATTTGAATACGTACCTTCGACTTACGTCGATATTTTTTTATGCTAACAAATGGTACTAATGCTATTGTTAGCCAAATTCCGCAGAATAATCCGGCAAATAGACCAGCGAAATTGAGCTGCCATGGCAGTGTTCCGACAGCAAAAAGTACTGCTCCAGTTATTATTAATTTAAATAACGCTATATGTGGCTTATGCAACTGCTCCCAATGTGCAAGTATTAAAAGTACCAGTAATGACGCTATTACACCAGATAAGGACGCCAAGGGGCCCACCTGTAAAAAGTATTTATATTGTAAGTACATGACATCTTTACTGTTTAGTTTATAATATTAAGTTATGCTTTGACTAAAATCCTGCACATAATATAGCACAATTATATTCCGCTCCAAGGGGCACAGCGTGCCCGGATGCATACCTAATGCCAACAGTAAAGTACGGCGGAGGTTCCGTAATGGCTTGGTGCCACGGTCACTGGATTAATAACTGTGGGTCGGAAATGCATATTTCATCAGGATAATGATTTCTTGTTTAAACTATAAAATTTATTTATTAACATGTTATTTGATACACTCATCTTGGTTCACACTTTGAACATTTTTTAAAATGAGACTGTTATTTTCACCTGAAGCTAGCTTTATAGTAAATATAAAATCGAACCAATGCGTAGAGCTACAATATAGTAGAAAGAGAGATTTGATGCAACCTAAAAGCTTTGATTAGAGAAAAATATCATATCTTTCTATTCTCAGATACAATTATATTCAAATTCATTCAAAAATAATAGAAGTGCCTCATTTAAATCTTAAAAAACAGATAAGATGTTCCGAAGAATATTATAATGAAAAAAAGAATGATGTGAATCGTTTGGTTGTTTGAATCAAAAGCCTTCTTTATTTAATAAAGACCCTGCTTATAAACTAACAATTTTGAGTGATTTTGGGTGTGGCTTTCTAAAGTCACTCCATAATTATAATTTTATTCTAACTCTATTTTTAACATTAATATAAACATAAATATGTACAATTGTACCAGGCGACTATGAATTTTGGGTGGTTCTTCTATTAAATTTATTTTCATACATTGAGTACAATTCCAAACAAAGAGAGTGGAATTGTACTGGTTAAAGTACATGCCGATACAATACACTAACACATGTACCGTTTTCGGTTCACACATGAAATCAAATATAGTTGATCTACATGTCGATCAATCAACTCCATTCGATTGCATTGCTTTGTAACTGTAACCCGCTCAGTCAAACAAACACACTGAGTCATTTATTAACGTCGCTTGACCTACCCCAATATCCACTTGATATTTTCTGTTGTACATTTTATTGTCGCTAGCCAATGTACGTGTGTGTGTATGTAGGTTTGTTTGTTTTGATTTTGTTTTACTAGCACCTCATTGTGCTTACATACATTTATACATAAATGTACTACATATACGACACCCTTATCCTCAAGAAAAAATCTTATAATTTTGTTTACATAAATTATGGGATTTTTTCTGATTTAATATAAATATTTTGTAATTTGAATTTTATCTTCTTTATTTTTGTATATTTATCATAAAAAATTTTGTTCATTAATTTTTTGTTAATTGGTTTGTAATTTGATTTTTCTTATTTTTGTATAGTTCTTAAAAATTTGTTCAATAACTTTTCTGTTTACAGTACAGAATTTAGATTTAATTGACATAATTTATAAGTTTGTTTATATTATCTTAACATACTATTTTTGTTTATTTTCTTTTTTGTATGTTTTAATTCTATTCTTACAGCTTACAATATATTTCTATGTTTTTTTTTTTTTTTTGTTTATCTTAAATTTGAGGTTTGTATAGTTTAATGTTATTCTTAATTTTACGATCTTATAGTTTACAATATATTTTTATGTTCTTGTATAATATTTCTTTAATAAATTTTTATGTACTGTTTTTATTTTATTTCCAACTTTTATGTTTACATTTAAATTTTTTATTTCTACTATTTCATATGGACCGTCGTAAGGTGGTTCACTCTTTTTTCTGTTTCCTACTCTTACTAATACCAAGTCCCCTATTTCTAAGTCTATGCTATTTGTGTTAGCTAAAGAATCTTCCGTTCTTTTCATTTTGACTTTCTCTATTATTTTCCTTGCATTTTCCAATGAATATTTTAATCTAATTCTTAGTTCATTTGAGTAATTTTCGAAATTGTATATTTTATCTCTGTTTTGTATTTCGTGACCGGGCAAGTTCGGTAATCTGCCAAAAATCAGTTCAAAAGGTGAATAATTGTTGTCAACGTGTGGAGTAGTATTGTATGCGAATGTATAATATGGTATCCATGAATTCCAATCATCATCATTAAAACTCTGTGATTTCTCTCAACAGTTCCAAGTGTTTCATGATGATAAGGAGTTGAAAATCTCTGTTCCACCTTCAACAATTCACATATCTCCTTCATTAGTTGATTTGTAAATTCTGTCCCCTTGTCCGATTTCAATGTTTTAAATAATCCATGTTTCAGGATGACGTTCTCAACAAGTGCTTCTGCTACAGATTTTGCTTCTTTAGTCATCATTGGACAGGCTATTACATATTTCGTTAACTCACACTGCATAGTCAGTATGTATCTGTAATTTTCTGATGGTCTCAGTGGACCCACTGTATCAATTACTATGGTTTCGAAACTTTGACATGGTGTTTCAGTCTTTTCTAATGGTTCTCTTGTGTGTCTGATTTGCTTGTTTCTTTGGCAAAGATCACACGTTCTTACAAATTGTTTTACCATTTTATACATATTTTTCCATATGTATTTTTGTTTTAAACGGATTAGCGTTTTTTTAACTCCGAAATGTCCTCCGCATGGTGTATCGTGATAAGCTTCTATTAATTGTTTCTTTCTATTTTCATCTTTTATGTATTGAGGATTTCTATATAACAATATTCTGACGTCAGTTTCTTTGTTTCTGTTCAAGATTTCTTTGAATCTTTCATGTGTCACTATGTTGAATATGTTATCACCCTTCTCGAGAGCGTAACCTTTGTAATTCAACTTCTCTAATACCGATGGTAGTTTCTCCAGTATATTATCTAAATAATATGGATTATCGCTACATCTTATGGCCATTTCATTGAGACTACTGTTGTCTTCAATCTTTATTTGTGTGGTGCACCTTGTGTCTAATTTAAACTTTATCCTCTTCGCGCGCGCTATGTCATTCATTGATGTACAGTCCCATATCACGAGTCGCTCAGACTCCGTGTTGGCTGTCACATTTATCCTTTCCTCACTTTTAGCTTTATCACTTTTAATTTTATCATCAGCTTTCCTAGCTTTTTCACTTGTTTCTTTGTTTTTCATTCCTCTTGTAATCACCAATGCTTTTTTAACGGATTCATCGATCCTTGGAGGTATCATTGTTTTTAGTAAATCTGAGTCCAGATTGATTCTGGAAAGTGCGTCTGCATTAGTATTATTTATTCCCTTCTTATACACTATATCAAAATCATAATCTGACAATTCCAAACGTATTCTAGTCAACTTCGAGCTTGGGTTTCTATGTGAAAATAAAGCAACTAGTGGCCTGTGGTCAGTTACCACTATAAATTTTCTACCATACAAATAGGGTCTGAAAAACTGTATGCCCCAATGTATACCAAGTAATTCCTTTTCTATTACTGGTTTATTCTTCTCATGCTTATTCAAAGATCGACTTGCATATGATATTGGCATATCTTCGCCAATTTCACCTTGTGACAAAACTGCTCCGAGTGCAAAATCAGATGCATCGGTTGTCAAAATAAAAGGTTTGTCGAAATTTGGATACTGTAGGACTGGTGGACTTATCAGTTTCTGTTTTAATGTTTCAAAAGCAGATTGACGTTTTTCCGTCCATTCGAATTTTTTTCCTTTTTTAAGTAATTCATTTAAACAACTTGCTATGTCCGCAAAATTTGCAATAAATCTTCTGTAGTAGTTACAAAATGCAACGAATCTTCTTACGTCATCGGCATTTTTAGGTATCGGATACTTGTGTATCGCACTAAATTTACCAGGATCTGGTTTTATACCCTCTGAAGTTATTAAGTGACCAAGATATACAACTTCAGGTTTTAGAAAACAGCATTTATTTGCATTAAGTTTTAAATTATATTTGGTCAATCTATCCAAAACTTTTACCAGGTTTGCATTGTGATGCTTCAAACTGCATCCGAAAATAATTATATCGTCTACGTATAAAAATGCTTCAGAATCCAAACCTGACAAAGCGATTGTTAACATTCGTTGAAAACTATTTGATGATATTTTTAAACCAAATGGTAGTCTCGTATACTGGTAATGACCATCTGTCGTTGAAAAAGCAGTATATGGACGTGATTTTTTATCTAGTCCTATTTGGTGGAATGAACTTGTCATATCCAGCGTTGAAAAATATTTTGCTCTACCTAGTTTGTCCAAGACATCATCTAACCTTGTTAGTGGAAATTTATCATTGACAACTTTGTCATTAAGTTTTCTGAAATCTACTACTAGTCTCCATTTTTCCAGATCAGTATGTTCCCCTTTTGGAACCAATAATAAAGGAGCATTATAAGGGCTAATAGATGGTTCTATTATACCATCATCTAATAAATTTTGTACTTTGAAATTTATTTCTTCCGTTTGTGCATGAGGCAAACGATAATTTTTTATATAAACTGGTTTGTTATCATGTAGGCTAATTGTTTGCCTGTAGAAATTATTTGTAGTCAGCTTTTCGCCTTCCAAATGGAATACATGCTGATATCTTTTTATAATATTTTCAAGCTCACTTTGACTTTCTTTGTCTGTACTATTTAGATCCAAATTCTCCAGCAGCTTTTTAAATCTACTTTCCGAATATGAATCATGACTTTTATTTGTGTTTTTATCAATTCTAAAAATTTCATAATTCTCCAGTGGCATAGTTTCCACTCTAAGATTTTTGATTGTCACCTTATCGTTTGTTACATTAAGAATTTTTATGTGTTTATTACCATCTTTTGGTATTATGGTATTTGCCAAATACACACCTTCAATGATTTCCCTATTTTTTATAATTTTGTCTTCCTTTATATCTATATCAAAAGGTACTATTATTTCGCTTCTTGGTGGAATTTTTATGTGATTTATGGCAACTATATCGTCATGTATCGGAATGATTATGTTCTCGTTATTCATGGTAAATGTTAATATGTATTTATCATAGTCTATACTACATTTGAATCTTGATAGGAAATCTCTACCTAGGATTCCGTCAGTGTTTATTGGAAAATCATCTTCTACTAATTGCACTTTGTGTTCTATTATTATATCATTTATATTTATCTTTATCATTGTGGAACCAATAGATCTAACTTGTTCCCTTGATATCCCTGTTAAACAACAGTCATCATCCGAATCTACATCGTAACGGCAAAAAAAATTTTGTTTGCACAAAGAGACATCCGCTCCTGTGTCTATTAAAAATGTTAACGCGATATTCGTATTCAATATATTCAGCTCGATGCAATTTCTAAGATTCGATGATATTTTAAATATTCTTTTTGTCTCTAATTCATGCCCCCTGGAGATTCTCTCTGTGTAATCTCCGACATCTGGAAGTTTCCCTGAGTCTCTGCTCTATGTATATTGAAACTTCTATTACTGTTTCCCATGTTGTTGTTGTTTCCATTGTTATTTCCATTGTTACGGTAATTATTATTATTACCCCTGTTATTACCATTATTACGGTAATTATTATTATTTCTGTTGACATTTCTGTTATTCCTATTATTGTTATTATCTCGTCCGTTGTTTCTGACATGATTTTGATTACCTGAACGACAAACTTTCGCATAGTGGTTAAACTTTCCACATTTATTACATTTTGCCCCGTTGGCTGGACATATATTGCCATGTACTGAACCACATTTATTACATTTCGACCGTTGCTGTCTATTTGCAGCATAGCCATTCGCAGCATACAATATTTGTCTCTGCGAAGAATTCATTTCAGACTCTTCTGCAATTTTCAATGCGTCAACGAAATTTGTAACCCTACTGGCGTTTATGGTTGATAAGATTTGCTGATCTCTCAGACCATTTTTGAAAGTATTAAACGCCATTACGTTATTTGTTCTTACTATAGAAGCTCTATCTGTCTCCCCGACTTCCGATATTTGGATCTCGTTCAATTCCGAAATCAACTCTTGTATTTTGTTCGCGAATTCTCTAACCGATTCACCTTTTTGAGTCAATCTGGAAACCTTATTCAAAACATTGTTCGAACTTCCAACTGGTCTGTATGTCGTCTTAAATGCCGTAATCAATTCTGTTATAGTCGTTGGAATAGTTTCTTGTCTTACCATATTTTGAACTTTTGTATCCAAACGTGATTTGAATACGAAATTGAAAAAAGCATTTTGTTTCGTGGCTGGTATTGTTTCATATACTAATTCTACACTTGTAACAAAGCTATTCAGTTCGCTCTTTTTTCCCGTAAAAATGTTAATTAGCTTAATTACAGCAGATATTTCATTTATGTCCATGGACTCCATTGTCACAATTTGTTGTTTATCCGGTATAACCTTATTTTTTGAATGTTGTGTCAACAATTCTAATGCTTCGTGTCTTAATTTCCAAAATTTTTCCGATATTTTTATACTTTGTCCTTCTGTAATATTTGACTCTGTTAAGATATTTTCTAATTCTTTTTCTAAACCTTGTATCTCTAACCTCTTTGCTGAAACAGTTTCTAAAGAGTATGGACGACCTATAGACTTTCTTGCATTTACCAATATTGACTCTAATGATTTCAATATTGAATCCATGAGAAATAACAATTATTATATTTTCTTTTTCTTTAATTTATTTATTCTTAGTATTAAACATTCAATATTTTTATTTATTTTTATAATTTTTGATTAAATTTGTCTTATATATATATATATATATATATATATTTACATGTTTTGAATTTTACCTTAAAATTTTATTTATTCTAACATTCTTCTTCTTCTTTTTTTTTTTTCTACCAGTGTGATTTTGAAGTTATTGCTGTAAACCAGCTCTTATACTATGTCTTCGTATCTGTTTTTTCACATATTTGCGCAAATATTTCATTATTACTATTACCGTCACCACTACGCAGACAAAAATTACAATTTCAAGACTTATGCTTACTGCTGTTGGTGCTTGGGATGTAGCTGAGATTACCTCGTTGATTTTTGTTTGGGTGCTCCCCATCTTTCTTTTTCGATAATTTCTTTGCTTTCCGGAACTCTTTAATATCTGATTTTATTTTCGCTATACGTTCAATCAGCTTGGTTCTTTTATCTTCTTCTTTGGTATATGTTAATTCGGAATTCATCAGCGTCAATTCCTTTTTCTTACGATTTACATAATCGCCTCTTGATTTCCTTACTTTCGGCAATGGAAAAATTTCATATTTTGGTTCAACCACTTTTATTTTCTGTGCAATCTTGATAGGCTTTGGTCCGAGTTTCAAAATGTCTGGCTTTGGTGCCTCTGCTCCGTATTTTTTTAATTGTTTTTGCCAATTTTCTTCCGCTATACGCATTCCCTTCTCCAATTCCTCCCAAGATTCTTCCATCGGACTTTAACTAGTTTTTTCACCGTAAGCTATCCATCTGTGGTGTTTGTCGCAAAAATGATATATAGACGCAAATATGCAAGTTCACTGTTACGTTATTTTTTAAAAAAAATTTCTTCAAAAATCACCTTCACGAAAATTTAAAAATTTATAAAATATTTACTTAAATATAAAAATTTCATTTCACTGCCTTTAAAAAAAAATTTATAAAATAACCATTTTACAAAATTTCACTTCATAATTTTATAAATACTTTCACAAACTTCAAAAAAAAAAAACTTTCTTTTTAGAAATTCCACCAACCTCGCCAATGCGGTGTCTGTTGGTTATTTCTATTATTACACTTTTATACGAACCAAAAAAAAAAATAAAATATAAATCAGGAACAGGTTAGTTGTTTTCATCCTCAGCTTTTGATGATAGTTGTTGTTATTATCGTTGAGCCAGAACTTTCCTCAACGCAATATACGCAGTTAAGTTTGCACTTTCTACTGCTATTATGCCGTTGGTGGTAAACTAATGGTTTAGCTTACTGCTATCTACCATTTTCACTCACGTTAGGTATGTTTAAGGCGGTACGGCTTATTTACAGGATTCTTTCTGTTGCTTGGATGTCTTCCCATCCACAGGATTCAGCAGGATTCGGTCGCAGTCGGCAGGATTCGGTGGCAGGATCGCCATATAATGAAAAAAAGAATGATGTGAATCGTTTGGTTGTTTGAATCAAAAGCCTTCTTTAATTAATAAAGACCCTGCTTATAAACTAACAATTTTTAGTGATTTTGGGTGTGGCTTTCTAAAGTCACTCCATAATTATAATTTTATTCTAACTCTATTTTTAACATTAATATAAACATAAATATGTACAATTGTACCAGGCGACTATGAATTTTGGGTGGTTCTTCTATTAAATTTATTTTCATACATTGAGTACAATTCCAAACAAAGAGAGTGGAATTGTACTGGTTAAAGTACATGCCGATACAATACACTAACACATGTACCGTTTTCGGTTCACACATGAAATCAAATATAGTTGATCTACATGTCGATCAATCAACTCCATTCGATTGCATTGCTTTGTAACTGTAACCCGCTCAGTCAAACAAACACACTGAGTCATTTATTAACGTCGCTTGACCTACCCCAATATCCACTTGATATTTTCTGTTGTACATTTTATTGTCGCTAGCCAATGTACGTGTGTGTGTATGTAGGTTTGTTTGTTTTGATTTTGTTTTACTAGCACCTCATTGTGCTTACATACATTTATACATAAATGTACTACATATATGACAATATCCTTTTTAAATCGTGAAAGAGAATCAAGACATCCCAAAGAATATAACTTTTTAGTCAAAGTCTTAAATAACTTTTAATTTCGTTACGGCTTGTAATAGCAAAAGAGTGAAAAACAGTGAACAGAATGAATCGAAACATATTTTAATATATTACAAACCGACGAAATATTGAGTTCATTGGATTTAGCCAATGGATTTCACCAGATTCTCATGAATGAAAACGATGAAAGGAAAACAGCCTTCTCGACTCATTTGGAACAATTTGAATACAACAGAATGCCCTTTGGATTAAAAAATGCTCCGGCAACCTTTCAAGCTCTCACGAACAACTGTAATTAGAGAATATAATAACAAAATTTGCGTTCTTTATTTAGATGACATTTTAATTTTTAGTACATCCTCAACAGAAGATCAACAAAATTTTTCGAACATTGCGAGAGCATAATCTGAAGATACAGCTCGACAAATGCGTTTTTTTCGAAAGAAACTGTGTACCTTAGTCACACTCTGAAAGAGGAAGATATAAGACCTAACACTATTCAGAAGCTAAAGTTTCCAGAAACACCTAAGCTGAAAAAGTCTTTCTTAGGAGCTACAGGGTACTACCGGAAATTAATTAAAGATTATGAAATTGAAGAAATTTTTATAAATCCACCAATACTTAGGTATCCAGACTACTCAAAAAATTTTAAGTTGACTACTGATGCAAGTGATTAGGCTATAGGTGCCGTATTGCCATTTGGGCATTAAATGATCGTGAGTGGCACTATGGGACTGTAGAAAAATATTTATTAGCTATCCATTCATTATGATGTGTGGTGACAGAATATTTAAATATGTAGACAGCTAAGACTGGAAAGAACCGAGCCAGTCTTAAGAGGAATTTTCTCATGTACTTTCCTCAAAGCAGTGCTCGTGTGCACGCTAGATGTACTTGTTGGACCAGAGATAGAGAGTTGCACTTTGGCAGACTTCTGCCAGTTGATTTGCACTTTGGCAAACTTTGCCAGTATTATCGAATTTTGGCAAACTTTGCCAGTTAAACAATTTACTTTGAAGGTTGTATATTAACTGATTTTTGTATTTAGTAATTTTTTTTAGTTGATTTTAGTAATTTATCTAATAATTCTTGCTTAAATAATTTTATAATAGTCATCTCTTTTCTATTCATGATATTCCCAATACACATATTACAATTTACTTGTCTTTCGCATTGATTTTTGAACATTGGACATAACTAGCAATTCAGCACGCATTCAAAAATCAATTCAAGTTTTTTTCTCCTCAATGAGTGAAATTGAGAGACATTCCTATTTGAGCATTAGTCATGTGTCATTGGATGATTCTTCAACTTAGTTGAAGTTCATTGACACCGTTTTAATTTTTACAAATTTGTAACTTTGGTTTCAAGTGGAATTCAATTACTCTACACAACACAATAATTTATTATTTCGAAATATGACTCTTTACTCAAGGTTCGTGTATATTTTGGAATGTGTTGAATGCAAGAAAAGAATTGCATAAAGTAAACAAAATAAACAAAATAAAAGTAAACAAATAAATATGTGTGTAACATCACCACACCCTTACCCTAAAGATGAAATTTATGTTTTTTAAAATTTATGAATTTCATTTGCTAAATGTGTTTATATATGTTGTTTCTTTTGTCTGTTCAGACATACCTATACTTTTTTTTCTAAAAAGATTTTTTTTTGTTTTTTTTTTGTTACTTTCTTAAAATTTGTGGTCATTTCAAATTTTGTTTTTGTTATATAATATTATATAATATTTAATAAGTAATTTCTATATTTAGTTATTAACAATATAAGTAAGTTTACTATGTGGTGTTGTATGTAGTGATTAACAATTTAAACAATTTTACATTTTCAATTTGGTTTATATAAATTTAAGGTATTATTATGATATGGTTTCATGTTTCCTTTTACATCTAAAATTGAATTTTCATTTTCAGTATTTATAATTTCATATGGACCATGAGTAGGACAAGTATTTTTTTCCTGCTCTCATATTTTACTAACACTAAATCTCCTAATTTAAAGTTGCTAACATTAGTGTAACTATCATATTGTATTTTTCTTTTCTCTTTTGCTACTTTAATTAATTTTTTAGCTCCATCTAATGCCGATGCTATTCTAGCTTTAAACTCATTTGCATAATTTTGTAGATTATAAATTGGTTTGTTATCTGTAATTCTGTTCGTGAGTAATCTCGCTAATTTACCAAATACTAACTCAAAAGGTGTTGTAATGATAGAAGTCGTCCCCGGTAACTCGTTTCTGTCAAACCCAAAGCAAATGAATTCCTTTTTTTTTACTTTAATTTTATTTAAAATTAATTTGCCATTTTCATTTTGCCCCGAGAATTGTGGGCCTATATTGTTAATTTTATTCGTATTATAAATATTGGTAAACTATACTCACTGGAATTATTGAAGGGAAGCTTAGAGTCTCAAGGACACGCTAATAAGTTGAGAGAATGTTAACATGAGAATAACAATTGAGAGAAATTCCTTACTCTCTTTCCAATATTCCATCGTCTCTCTAGCTGTCGAGTATAAAAAGGACAACAACAGTACAAAGAGGATCAGTCAACGGCAGTCGTGAAAGTGAACAGGAGTCCCCCCAACCACCTAGCAAGTATCCTTGAAAGTTTGGTAAGTATCCTCGAACCTTTTGAATAAATCCTTGAAGGTCTTTGAAAGGTCCTGCTAATCCCTTTTGAAAGGTCCTGCTAATCCTTGAGAGGTCCTGCGAATCCTTCAGAGGTCCTGAGAATCCTTGAGAGGTCCTGCGAATATATCGTGGAAAGGTCCTACTAATCCTTGAGAGGTCAGGAAAAGCGTGCCGTTCTTGGTCGCTAATTTCAACAGTAGGACAAGCGTGCCGTCCCCGGTCGCTAGTTTCAATATTAGGACAAGCGTTCCGTCCCCGGTCGCTCACATCAGCAGCAGGAGAAGCGTGCCATCCCCGGTCGCACATAGCAGCAAAAGGATAAGCGTGCCGTCCCCGCTCGCTCACATGTGCAGTAGAAACGTGTACCGGCCCCGGTCGCATGTATCAGCAACAGGGCAAGCGTGGTGTTCCAGGTCGCTTACCCACAACAACAGGAGAGGCGTGCCGTCCCCGGTCGCCAACCATCGGCAAGAGAAGAGCGTGCCGTCCCCGGTCGCTAATCCAAAACTACAGGAGAAGCGTGCCGTCCCCGGTCGCTAACCAGCAACAACAGTAGAGGCGTGCCGTCCCCGGTCGCCAACAATCAGCAGTAGAAGAAGAGTGCCGTCCCCGGTCGCTAACCAGCAAGCAACAGGAGAGGCGTGCCATCCCCGGTCGCCAACTATCAGCAGCAGAAGAAGCGTGCCGTCCCCGGTCGCTAACCAGCAACAACAGGAGAGGCGTGCCGTGCCCCGGTCGCCAACCATCAGACTTGCGTCAGGTCGTTATCCATTACGAACTTTACTACCCCTCTGTGACATCACCTCTCACTCTGTAGATTAATCCTATAATAAAACCTAATCTTATAACGTTTAGAACCCGGCTTTTACTCTCGGTCACTGAAAGAAAGAAATTTCTGTGACGATCCCTATTCCCGCGAGCTTACCCCAGCAACCGGAGGAAACTCGTCGTTACAGTGTGTACCCTGTATCTACGTGTGCAGTTGTGTTATATGCAAATGTGTAGTATTGAATCCAACGATCCCAATCCACATTTTCTATGAAGTTCAATAAGTATTCGTTTAGGACTCTATGATTTCTTTCTAAAGAACTTATTCTTAAGAACTTATTCCTTTAATAATTGGTTAGCAAATTCTGTACCTCTGTCAGATTTCAAGATTTTAAAAGTGCCATATTTAAGTATGCATTCTTCTACCAAAACTTGAGCTAGGAGCATTGCTTCCTTTCCTTCCTTTGTTTCCATAGGATAGGCTACGTCATATTTGCTTAAATCGCATTGTAGCGTGAGAATATTGTCTGGCGTATCAGTAATTCGCATTCTTTCTTTTATCTTCATATTTTGCTTAGTTTTTAAGCATGAATCACAATTATTAATGTATTTTTTAACCATCTTGTTCATATTCTTTCATACGTATATTTGTTTTAATCTTAATATAGTTTTTCTGACCCCTTGATGTCCTCCAATTGGACTATCATGATATTCTTTAATTAAATTTAATTGCATGTCTTTATCTACTATTCTTCGCAACGGCTTATATAAAACTAGATGTAACCCGGTGCGCTTCGCTACACCCTCCCCCTCCCCCCCCCCTTCCGAATTGTTACGAAAAGGCTCACGCAAGTCCCAAGGCTCTCACTAACACAGTAATTCAAATATATCACATTTAATATTAAGTTTGTATAGGGGTACCATGCGCATTTGTCCAATCCCGCCCATTTTTTTGTCTGACTACTCACGTTAGTAATAGATGACCTAAGATAAATTTTCAAAGCTCTCTCTATCATAGTACTTTATATATATGATATTAAAAATTTACTTTGAATGGGAGGTGCCACGTCCACTAAAAATATTAAAAAAAATACAGCCTGTAGCACTTTCGATATCCGCAGTAAGAATCAGTGAAAATTTCAGGAAGATCAGATAAGTCGTTACGGAGATTACCTCCTACAAACAAACAAACACATTACCTCTTTAATTCTTTTTTTTTTGAATATGTTTTTTGTTTTCGCGATTTTTGATTTTGACAATATATTTTCCACGACAAATCACATTGATAACTAATGTACTTGTCAAAAGACTGTTGCTTTCGCAGTACATCATATTTTTGATATAGGAGGTGCCACGCCCACTTATCCCATCCCGCCCAATTTTTATTGTACTACTCATATTAATATCTGAGGGACTCGTGCAAAATGTCGAGCCTTTCCCAGTTATATGATATTAGATATCTACTTTGCATGGGCGGTGCTACGCCCACTGCTTCTATCACGCCCATTTTTTTGTTCGACTAATCACACAAAGAACCTATGGGGTCACGCAAAGCCACAAAGCTCTCTCTTTTACAGTACTCCAAATATTTGACATTTAATAGTTACTTTGCATGGGGAGCTCCACGCCCATTGGTGTGAACCCGCCAATTTTTTGTCTGACTACTCATACTAAGATCTGATGGTGTCGTGCAAAGTGCCAAAGCTTCCCTCTTTTAGTACACCAGTTATATGATATCATATATTTACTTTGTACGGGCGGTGCCACGCCCACTGCTCCGATCACGCCCATTTTTTGTCTAACTAATCATATGAATAACTTATGGGTTCACACAAAGTCCCAAGACTCTCACTATAACAGTACTCCAGATATATGGCATTTTATATTTTATTTGTATGGCAGGTGCCACGCCTATTGGTCCAATAGTGCCCATTTTTTGTCCGACTGCTCACATTAATAATAGGTGCCATCAGACAAATTTTAAAAGCTCTCTCTATCATAGTACTCGAGATATATAACATTGAATTATTACTTGTATGGGAGGTACCACGCCCACTTCTCCGATCCGGCCCATTTCCGGCGCGGCTACTAATATTAACAATAGGTGACCTCACACAAATTTGCAAAGCTCTCCCTGTCATGGTACTCAATATATGTATATGATATTAAAAATTTACTTTGTGTGGGAGGTGCCACGCCCACTAAAAATATTAAAAAAATTATAGCCTATAGCACTTCCCATATCCGCAGTAAGACTCTGTGAAAATTTCAGGAAGATCAGATGGCTAGTTACGGAGATTACCCCCTACAAACAAACAAACAAACAAACAAACACACATTACCTCTTTATTATATTAGTATAGATAATATTCAAATAAAGATTTTTTAATCTTTTCAACATTTTATTATAAATAGACGTGTAGGTTTCCTTAAACCTTTTCATTGACACGTGTTCAAATATTTCATCATCTACTGATAATGCGAGATCTCGGACCCGATTTTTATTCATGTAAGTAATTAATTTCTCCATAGTCATGTCTAGACATGTAGGATTATCGTTAAATCCTATGATAAAATCATCTTGAACTTTATTAATTTGACCGAATTCTAACTTCATAGAAAACATCATCTTGTGCACATTGTTGACATCTGAAATGGACGTACATTCCCATATATGAATATCTTTGGTACTGTCACTATTTTCAGAAATTAAATTTTCCTTGCTTGCATACTTCTTGTGATGGGTAGTAATTTCTTGCTAACTGCCTTTTTATTACATGTGGGAATCATTGTTTTAAAAATATCAGAATTAATTTGAATTCTCGATAAGGCATCTGCATTAGTGTTCATGCTGCCTTTTTTGTAAACTAAATATATCAAAATCGTAATCACATAAATCCAATCTAATTCTTGTTAGTTTAGAAGATGGGTTTTTATGTGAAAACAGCGAAAAGAGTGGTCTATGATCTGTTACTACTGTAAATTTTCTACCGTACATGTATGGTCTGAAAAAATTTATGGACCATTGAATAGCTAGTAGTTCTTTCTCTATTACGGATTTGTTTAAATCGTGTTTTTGAAGAGATTTACTTGCGTATGATATTGGTAAATCGTTACCATTGTTATCTTGCGAAAGTACATCTCCTATTGCATAGTTTGATGCATCAGTGGTAAGCACAAATGTTTTTGAAAAATATGGATATTGCAAAACAGGTGGGTTAATTAACTTCAATTTTAGAGTTTTAAATGATTTTTGGCATTCGTCAGACCAGACGAATATTTGACATTTCTTTAACAGATTATTCAAACATTTAGTTAAATCTGCAAAATGAGGTATAAATCTTATATAGTAATTACCAAATAACACAAATCGTCGAACTTCATCCGCATCTTTTGGTACGGGATAATTTTCAATTGCCTTATGTTTTGCAGGATCGGTTTTTATGCCGTCTTTGGTTATTAACGGCCGTATTTATTATGAAAACTTACGCAGTATCTAGCATGAGTATTATTTTTAATGCACTTGGTGCTGCGTTTGCTAAACTCAGATCAATAACCTTTCAAACACTGACTAAGTGTTTAAAACAGCTGATGTGTGTCAAATTAAACAAAACAAAATATATAAATAATTTTTAAGTGCAAACGAATATTTTTTATTTTTGTGGATATTTTAAACATTTTTTTACATAAATTTTAAATTAAAATAATTTTGCCGTAAACTTAACACTTGTAAATATAAATTTAAAAAAATTAAGGAGTGAAATTACACAAATTGAAATGTAAACAGAGTTGATTTTAACTATATCAGGTGGCACTAATGCAAAAAATATGGTGGCATTACAAATTTCAGAGTTGTTTTTAAAGCTATTAGGTGACAACAAAAAATTGATTATAAATAAACTATGTGCTAACTAAAAACTAAGGCGAATCGGTTGACTAGTAAGAACCTCGTTGAGCGCGACATGTAAACAGCAGATAACTTTTCATTATGAATTCGGGGGTAAGTGTCCTAAACAAACGACTTCAGATTTTAAAAATACGCATTTACTTGCGTTTAGTTTTAGATTATATTTTCTTAATCTTTCAAAAACATTAATTAGGTTTTCATTATGATGTTTTAAACTACATCCAAAAATAATGATGTCATCTACGTAAAGAAAAGCATTGCCATCTATACCTGAAAGCGCGATATTTAACATTCGCTGGAAACTATTCGATGAAATTTTTAATCCAAAAGGTAATCTTTTAAATTGATAGTGGCCATCTGATGTTGAGAATGCAGTATTAGAATTTTCATCCAACATTATTTGATGAAACGAGCTAGTCATATCTAAAGTTGAAAAATATTTCGCTCTACCCAGTTTGTCTAGTATGTCTTCCAATTTTGTTAATGAAAAATTAATCATTTACTAATTTTTTGTTAAGTTGTCTAAAATCAACTACAAGTCGCCATTTCTTTTTGTCTCCATCGCTCTTCTTAGGAACAACAAGCAATGGTTGTAGGCACTAGTGGAATTTTCTATTATATGGTCATCAAACAGTTTTTTAACTTGTTGATTAATTTCCGCGATCTGTGCCTGTGGCAAACGATAATTTTTAATATACACAGGTGTTTTATTTGATACAGACAAATGTTGAATATAAAAATTATTAGATGATAGTTTGTCTGCTTCCAAATGAAAAATGTCAGAATATTCTTTAATTATTTCATTTAGAGAATTTTTAGCATAATTATCAATACTATCAATATTTAATGTATCTAATAATTTCTCAAATCCTTTTCTATCTGTATTATTAAAATTCTGCTTATTTCTAGTTACACAAATATAATTAGAAATTGTAAGTATTTTTACGTGAGCAATTCCTTCCTTTGGAATGATACAATTACTTAGAAATACTCCTTACCCTAATTGTTTGTTTAGAATCAAAGTGTCTTCCGTTAAATTTACGTTAATTTGATGTATGACTTCGCTACGTTTGGGTATTGTTATGAAAAAATCTTTTAAGATTAATGATTTCATAGGTATGGTACATTCTTCATTCTCAACAACAAAAGTTATGGTAGAAGTTTCATAGTCTATTTTAGCTAATAGTTTGTTTAGAATATCGCGACCTATTATTCAATCTGTTTTAATTGGAAAATCGTCTTCTGTTATTTGGAATTTGTGTGAAATACTTTTATTAAATATGCTAAAATGCATATCAAGTTTATCAAATTTATTACCTCAAGTACGGTAATGGATTCATTTGAAATGCCTGACAACGTACAACAATTGTTTTCGTCAATTGTTTCATTTATATTAAGAGCATTCTCTTTTCATAAAGATTATTATTATTATTATTCTTCCTTTATTAGTATTCATAATACTTTAAAATTTCTCATTAAAAATTAATAATTTAAATACATAGATATTTAAATAGTTTCATTGTTTCTAACAAAAATTACACATTTTCTTTTAAATACATTTTTATTTATTTCTATCTTTGTATCATCTTCTAGATCAATAAACAATTTCAGTCCCTTATAAAAAAGAGATCTTTGCATTGCAGATGTTGTCGTCTTCTTTAGCCTGAAGTTTTCTGCATTTCTCAGTCCATAAGGTTGTACATCTCTGACATATTTGAGTTGGTCACATAGGTATTCAGGAGCGTTGCCGTTTTTTATTTTATGTATAAAAGTTAAGGTATTTAATGCTAGTCTTTGTTTTATATTTAGCCATTTTAGTGTGTCAAGCATTGCACGTATATTTGTATATCTATTACATTTTAAAATAGTCCTCATCGCCTTGTTTTGTAACTTTTGCAGTCTTTCAAATTGAGATTCATTGCAGCATGTGTATATTATTGTAGATCCGAATTCGAAATGAGGTTTTATTATTGTATTATATATATTAATTGCCGTTATAACAGATATTTTGTTTCGTATTCTTTTAAAGAAGCCAATTTTCTTACTAATTTTATTACATATGTACTCTATATGATCTTTAAGTTTAATCTCTTTGTCTATTACTTAACCGAGGTATTTAATTTTTTTTACTTTTTCTATGGTCCTGTTATTTATTTTTATTATTATTTCACTAGTCATATTTATTTTCATAAGTTTTGTTTTATTTTCATTAAGTTTATGCTTATTCATTTTTAGCCATATGTTAACATTATTAATATCATGCATCATTTGTCGCGGCATTCTTCGCATGTATCTCCTTCTGTGTATATAAGGGTATCATCAACATATAATACTATTTCACATTTGTTAATTACGTTTGGCATGTCATTTATATATATAATAAATAGTAAAGCGCCCAAAATTGACCCCTGGGGAACACCGAAATCATTATCTATAAACTCTGATGTTATACCGTTTACTTTTGTCACTTGTCTTCTTTTTGTCAAATATGATTTAAACCAGTCTAGTTCTTTTTCCTGGATGCCATACATAAACAGCTTCTGAATCAATATTCGTCTATCAATAGTCTCAAATGCTCGTTTAAAATCTAAGAAAATTGCCATAATTTTTCTCCTCTTATCTATATTTTTCCATCGATTTATTATATAATTCACTGCAGTTTCACATGAAAAGTTTTTTCTGAAACCTGTAGCCCGTTTCTGTATTTCTCGCATCGTAAAATTTCTCACATGAAGTGCGAAACAAAAAATTCCATCGTTTCTCGATTTGTGAGAAAAAAGTGTTTCTGTATTTCAATGCGAAAACAGACAACACTGATTCTGTTCTTACTGGAATATTTCTAGTAATAAAGTGTCAAATGCAAGCAAAACGTCAAAGAAAAAAGAAATGATAAAAAAATAAAATACCCGAATATAACAATTGTGTTTTATTGATTTTCTATATTTAAATAACAAACAATATGTATGGTGCGGTGCTAATAACTGCTGAACAGCTTGATCGACGAAATATGTTGCGGCTTTATCGCCAAAAACTGAGGGATGCAACTGACCCATTCAGCATTCCGGAGCAGCGCTTTAGGGTTCTATATCGTTTGAGCAGAGACGCAGCTCTTGCCCTGTTCAATGATATAAGTCCCTACATGGCGAAGGGTGAGAAAAAAACGTTTATACCACAACCTATTCGAATGTGCACAGCATTACATTTTTCCGGTTCCTACTACAGAGACATTGGACAGGATTTTACAGCTTCTGTAAGCAAAAGTGTTGTCTGCCGCTCTGTTCATGAGGTAGCAGATATTCTGGAACAAAAATTAATGCCAAAATGGATTAAGTTTACATCAGTTTCTGAATATGAATCTATAAAACAAAAGTAAGTATTTTCTACACACATATGTAACGATTTCCAGATTTTATGACGAGACTGGTTTTCCTGGAGTGATAGGAGCCATAGACTGCACGCATATTCGTATTAAAAAACCAAAACAAGAAGTTGAGGGCTGCTATTTAAATAGAAAAGGCTACCACTCGAAAAATGTACAGCTAGTAAGGATTTTGCTCATTACGAATTTTCTTACAGTTATTGAAATAAAACAACAAACATACATTTACAGATATGCGATTATAATTTGAAAATTTTAGGAGGTTTTGCAAGGTTTGGTGGTGCAGCCCACGACTCATATATTTGGGAAGCTTCGCGCATTAGCGTTTTATTGCAACAGCGGTACGAAAGAGACAGAAACAATCACTCTTGGTTGTTAGGTACATATATACATATGTGTAACTTTAAATTGCAGTTACAATTTAACTTTTATTTATTTTTACTGTCTAAAATATTATTTATAATTTTGTGTCGATTTATTCAGGTGACTCTGGCTACCCCTTGCGGCCATGGCTAATAACCCCATACCGTTCATCAACTGATGAAAAACAATTTAACACAGTACATGCCAAAGCCAGAAATTGTGTTGAACGATTAAATGGTGTGTTAAAAAGCGTTTTTAGGTGTTTGCAAGTTGGATTGCACACCACGCCACAAACGGTCTGCACGGTTCTTCACAATTTTAGAAAGGAACATGGCTTAATGCGCGATGATACTGAAATAGTTCTACAAAATGAAGGAAATATTTCAATTAACGATGAAGTAGTAGAAGAACCACCGTGAAGCTTATCGTCTTCGCGAAAGGCTGAAAACAAGAATCTGTAGATAGTTTTAAATCAACTTGTAATTGTTTATTGAAAAAAGAAAATAAATAAGAAATTCATGTCATGTGTACATACATACAAGTAATAAAACAAAAAATTAAATTAAATTAAAATTAAAAATTAAATTAGGGCTTTCTAAAAAATAATATTCAGGTAGATGCAGAGCCCGTAGCTAAAATTTTGCCTAGTTTTCTAAAATTTCAGAATTTTGTTTTTCAATTCTATCCAATCGTTCTATCAGGACGTTTTGCATTGATTTTGCTTCATTTAAAGCGTCGGCGTATTTTGATGACGATCTAGTTGTATCTTGCAAAACTTTTTTTGAACTTGATGGTGGTGACTGCTGTGCTGTTTTTTGTTTTTTAGCTGGCGGGATAAATAGTTCGTCGCATTCTATAAATTCAACGGAATCGAAATCCTAGAAAAATAAGTATTATATTAATAAATTTCCATATTCATAAAACATATTTATCTACCTCTGATTCGTCCAATAAAATACCGGATTCAGGAGTACATGAGTCGCCATCAACGGCATCAACTGAAATAATATGGAGCACTTTCTCTTCCAATGGATTCAAATCACATGGTACATCTGCCCAGCTACCACCACCAGTTCTGTTCATAAACTTTCTTCTGGTGTTAATGGACTTCTTAACGCCTGATTTGAGGTCTATCCAACACTAAGAACAATAACCAAGTTAAATCAATTACTATTATATACATACAAAAAAATGTTACCTTTTTCCATTGTTCTACACTCTTTTCACTGCCACCCATAGAGTTTAAAGAAACTTTAAGAGACTCCCATTGCTCCTTGAAATTTGAATTTGCATTCATTTTGCCAAACTGACCTCTAGCAAATTCTAAATTGGAGGACATGTGGTCCACTAGCTTTTGCTTTTGTTGCTTGGAAATTCTTTCTACTTTCTATTAAAATTAAAAAAAATAATTTACAAAGATACATAATTATTTTATTAAAACTCTTTGCTACCTACCTTTTCGGATGATTTCGGTTCCATATTAATACAAATAATAATAGAAATATCTAAATTTGGTTTTCTCCCGGCAAATTTGAATGTGATTTCTTTTGAAAGTTCTTGTGAGAAACTTTTCGAAAAATATTGTAACAGAAACACTTTTTCTCACATCCTTCCAATAATTGCTTGAAAATTATTTAAATGACAGTTAATTCTCGAAAAGTAACGATACAGAAACACTTGTGTGAGAAAACCCATTTTTTGTTTCATTTTACACTGTTTTTGTTTCAATTCACTCGTTTCATGCGGAAAATTTTTGGATGCGAGAAATACAGAAACGGGCTACTGATTGGTATTTTGATATTAAATTATTTTTTTCCATATAATTTTCTAGTTGGTTTTTCACGACTTTTTCAAATATTTTTTCACATGTTTTCAGTGTATTTATGGGACGATATTCTTTACATTTTTTTGTTTTGGCCACTATTTCAATCGGTAGAACCATTGTCTCTTTCCAATTTTCAGGGAACTCTCCAGATTGTAATGATCTATTTATAATTTTTAGCAGAACTTTGCCGATTAAATGCCAGTTATCAAGTATAATTTTTGTTGATATTTTACAATAGTCTGGTTTGATTTTTAATTCTCTTACTATATTACTAAGCTCCAAAAATGTTATTGCACTGAATTTGAATTTTGGGTTTACCACATTTATTTGATTTATATATTGCACATCTTCTATTGATTCTTGTATTATTTTAATACTATTTACAAAATATTTATTAAATTGACTAGCTATTTGACTATTTTCCTTATATTGTACGTTATTAAATATCACAGATTTTATCACAGATTGATTTTTCTTTAGCACCAAGTCTTTGATTTCTCTCCACATTTGTCTTTGGTCTTTTGCATTGTTTATTCTGTTGTTTAAGTATTTGTATTTTTCGTTTTCTATTTTCACCTTATATATATTTCTAATTGTTTTATAATTTTTCCATGCTTCGTTTGTGTTTTCTAACTTTGCAGTTTGATATTTTAATGACTTCTCTCTATTTAATAAACGTAATTCATTATTAAACCAATTATTTACATTATTTAGTTTTTTTCGTGTTCTTTTTAGTAAATTTTTGTATTGTTTCCTGTAGTACTTTATCAAAAATTAATACATTTTGACTAACATCGACATTTTCTTCATATCTAATTATTGCACTTATTTCTCTTGTAAAAAGTTTTTTTATACCCTCCACTCCAGTGTGCAGAGGGTATATATAAGTTTGTCATTCCGTTTGTAATAATTAGAAAAAAAAATTTGGACCCCATAAAATATATATATTTGTGATCCTTATAACAACCGGAGTTGATATAGCGATGTCCGTCTGTCCGTCTGTCCGTCTGTGGAAATCACGATGACGGCATCAATCGGGCAGCTAGGGTGCTCGTTGATATAAAAAATGATTCATTAACATCCTGAGAAGCTTGTTGTTTGAAATCGTCCAAATCGGTCAATTAGAGCCCGAGATTTGAATAAAGAACTAAAAAAATTCTTGAAAAAATATAATTTTCTATGTTGTTCTTGTCACGATCACGCCCTCAATAGGATAGCTAAGGTGATCATTTTTAGTGAGGATGATTCTCCAAATTCATGGGAAGATTTCTATTTAAAAAATCGTTAAAATCGGTGGAACAGGTCCAGGGAAATCTCTAAAAAAGTAAAAAAAAATGAAAAATATGATGTTTCTATAGTGTTCTTGTTGTTATTCTAAATGTTAAATTGTTGTCATAGCTGGACTTGTTGTTTTTGTGGTCGTTGTGGTAATAGTATAATAAAAACTAACCCTTTGTGCATTTTTTTTTATCAACTCTGGTAGAAAAATTTAAAAGTTTCCATTGTTTTGGCATCACTAAAAAAATTTACTAGATCATTTCTGTCATTGCCACGAGCCTGCCTGCAAAGTTTCAGATCGATTGGGTCACGGGAAAGGGGTTCAAATCAATCCAAAATTTTTTCGACAAGCAGACACTACGAGTTAATATAAAGGGAGTAAAAATTCACCAGCATCTAAAGCAAATAATGCTAAAATACCTAGTAGTTAATAAAAAGAAAACAATGTAAATTTAGCAAAAAAAATTTTATGTATTAATTTATTTAAAGAGAAAAACACAAAAATAACGTTTGATGTTGTATTTTTTGTGTGTAATATTTACATATACATACATACATACACATATTAAATAATACAAATAATATACATATATTCTATATATGTATATCCATAATAACTGCTTGTTAGAAATAAATCGGTATATTATTTTATTTACATAAAATTCTGCAATATTTTGTTGTGGGGAAAATACATTTCTTTTGCATTAACAAAGTGTCACTTCATTTTGCTCAGCGTGACTATGCCACAATAGATGGCGCCACAATTTTTGTTCTAATTAGCATTGCAATAGTTATTTCTATTTTAACATGAATGTCAATATTTTCAAATAGATATTATACATAACAATGTTAAGAGTATACACGGGCTGGTCTTTTATTTCATACGTTTTTTCATTATTCTTTTACAAATATGAACATAAGTTTGGCATATTAACTTTTTGTTGTCTTTACAAAATAGAGTTACCGAGTTATCAATGAGTTTTTTGCTTTCAAAAAAGTTCTACATAGTTATATAGAATTATTATTCTGCTTTACCTACAAAATATCTGATTGCGATTACATCTAATTTTTAAAAATTGTTTATAATTACTAAAGCATTATTATTCAAATAAATACAAAATTGCACTTTTTAAATTTTCCATTCAAATTTAAGAAAATATCAATTCTAAAAACTGGAATTAAAATTTCCAATTTTAAATTAGAAAATATTAACTGAATTTCAGAAAATCATATCAAAACGTCGGAAATAATAATTGTAAATTTAGAAGACATCAATTGCATCGTTAAACACAAATTGAAATTCCAAAACAAACACCAAATATGTTTACATTTAAAAAATGTTCACATTAAAAAAAAAATACTGGCATTCAGGAGAAATTAATAGCTTTTCAGTAACTTCTTTTAACGATTGTCGAATTGTTAAAAAAGAAAAGCAAAATTATCAGTAAAATTGTTAAATGATATTCGCTATTTTTGTTGTTATCTAAACGACGACAACCATTTTTGTGTTGTTTATTCAATCGATAAAAACTTAAATTTTTGGGTTGAAATGTCGTCATACATAAATAAAAATCATAAAATAGTGAAAATATTTTGCTTCTATTAAAAAACTTTTTTATATAAAAAAAAAAAATTAAATAGCATATTCAATTCATTATTTCATTTTCAAATAAATAAACAGAAATATTAGTAAAAAAAATAGAGATATTAAACATAAACATAAAATCATCCTGTCAAACACGAAGTAATTTGTTTTTTTCTGTTCTTCTTTGTGTTTTTCGCTTATTTTAACACAGATGCCACTCGTTTATAATTTAAATAAATAGAAAAATAGATTTGTCGACTGTCGTTAAGATGTGTGTACTTAGTGAATCACTTAATCCTCAGTGCAAACAACAATAGCTGTCGATATATTTTGCGATTGTCGGATCGTTGAAATTCTGTCGGATCGTTGAATTCGCACTACAGAAAACATTAATTTAAATTCAATGAATTTTAGAAAACCTCAAATGATATTTAAGAATTGCGAACGTAAAAATTGTTACATAAATAAACGCAATTTGATGAGAATGTTATTTATACATATATTATTTTACACAATTTTTTTTTTGGATGAATATTTGAAGTTTTTCAGAAAATAAAGATAACAAATTATTTTATTTAAAATGTTTGGGACACTTGGTTTTTTGCGTTTGGCATCCCTAATTTAATTATTTATTATTATAAATTTATTCTCTATGTTTTCTAAAATTGAGAGAGCTTTTTTTTGGTTATTATTTTGTTACTCCATCCGACCTATATGGCCGCAATGAAAAAATATTTCGCCAGTTAAAAGAAACTATACAGCCACCTCCAATTAGCACGATTTAATGCATATAGCCACCCTACACAACCATTACCTTTGCAGTGGAGGTTAAGGCGAGCTATTTAATTAGCAAAAACTAAATTAAACGAGAAGTTATGTCATATAACCGGAAACGCATGCATACAGGAAACGCATGCATATTTTTCCAATATTTTGTTTACATTTATTATCAATACTCAAACCGAGGTGGAGGGTATCAAAGATTCGGCACAGCCGAATTTAACACTCTTACTTGTTTTGGTTATTATTTTGTTACTCCATCCGACCTATATGGCCGCAATGAAAAAATATTTCGCCAGTTAAAAGAAACTATACAGCCATCTCCAATTAGCACGATTTAATGCATATAGCCACCCTACACAACCATTACCTTTGCAGTGGAGGTTAAGGCGAGCTATTTAATTAGCAAAAACTAAATTAAACGAGAAGTTATGTCATATAACCGGAAACGCATACATATAGGAAACGCATGCATATTTTTCCAATATTTTGTTTACATTTATTATCAATACTCAAACCGAGGTGGAGGGTATCAAAGATTCGGCACAGCCGAATTTAACACTGTTACTTGTTTTTATATATAAATGTTTCCGTTTTGTTTTTGTATTCGTTTTCATTGTTACTTTTTTCATCTTTGATTAATATTTGTATCATTTCATGATCAGATATTTTATTTTTAACACAGTTTTGTGCCGATATTTTGTATCTGTTGTTTGTTATCACATAGTCAATTATAGTTCTAGATGTATTTGTTACCCGTGTATATTCCGTTACTATTTGATTAAGACCATTGTCGATTCTGTTTTTATAGAAATTATTTGTCGACCAATCTATATTGAAGTCACCGGTTATTATATTATAAGTTTCCTCAGTCAGTTCTTCTAGACTTTCCTGGAGAATTTCACAGAATTCAGATTCGTATCCACTTGGTGATCTATATACTGCAACAATTATCATTTGTGTGTTTTCATGTTTGGCTTTACAGGCTATAATCCAGTATTTTGAAAATGCCACCTTTTCAAATATCTTTGTTACTTTCCATACTTTTCTATAATATATAATAACACCGCCAGTTCTTGTGGAATTTGAGAAAGATATTAATTGGCTATAGTCAGCGGCGGCCTTAACCATTGCGAGGCTCCGGGCAGCAGATCTTTTAGAGGCCCCTGTCCTTTGTGCAAAGTATCAAAATTGAAAGTAGGAATTTCTGATAATTGACGAGAAATGAAAAAGTTATAAATAAATAAATTTAGAGTTTTAAAATATTATATTGGAAGATTTATTAAAGTTAACAAAATAGTTTATTTTAAAAATCTCTTCCGCAGGCAATTCAAGAACTTCATCTTCCCCTTCATAATCAAAATTCCTTCTTTTACGTCTCTTTCTCACGGTTCTAAACTTTCTGTCAATATCATTTTCCTCAGCTATTTCTCTCGCTGCTACCAAGGATGATTGGAAACCATTTTCCCGATAATTATCAAGCCAAAGTGTGAATGCGTCTAGGTGTTGTATAGCCACATCTAGGTGCATTTTTTCGCTCTGCCACATTTTACTTATAATATTTATCTTTGTAAGAATGTCATACCATACGACGAGAGAAACTACAAATTCGTAGGTAGTTATTTCCTTTTCTATGGAATGGCATTCACTAACCAACTGACAATCTGTTGTATTTTCTGCTAACTCATTTAAAGCATCACATATATCGCTTAGTTGGTACTTAACAGCCTTCACTGATTCTACCCTGCATTCCCATCTAGTTTCGGAAAGTGGTTTTAGCGATAAGGATTTTACATGTGATTTTAAAACAGCCCACCTCTGACTCGAGCCGGCAAACAAAGTGTACAGCCTTTGTAGCAAACCAAAAAAAGATTTAGCTTGAACACAAGACGATGCTGCATCTCCTAGGATGAGATTCCAGCTGTGACTTCCACAAGGTAAAAAATAAGCAAGTGGATTAATTTCAAGTATACGTTTCTGGATACCACTTTTTTCTCCCCGCATATTAGCACCATTGTCATACCCTTGGCCTCTGCAGTTTTGCAATGATATACCCAGTTGCTCTAGCTCTGTGATTATATAATTAGTCAAACTCTCAGCTGTAGTTTTTCGACGGCTAAAAAGCCAATAAAATGTTCTTCAATGTCAGCTGTATTTGTATTAACAAATCTTATAATAATTGACAGCTGCTCAACACGAGAAACGTCACGAGTACAATCAAGAATAATCGAGTAATATTTATTCTTTATTATTTTGTCAACAATTCTAGTTTTCACGTGACTTGCCATTAGTTGTATAAGCTCATTTTGAATATTTTTCCCGAGATAGTGGTCATTAATCGTCTTGTCTGTTACTTGTTTTAAATGAAGTCGCAACATTGGATCAAATCGGGCTATTAACTTTACTAAATCTATAAAGTTGCCACTAGTCTCACTTGAATCTGAGTCAGTTATTAATTTCTCTCTATGACCTCTGAAGGCCAAATTGTGAGATGCTAAAAAATTTACAATTGCAAGCAGTCTTTCTAAAATGTCTCTCCAACGCTGCCTTTCATGTTCAATTTGAGTCTGGGCTAAAGAGTCAATAGTGGCACAACTTTTTAACCCGTGTTCTAAATTTAACAATTTCAACATACAATCTTTGTGCAGTCGGCTTGATTCGTGAGACTTAAGGTAATCACCCAAGTGTTTCCAATCACACACTCCTTCACTGGATCCAATTTTTGTATTTTCTGGTCCGAACATCCGACATGGAAAGCAGTAAATGGCATCCTTTGTTTGTGAATAAATCATCCAGCGCCTGTCAAGTTTTTCACCATTAGCTAATATTTTACTGTAATGATATTCGCTAAACCGTCGTCCATTATTGGACCTTTTAATACAATCTCAGTTCGGTCTACATCAGTAATTGTTAATGGCCACAAACCTGGGTCATTTTGAGGATTCAAATTTTCAACTCTGCCAGCAATGGATGACGACATAGACTTAGACACGTATTCTTCGCTGGATATTGTTGACGGCGGCAACTGTAGTGTAGGAGACAATAATGCTATTGAATTATTATTCTCGCTGCTGTTACTAGGTGGCAGTGGCACCCATGACGATGTTGAAGAAATAGTTTCACCTGGGTTAGGGTTAGCGTGCAATAATATGTCATTTTCAGTCAATGAGGTTTCTTGATCACCACTTTTTATATATTTATATAAAGACCCACGTAGATTTTCTTCTACCTGCATTCTTTTGATAGCTCGGAACTACCCGACTCAAATTTTCTACCGGCATCACGAGAACTCATTTTACAAATCTTGTTTTGCACATAAAACTAATTCAGAAATAATATGTTAGTAACGTTAGATTCACTTAAACTTAATATCATTTAATTTGTATTTACTTACTGAAAGATACGAGTATGTACCATGCAAACGATTATGTAACATATAGAACTATTAACAAAATAAGTGTAAGATGACAAGAGTTGAGGAACGGAATGAAACGCGGGAATTCCCCAAATTAAAATAAACAAAATGAAGGTAATAACGAATGCGTTCGAAAATAGTGTAGCCATGAACCTACGCACAAGTAGAGTTGACATAAGTTGTTAAAATAATGTTTAAGTTTCCACGTTCCAAATAAATAAATAAACAAAGCTTACTTAGTAGTTGATAAATGCTTATGCATGTAACAGTATTCCACTTATTAATATTTTTAATTCAAAATGTTTTTAGCAATATTTCTGAAGAAATAAGGAAATTGTTTTAATTTTAAACAAGGCAAGTTTACAAATTAATTACTGATAAATTAATTACTTTTGATATCGTTAATCTTACTTTTTATACGAATGTGAGACTGAATAAATCTTAATGAGAAGTTTAATTAAGGCACTTATTAATATTAAAAAATACTTTACTATGGATTAACAAAATAAATTTCATTATTATAACTAAAAGCTAAGGATAAAATAAAGTTTAAATATAAATTTTTTTCTACTCGGGTTGTTGTGCGAGGCCCTTGCAAGAGCGAGGCCCCGGGCGATTGCCCTGCTCGCCACCCCCTAAGGCCGCCGCTGGCTATAGTCATGTAAACTAATTTCATCTTCGTTTATATGATCTGTCATATGAGTTTCCGACAATATGCAAAAATCTGGTTTTTCTGTTGCAGCTATTATTTCGACTTGGTTAAAATTATTCGTCAGCCCTTGAACATTTGTGGTTAATATATAAATGTTCTTTAATTGTTAGAAAGATATACCCATTCTTCTTTTTATACCCTATACCACTATGTGGTTTGGGCATAATGACTTTGTGCTGCTGTTTGTAACAACCAAAAATATTTGACCTAGACCCATCTTTAATTATACCGATCGAATCAGAACCACTTTCTGAGTTGATTTAACAATGTCCGTCCGTCCGTCCGTCCGTCCGTCCGTCTGTGTGTCCATGTAAAGCTTGTAATCAAACTGCAGGTCGCAAATATGAATCTATTTTGACGAAATTTGGTATATAAGCTTTTATCGGCCATGGGATGAACGCTATTGAAATTGGTGAGAATCGGTCCATGTTCAGACCTAACCCCCATACAAATTACCCATATGAAATCGACATAAATTGCCATAAGATCCAAATTGTCATATAGATCTTACTCAAATTGGGTTTGTATGCGTTCATTACATCCACTAATGAGTAGTCCAAAAATGATCCCTTTGGCCCCATATAGAGCTGCTTCCCGATATTCACTTAAATCTATTAAAAAACAAAAATATTGCACTGATTCTTCTCAAATTTTGTTTGTATATATTTTTGCAAAATACAAGAGACTTTACCAAACATGATCAGGATCGGTCCATTTTTGGACCTAGTCTCCATAAAGATATATCATCCGATATGAACTTTTTCATATCTGCAGCCGAAAAAATTAATAAAAATCCCACTCAAATTTGGTTTTTGCTTATTTTCTATGTCCAGTTGGTTGGGCCTAAGAGATAGGGTTTCCAAACGCATGGTATAGGGTATCGTATAGTCGGTCTTGACCGACTATAATTTTCTTACTTGTTTCATATTGATTTTATTTTTATATACTAGACATTCCTTACTATACGTTCCATGGTTTTCATCAAAACCCATATTTAATTTCTGATTTACCTTTACACAATTAATGCATTTTATTATTGGATCTTTGTTACATTCCTGAGATTTATGATTTTCATGACATTTAATACACACTTCTGGATTTTTACATTCACTTGATAAATGATTATATCCTTTGCATTTAAAGCATCTTCTTACTTCAGTTCCATCAAAAACTCGGCATCTCTCCCAGCCTAGATTTATTCTTTGAGCACCAATTAGTTTTCCATATGTTTCATTGTCCGTTTTAATTTTTATATTATAAATTGTTCTATTTTTTCTTTCAAATTCATATGTTTTTACTATTTTTATTTCACTGTTTGCAATAATTGGATTTTGTTTCTTTATTTTCTCAATAAATTCTTTTTCAGAGTATTTAAATGACATATCAGTTATATCTGTATAAAATTCCGTTGGCTTGGGCACCTTAAGTTCATACTCATCCTCATTTCATTTTGTATAGCCGCTTTTATTTTTTCTCTTTCTTCATTATTCTCACTCTGTATTATTATTGTTCCATTTTTTCTATTTTCCACATTAGTTATCTTTAAATTAACTGGATTAACCTTTTTGTTTAATTCTTCTTTTGTCTTTTCAATATTTTGTTTTTCTCTTGGTTTTAATACCAATGACATCTGTTTGTTAACATCTGGCAACACTGTTTTCTTTTTAATAGCTTCTGCATAAGACGTTCTATTCTGTTTACCGTTTGCTTCTGTTATTACTTTTTTTTATATCTTTACACATCTCGTTATTTTCTTCGATCTTGTTACATATTTCTTTATTTTTATCTTCAAATTCATTTACATGTTCACATAATTTTTTTATTTCCTTAGCATTTTTCTCAAAAGATTTGTGAGCATTATCAATTTTTTTTAACCTGTCCTCATATCGTTTTTCTATTGCTTCTAATAGTTGTTTAATTTCACTTTCGTTTTCTTTCAGAGACATCTTGAACTCATGTTTATAATCTGTTAAGTTTTGTTTGTTTTTGTTTACATCGTCTTGTATATCTTTAAGTTCTGGATCAACATTTTGTATATACTGCAGGCAGTCATCGCATATAAAACGCACAAAATTGTTTGATTCCACAACCTTTGCAGAGTATTGATCAATACCGGCACATTTTGTTGTACAATGATACACTTTATAACATACACCCATTCATCGTATTCCCGTTTCCCCTCTTATTGCTGTTCAGCACTTATTGCATTCAGCCATTGAGGCATTTTATTAAAAACAAAATTTGCCTTAAAAAACAATATTTTTGTATAATAACTTTATCATCTACGAAAGCTATTTTTATTTTTTATGGTTTTTAATAGTCCTACCTATTTTTGAAACCAATTATTGTTTTATTTAAATTATTTAATTTTTCTTAATTGCGAAACGCGTCTTCTTCGTTTGACGTTTACACGAATGATATGTCAGCTCCAGTGTCTACTAGGAAACTTAAAAATTTGTTATTTAATTTATATTTTAATTCTATATAATTTGTAATATTACTCGTAATATTAAATATTTTGTGTCCATTATATCCGGAAGGTGCATTTAATTGTTTGCTTGAGTCCCTTCCGGACTCTGGGAGTTTTCCTGTACCATGTGTACATTTTATTAACTATTATTATTATTACTCCGATTTTGGTTATTATTCCGATTTTGGTTACTCGAATTGTGATTGCCATTATTGTTGTTATTTCTATTCGAATTATTGTAATGGTTGTAATGGTTATTGGTTATTGTAATGGTTATTCCTATTTGAATTGTAGTTGTTTCTGTTGGAATTGTTTCCATTTGAATTATGATTATTATTGTTCCTGTTAGGATTGTTGTTGTTATTATTATTGTTTGAATAGTTATTGTGAGAATTTCTATTGGAATTGTGGTAATTTCTACCCGTATTATTGTTTTGCAGGTTATAATTGGAATTGTTATTGCCCTGATTGTTTCTCCTATTGGGATTGTTTCTGTTAGAATTGTTATAGATATTGTTCCTATTTCTATTAAAGAACATAACTTGATTTTCTATTTGACTTCCTATACTTAAAGCTAAGGTTACTGCTTCATTTAGCGTTTTTGGTTGTGCAGCAAAGATTGTACTCATATACTTTTCATTCAAACCTCAAAGTGAATTAAGTTAATTTACTCTCTTTATATTGGATATTTCCGTTTCATTTTCTAATTTTAACTCTTGTATTTGAACTTCGTTTAGTTCGTCAACTAATTTTAAAATTTTATCAATATAGGTGCTTATCGAATCATTTCGTTGTTGAAATTTCGAAAGTATGTTTTGTATTGTACTCACTGCTCGATTACCTTTATATCTATTTGTGAGTAATGTTTTTAAAGAATTGAAATCTGTTAATAGGGTGGAACCAATTGCTGTTCTAACCGTTAAACTACATTCTACATTTACTATGACATTTATTAGGATTGGTTAAGAAATAGCATTCAAGGTGCCGTATATTAATTTTATTATTGTTAAAAATGGTTTAAGTTCTTGAAAATTTCGTTTAAATTCAGGAATTATCTTGAATGGAATTCGAAATTGAATGATGCCATGTTTGTGTTTTTTCCTATTTCTAATTCTAATTCTGATCTTTGTGAGTTTTCTTCTTCTTGTGATTCTATTTCTTCTTCACTATCTGATTGAGACTCTTCTTTTTATGTTGGCTTTAAAAATTTTTTTATCTCTCTTTTTAGTTCTACTAGCGTACTTAAAATTCTTTCCCTCTCCTCTAATGTAGCTTTATTTATTATTTCCTGACTGATTTATTCGACTATTTGTAATTTCGCCTCAATTGTTCTCCTTGTGTACTTTCTATTAAGCTTTTTTTTAAATTTTTTAATAATTCCTGTAGAATATTAAATTTGTCCATTTAATATACGAAAAATTTTTATTTTATTTAAAGTAAAATATGTATTTTTAGTTTTTAAACATTTGCGGCGCAAATTCTAGATGCCGTCTTAATAGCAAATTTTTTGTAGTGCTCTTGCACGTTGTATAAAATAATTGCAATAGAAATACAAATCTTCTTCAGCTGCTGGAGTCGGTATGCGTACTGTCACATATTTTTCGATGATTTGCGTTGTTTATTTTCCCCTGTCTATCATCTTGTTGGCTTCATAACCTGTAAACATAAACATTATAGATGTACCGACTTTCTTCCAGAAATTCATTTTAGTTCAGCAGTTTGGGCTGTTGGTAGAAGTTACGCTTTTGTTCTTGTTTAAGCACAAATGCTTAATTTTGTACGTATTTTCATATTTGTGCCACCGTTGGAATCTATTTGACTCCACTTTTTGACATCTTTGTTAGGAGTTTTTACATAGGTTCTAACTAGTACAACCGTTAACGGTACCTGTAAACATTGTTTATCACCCTCTTACACCCTCTTACACTGCGAATTGTGACTTCGATAAGGACCTTAACTTCATGCTTTATCACTTTTGTACAAAAGGTAAAATTAAATAAAATAAAATTTGAGAACTTTTGTCTCATATATTAATAAATTGAAAATTTGTGTTTTTATTTCTATATTTTCGCATTTTACGGTAAATATTTTGGTCCTTCGTCGGATTGAATTTTTTGAAAGGAAAACCTCAAAGGTTTTAATTTTTCCAGATTCTACATCAATCCTCCATCGTTTTTATAACAGCAGTAGCAAATTCAGCAATTTTTAATAATTTTTTCAAATTAAAAAAGTACGTATAGTTCAATTTTTTGTGTGAGCTTTTAGTGACTGAAAATCGCGTTTTATTTTGTAACGAGAAAATTTTGATATTGAGAATAAAAAGTTAATTTCATTAAAGTTAAAAAATAATTTTTTCATAATACTTTGTGATTGATCGTCTTGCAAAACAACCCGTATTTCATAATATAGACAGCGTTGATTTAAATCTCATTTTTCTCGTATAAATATTCATACACTTGTTTCTTAAAATTAAAATATAATAACAAGAGAACAAAAAGGAAAAAATACAGTACAACCAAAAAGTGATAAAAAAAAGTTTCGTTGATTTTTTTAATATTATCATTAACACACGAACTTTACATCAGTGGTGGCCATCGAAAGAATTGAGTTAGTAATAGTGTTTATGAGCATGTGTTAGTTGCACTACACTGATCGAAATCCATGGATGTAACACAATGCCGATATTAAATGGGTTTACGTAGATTTTGTATGAATGCGTTTATGAATGACTAAAAGGGAAAATAGTTGAGTTCACGAAGAATATAGTAAAATTTTAAATATATTTTGTTGTTTTAAAATTTAAAATCTTACATTCTGAAAATGTAAAAAAAAAAATGTGAAGAACATTTAATTTCTTTTATCCATAAGTTTGAAGTTTATTAAATCAAATAAGTAATTCATTTCTTTGAAAAACAAAAAAAAAAAAAAAAATAGTGGTATGTTACCAAAAACTAAAAAAACTCACCAGCCTGTAGTAACTCGACATTTTTTAATATTAAGAAAAATGCATAAAAGACAGCTGTTATGTTGTCAAATGGAGGCGACGTATGTAATTTATAGAAAATGTTTAATTTGTAGCAGACTCAACTGCTTTGCGTAATTTAGCTTATCAAGTCTTCAAAATTTTCTCAATATTTTTAGTTTCTTTTAAACACATATTCTCTGTGTACCTATAAAAAAATTTATATATGAATCTCAAAACGTAATGCGACGTAGACATGCTGTGTTCAAAAGCTTTCATAAGACTGAATGAAGTATTTTTGTTTTCGTTCGGCTGTATATATATAAGAAGCCAAGCACCAGCGTGCTTGGTACGGCCTTCACTGCTTTATATATATCAGTGTTTTTTCTTTGTTGTTTCTTTTGTGCTTTATCCGCGAACAATACGTTAATTTTTGTTTACATACGTACATTACAAGCTGCGTTAACATAGCTTTGTATGAATATAGTGTTGTTGTTGGTTTTTCTTAAATTACAATCCGACTGACAATTTTTGCCATAATTTAACGCTTCCTCCTTGTGGCACTGACATTTTTGAGGGTGATTATTTATCTTGGCCCACTTTTAGGGATCTTCTTACCGGGGTCTACGTTAATAACTCCCGTCTTAGCAACATCGAACGCTTATGCCAATGTTATTAGGAAAACCAGTAGTGAAGCGCGGGAAATAGTATCGAAATGCCCTCTTACCAATCAAGGGTTTGATGTGGAAAAATTTAAGGCTAGCATACGATAAACCTCGTATGCTTGTCAATAATCAACTCAAAGCACTTTTCGGTCTTCCTTTTCTTGATAAGGAAACCAGTGTAGGGTTAAAATCTTTACAACGCGGTATTAATGGTTGCGTTACAGCTATGTCTACTTATGACATTTCGACAAACAGCTGCGATCCGATACTAGTATTTTTATGTATTTAGCGGTTACCGACCACTACTGTTAATTTTTGGGAGCAGAGTATTAGAGGCAAGGCGGCATTGTCTCTCTGGAAGGATTTCTGAATTTCTGAAAGAGAGATCCCAAACATTGTCTTCGAGACTTAAGAAGTTTAGAACCTCCCAAACGGTCAACAGATCATAATTTTATAGTTTTAAAAGTCTATCTGTTTCCGACAGATATTCGACTGTGGAAAAGTTTCATTGTTGTGTCAATTGCCTATCAAGGACACATGAAGCCAAAAATTGTAGTAGAGCTCATAATTGTTCGATTTGTAATAAACGTCATCATACAATGCTACATCGTGAATTGCCACATTCTGACAGTTCCTCAAAGGAAAATAATAATTCAAATTTAGGTACGAATTCGGACACGGCCTCTCGACTGACCAACGCCATACCTACGAATTCTTTCCCCTCTACTTCATATGGTATTAATAGTGCTCCTTCAAATCGCCAGGTATTTCATACCTCGGAAAATAGGACCGTACTTTTAGGGACAGCAATGTTGAATCTCATTCAACAGGGTATTACGTACCCAGCCCGGGCACTTATTGACCCGGCTTCTGAAGCGTCGTTTATTTCTGAACGGCTTCAAATTTCAGGTGTAGATCAGGCTGTCTCTGCCACTTCGCGAAAATTTGTCCTATTAAAATTTTGTCTCCTATAGACTCGTCTTTTATATTGGAAACTATGGCCCTCGTTTTACCAAATATATCGGGTAACTTGCCATCTTTTATAGTTCCTTCGTTTATTAGGGAGAAATTGCCAAACCTTTGGTTAGCTGATATCAACTTTTATGATAGCAGACCTGTCGATTTGTTATTAGGTGCTGACTTATATCCGAAAATATTGTTAGGAGAAATTCGTCGAGATCTTTTGGGCTCATTATTAGCTCAAAATACGATATTTGGTTGGATTATTACTGGTCCAATTTACAAAACTTAAGTTCAAGTATATTCTACTAAGGTAGAATTTTCGGAGGAAGATCGCCTGAATATAAATCTTCTTAGAATTTGTGAACTTGAGGAAAATCCTAAGAAGAAAATTTTTCCTACCTTTGATAAAATTTGTGAGGAGAATTATAGGAAAACTACTCGTCGAAGTTCAGATGGTCGATACATTGTGACACTTCCTTTTAGGACTGAATTTCCTCAACATTTAAATTTAGGTATATCTCGTACGAGTGTTCTGAAGCAATTTTATAGGACTGAATCTTCTCTTTTACGAAAGCCTGATATTAAGGAAATGTGTGATAGCGTTATTCGAGAATATTTGGACTTAGATCAAATGAAACTTGTTTCAACACCTCCCACAGGAACTACTTTTGCATGATATCTACGTAATCACGCAGTCGTTAAACCCGAACGAAAGACAACAAAATTACGAGTCGTTTTCAATGCTTCGAATAAAACTTCAAATGGTAATAGCTGTAACGACTGTCTTTATGCTGGACCTACTTTATAGACTGACTTAGTCCTCTTAATTTTAAGATGGCGACTTTTTAGGTTCGTTTTCAATTGCGATATAACGCAAATGTATGGACAGATTAGGGTTGATCCTTCTTATAATCTATTTCAGCGCATCTTGTTTAGAGATTCTCAGACGGACAACGTTAAGGACTATGAGTTACAAACAGAGACTTTTGGCGTTAATTGCGCTCCTTATCTTGCCATCCGGATATTGCTACAATTAGCAGAAGATTCTGAAGCTGAGTACCCTCTAGCATCACACATTTTACGGAAGTGTATGTACGTTAACGACGTTTTGACAGGGACTCACGACACTTCAACTGCTCTGATCGCTCGTGATCAACTTAAAGCGGCTTTGTCTTCTGCCAAACTTGAACTACGGAAATGGACATCTAACGAACGGACAATTTTGGACAGATTTCATCCTGATCATTTAGTCGACGAAAAATTTTTAACGTTTGTGGAATCTAGTAGTTCTAAGACTTTGGGTATTCAATGGAATGCTCAACTGGACTCCTTTTATTTTAGTGTAAGTCCTATTGCACATAAATCGAGCCGTATTAAAAGGGAAGTTTTATCTACGATCGCGAAGTTATTTGACACTGTAGGTTGGTTAGGTCCAGTTGTTATTGTTGCAAGGATGATTGTGCAAAATGTTTGATTGGATAACATCAACTGGGATGATTTTCCTCCACTTTGAATGGAAAGCGAGTGGCAGGAGTTTGTTACTTCATATCATGAAGTCAACAGTATACAAATTCCTCGCTGGTTTCATTATACACCTGATTCGTCCGCTGAACTTCATGTCTTTTCTGATGCCTCGGAAAAGGCGTACGCTGGGGTGATATATATTCGCATCGAAACCTCCAGCGGTGAAATTTATACCCACTTGTTATCTTGTAAGACGAAAGTGTCACCTATTAAATCGATTTCAATTCCACGGTTTGAACTTTGTGGAGCAGTTTTGGCTTCAGAACTTTTGAAGACAGTGCTTAGCGAAATCGATATACGTCTTAACCAGGTTTATTGTTGGACTGATTCTACGATAGTCTTTTCGTGGTTAAAATGGACCCCTGTTCTTGGACCACCTTCGTTGCGAATAGGGTGTGTAGAATTTCAGAAAACGTAGGCAAGCATAATTGGTACCATGTTCGATCTGAGGACAATCCTGCCGCTTTTGGTAGTCGTGGTATCTCTTCTTCGGCGCTTGCAGATAATGACCTTTAGTGGCATGGGCCAAACCGGCTTCGTCAGGAGAAGAGAAAATGGAATATTACTGATCTCTCTACTCTTGATACTGACATTGAAGGTCATCGTGTAAAGACTCATGCTTCGTTCTTTACTGACCCAAAAGGAAAGGATATATATGTTGATATTCTAGACGATTTTTCTCGCCTTTATCGAGCGCTTCGCATTTTTCATACATTTTTCGTTTTTTCTATAATAGTCATCCAAATCATAAATCAGGTCGTCATTTATATAAGGATCATACTCTGTCTAGTTGTGAGATTAGAAAAGCTAAATTACGTTTAGCCATCGTAGCTCAAAAGTGTCATTTTGCAGATGAATACAAATGTTTGATAGAGAAAAAACCGCTATGTTCGACTAGTTTTCTGATTCCATTGAATCCATTTATTGATGCAGAGGGTGTTATAAGATTAAATGGACGTTCGGTTCAATCGCCAGCTTTATCTTATACGGAACAGCATCCAATTATTTTGCCATATTCTAGCAGATTCACTCTACTTTTGACTGAATTTGTCCATTTAATTTCTATTCACGGTGGAAATAACTTAATGTTGCGAATCCTTCGCATAGAATACTGGGTTCCACGTTTGAAATCAAAAATTCGTAGAGTCGTAGGTCACTGCAAACGGTGTATAATTGACCAAAAGCGGTTATGTAGTCAAATTATGGCGGCTCTACACCTGAAAGGACTACTCTTGATATGCCTTTTGCTGTAACTGGTGTTGACTTTGCAGGGCCCTTTGATATTAAGAGTTTTGCTGGCAGGGCTAGTAGAATTACTAAATGCTACGTTTACAAAAGCGATCCATTTGGAAGCGGCTTCAGACTTATCTTCGGCTACATTTTTATCGGCATTTCATCGATTTATATCGCCGCGGGGATATCCAAGTTCTATTTTTTCGGATAATGGTACGAATTTTGTGGGCGCGTCGCGGGAATTGGAAAGTGATTTTCGAAATTTTCTTCGTGAATATCAAACGACCATAGATTCCATCTATGGTATCCAGGGCCTTTTATTTATTTTTTTTTTATAATAATCCTCAGGAACCGGTTGCATTGACCCCCGGTCATTTTTTAATTGGCTCGCCAATACTTGCTCCACCGGAACCAAAGATTGACGAATCGCCTCTTAGCTGAGTAAATCGGTTTCGGAAAATTAAGGAAATTTCTCAACATTTCTGCCAACAGTGGAAAGAGGAATATTTAATGACCTTGCATAAACGTTTTAAATGGCAACATCCGAATCGTAATATTCAAGAAAATGATTTAGCCGTAATTCGTCATGACAGCCAGGTTAGGGTGGTAGACGTACGCACTGCGAATAGAATTGTAAGACGACATATCGCAAAGCTGGTCCTTTTACCCGCTTAAAAACAGTAATTTTCTTCTTCGTCGTTAACCTTCAGAATTATGGTCGCAATATCACATTTTTTGATGATAATATCGGATAATATCAGCAATCTTGGATAATATCGGCTCTATCCCCTCTATAATAGTCAGGACTCATGGACCTCTTAATAAAGCTCCAGCTCTGCTGGTCAGATCCCCCGGACCTCCTAAAAAACAAATCCAGCTTTGCTGGTCATATCCCTTGGACCTTCTAAACATCTAGCTTGCTTGTCAGTTCCCATGTTCCTCCTAATAAATTTCCAGTTCTCTGGTCAGGTCTCCTGGACCTCTTAATAAACATTAGTTATAAGCTTTTTTTAAAAAAATTAATAGATAAAATAATACTAAAAGCTCACTTGAACTATACATGTCTTTTTCATTTCTAGCTTATATCATACGAATTTAAGTATATATTATAAGTTGTATTGCACCATATCTGGATACTGCAAGGTGGCCGGCAATGTGTAAGCACAAGTGCTTAATTTTGTACCTATTTTCATATTTGTACCACGGTTAAATATTAACCCCCTCATGGGTTAATAACTAGTTGGAATCTATTAAACTCCACTTTTTAACATCTTTGTTAGGAGTTTTTACATAGGTTCTAACTAGCAAAACCGTTAACGGTACCTGCAAACATTGTTTGTCACCCTCTTACATCCTTAGCTTATATGGTTAGCCTAGTCTCTTTTTGACATCGCTACGAAACACTGCGAATTGTGACTTCGATAAGAACATTAACTTCGTGCTCTATCACTTTTGTACAAAAGGTAATATTTAATAAAATAAAATTTGAGAACTTTAATCTCATATTTTAATAAATTGAAAATTTGTGTTTTTATTCCTATATTTTCGCATTTGACGGCAAACAATTCTCCTTTACTAATTGCGATTAATCTTCTCAATTCCTTTCGTTGTTTATCTCCTCTAGTTTTTTTACCACCTCTCGATTTCTTCTATATTGTTGTCAGTTTGGGTGATAGAGGCTGTGGTTTTGAAATTCGTTTTTTATACTCCTCTATGGACAAAGCTTTTGGACCATAACTTTTGGGTGTAGCTTTGTATTCCTGTAGATTGTTTGGAATGCCTTCTGGGACGTATTAATCCTCGTCCACAATTTGTCTGTAATTTATCAGCACTTCATACTTTTTTATTATTGAGGCAATTTCCTCTTTTGACGGGATGTCTTTTATCGATAGTAGAATTTCCACGCTGATGACGGACATTTATGTAGTGTTAGATTTTATATGATTGGAGGTTTAATAAGTAAACACAGGATCGGGTAATAAAAGATTTTACTAGGTAATCGAAGGTTTACCAGCTCCTGGCAGGATCGCCATATGATATGTGGTGACAGAATATTTAAATGTGTAGACAGCTAAGACTGGAAAGAACCGAACCAGTCTTAGGAGGAATTTTCTCATGTGTTTTCCTCAAAGAAGTGCTCCTGTGCACGCTAGATGCACTTGTTGGACAAGAGATAGAGAGTTGCACTTTGGCAGACTTCTGCCAGTTGATTTGCACTTCGGCAAACTTAGCCAGTATTATCACAGTTTAGCAAACTTTGCGAGTTTAACAATTTACTTTGAAGGTTGTATATTGATTGATTTTTTATTCAAAAGAATTTCGGTCTTTTATATGCTAGTAATTTATCTAATAATTCTTACTTAAATCATTTTGTAATAATCGTCTCTTTTGTATTCATGACATTCCCAATACACGTATCACAATTTACATTTTTTTAACATTGATTTTTGAACACTGGACATAACTAGCCATTCAAAAATCAATTCAAGTTTTTTTTCTCCTCAATGAGTGAAATTGGGTGACATTCCTATTTGAGCATTAGTCATGTGTCATTGGATTATTCTTCAACTTAGTAGAAGTTCATTGGCGCCGTTTGCAAGTGGAATTCAATTACTCTACACAACACAATAATTTATTATTTCGAAATATAACTCTTTACTCAAGGTTCGTGTATATTTTGGAATGTGTTGAATGCAAGAAAAGAATTGCATAAAGTAAACAAAATAAACAAAATAAAAGTAAACAAATAAATATGTATGTAACATCACCACACCATATTTATATTGCAGGCAATTTGAGTTATTTACGGACCATCAACCATTGGTTTGGCTTCATTCCAAAGCCAAGGGTAAAAATGTTAACCAAAGACTCCAGCGTTAGCTATTGAAGTTAGGAGAGTACTTTAAAATAAATTACATTAGGGGCAATGAGAATATTGTAGCGGACTTTATGAGCCATATAGATTTACCAGATGTTGATATTTTCATGGCAGATGATCAAATGATTGTGGATGTAACTAAGCATTCTCAACAAAAAGAATTATTTTGGTTACAGTTGTGAATATATTTGAAAAACAGATAATCTTAACTGATAACAGAACTGATGAAACTCAAACTGTTGAAGCCAAACATAAATTTTTGGCTTCACATCAAACTAGATGATTATTTGTACAGGGCACAATTAAAGCTAAATGAAATATTCGGTAACTCAAACTCACGCTTGAATTAGATATAAGAATACAACAAATTGTTGTTTTAAGTAATAGTGTTTTCAATTACAACGGGTCCAGTTTGAAATCTTTGTATTATTACCAATTAGCAAAAATGCTACAAAATTCTCATTAATAAAGAGGAAATTTTGGAAATTGAATAGGAATAGTGTTTCTGAAAAATGTGAATATTGCAAAAGTAGAAAGTAACAGTGGCAGCAGGAAATTTACTTTAAATGGAAATAAACTTATTACATATAATGATTGTGGAATAAAAATTTCTGGCAATACTTTCGAAAATATACAAAAGAATATAAAACTAGTTTTGCATTGTCATCAAACGCAAATTCAAACAATACAGAATTAACAATTTCTTTAGATCAAAAACCTACCAGTGAAATAAAAAATATAAAACCTATAGAAGAAATAAAATATAAATCAATAGTTGGGAATTATTTTTTCACTACTAGTATTACAATTGTATGTTAGACTTTATTAATCATAGTTTATAGGAAATACAGAAAATCCAGGAGAATTTTCAACCTATGAAGGGAAGACTTAAGTCCAATGGAACGTTGACTACAGACTCCATTGAAGTCCAATATCCTATACCTAATATAATAATAAATTATGAACAGCGGAATAAGTATTTACTAAAAATAAAAATGTCAAATCAACGAAAACAAAGTGTTAGTAAACTTTTGTTTATTCATTGAATCTCGATACCTTCGTTTTCGTCATTTACTACCTACACATAAAATGTTGTTTTACGACAAACTATTTCAGCGTTCTCGAAAGAAAAAACCAATAGACTAAGCATTTTTAAGTATTGTATAACACTGTGGAACAAATTCAGGTTAGCAAAAGTATGGTCGATTCTGAGAGTGAGGGGTGAAAATAGAGGCTAAATTAGAAGACCCGTATCGCGGCGTTTGTTTATGTTAGTTCGAATTTTTTTTAGTCGACCTTCGAACTTTGGCTATAACTCGTCGACTAATTGATATTTTTTCAATCTGTAAAACCAAATCATTGCTAGAGAACTGTGCAACAATTAAAAAAAACAGAAAGCAAAAATGACTTAGTTTTGTGGAAAAAATTTTCAAAAAGCATGAAAAAAAATAATTTTTCCAACATTTTGCTTCATAAGCACCACAAAAATTTTCTAAATCAATTTTTTTAAAAATTTTAATTGTTGCAGAGGTCTCTAGCAATAATTTAGCTTTTACAGACTGAAAAAATATCTAATATCTATTATTAGTCGACCATATAAAAACCATATAAACAATATGCTGAAAATCGGCATTTGACTGCAAAGTTCGAAGGTCGATTAAAGAAAATTCGAACTAACATAACAAACGCCGCGATGCGGGTCTTCTAATTTAGCCTCTATTTTCACCCCTCACTCCCAGAATCGACCTAACTTTTGCTATCCTGAATTTGTTCCACAGTGTAATTATAATTTTTAGATTAAGAATTTTTTGTATAAAGAAATTTTGAACAATAAAGAAACAACACACTTCAGTTCAGATTGGAAACTCAAAAAAATGTGTAACGATCGTAAGTGCCTAGGTATACCTCGAATAGGGCAGGTGCTACATATAATACCGACCGTGTTCAGGACTGGGGTGTGTTGTTACCCATTTCGAATGTAGATTTGGAATCGGTCCAACAATTTTTTATAGGTAGCAACAAAAAACAAAGATATAATATATATAATAGGGATACTTTCCAAAAAGAAATAAAATAGTTGTTTATTGAAAGGTAAGCTTATGATGGCATCCTTTCAGAATCTGTTACCCTACCACCATGCCGACAATAGTGTATTTTGTGGTCAGCCCGAATAAAAAAAAATAAACTATCTACATATCTACGACTTCCCTTTTCGCAATAAAGTTTTAAAATTCAAATTTAAAATTCAATTTTAAGAATTACAACCATTAAATTTGTTTGTATACAACATATTAGATATTATAGTAATTAAATGAAAATAAAATTTTATACAAATCATTATATTATTGAATGTTATATAAATAAATTATTTGGGCTATTCATAACGGCTATTGTAGCGTTGTATCTGTTGTATCGTGTATTACTTTACGATAGTGTAAAACCGTTGTTTGTAATTTTCACTGAAAAATCTGATACAACGATACAACTTCATTTACTATGTTTACGAAATGTTGTATGGTGTATAATAGTATATCAATCCCAAGTGAATGCCAGGTTGAATTGGTTTTTTATTACTTATATATAAGTTTGTCATTCCGTTTCTAATAATTAAAAAAAATTCTAGGTCCCATAAAATATATACATTTATGATACTTGTAACAAGCGGAGTTGATATAGCGATGTCCGTCAGTCCGTCTATGGAAATCTCGATGACGACTTCAATCGGGCAGCTATTGTGCTCGTTTGCAAAAAACAATTATTCATTAGCATCCTGAGAAGTTTGCTATTTAAAATCGTCCAAATCGGTTTATTAGGTCCCGAGAATTGAATGAAGAAGTAGAAAAAGTCGTGAATAAATATGATTTGTCTATGTTGTTCTTGTCACGATCACGCCCTCAATAAGATAAGTAGGGCACTTTTAGAGAGGATGATTGACTAATATCATGAGAATATTTCTGTTGGAAAAATCATGAAAATCGGTTTAACAGGTCCCGAGAAATCGCTGAAGAAGTAAAAAAATTGAAAAATATATTTTATTAGCAATTTGTACACACAGGCTTTTAAGGTCATTTGTTTTTATTGTAAATAAAATATTATTATTTCATTTTTTTGATCCAACGTTTCGGTGGGATTTTTCCACCATCTTCAGGGATTTGTATTTTATAGAATATATAATCTGTAGTCAATTTTTACATTAATTATAATATGGTTTTATTACGAAACATACAGCACGACATTAAGCACAAATTTTAAATAAAAATGTAAAAATAAAATAAAATAAATTATCACAGTAAAATTATTCTTAATGCTAGCTACCACAGTTGGAGATTAACTCAAAAAAAATATATGTTTCTGTGTTGTTCTTGTTGTTATTCTAAATGTTGTATTGTTGTCATAGCTAGACTTGTTGTTTTTGTGGTGGCTGCGGTAATAACATTATACAAACTAACCCAAAAAAAAAAAAATAAAAAATCTGGTAAAAAAATTTTAAAGTTTCCATTGTTTTGACATCATTAAAAAAATTTGTTAGATAATTTCTGCCGTCGCCACGAGCCTGCCTGCAGGGGGTTAGAAATCAAAAGGGGTTAAAAATCGATCCAAAATTTTGTCGACAAGCAGACACTGCGAGTTAAATATAAAGGGAGTAAAAATTAGCCAACATCTAAAGCAAATAATGCTAAACTACCTAGTTGTTAATAAAAAAAAAAAAAAATTACCAAAAAAAAAAAATTTGTGTGAATCCGATCACAGGGGAGATGTGTAAACATCTATTTACACATCGATTAAAATCAAACAGTAAGCGCCATCTATGTATAGCAAGCAACTTCTATGGTAGTTATACTTAATGGTGGCTGTTGTTTGCTATACATTCATGGTGCTTTCTGTTGGTTGTTGAATCAGCTAAATAAATTTAAATTATAATCTTTGCACCAATACACCTACATATACCTCACACCGAGTTTCCCTTACGCTGTTTTTGTGATTATATTGTGAAATAGATTTTTATCCCCCCCCCCCGAGCGCATTGATGTTTACACATCAAAGACTTTTATGTATTAATTTATTTAAAGAAAAACACAACAATAAATTTTGATGTTGTATTTTTTTCTGTGTAATATTTACATATCAATATTATAACACGGTGTCTCGACTAGCTGTAATTCATGACAATGTCCATGTTCACATCAGAGAAACATAATAACATCAAAACGCGAAGTGGGCAAATTATGTCTTGACATTTCATTCCAAAATATTTTTGAACGGTAAAAAAAGAAAGAATAAGGTACACTATTGAAAGCCTTCTAATCCAAAAAAAACCATAGCAAGAGCTATGAATTTACAAGAAGACACATATAAAATTATACTAGCTACAAAGTTGCAATAAACTGACATCTACCTGTGATAACAAAATAATGAATCGCGCTAAATAATTTTATTCATATCTATATTTTTATTTTAATTTTAATGTGATCAACACTCATATTATCGTAAGTTTTACACTAGCTTTATACATAAGAAATTTGTAATAATATTATGTTTTCATAATTAAATAGACAACCCTTGAAAAAGACAACAATTATTGTCGAAACGTCGGGTGAAATATGTAATAAAGAGCTTTTTATTTACAGTAATACGTTAAGCCTGATTAGCTTGATAATAACCAATTATATACGTAAACACTTAAATTCGTGTCCAATTTCATCCCACACTTTTCTTTTTAAATCCGATTTTTCGCGATATATCTATACTAATATAATAAAGAGGTAATGTGTGTTTGTTTGTTTGTTTGTTTATAGGGGTAATCTCCGTAACTAGCCATCTGATCTTCCTGAAATTTTCACAGAGTCTTACTGCGGATATGGGAAGTGCTATAGGCTATAATTTTTTTAATATTTTTAGTGGGCGTGGCACCTCCCACACAAAGAAAATTTTTAATATCATATACATATATTGAGTATTATGATAGGGAGCGCTTTGCAAATTTGTGTGAGGTCACCTATTGTTAATATTAGTAGCCACGCCGGAAATGGGCCGGATCGGAGAAATGGTCGTGGTACCTCCCATACAAGTAATAATTCAATGTTATATATCTCGAGTACTATGATAGAGAGAGTTTTTCAAATTTGTCTGATGTCACCTATTATTAATGTGAGCAGTCGGACAAAAATGGGCAGTATCGGACCAATAGGCGTGGTACCTGCTATACAAATAAAATATATAATGCCATTTATCTGGAGTACTGTTATAGTGAGAGTCTTGGGACTTTGTGTAAACCCATAAGTTATTCATATGATTAGTTAGACAACATATGGGCGTGATCGGAGCAGTGGGCGTGGCACCGCCCGTACAAAGTAAATATATGGTATCATATAACTGGTGTACTAAAAGAGGGAAGCTTTGGCACTTTGCAAGACACCATCAGATCTTAATATGAGTAGTCAGATAAAAAATTGGCGGGTTCACAACAATGGGCGTGGAACTCCCCATGCAAAGTAACTATTTAATTTCATATATTTGGAGTACTGTAAAAGAGAGAGCTTTGTGGCTTTGCGTGAGCCCATAGGTTCTTTGTGTGATTAGTCGAACAAAAAAATGGGCGTGATCGAAGCAGTGGGCGTAGCACCGCCCATGTAAAGTAGATATCTAATATCATATAATTGGGAAAGGCTCGACATTTTGCACGAGTCCATCAGATATTAATGTGAGTAGTCCAATAAAAATTGGGCGGGATGGGATAAGTGGGCGTGGCACATCCTATATCAAAAATATGATGTACTACGAAAGCAACAGTCTTTTGACAAGTACATTAGTTATCAATGTGATTTGTCGTGGAAAATATATCGTCAAAATCAAAAATCGCCAAACCCAAAAATCGCGAAGAATAAAAATCGCCCAAAACAAAAATCTTCAAAATCAAAAATGGGCAAAATCAACAATCGCTAAAAAATAAAAATTGCCAAGTGATATTTTAAGTTCAAAGCCAATAGTTGAGTGGTGCCAGATCTAATTTGGAAAATCCATGTTCTTCTCATGGGCAGCTACGTGTACCTCCAGGGCAGGAACGCCGAAAAATCTGATAATTGTTGTACCGAATTAAAAAAAACAAAAAACATTTTATATCAGCAAGTATCAAAATAAATGAATCTATATCAATGATCTATACTTAGCATAATAAAGAGGTAATGTGTTTGTCTGTTTGTAGGAGGTAATCTCCGTAACAACTTATCTGATCTTCCTGAAATTTTAACTGATTCTTACTGCGAATATCGGAAGTGCTACAGGCTGTATTTTTTTTAATATTTTTAGTGGACGTGGCACCTCCCATACAAAGTAAATTTTTAATATCATATATATTAAGTACTATGATAGAGAGAGCTTTGAAAATTTATCTCAGGTTATCTATTATTAACGTGAGTAGTCAGACAAAAAAGTGGGCGGGATTGGACAAATGCGCATGGCACCCTTTACAAACTTAATATTAAATGTGATATATCTGAATAACTGTGTAAATGAGAGCCTTGGGACTTTGCGTGAGCCTTTTCATAACAATTCGGAAGGGCGGGGGAGGGGGAGGGTGTAGCGAAGCACACCGGGTTACATCTAGTATAATATAATATAGTATAATATAATATAATATAATATAATATAATATAATATAATATAATATAATATAATATAATATAATATAATATAATATAATATAATATAATATAATATAATATAATATAATATAATATAATATAATACAATATATTATAATATAATATAATATAATATAATATAATATAATATAATATAATATAATATAATATAATATAATATAATATAATATAATATAATATAATATAATATAATATAATATAATATAATATAATATAATATAATATAATTAATATAATATAATATAATATAATATAATATAATATAATATAATATAATATAATATAATATAATATAATATA